>CM036620.1:42760705-43960705 GCA_020746105.1 Trogon surrucura
AACAGCAATATCCAAACACAGCTCCGTTGGTTCCCACCAGAAGGAACGTTCGGCTCCATGAGGGCAGCGGTGATACTGGTGCGGGAGCAGTTGTTGCTGCTGGCTCAGTGCTGGGCTTTGCACACGCAGAAGTGTGTCAGGCCCCTTCTGCCATCATGTGAAAGCACAACGACCGCCCTGCTCATTGCTCATGCACAGCCTGTTTCTTCTATCTTCCTGAGGCTGGGTATTCTTTGAACTGAAAGTAACTTGCAAACTCTGTGTACCACAGCTGGAATGCCGAGGTATAAAATCACATCGACCTCTAAATTCAGTAATCCATGAGACCCAGATTTGATTTGAATACGTGCAGGAGTTGGTAGTACACTTAGACATTTATTATTTCCTTGGACGAGTCACTAAAATAAGGAAAGGGGTTTTCAGTGGCTTTCCTAACTAGAAGGTAACAAAAAAGGCATATGGACATTCTGAGCTGAGCTCAGACTCTGGAGGACTTCTGCCTAGAATAATTTTCCTCCTCAAATGCAGTCTCAGCCTTAATCAGGACTGCAAGCAATTCTCTCCAAGCTGTGCTCAGAATATTCAGTTTTTCTAGCCTGCCAGAGAGTGAATGCAGCACGTGGCCTAATCCCCAGCCTTAAGAGCTGTACCCAGATGGGCAGCAAAGCTGGGCCTAGTGTGCTGATTTTTGCCACATCCAGGAATTTTTTGGTAAAATAGCCTGGTCGTGGGCCCTCAGGCCAGTAGGCTGAAGACCTTTTCCTAGCTTGACTGTATTCTTTCGCTCTTCTACTAAATCTTATAATGGCATATTCCACCCCCCACATCACTTTTAGTACATTTTCCAATCTTAGTATTTAATTACATATGGCATTGCAGCATGGCTTTCTCTTCCTTTGCTCTGCAGGGGTGCCAAAAAGAGCCTCCTTCAGATTTGATATCAGATATACCTGTTATGCAAGTGAATTGCAACAACCAGAAGCCTCAACTGCAACAGCAGCGTCTCAGTACTTTGATATGTCCATCAATAAATTTATACACCTGGTTTAGCAGTCACAAAGTGGCTTTAATTAGCTGGACTGTGTTAAGGTGGATTCTTCAGAAAATCTTACTTTCCCTGTTTTACTGTGATTTTGAAGATTTCAAAACTTGACTAACCGTGGCTATTTCTTTACAGGAATAGCAAAACGACCTAATCCTGAATCACATCCAGGAGTGGCTAGTGCTAACTAACATCAATAAACTTTTTATAAAATATCTTTTCAGTCTGAAGGAGAATGTCCTAGTTTTTTGGGAACTACTGACCTAACCTAGCTGAAATGTTCATAAATGCAAGTTACTATAGACCAGGAAATCTTAGCCCAACCAGTGAATACCATAAGGGTAAAAGATATGCTGTGTACTAAGAATGGTGAATAAATATAACCTTACAGTATCATTGCATTCAGTCACTTGCGAACTTAAGGTAACTCTTGTTTAAATTCTTGAATAGTGTTTAATTCTAAAACTGTTAATACTGGAAATTATTTTTATGCACAGTATATAAAATTTTTATATTTTTATGCACAATATATCAAATCTCTTTCCCATCTCTTCTTTCCCTTGACTATTTTAACATCTCTATTTTTAAATTTGATATCATATTATCACAAATTCGATATCATATTATCACAAATTTCAAGTTTGATTTCCTCATTTTCTTTTTGTGTTTCACTCTAAGCCTTATGATATGGTAAATATTAATCGAAATTATGATCACCTGTTAAAAAAATTCCCATTAGACTCCCACAGTTACTCAAAACTCCCTTTTACACACTTGTATTATGAAATATTAGGAAAATATGTCACAGACAACAGCAGTCCTAAACACTTATTTTATAATAGACTTTGTTCCTCATTGCTGAAAACGTCAGTGTCCAGCAACTTAAATACTTAAGTAATTCTCCATGCAAATCCTTACAATTATATCTTACATATCTTAGAACAGAACAATAATTCTGTCACCTGTAGTTCCTCCACTGCCTGCTATTTTAGCTACACGTAAACTTCTCTTTACATATAAAGTTATATGTAAAGTTTACTTCGCCCCTCCTTCCATTGCCCAGTTCCCTGTTGTAAACAATTAGCCTTCAGTATCCAGTTACCTTGTGACAGGACAGCAAAAGTCAGAGTAAGTCAAGCCTTAAATGCTTGCATAAAACAAATAGGGCAGATAAACAAGAAAAGGTATTTTAGATCAGCTGATATGACTGCAGAAAGAACAAAAATAGCTTCAACAACCTTGTGTTAACCCATGCAGGACAATAAAGTGCCACTAACATAAGCATGCATTTATATTACAGCTAGAAAAAAAAAAGCATTAAAAAAGGCACAAAAAAACAGTTTAGAGCTAGAACATCATAAATTGGGTCAGCTTAGCATATTTCAGAACAGAGTTTCTGAAATGGCTGCTGTACTAACCTTGGCTGGTCAGAATACCCCAGCTAGCTGTTCGTTTCGCAGGACACTCCCCTACACTTTCTAGGCGTCTTTTGGGGAGATTCTGGCTCCTCTGTACAGCAGTGTTTGTTGTCATTATCTCTTTCTTGAGGAAAGCCTGCCTGTCATTGGTGCAGGTGCTCTGGTCTGACGAACATCCACAAATGGATTTCTACTACTTTTTTTTTTTTCCCCTCCTTTCGCTTTTTCACAAAGGATCTTGCTGTACTTACTGTAGAATGGCTACAACACAGAAATCCATTCAGTAACATTTACTAGCTTGGACTAGTGAGTACTTAGTGGGGGAAGGGAAGGACTGCTCTAGCATTTTCTATTTTTAAAACAGAGAAAGAATCAGCTTAGTTACAGCATGAGTCTTAACTATTTACACGATTTAAACGGAAAGGTGTTATTTTTTTAATCATTCAAACAAAAAGGAAACATTCTTAAGGTCTAAGTATTCAATGCTTTGTTACTTAACACAAAATCTAAACAAGAAAAATTTAAACTGTTTTATCAGAACGACAATTCTTTTTATAGAAACAATTTAATGCATTTATTACTGCATCAAGCTTTACTTGTATGCAACTTGCAGTTAAGAGAGAGGTTGGAATTCAGAAGAAACCACAAAACAAGCATTTTTGTTTTCTTTGTGGTGCAGATTTTTGGGTTTGGGGGTTTTTTGTTGGTTGGTTGGTTGTTGTGGTTTTTTTTAAATAGGGGACAATGTATTCTACAGATGTCAACTAGAAATGACATCCTGAATAAGTAAAAACATAGTTTGACTACCTCAAAAAAAAAAAGAGATTTCACTTTTATTTTGAAACTCTGATCCCATTATGAAAGTAAAGCTATAGTCTTTTTTGAAGAAACACAATTCAATTTTTTTTTTAAATAATAACAACAGGGGCAACCAAACAGTAGTAGAATGTTTTTGTATGTTACTATCTATCTATGCCAATACTATACAACAGAAATTTGCAGAGAAAAGCAATCCATGATAAAATTTCAGCATGGACAAAGAGGATGATGATTTCTCTGTGCTAACAGCACACTAAAAAGCTGCCTTCAACTCCCCACAGCTTCTTTCCAGTATTTCCTCACTGTCTTGTTCTACTTCTATAAAAAAACAGCCATTTGCAAACTTTTTAAAAGGAAATTAACTTTACCGTGTTTCATTAGTACTACTCCTTTCAGATACACGACAAAAATTAATCCTAAAGATGTTGAAATCATACACAGGTACTTAATGAAATTTTCTATATCACTCTTGTTTTTCTTTAAGAAAAAATCCGAAGCAAAATTATAGTTTGGTAGGATATGGAGAACAAGGAGGAGCTGCAAATTTCATCTTGAAATTACAGCACATGAGAACTGTCTTATTGGAATGGAGCTACATTCTTTACAGAACAGAAGCAGGTGGGCTACTGCTATTCTTGCAAGAGAGAACAAAACTGCACTCTCTCAGACGTTAGGCTGTTTTCAGAACATTCTTTTCCTAATGTTTTATCCAGCTGAATGAACCAGAGCATCTTACAGACTGAAACAAATACTTCTACAAATCAGCAGTCAGACTGCAACTAAGTTTTGAGCATAGCTTTTTCAAAAGGGTTTGTTATAAAAGGGCAGATTATAAATATATTACTTGTTAAATTGTAGTGTTTTTTTCAAGTATGTAAATACTGGAGGGTGAATCAACACAAAACCTTACTAAAGATGTGTATACATGTGTCTGTGTCTGGAAGACATTGGCACTATTCTCCAGGAAAGAAAGAACCAATGACATTTTTTGTGCCTGCCATGGCTATGAGGCTCATCTCAGTTGTACACTTCCTTTCCATCTAGACTTTCAGGAGAAGGTGGTAAGGATCAGGATCAAGGAAAGCATCTGGCACTGCAGGGCTGGGATTGACAGTGGGCTGGGAAGACAAGCCCTACATGTTTCTGTAGGAGTTTTGTGGGTGAGGTTGTCAGCTGAGAATGAAGCTGGGTCCTTCTAGAGGAGTGATACAAACCTGAAAGCAGTTCATACAACTTGCTTTCCACAGATACCCCAGCCCCCGCCTTCTCTTCGTGGTCTCAGAGGTGTGACTTGCAGGAGCAAGGAAAGCAGCAGCTACAGAGACAGCTGCCGTGGCTTCAAAGAGAAGGACCCCCCGGGGCAGTCAGTAGCACCTGTTCACTCTGGTCCAGAGAGCTGCATAGGAACCTATGAGTTACCAATGGAGCTAGACAACCCCCAACATCTGCCACCTTCAAGGCAAGGGTCCTAGGAAAAAGTACTTCTATTCCACAGACATTTGCTACTCATTGTTATGAAATTACTTTGATTACTTTGGAGGACATCAGAATGCAACATATATAAATTCACTATTTTTTTTATCCTTTAGAGAAGGTAAAGCTTATCCCATTTAGAACTCTAGAAGCAACTTTTCACTAAATTCTGCTAGGTACAACCATTCATCCACCAGTCAAAAGCCATTAAAAGGCCCTATTAAAACTACATAGATAAAAGTTTTTTTAAAAAGTGAAAGCTAGACCAACATCAGAAATCAACTGGAAATACAGTATGAAAAATACACTTGAGATATTGACATAAAGAAGGGATGAATGTACAGTTAAAACTGTGGAGTAAGACTGAAGAATTTGCTATTTCATTTCCACCTCTGACACAGAATTGCTATGTGATCTTCCTCAAGTCAACCATGTAACCACTGGGTTACATTAGCTACAAAATAAAGACAAGTACCTCTCCACTTCATTAGGTAATAGAACTATTAATATTTGAAACTACTTAAGTTTGGTACTCAGATCCTGTTCTTCAGACTTTTTCTCTATAGACGACACTCAAACACTTCAAAATTCTACCAGAAAAGCTCTAACAGAAATCTAAGTAGATATCTAAGTATGTAGAAAATACAGTAGGCCCTTACTTTCCCTGCCCCGGCACCCAAGGAATTCAGGGCAGTATTTAGATTATAGTTACTCACGGGAGCAATGCAGCTACCTACAGAAAAGCAGCCAGAGGAATGGGCAAACAAGACACTCAGAGTGAGACAACTGGAGGATTTTACTGATGAGCTTGGAATTCTGATTTAATTTAGCAGACAAGCTTTAAATAAACCACTATGTTGCATTTCACTAATGATTACTTTGTTCAATTTTTACAACCCAGGGGAAGAACTGTTAAAGGAAACTTTCAAGTGATTTTCTTCACCATTTCTTTTTCCAGATTTTCATAAAAAGAAATGTCAATACAGTTTCAATAGTTCTATGTCAGCAAATAGCTCTGAGTTTACTCCACAGAGGCACCAGTTCTTAACAGGCAGGAATGAAAATGGAAAGAAATTCGTTTCTCCCTTTCAATGGGGAACTCATTCTACTTGAAGACTGCTCTTGAGGCAGTATGGATGCAATTGTAACACACAAAAAAAGTGCTAATAAAAACAATGAAGATGAAAGAAACCCCATACCTTTCAAAAAGTGATGCAGCCCAATGCAATACAGTCCAAACTCTAATAATAATAACTTCTCTTAGGAAAAATTGGACAAATTGCACTATTTTCAAAAGTCACAGATAAGCCATTTGTGTGTAATCCTCCTCAAGCCAACTGATGGACCACCTTGCTTCCCAAACTGTTCCATACTTCTGCATGAACAGGATTACTACGGGGTCACAATTACTGCATGGAACCTGCCACACTAAATTCTGGAACACAACTAGAAACTCTCTCTTCCTGCTGACATGAACCACAGATTACAACCAGGAAGCTGAAATGATAGGCAGGCTCCTCCTCTCAGTGCCAGTACCCCAAGAGCTGTGTGACATTTGACATTGCCAGAAATGAACCAGCAGAGATCTTGAACATTCCTCCCTGTAGGAGAAGCCAAGATGAAGCAAGTTTTAGAAATAATTACAGAAACATGGTTACTAAGAAAAATACAGCATCCTAAAGGGCCACAGTGGCCACTGCCACATCCTGCAGTTTCAGCTCAATGTCAAGGAATTTTAATGCACTATAAAAGTACAGTGATAAAGCTCTAACAGCGGGACAGGGAAAGAACTGGAACAATTTTTATTTTTATTTTGCTTCAAGCCATACTTTGTGACCAATACAAAATTATAAGTTATTAGCAGTCAACCAGAAGCTTAGGCATTACCCATGTCACCAACCAGTCCTCTGTCCTCCACATCTTGACAAATGCCAGCAGATATGCAGATAATACTTAAATAGTTATTTAAGCATAAAATGACATTTCTCCATGACACTATAAGCATTAAAAAAGCCTATTACATGCTCCTGCTCTTTATACAATATCATTACTGTCTCTTAGCTGAAAATCTGAATTATTATTAAGGTAGCAACAGCATGGACAGCCAGTAATTGTCCTATCTCTTTCCTTGAAATTTTTAGAGTTGTAAGGACTTGTATCCTTGGATGCTGGGAATTAGAATGGAAGGTTAAAAAAACGATTTAAAATCCCAATATCATAAAGCCTCTGTCTCAGCCCCCACAGAAGTCAAACATAGAACAATACCTTTACTACATTTCTTGGCTTGTGGGTTTACAATATGTACCTGCCAGACCTCTTCACGCAGACAGGCAGCGGTAACACAGAATATTTGCTAAAATGTGGGCTAAAGCAAAACACATCACAGCAGTCACGCTGATGAATCTAGTCAAATGAGTTACCAAAAAGGCCTGGGCTTCAGATATAGACAGACAGAAGGCATGAGACCTGTAGTCAGCATGGGAGTGGTATAGCACACCACACAGTGAATCTTCAAGCAATTACTGTGAGAGGACAGCCATAAAGAGAAATTGTAGCTAATGCCAGGAAGACTTTAGACATAGCAAAGAGTCACATCCACTAGTGCAACAGATGCAGCATGCCAGAACAGATTTATGATCAAGCAGCCAGCATTGCTGCAATCATGAATAGAGCTCAGTACTTAGGCATGTAATGCATTCCCCCAAAGCCATCATCATCTAACCCTGGCAGAAGTTCACTCACTGCTTGCTCACATTGCAAATGTTTGAGAACATCCGTTACAAGAGAGGAACGTGAATAGCAGAACCATGGCCATAACAAGTCTACGGCTGAAGGAAGGAACATCACCTTCAGGGTGTTATGCTATTTTGGTCTTCCCCTGTTGCCTTGCACCCCATTACTGCAAAAAAAAAAAGAACAGTGCAGATGGTATGTTTGAGTTTCCCTCAATCTAGTACTGGAGTTTCCTAACAGCTTTTCTTCAACAAGCTCTCTTTAAGGCCTTGCAGGCAGATTGCTCCAGGATTATATTTCACTCTTGCTGCTCTACACCTTTAAAAATCTAAGTTTTAAGCTATGCCAGAGTTCACAATGTTTCTTTTTGTACTTGTTTGTAGTTCAAAAGCTTATTATTCATATTATTATTATTATTATTCATCAACTCAGAAAAATAAACAAATCAATTGAGGGGGATTTGCATGTGAGCTAACTTAAGACTGTGCACATCAAGCAAGCCAATAGTACCTAGGCTGGTGACAAGGTCCATCTTCAGAAAAGACCCATTTCAAGGAGACATACATAAATAATACTGACCATAAAATACAACTTGTGGCAATGATCTTCTCAAAGAGGTCCTGACATACAAATACAGATAGGAGGAAAAACAAATCACAAAGGAATCCACATGATAGGGCATCTCAGTTCCTCTCAGGGAAGCAAGTATGCAAACAGGCTCCAGTAGATATATATACTAGAAGTTTCTTGTAGCCTCAGAGATTTTCTTGAAGGTGAGGGAAGATTATTCAATGCTTGCCAACAGATGTTCTTAGTTTCTGTTAGTGCGAATAGGTCAGGACTCTGGCCATGCCAGTCTAGTTGCATCATAAAACTCTCACCAAAATACCTTTATGGTAGATAACATTCTTCAGAAGAGAGTGGTTCTGGTATCTTGATATTTGCTTCATGCTAAATGTCTTCTTGAGATTTATTTGAAGTATGACTCTTCATGGACAATTATTTGCCATACTAGGCAAAGTTATTTAGTATATAAGAGAAGGTGACGAGCTCCATCAAAAAAACCTCCCTTCTGAACTTTCACACTATCTTAAGCATTTTTACACCATTAGCTTACGTGCTGCACATGAAAAACAAATGCTAAATGTGGTGCCTTACACCAAGTGGTATGGTGAATAGGTATGCCATACAATATTCCTGTCATTACTAAATGAATCTCTATTGTACCCAGGAAGCAAGTAGAGGTCTTATATGGCTTTTATTAATAGAACTGTGATCTCTGTGGAATGCAAGTTGAGAAAATTCCTCGTGCCTATCTTCCCTATCTAACAACTGTTGCTGAGTCACATTATCAATTGCAGCTTGTTAGAATAAAATAATAGGAAAACTTTGCTCTAATCATTCACTGCAGTTCAAAAGCTTTCTAGACAGCACATCTCTAACAGTGAAACATAGCATTATTTCCTATTACGAGTTGTATTTAATGGACTGGTTTCTCGGGTCAACCCAAGCAGTGCTCAGTGTACAAGAAAAAGAAGGAAATAGAAGCTACATACTATTTACAAGCCCCATAATCCTGAAAGGAGATGGGGACTCAAGTCTCAAACTACTCCAACCCCATGGATGTCTTAATCTAGGGTAGCAATGAATAACTAGTGTACTGAGTATTTCTACCATGCCTAGCCAAGGTAGATACAGCAAAGACAGAGAGGGGGTCATATTCACCTCTCCAGTTCTGCAAAAACAATAACATATTTTGAGAAGTTATACTCAAGTACTACAAATACAAGGCCTGCTTTCAAATAATTTTCAAATATTACTTAAAATACTACAGTTACGCATAAAGTGATATTCTATGAAAATGTTTGCAGAGTTGACATAATTTAAAAATAGGATATTAAACAAAAAGTACTTTATGTTGTCAGAACTACTTAGCTTCTGCATCAGATCCCAGCAATCTGTGTAAGTACACAACTAGCTGTTTGTCATTGCTGCTATATTAATTGACGCACAATGATTCTTCCATAAGAAAGTTCTTTTACGCTACCTTCCACTTGCAGCTAAAAGCATTCTGACAGTTACTGAGTATGAGGCTTAATTTTGATAAAATAAGATTCTTTTTGCCTTATAAAAAGTTTATGAATGGGAACTAGACCTGCTTCTACCAAAAGTTAGCTGTATTATAAACGTATGAAGTCTTCTATACAAAACAAGCTCTTACCAGTATTTGTCAGTAGAGTCTTACAGATTCAAAACATCTGACAATGAATTAACTCTTAAGATTTGATACATGCACGGAAATCGTTTCACACCAGAGTCTTACTGCCACATCCTAAAGCAACTGAACTATACAACTCGGCTGAAGCTCCAACTCAGCACTTGAATATACAGAGCACTTTCAGTATATGACCAGCTAGTTGGTATAGTAGAATGACTCTAAAGGTTGCTTTTGGTCTTGTAGTTTGTCTCCAGTAATAGCTACAGAAAAGACGGAGTTATTAATTCTTCACAGGTCTGGAAATAAAATGAGAGAAGAAATCTTACTGTGCAGATCACTGTCACTGAAGATAGCCTGCTAAGGAGCTAATTATACTCAATGTGCAATTGAGTTCATTTTTGCAGGTCAATTTGTAGGGCATGGAATTTTAAAACAGAATAAACATATATATGCTATGACTTTTTCTGTAAAGAAAGCTATTAATAAAATGTTGACTTTTACAAAATTGCTAGTGTAACAAGTAAATACACAGTCCCTTCAACACAATACAAAAAGCTGGGTACTATAACCTCTTTCTAACACTGTTATAGTCCCTGACCGCAAAGCAGTTCTAAACAATAAGCAGTCCCTTTTACTTCAATGGGGCAGGTATGTCTATATGACTGTTTTCAAAATCAGTGCCAAAGTTAAAAATAATCCTGTAAATGGGAATTTTACAGTAGAATGGATCCCTTTTTCATTTAATTCTTTTATGGCAGTAATACCACTGAATTCACTGAAAAAGAAATAAATTCTGATTGTTTACTAAGACATGAGTCTTTAATCAAATGTAAGAGGCTGCAGGGTTCTGTCCTGCACTTGGTGCTGTTCAATTTTTTTAATATTGTGGATGATAGAATATATTTATTTCTATAAAATGAGCAGATGACACTAACCTGCAAGTGCTGCAACTGCTCAGCGTGGAATAATTTAAATCAGACTTGAGTAAAATAGAGAAATGACATCAAGAGCATGAAGTCAGCTGAAGGCCAGTGCAAAGCATTAGGAAGGAAAAGGAAATACATAGTACAGTGAGTCTGTTTTAACATGGGGTTTATAGTAGGCTACAGACTGTATCCTTAATGATAGAATCATTAAGGTTGGAAAAGATTTCTAAGATCTTCAAGTCCAACCATCGATCTATGATCAATAAACCATGTCCCCAAGTGCCACATCTACACATTTTTTGAACACCTCCAAGGATGATGACCCCAACACTTCCCTGGACAGCCTGTTCAAGACTTTATCACTCTTCCAGTAAAGAAATTTTTCTTAATATCCAATCTAAACCTGCCCTAGTGCAACTTGAGCCCATTTCCTCTCACCCTATCACTTGGGACAACAGAACAATTCTCTTCTCACTATAACCTCCTAGGTATTGTAGAGAGCGGTAAGGTCTCCCCTCGGCCTCCTTTTTTCCACAATACACAAACCCAGTTCCCACAGCTGCTCCTCATAAGACTTGTTCTCTAAAAAAAGCATAATTCCAGGAGGTATTACATAGGGTACCATGTATATGGCACGAGATAACTGCTCTACTTTTATATAACTAATAGCTCTGGCTGCACTAATAAAGTCTCAGCTGGAGCACTCTGTTTAACATAGGGAACTATACATCAATCAGGATGTCTATGAAGTGTGTAGGAACTGGTGCAAGTCCAAAGGAGAGCAACTACAGTAATTCCAGGCCTAGAAAATGAGACTCAGGAGGACAGGCTAAGTTAAATCCTTTTTTTCTTTATTCTAGAAAAGACAAAATCAGTAAAGGTAGGAAGATACATGATAATAGCCTTTAAATTCATTACTTTTCATACATGGAGAAAACCTTGTAAATACCTTAATCATATTTTATGTATTTAGTTTGCAGAAATAAATATTTCGGTAGGTCTTGGGGGAAGTGGGAAGCACTGTTGTGATGAGGATAGCAAAAATTGTTATTGGTTGCATAAGGACACTGAAGAAATCACTAACCGTTTTTAAAACATGTTAGATGAATATCTGCCAGAGAATCCATGTATAGTTGATCCTAGAGCATCCAAATAACAGACCCTTCAGCTGATGCCTTTCAGCTGTATACAAGAAAAGTTTTACTTAAGACTTCATCTCCAGAAAAAAAATAATGTGAATTTTAAGTAGTAGAGCTTTAATGCCCACTTTTCTAGTCTTAGCTGGTGCTGAACACTGCATATATAACACAGCTGTTATATTTCAATGCCACATACACAGTATAATAATTTCTAATTAATTATTGGGATGTTTTCCCTATCCAGCTATTCACATACATATGAGATCAAAAGGATAGATTTCACACAGTAGATTGGTGACTATCCATACTGGAGAGAAAATATTCCTGAAATATTAAGGAACAAAATGTGACCCGTTTCACTACTAATATCTAGCAATGAGACCACAGTAAGCAGATGACACAGATAAAGCTCTCTCCTTGTATTCAACAAAGAACAAGTCACAAGCCAAAGTCAGCCACGAAATTTGCAACCTCTGGGCCTTGATTCCTGTACTGACCTATATACCTTCAGTTTGACAAAATGAGTCCCACCAGGCACTACTACTCAGTACCCAAAAGGTGTCCAATTATACAGGTTTTATAAAAGAAAAGCTTATTTTAACTCAAGAGCTCAATTCAGTAAACATGAAATAATGCCTGTGCCTGGTAGCATATTTTTTCCAAAAGCTCTTTTCTGTTTCAAAATTATAGCACTATCCCAGCAAATCCATTATAAATAACAAAAAGTAATTTTGGAGTATTACAAGCAAACTGAAAAAAACAACACTAACAGAATTTTAAGAGCACGTAATCAGGTTAAAACTAGAAAATGAAAATCAACATTTCCTCTAATTAGAATTACTTCTTGAAACACTATAAACTTAAATTAAGCAATGATAGGCTATATTCTTCTGTTTGAGCTGCTTCTTTTCTGCTGAGGCTTCTTTATTGCTTAATAAAAACCACAGAACAGGATCACTAATTAGGAGGATACTCAGTATTTAATTTTATCATTTAATGTTACAAGCTGTAGCTTCACATTTCTTATTTTGCATCTCCTAGATATTACTTTGAACAGGATATAGTGTTATACAATATTGTATAAACTCTACTGAGGTATCTACAATGTATTTCACAAAGATAAACAAATCAAATACCACAACATGATGTGAGTTGAGACAGTATCATCATAGAACAAAGGTTTAGAGAAGATGAGATAAAATAGTAATTTTGAGGAGCCTTATTTGCATCTCAAAGAGCAAGGATTCATCCTGTTTATCATGACAAATGTCTGAATTTGTAGATTATGTAACATCAGCTGAATATGTGTTTAGGACTGTTATCAATCCAGACCCAAACATGGAGTTGGGCAATGAAAAATCAAGACACTTCAGTGTTAAATTGTAAGAAGTACAGTTTAAGCACAAAATAGTTGGATTAACTATTTAATTCTAATAAAACAAGCAGAGAACCAGAAACTCTACCGTATGTTTAAGCCTTTAAACCTCTGCTACGTGAGCAAATAGTAACCTGCAAGAATGATAGATTTTCATCTTTTGCACTGGCCAGCTACTATAATGTTGAATATACATTAATTTAAATACAATGGCAGATATTTGATGAATGACCAAACTAAAGTCTCCTGGGTTCAGCAACACGGAACATTGTAGACAGTGTTTTATTTTCCAACCTGATATATGTCATTCCTTTCCCTCTAGTTTTTCCCAGTCTTTTTCCTTCCTTACTCAGATTCTGTGTCAGTCTTCCCAGATGAGCTCCCTTAAAGCTGTCCAGCAGTTTTTGACAACAAAAAAAATCTTGATTTCACATGAAGACTGTAATATTCCCTGCAAGTATTTCTGCCACTGGGGTACACAGTCACTGCCTCCGATCCTGCTGTAGCGAATATACAGATAGACACTCCTCCACTCCATACACATATATCTGTACACATACTTGCACACAAACACATGTGCATAGTAGCTCAAATGATGTGATTAACATATTCAGATGCAAAAACACTGGGTTTCAGAACTTTGTCTCTAAACTGTGCAGTGAACAAGTAATATAAATCTACCCCAAGTAAACTTTCTGCAAAGCAAGCTAATTCCTCCTTCAGGATGTAAGCACCTCTGTCTTGTTTGCAAATTTGAATACATATACCAAAAATGTCTAACTCTTGCTCCAACATTCAAGACTGAAAAGATTTTTACATTTGAAAATGTTTCTGACTCGATTCTACAGTTTCCCCCTTTGCATTTAGCTTCGATTTCTACTTCTTGTTCATGGTACCTATGGAAAAGCAGTGAAGGTGATAAGAGGCAAGACAAGTCTTCCTGTTCCACCACTTTAAACTTGATGCTCTCCCAGTACACAAGGAACAACAATAAAGACAAGTGAGGCAGCAGGGATTCCAAGTTGAGCAAAACCATGGCTCGGTCATGCACTAGGATATCACAACCGAGAAGAGAGAATTTTCCGCATTCTATTAGCCAGAAAAATAACTGAACGACAATGGTGCTCGTTCACCACAGACGAGCTTGCAGAAAAAGTAGTGCCCAGTTCTGCCAAAGTTCTGCATGAGCAAACAGAAAAAGGAATTATCACGAGAGCTTTTACCCAGTAAAATTTGATGGGTTTCCACACAGATGCCCAACAGCTCACCCTGACAAACAGTAAGCTTCCTGATACGTGCCAAGACACTAACCAATTCAAAGTACAGAAATATTGTACCTTCTCAAATAAATTATTACAAGAAAATTTCAGCTTAATCGAGAAATAATTCAGAAATATTTGGACTAGTTTCACTAAAGTGTTTCAAAATAATCAGATGCCAAGCACGGAAAATTTCAACCACAAATGGGTAAGACGGGGAACACTAGAAGCAATTTGGAAAATTGTCTTACATCGGGAAGTATTTGGCAATCTTAACAAAACCATCTTAAGTATAGGCCTCTCTCCTAACAGGACACTGGCTGTAATACTTCAGTTTTATTCTGACCTAAAATAGGTCAGAATAATAAGCTAAAAAAAAGCTGAAAAGTAAAACCACTTAATTGGTTCTGGTTTAGATCAAACTAGGATATTAAATAATAATAAAAGCTTAAATAATCTAACAACAGTCACACAGGTATTTTTTCTTAAACACAGCAAGAACTACAGAAGAAAAACCACTCACACATATCATTTGACTAACCAAATATAAATGAGGCTAGCAGATAAATAATTACCTGGAAAAAAAAACAATAACAACAAACCCCCCCAAACAGTAATGACACAATAGTAAAAACAAATATACCTTGTCCTTGCGGAACTCCGTAAAATTCAGCAGCTATCCTTGCTGCTTCCTTACGGTTTCCTTTCACAATGTAGAAATGACTAAGTATAGCAAGGCTGATCTTCACAAAAAGTTTAAAACAAAAAAGGGAAAGTATAGTAAAGTAGACATTGGATAGCTGCTGGGCAAAAGGGCGACTTTCTTCTATGACAGTCATTGCTGCAGCGAAATCTCTCTCAGTGTTTGGGTAGGGCTCTCAAATGTGTTGATAAGATCATATGGCTCCAGCCACGCACTCTTGGGAACAACTGGTCCTGAGGAGAGAAAATATCAGCTGGTCATGATGCCTCCCGCTCAAAATATGACGATTATTTATACTGTACATAGTATTGAGTTCACTACCACTCCTGCTAGCCTGGTGATATTCAAGTGGGACGGAATATAACAGACACGAGTTCCGAGACTCTGGGCTGTACTCGTTCCACTCGAAAGGTCTGTTTCATTCCAAATTCTGCATTTCTAATTCACTTATTTACCCTATTAACATGTTTAATAACACACCGTCAAAACTATTATTATCAAGAACTACAATTTCATGTACTAAACCAGGTAATTGGTTTTTGTTAAAATATGTTCTCCAGCTTCTTGAGTACAATTGCTTTTTTGTGCTACTTCATTTTATATTAGACTTTATTTTATAAAACTAAAATCACATTATTAAATACTTGAAATACACATTAATAAAGAAACAGACATTTAATATATACCAGTTTTGACAGCCTCTTATTTTGTTCAGGCTGAATGTAAATATCTAGTATACATAGCTTACAACATTATACAAAAAAAGCAGTATTCAGAGCAGACTATAAAAATCAAACTCCTAGATATTTCTATAAATAAGAGCTCAGAAAATCTAAAATCAAATTAATTAAAAATAAATAAATGCAATGGTAAATATGCAACATAGAAAAATTCTAATGCTTATGATACCCATTTCATTCTGCTGCATTGTATTATTTTAAACCTATGACATGACAGGCTTGATTTCTGAGACAGTTTTAGAAAGAGGAATTTAAATTCCTCAGATTCTTTAAGAATTAATTTTCTTGTATACCATAACGTTATTACTCATAGTCACCAGCAGTTACGCAGAAGTTGTTCCATTATTGTGAGTAATTGCTGAGTAAATAATGGTGCCACAACATGATACCAGCCGAGGAGCTGCAGGACAGAACTAGATTCCTAAGCAAACTGTAACCCTAAAATAAAGAATCACAGCAGTATACAAAAGGGTCCTGTTCTAAACTTTTATATATTCTTTTAAGTAAAAGAAATAGTGTCTTTAGTTTTAAATATTCAGTAATCTTAAACTGAAACACCCTTTCTATTCTACCCTGGATTCTCTTGTGTGCTGGTCAGAAAAAACCCTTTTTAGAATGCTGGCACCTGTCCATCAGGAACAGAGGGCATGATCCAAATGTCACTGCCTCCGCAGATCCCCCTGATTTCAATGAACAGCATAGCAGGCATTAAGCATATGATATAAAATCATATTTCTGAAAGTGGCATCTGGCTCCAGGTCTAATTTAGTAGAATGAGAAATTATAATGTTTTCTGAAAACGACATTCAAACAAACCCATGTAAAGGAAGAAAAGACAATGATAAAAGGAAATGTGATTGGAAAAAGTATTAAGATTTTTAACCGACATGAACTAAATTCTGCTTATCTTGAGAGAAACAGACATTCAGTCTTTTTCTTTGAAAAAAAATTAATTCACATAGAAGTCAAAACAGTAACTAGAAAAAGCAATTAGAAAGCAATTTACATTTATGTATATATATACATATATATAAACACACACCATTTTCTCCTCAATTTCATTTATAGACATTTTCTCATCCAGCTAGAATAGGAACTGCTCTCCTCATACCATAGTTAGAAGCAGGAGTGAGTACTTAAAATGCCAAATGAAAATCCCTTTTTATATTTGGCACATTGTTATCTGACACTGAATTGAGGTGTCATGTTTTCCATATGGATAAATAGGCATTATGTTCTGAGCTACCGCTGCCAATTTCCGTTTCAATTATTAATAGAAATTGTATTTTCCTTAGTAACACATCCAATATTAGAATTTCTTACTTCTTCTGTATTTCTGCTAGTATTATTAAACTTAACTCAATCAGTCCACAGAATTCCCCAGCCATCTTGAGTACTCACGTTGGAAATTTATGATGCAGAATAAGGAAGGATCATAATTATCTCACAATGTTTTATCTGACCCTCTTTTTTTCTGACTCCACATTAAGTCAGCCAGTAACTGCTTTCTCATCTGGACTTCTCCCACATCTTGTTATTTAACAAAATAATCTTTCTTATTAGAGGCAAAAATCAAAATAGTCAATTAGTATAAATAACAGCTGGAGCTTGCAGTAGCACTCAGAGTTGATCTTTCCCTTACAGTACTGTCTCCTGCTTCTTATAACCATGGTAGAGAAACCATTGAAGAGAATTCTCAGGTTTTTTCTTGTCTTCTTCAGGTTGAAATTTTCTGTGAGAGGTCAAAAAAAAAAAATCTTTTCAAAAATAAGACTGTGGATACAAGTAATATTTTGTAAGTGATCTTTCAAAAATTCTCATTGATCTGAAGAAGTTCTGCTTTTTGAAACTGAGCAGGAGGGTTTTTCCTGTATCGAAACCTGTCTTCTGTTCTCTCAAAAAATATCCAACTTAGCTATATACTACATAAAAATGAAAGAAACTGTGAGTTTTGAGAATTTCCTAAGAAGCTGGCAAAATTGCTCTCCTAATATTTCTTCTTTTTTAAAGCTCTAGAACTCATATGCGCCTGCTTAACTGGAAATTCTCCCAACTGCACATAACAGCCAAGTTTATCCTAATCTAAGGCTAATAAAGCTCTGCAGAAATTGCCATTGCAGCTTATTAGCCAACCCATGCCACCAGGCACTCAGTCATGAAAACAGAACAACTGCACAGATGTTCACGCTCACAAGGCTTTTTGGAAGAGTCAAGGAGACTTAAATACAAAATATCTGCAAGCCCATGCAGACCTGGAGAGCCAGGAACAAGAAAGCTACAGATGTTGCAGTGGAAATCAGAAGGTAGCAGCTTAAGTAACTAAATAAAGGAGCTGACAGTCAATGTGATGCCAAAGTGTATAAAAATGGCATCTAAGCATTCCAAACTTTCTGTTGCACAGCAATGTAAAGCGATTGGAGTCTGATCTCACAGAAGTGCGGAACAGTGAGAGCTTCCAAAGAGAAATGCATCAGTAATATGTAACAAATACAGGTTATAAAAATATCAAAGCACTTGAAAAGAGCAGTGGCTTAATCTGGACATTTATATTGCCTGTATAATGTTGACTTTGAGGAAAGAAATTTCTCTGCTTTGTTTCCTCACTTGTAAAGTTGGTTTAAAAGGACCACTCAAGAGGAGTATTCTGAAGATAAATTCAGTGCTGTTAACAAAACGCTCAGGTATTCTGGTTAAAACAATATCAAAACTAATTAAGTATCTAATAATTTTTCTTTTAGTATAAAATTTGGATAACAAACCTAAATAAAATAAAATATTTAACGATCATTCACTTAATCATGACTAAAGAGATAGCATGTAAAATTATTATAACATCTAGCACACAGGAAAACAGCACCAGGATACACTGCGGATGAACAATATCAGGATTTTTGTAATACTGTGACAGAAAAGGATCTCCCTAGTTTGACATACTAGCATATCACTAGCAAATAAAATAAGAACAATGTAATAATTTCTCTGTTATGCTTTCCCCATTTCTGGAAATTAACTATTTTAATTTTAAAACCATTTTAAAAACTTCAGATGCTGGAATTCATGGGTTTAAATTCCCTTTTATTGTAGCTTTGTAAATTATAATTTCTAAAGAACATAATCAGTACATTCAAGACAGCAATACTGCCATTTACAATGACTAGAAGAATGGTTCATTTCAAACTCCAGTGCTCAAAGTAGCCTGCCCTTTAATACCTTACTTTGTAGTGGCCAAGTGCAGAAAGTACTCGGCAGTGGCACCCGTTTATGCTAATTCAAACTGTTTGTGAAATCCAGTGCAATTTACCCACAACCTAAGTGATTAACTTTGAGAAAAAAAATACGCTCAATCCTCTATGATGACATAATCACATTAATAAACTGTTTCTCATCACTTCAGAAGACTGGTATGCTTATTTTTCAGTAGGGCAACACACCAGAAAAATTGCACAGCTAATAATAATTGGTCTCTGATGACATTTTTTAATACTAAAGACTGTACAACCCTTAGAAATACAATTTCTTCATAGCATGTACTGTGTGTTTATTCCTGGAAAATACACTTTTAATTAAATCTTTTAAAGTAATCCCCCTAAATTAGATTAATATAGGCTGTAGAAGAGTAGTTATACTCGGCACAAATTCGGTTAGTTAGTCTTAACAGTTTTCTTCAGTAATTTGGAGATGCATCTAAATGTCTGAGGGTGAAAATAGTTTTTTAAGATGCAATACAGGATAAGGGATTATTAGCATGACACTTCACCTGTATGTCTTTCTCCACATATAAGAGATTTGGCTAAAAATACACAAGAAGTTAAGATAGTCATCCTGGTTTTGAAACTTCTGGCTAATAACAAATACAACAGAAAATAATTTAATGAAGCATGATGACAGACAGAGGAAGAATACATTAATTTATACATTAACAAAAACCCAACAGGAGAAACTTTTAAAACAATTACCTCAAAGCAGAAAGAATTTAAATCAGTGAGAAGCCACCAGTTCTGGTACTGAGTTTCTGATACAAGCACACAACCCTTGATGAAGGGCTCAAAAATGCCAAGAAGCCTGAGCTATTGAAAAGCAATTTCTAATTCAGGATGAAAAATTACCTGCTTAGGGATCTGCTGACTTGCATTTTAATAAGTGTATGGGATGCTAATCCTCAACACTTAAAATTTTATTTGACTCATCTGAAGTTATTGAAAGTTATTTATGTTGTTTCCTCCTTGATATATGCCAAGCAATTTTTTCTATTATCTCCTATTCAAAGCATTTGAAGTGAATAAATTCAGACATGGCGCAACTATTTTAAAATGCATATATATATATGTTGTTATGCAAAATGTTACCTGAAGTTAACGTTGAATGTAAAACAAAAAAAGACAGGCACATATAAGACAATCTCCAAAAAATCAAAAGCTTTTTTCAATAACATTATGAATAAGTATGATTCTATGTGTAGGCATAGAAAAAACAAACAACTCATATCTATCTAATAGCTACAAGAAATTCAGAAATTGGAGCAACTGGAAAACATCCAACAGCTGCCAAGTTCTTTTCCAGACAGGACCTCAAGCCCATTAGCGCCATCCGGACACTACTCTCTCTTTGTAAAATATGAAGAGGTGGCAGACTTTGTGCCACTGCTTTGGGGGAATTAAAAGAAGAAATCACAGAATCACACACAGAATCACAGAATGTTAGAGGTTGGAAGGGACCTTAAAGATCATCTAGTCCAACCCCCCTGCCAGAGCAGGACCACCTACAGTAGAGTGCACAGGAACGCGTCCAGGTGGGTTTTGAATGTCTCCAAAGGAGGAGATTCCACAACCTCCCTGGGCAGCCTGTTCCAGTGCTCGGTCACCCTCACTCCGAAAAAGTTTTTCCTCATATTTTTATGGAACCTCTTATGTTCCAGCTTCCACCCATTGCCCCTTGTCCTGTCAGTGGACGCCGCTGGAAAGAGCCTGGTTCCATCCTCCTGACACTCCCCCTTGACATATTTATAAACATTAATGAGGTCACCCCTCAGTCTCCTCTTCTCCAAGCTAAAGAGACCCAGCTCCTTCAGCCTTTCTGCATAAGGGAGGTGCTCCACTCCCTTCATCATCTTTGTGGCTCTGCGCTGGACTCTCTCAAGCAGCTCCCTGTCCTTCTTGAACTGAGGGGCCCAGAACTGGACACAATATTCCAGATGTGACCTCACCAGGGCACAGTAGAGGGGCAGGAGGACCTCTCTTGACCTACTTGCTACTCCCCTTCTAATACACCCCAGGATGCCACTGGCCTTCTTGGCCACGAGGCCACATTGCTGGCTCATGGTCATCCTGCTGTCCACTAGAACCCCCAGGTCTCTTTCCCCTGCACTGCTCTCCAGCAGGGCAGTCCCCAACCTATACTGGCACATGGGGTTATTCCTTCCCAAGTGCAAAACTCCACACTTGCCCTTGTTGAACTTCATAAGATTTCTCCCCGCCCAGCCCTCCAGCCTGTCCAGGTCTCTCTGAATGGCAGCACAGCCTTCTGGTGTGTCAACCACTCCTCCCTCCCAATTTTGTATCATCAGAAAACTTGCTGACAACCCTCATCCAGGTCGTTGATAAATATATTAAACAGCACCGGCCCGAGCACTGACCCTTGAGGGACCCCACTAGACACAGGCATCCAGCCAGACTCTGCCCCATTGACCACAGCTCTTTGGCTTCTTCCCTTCAACCAGTTAGTGACCCACCTCACTACTTGGTCATCCAGACCACACTTCCTCAGTTTACCTACGAGGATGCTGTGGGAGACGGTGAAATGTGGAAGAACACCAACTTGGGTACAGAACAGACCAAACTCGGCTCAGATCTGAACTGCTTTTTCACTGCACCCTGTTGCTATCCTTAAAAATTCTAGAGTTACTCAACCACGCAACAAAGCCAACTGAAGCAAATCCAATATTGTAAAACAAATGGAAGGCTTGTATTTCTTTTTAGCTTTTCCTCCTGAAGAACTGTAACATCATGTCTATCCGGAATCTACACAAACAATGCAGTGTGAAGTTCCAACTGATATCCAAAGTTATGTTTCATTCAGATTTCTCCAGTCCTCATAACTGATGTTAGTCTCCTGATCACCCAGCTAGAGGCTTGAACCAAAAATCTCTTCCCAAACACAACGCAATGACATCTTAAATGTCGTAATAGGGGAAAATCAGACTAAGTGCTGTAAAACATGTTACCCTCCTCTTCTTAGTACTCACACTCTGACTTTTGACACTGATTTTACTGAACAGCTATGTATTTAGACACCATTCCTCTCATAAGACTATGAAACACACCAGTTCATTTAAAAAGCTTTAATACAAATGTTAATCTCATGCAAGTTTTGTTACATATACAATTTCTCTCTATTTTGGTGTAGCACATTATTTCCATCCATTCTCAAACTCCTCCAGAAAGTCCAATTTCATGCCTTTGGGTGGATACGGTAGTACTTTATTTTCACCTCCACTGTATTAAAATCAGTGCTCTGATACAGTTTAGGCTCTATACAAATCAAATTCTTTCAGTACATGAATGACGCAACCTTTCATCTTTAATGTTCTGGAACAGTTGCTTATTCTACTGCTAACTTCTAAGGAATTTAAATTTATTTTATGCAAGTATTTTTGTCTTTTCTACATGTTGAAAATATTTCTTGTATCTTAGAAAATATTTCTAACATATAGACTTGCATATCTGGATTTCCAGAGAATGGAATTACTGGTCAAGGATTTAAATATCAATCAGTATCTACAGACTTAACTGCACCACATTTATTTAAAAACATAAAAAGCAACTGAGATATGTAAGCAATTATGAAATTTCAGTTTCTTGGTTCTTTTAAAGAATACACAGATATTTTAAAGCTGTATAACTTTGCTATGCGCTCACTGGTTAGCTGCTTCTCACAATGGTAACAGACTGCACTTCAACTACAAGTCTAGTATCAAAGAATCATTGCTATCAGCAACTTTACCACATGAGCATGCTGGATCTGCTTAACCAGTCCATCTAATCACTGACAGTAAAGTTCTATACAGAAGAGAAAGGCATAACCAACCCATGTAACAGTAAATTCAGTCTGAGTTCTGCTAAGAAACCCAGTACACCTGTCCTACAGTATTTGTTGCAGCCCTCTTTGGATACCTGACACAGCCCAATTATTAAAAGTATTATAGAAAAGAATTCTAAAATAAGTCATGTGTGTTCTTGGAGACATTACTAAAACCAGAAATATGTCAGACAGCAGGCACACACAGCGTGCTGACAGACAGACTCCAGCAAATCTTGCCCACCAGGAGTGTAAAAAGTTACCACCTCCAGCTGCCCATTCCATTCCTCAGCTGAAGGCTCCTGCCCCTCTTTCTCCCTTCCTGGAAATCAATATTAAAGAATGCGTATTGGCATTCAGCCACTTCAGTGCAAAAATCTGAGAATTTCAACTGTTGATGAGTTTAAATTAACCTGCCGGGCTTCACATCGAAATAAACGCTCACACCCCCATTCACTACAGAGACAGTAACGTCCTGTTACAAAGTAGTAGCAAACTGTGAGCGGAGAGTAATGTCAAAATGCACATACTAGCTGCCTCTTAATAAGAATATTTAGCTGTCATTTTTGATGGTTCTGTATTGATATGGCTGTATCAGTGAAACTTGGAAGACTCTCCTCACTTTGCATCTCTTTCCCTTTGGATGGTTTCTCTCCCAGGTCCAGACAAATGTTTTCATTATCATCCACACATCTATAGAATTTCACAGATTCCTTCTTCAGCAACTAACTCACCCTCCTCCTTGGGTATGTAGTATTACAGTTACCATGCTTCTGATATTTGAGCTAGCTTGACAGAACTAACTATGCTATTTCTCATTTCTCTAGTAGGCATTGCAACCACCCTATTAATCTAAATTCCTGTAACTGAGCCTGGTATTTTTGCAGTTTTTACAGTTAATCTTTTCTTTAATGAACTGAAAAAAAGTCATATGTTCTTACTAAATATGTGTGTCTAAACAAATAAGCAAATAAATAATCTGTAACATTCAAATCCCATAAGAGCCATGATATGCAGATTTGGTTTGCATCACCAGTTAGTACATGAGAAATAAACTTGACAGAAATATTGTTTAAACTTACAGTTTTCAAAAGAGCATATCTACACCTGTAACTAATGCATATCTGACACCTAAACACACCTCTGCAGCTGCTTGAATTGATACCACCTGGACTTCAGAAACTGGTTTAGATCCATTGTAATTTTTTAATTTATTTATGCGCAAGACCTTTAAATTATGCCATCAAGATGAGACAATTGCCAACTAGTCAACTATTAGAATTTCTAAAGGGAACAGTTTGCTCAAAGTAATGTTTGAATTGTGAATGTTTTCTGTCACTGTTTTGAATTTCTTTCAAAATTGTTAATTTTATTCTGCACTATAGCCTGTCTTATTTTTTCTTCAATTGTTTAATGGACTTTTTTTTCTTCAATACAAACTGTTTCTGAAAACAATGAAATAATCTGTTTCCTTTAACTTTATACCCTTTTTCTTCAAACTTCTGCCAGGTTTCTTCTAGACTAAGTAAAAGTGCTTTCGTTTGGCTCCTTTCTGTGTGAACTATATGCTGGTGCCTGTGAGTGGTATCAATAAAAAGAAATTAGAAAATCAATTTCATTACTTGGTAGGTATGCTAGTTAAAAGATTATTCTACAAGTATATGTCACTATACACTGACTCCCATGGCTTTTTTTTCCATCCACTAAAATTGGTATCAGTCAAGTGGTATCACCATGAGAGAGCTAACAGAACATTCTTTTCCTCAAGCTGAGGCATGACAGTCTCTGCTTGGTGCTTTTACAAGAGACAGAAATGTACTTTGTGATGAAGAACTCTTAACTGACTTGGGTAAAAACAGAGTGAGGTGGATCAGTCACACACAGGCTTCTTGCCACAGAACGCAAAGCACAATTAAGTGTGAAAGCTTCAGCTGAACTACTGACATATGAGACGACTTCACCTAATATGGCTTCATATGCCATGGAATGGGCAATGGTAAATCTGCCGGGAGCCAAAAATGAACTGTGTTGGGCTACAAAACAAACTTAAGAGTTGGTTTTGGAGCCAAGGATATCTGGTTCCATTTCCGACACAGCATTCTTATTCCACTAAATGAGACTGTTAAATCAAGTTCATTCTGAAATCAGAAATTTAAAAATCCCTGAGATTTTTTTTCCTGGAAGACTAGCAATAAGAACACAGAAGCAAGTGAAAATTTCCGTTTGCTTATCTTCTTATTCTTCATACTTTGTAGATCCAAAGGAAAAAAAAATGAAGTGAAAAGAGGGTGCTTCTCTTAGTCACATCTTTTCTATAGCAGTTGTAAAAATGACCCACCCAGAAGAGATGCTAACTGAAAAGGGACTGTTGTAACAGAGATGCAAATTCCCCAAGTTGCTCCTGGCCACTTTTATTTTAAACTTCATCTGCATACCCAGAGCTGCCTAACATGCTTTGTGTTGCTACTGTCCCTTAAAGTTGCTACTGTCTGTTAACTCTTAAAGAGTTAACATTTCAATAGCTAATAAAAGACAAATTTAATAAAGAATTTAGATATTTATAGTAAAATTTAAGAAGGGTATACATTGCCCTAGGCCATAAGAAGTCCTCGTCTAGGTAGCTAGGTGCCAAAGATGCCACAGGCACCTAAACGTTCACCTGTAAAATTAGTTAGAAATTTAAGCCTCAAGAAGGCCAAGAGTGCTATGACCTGAGCTGAAGTTAACACTTCCTCTCCACCTGGAATTCACAAACCATACACACCAAAGAGTTAGCAAACTTGAAGCTCCTATCTATGTGTACCGCATTAGAACCAATATGACTTCAGCGGAAAAACAAAGAACTCTCAGCAATCTCTGTTGATGGTCAATGTCAACACTTGCCATTTTGTTTATAGATGATTAAAGGAATCACTCACTAACTTGAAGATCAGAGTAGAAACATATGAACCATAGAAAGCAAGCTTCACTCTCTCAGAAGACTATGCTGCTCATCAGCTGCTGACTGGAATCAATCCTGTTGAAGTGCTGATACTATAAAAAAAGAACGCATGATTCATAGATCAAAGAGTGCATAAGAACACAATTCCAAAGCCAGATTCTGGGTAAGGACAGAATAAGGGAGAATTTCAGACCTGCTCCCAATCCCATCTCTCCATTTTGTTCAAGTACAAAACTTCTTGAAGTAAGAACCAGATGAAGCACTATCATGCCTTAGGTGCTCTGCTAGTCTAGGCCTGAGTAAATTGCTCAGGCTATTTAAGGGTTCTACTAAATAAGGTCCAAAATTACATGAGCAGCAGCCTCATTTATTCATTTGTCTTAAAAACACATCAACATGAATTTGGCCAAACCTTTTGATTTTGGTCTTCTTTGGGTACTTGACTGCTGCTTTGGAAATTTCAGTACTTTACTCCTACAGGTTCTGCCTCAGATAATTAAATTTTCACTAACAGAAGAGTTGTTTAATTATCTAATGAAAAACTCTAAATAGCAACTGTAAGAACTGAAAGCAAGAGCAATGGTAACTGAGCCTTTTGTTTGTAGATATAAGAAAAGAATAGCATTCACATTTGGAACTGTCTTTTTTTTTTTAGCTGTGATTTCACAACTTCTGAAATGTTTAGGTTTCAGTTTGCAGTAAAAGCTTCCTTGTTGCTTCCAAGTCTTCAGATACCTGGGGGAAAAGCACCCACTCTTCAGGAAATCATCCAAAGTTTAAGTAACATGAAGTTCCAGACCACAAATCAAAAACCTACACCTCACAACAATTAATGTTTTGAATAGCTAATCAAAACATAAAATAATAACAACCCAACAAAAACCTTTACACAGGAAAGTCTCTGTGTTTCTAGAATTCCTCTGAAATATCAGGAAGGTCAAGAGTTACCAAATGCAAACTGGCAAAGAATTTATCATCAGAACATTGCTAACAAACCTCTTTTCTTTGGGCCTCTGACTGATTTTATTATGGCAAATGCACAGATACTCAGAAACCAACAGCCTAGTGGAACAGAGCTTCCTAACTGCAAGGAATGTTCCCACAGGTACCTTCACATCCTATTTTTAATAATAGTGATAAACAGAGATGTGCTACAGACACTCGAGCTTGGTGGAATCACAGAGCATTAGTATTACCTTTTTCCTATCCCATTCCCTACCTTTATCTGCAAAATTTTTTCTTCCTGGAATGATGGACTTGACTCATTTACAGGGGAGGAAAAGAAACAGCACCATCATTACAGACCATAATATTTCAGCCCACACCTCATTCTCCCTATCCCTTCAGTCACCATAACGCCTTCAATCTTTTTAGACTCCTATATCTGAGCTCCTGTCCCTACTACCTATATTTACAGCACTGGAATCTAAGGGCTGGGAGAAGTTAAATAGAACTGAACCGCTGCTGACACCTGTTGTCCGCTCAGAGATATCTGTGTTAATCAGGCCTGGTGTACAGTGAAATATGGAAGAAAAACACCGCATTGTACAGGCTCTCACTCTCAATTCTGAAGTGAAATTTCAGCCAACTTGGAGGAGCAAAGTGAAAGATTGCCTCATCCTGTGAAGGGTGTGGGTTCACAGTTATCTGGTAAAGATAAAGGATTCCAGTGACATGCCCAGCTAATAAATGAGGCTTCTAGACAAGACAATTTACATATCGAGTATGTATGTAGCAAAGTAGAAATAGGAACCTCCTACAGAAAACAAGATAGCGAATGACAAGGCACAATACCAGTACCGACATTAAGTGAAAAGACAAGCCTTCACCTCAAATGCTATTTACATTTTATTTTATAAAATCCACCAGGGCAACAAAATACCAATTTCTCTCTAAAAAGAAACATATTAGAAACTTGGCAACAAACAATTCATTGGCAAAAAATGCTCTGACCATGTAACAACACTTTTTTGAATATATACTGCTATTATGATTGGTGGGACCACCAAACAGCAACCCCAAGAAGTCACTCCCAGGGGATACACACACGCTCCCACCTAAAGAGGGGCTGAGAAGGGGCCTCTCCGCAGCCACACCGCTGCTGTGCGTGCTCACCACGGGAAATAAAACAGGCCCCTAACAAGTGGGTACGTCTTTTCTTCTGGTATTATTTTTTTCCTTCTATAAACCAGAACAACGCAGAACCACCGTGCAGGCTCTTTCATCAAAATCACCTTCGACACTCGAGAGCCAAAGGGCACAACTCATCGCCTTCCCCAAACTCCCGAGTCTGAGGGGCGCCGAAGAGCGTGCGGGTCTCAAAAAGGCACCGCGGGGCAAAACCGACAGCCAGGCACCAGCGGCTGACACCGCGGGCGGCAGACGAGCGACCGAAAAGCAAGTGCTCTTCCGGTCGCGCCAGCATGTCACGACCGGCGACGCCGCCGCCCTGGAGCTGCCCAGCTCCTGGCGGAAGCGGGAGGGGTCCGGCTGCGCGGTGGGCGCACGCG
This sequence comes from Trogon surrucura, assembly GCA_020746105.1. Classification (NCBI taxonomy): domain Eukaryota; kingdom Metazoa; phylum Chordata; class Aves; order Trogoniformes; family Trogonidae; genus Trogon; species Trogon surrucura. Next base: position 42,789,076 of record CM036620.1, read on the forward strand.
CCGTGCGGGGGGGGGGGGGGGCGGGCGTGGCCTCACCCCGGCCGGGCGAGCTCGCGACGAGGCCACGCCCCTCCCCACGGGCCGCGAGCGCGCGCGCTCCTTCCTCGGCGAAGGTTTCGCCGCTCGCCCTTCCCGCCGCGTCCCAGCGCCGCCGGGCCCGCTGGAGCCGCCCCCCCCTCCCCGAGTCAGTGGCTGGAGCCTGGGAGGCCGCGCGGTGCGGCGGCCGGGCCGAGCGGGAAGATGAACACGGTGCTGTCCCGGGCCAACTCGCTCTTCGCCTTCTCTTTGAGCGTGATGGCGGCGCTCACCTTCGGCTGCTTCATCACCACCGCGTTCAAGGAGCGGAGCGTGCCCGTCAGCATCGCCGTGTCCCGGGTCACGCTGTGAGTGCGGGCGGGAGAAAGGAAGGGAGTGGCGGAGGAGAAGGGAAGAGGGGCGGGCCCGGTTCGGCCGGGCGGCAGCTGCCCGCTGGGGAGGAGAGGGGGGGAATTTGTGCGGGAGCCGCGGCTCTTACACCGCAGCGGAGCGAGTAACGGCCGGTGCGCGCGACAGGGCGTTAACGTCCGGCCGCGGGACGGCTCAGACGCGAGGGGAGGCCGCCGCCGCTGCCGTTCCGCCGCCTTGGGGAACCGGCCGGGGCCGTGGATGTCTCCGCTTCCTCCCCACCTGGGCCAATGAGGGAGCCCCACGACGGCGCTCCGCCGCCTCGCGCCCCGGCCGGGCGGGACCGGGGGCGGCCCCGCCGCCGCCCGCGGTGGGCGTTTCGCTGCTTGTAAGCGCGTTAAACCACCGGCTGGCCGGTGGTGCCGGTAAGGGCCGTCGCGTTAAGGCGTCCTTGCCTGCACGGACTGGTCGCGTTCTCTGTAAGGGCCTGGGCACTTGGACGGGAATCGAATCAGTGCAAAGGATGCTCATTAGCTATTAGCATTATTAACTGGTTTACGAGTGAAATATAGTCAAAAGGAGAAGAAATTAATACTGCTTTATACTTAAGGTCCAAATCATCATGTGCTGCAGCTTTGACTTTAATGATATTCAGTCTTCAGATTAGGAAGACTTTTGAGGATTTTAAGAAATGTGTTGAATATGTTTTTAATCATTAATTCACTCCCACGTTCTGCATATGCATTTAGAAAATAGTACCCAAAAATTCACATTCAAATAGAAGGAAATGCAGCTTGAGGCTACAAAATATGCTTTTAAAGGTTGTCTTAATTTTGACTATTTGGGGCGTTCAAGGACCTAAATGAACATACGGTTTGTCTCCCTAGTACTTTTGAAAAAAAAAAATAAACAATAGTTTCTTTTTTTTCTACTGGTAACTCTGTTTTGCAAGCTCTATGACAGCAGACTGCCTGGGATGGCTTTTCTTTCTGTGAAATGTGTAGTGTAGGTAATAGCACATCAAAAGTGTGTTGCCCACGTTCACAGTGTACTGATGCAAACCTGTACCAGGGAAACCCTTCTTAAATTTTAATTTTTTTCCCCCTAAAGGGAAACTTTGTCACAGAAAACTTCTGTCAAGTTAAGTATGTGTGATATGGAGGGCCCTAGTTTCACAAGAGGTTGAGCAGCTGCTAGGGTCACCAAAAAGTCATGGTCTTTGCTCCTGCTTCTAGCCACAAGGTCCTTTATCAGAGGTGCACAGGCAAATGGGGCTCAAAGAATACTGACATGTTTTAACTTGGGTAGAGTTTGTGTAGGGTTTTTTTGACCAAGTTAGTAAGCTAAAGCAGCTCATGGAGCTTTGGACCAGCCTGAGATAATGTGGCAGAAGTGGATGGCTAGCAGCAGGGTTTGAAAGGAGAGTGAATGTAAATGAAGGGTGGGCATTACCATCACCTTTTGGATTGGTTTAAGGTAGAAGGTAGACATCCTATTAATGCTAGATTGAGGATTGCAAACAACATAAAATCAGCATAAAACCATATTTTGGAGTGTTCTGAAGAGCATGACATACATGAAATAGCATACTAATGTCTAATTTGGATGAAAATTATAATGCTGTGCATTATAAATAATAAGTTCTAATTATATATTATAAATAATAATTAAGGTAAACAGTATAATACAAGTATAATATTAATACATATAATAATATGATAAATAATAATTTCTACACACCACAGATTTATGACCTGTTACTCCACCAGATTGATAGTGATACAGAAATGAAGTAAAATGCTTGAGAAAAGCTACTTTAAAAGATGTTGCTTTTTTGCAAAAGGATAGAAATTCATAGAAAGACTTGAATTGGGAAGTTCCGGTGGTATTTTTCCCAAAAGTGTTTTTTATGCTGTTAGACCATCTCTTTCTTTGAGATTGCTAAACTTAGTTTTAATGAAATTATATTTTAAGGGAATAATTTTCAAACTGGAATAAATGGACCTAAGAAGTTCGTAATATGTAACATTTTTTTTACATGAGGAATTAAGGTTCATAGCCAATTGCTAGCCTGCTTATGGTGTTCTCTGTGGAGGATAAATTTGGTAAATTGGTAAATTTTGTGAGTTTATATAAAAATACCTTCTGTGTCTCTGCTATTTTCCACTTTCAAGTGTGGTTTAGTGTGACAATGCCAGATATTTCTCCAAATGGGGATTTGTAATAGTTTTTCAAAACAATACAATATTCCATATTGTAGAAGAAAATAAGCATTTTCATTATACTGCTATTTAAGTACATTCCAGCAAGAAGTCTTATAAGTTGTGTGAATTAAAACCAGAAACTCTGTTTTATGGGAGTGGTTGGAGTGCCTACTATGAGACTGAGAATGAGAAGCTCTTTTCTTTAATGGAAGATTGAGAAATAATATTGAAAATGGTTGCCAGCAGGCAGTTCTAATCAGCTTTATGTCTTTGGGCATGACTAACACATATTTTACATAAAAGAAATGTAGTGCAGTTTGGGTACAGATAGATACAGATTTTTGTTAACTGGAAAAAGTATATAGGCTATTTGTTTAACTTAGATTACTGTGGTGGTAAGGCCTGTCACTCAAAATTGGGCCTTTGTAGTTTCTGGAAGGCAGTATTTATTTTCTAATATTGTATTTTAGCTGAAACTATTTAAAAGAAAGTATAGAAAATGGACAAGGGAAATATGTAATAAGAATAACAATTTTTGTAATGCATGAAAGAGAAATAATGAGAAAGGGTAATCTTGTGTTTTGTTTTGTCTTAGAAAAAACGTAGAAGATTTCACTGGACCTAGAGAAAGAAGCGATCTGGGATTCGTCACATTTGACATTACTGCAGATATCCTTAATGGAAAAAATGGCTTGAGAACATTTGAAATGAGAACATCTTGACATCTATTTTTGTTACCTTATAATCTTCAAATATTCAGGACTTGAGGAAAAACTAGCAATTTGTCTTAAAATATAAATTTTAAGCAGTGAAAAGTAGTATTATACACAGCCAGGGCAGTAAAATAGTTCTTGGGATAGCTGTTCTGTCTCTGGTAGATGACACAGAGCAAGTTATTTTTCCTCTTTTTAGTGCCTGCTTTTACTATCACACTCTGTAGTAAATTTCATTGCATCTAATAGTGGGAACCGTGTTTTGACATCTGGATAGTGTTACTGTTAAGTGAAGTTTGTATTGGTAGTCTGAGGTGTGAATTAATTACTGGGTTTATGTAGCGTACTATTTTGATTGTCATACTGAATCTAGAAATTCCAATGCACCTTTCAGACTTTTTGTTGTAAGGAATTCAAAGTTCTGGCCACATAATAAATACATAGAAGTACCTGTCTTCCTTTAAAAACAAAAGACATTGTAATCCTTTGCTGACCTAGATGTTAAATAATCTTTAACATTGAATAGTATAAAATTCATTGGGAAGCATATGAGGTACTACAAAATTTATAACATTACTCTTGGAACTCTTTCTCATTACTGCTAACCTTTTGGCAACTTTTCCTTTTTATTTCTCTACTACACTGTTAGACTGCTCTTTATTGAGGAAAGAGGGTTGTGTGGGAGTGGTTTTGGTTTTGTTTTGAATAGATTTTTTGGCAGTAGAATGGAATCATTCTTAAAATTTCAGGTCTCCATATTAAAAAAAAAAAAACCAACAACTCCACAACTGTTTTTCAGCAGAAGTCAGTACCAAATACGAGGCAGCATGCTTTTACCTCAGGTGATTAACACTAAGCCTTGTTTTGCAGCTAGGCTGGGATTCCTGGGATTTTTCCCTGTCAGTTGTTCTTTATCACTGTGTTAGGCAAGCCATTGATTACCTGTGTGTTTCAATTTCCATATTTTGGATAATACTCCATTATATAAGCAGACCAAACAAAAATATGTGTATATATATATATATATCTCTTGAATGCACATGAAACCTGGGTAAACAGGTTAGCAGATTTTTGCAAGGCTGTGTTGCACAAGAATAAGAAGGATTATTTTTTTTTTTATCAGCTGGAAGCATGAGAGTGATCTCTTGAGTTTTACCTCTGAAATGCGCATACATATTAAAAACAAACTGAAATTCTCAAGTAGGGGAATTGAATTGTGGGCATTGTATATAGGGGGAGGGAGAGCAAGGTAGGACAGGACCTCTGAAAGAAATATTCTTATGCAAGGATTAGTCTGCACTATGTGGACATAAAATTCCATGTTTAATGACTTCTGATGGTAGCAATAGTTTAGATTTTTATGTGACTCAATCTTTCATGCCTTTCATAAAGAAATCTTGCTCTGTGTGGAGTTGTAAAATACTTTGTGGTAGGACTTTTTGGACAAAATTTGTAAAGAGGTACTGGTACGTGGGATCTTTTAACTAATGGAAACAAGTTCTTAATCCTAAGGAGAATTAAATAAAATGACAGAAAAGGAAACTAAGGCAAGGAAAGTGGAGGAAGCAGTTTTCAAACTCTTTTTAGCTTGTGTAGTTCATGGCTAACTAGCAAGCATTAAGAAATCCTACGAAGGAGATGTTCAGAATCTTGCTTGTTGGTTAGAGTTAGATAATGAAAAATGTTCAAGTAAAATAGCTCTAGCTATTCTTGCAGCAGTTCATTATTTAATTCTTTACTTGTCTTTTGAATGAGTGGCTTAAAAACGTGATTCAGCCTTGAGATGAGTGGAACAAGATAGAACAGATTTTGAGGTTGGTTGGGCAATGTGTTTATTCATTGAGATAGTAGCAAATAGATTAAAAAAGAGGACTGAGAAATAAAAAGGTTAGAGCTAATCTTTATTGTGGCTTAAAAGATCTTTAGCAGTCACACAGTTTGTTGCTAAATAAACAAGTATTTAGAATATCAACTTTATTGTACTGATAGTCTGTCTCAAATGCCAGTTATGAATTCTTTACTGTTCATCAAAATATGAGCAGAGTTTTGCTCCGGTCTAATAAGCTGGCTTTCTTTGTAGTCAGTAGGTAATTACATTTGCTAATTCCTGGTTCCCCTTCCAATATGAAAAACTTCACATCTACTAACTTACATAGTGTGGGTATTACAGGCTCTTTGAATGATCTACACTCTGCCAGTTTTGTATCTGTCTGTTGTTTAATGCTATTGTATCTCAATCTGCAGTTGGATACCAGGGTTCTTTGACAGGATAAGTAGTCCATTTGAAAATATTTACTGAAGAACTCTTGCCTTTTATGTTTTAAGTTTTGTAGTAGTTTGTCTAGCAGCAGATCGTTTACTAGTTTGCAGTGTCAAATATAGAACTCTTGAATCATTGGAGGAAATAGCTGTTAGATTTCTTAAATAATAATAATAATAAAAAAAACCCCACAAAAAAACCTCACCCAAAACCTGTTGTTTTAATGTGATTAAAATATATGTTAGAACTCCTGGAAGTGCTCTGATTTATAAATAAAATGAGGTAAGTCAAAAGGTAAGAACTCTCTGTAACTATCATAGTCTGTTTAGATCTAGTAAAAATAAAACAAGGTTATGTAAGTACAATATGGTATTTTTCTTAACTCACATACATCTGCAGAGTATATTTGACTGGAATGTTAAACAATTGTTTCTATATTTGTCTGCAGAATATTCAACGAAAAACAATGTAAGTATCAAAAAGAAAGTTGAAGCAATTACCCATTTTGTACTTGCAACTATTTTTAACTTCTGAAGTTCTGCTGGGAAAAGTTAAGGCTCCAGCATTTCCTAATGTGCAGTTTTAACTGGACTTCACGATTGTTATTTTTTTGAGAGTTTTTGCAGGGTGGGAAGTTCACCCTCATGAAACCTAGCTTGATACGTGACTAGCAGAGTGGGAGAAAAGTCACACGTGCCTTGTTGTTCGCTTGCAGTAGAGGACTGGAGAAGAGTTTTTTCACTTACTTGCTCCATTTTACTTTCCTCTAAGGTTCTGCAGTTAACTGCTGTCAGAAACAAGATATAATAGCCTTTGATCTGGCCAGGTGTGGTGGATCTTTTGTTCATAGATCACAGATGAACAGCTTGTATGACCAATTCCAAAGACTGATCCCAAATTCCTAACTATTTGCAATTTTACACTGTTCTTTTAAGTAGTTGGATGCTAAACAGTCTTGTGTAGTACCTTATAGAACAATTTAGAACACATTCCTCAGTGTCTGTGAGAACTAGTAATTTATGTTAAAAAACCCTGAAAGATTAAACAAGACAATAAAGTCCCAGACTGTGATAAAGAACCCTAAAAACTATTTTAGTACACACAACGTCCACCAGCATGTATAAAACAAGATACTTTTTTTTTAAGAAAAAAAAAAAGGTAAGGATAGTCTTGTGTATCAAGTTAAGAAAAAACCCCAAGCCTTTACAATATCATTGCAATGTGACCACAGTAGATTAAACTAGAATTTGGTGGTACCATAGGTTACTCTTGCAAATCAAGTAGAAATTTTTCCATTACAGTTGGAAAAATGTTAACTGCCTAGGCAGTCGTGATAGCTCAGTTAAGTGCTTTACTTGAAGTCCAAATACTGCTTTAAAAGAAACTTTGCAATTCGAAAGGAAAACCCATCATACTTTTTCTGTCTGTGAAAGCTTACGACTTTTTAAAAGGTCTTTTCTGGGTTTTATTGAGCTGCTATTTTCGTTTATTCTGTGCCACACTTCAGAGTGTAGTAGTACTAGTTTCCCTCCCGGTAAAGCATTATCTTGTTGAATTAGTTATGGATTGCAAGCACGTAGTTCAACTTCAGGGTTTTTCAATGAATAATGCTATGAAGTTTGAGTGATTGAATACAATCTTGTAAGGCACCCTGCTAATTTAATTACAATTGTATTTTTAGGCTCTAAACCAGGTGGTACTTTGGGACAAGATCCTGTTGAGAGGAGATAATCCAAGGCTGTTCTTAAAAGACATGAAGTCAAAATACTTCTTCTTTGATGATGGAAATGGTCTCAAGTAAGTAAATCCTATTATTTATTATTGTTGTTGTCATTATTATTCAGAGGGTCTTGATTTAATTGTGTACTTAACATTTTATATGTGTTTTTATTGGTGTGTTAATGTACCTGTATTCTGTCTGATTTTCTGTCTGTTGCGTCCTTGTAGTTTGATTGTTAGAACGTGATTGTTAGGTACAAGATACCCTGTTTCTTCTGTAGGCTAGAAGATGCACTGCTAATATGAGCAATAGGCTTCTGGGTTTCTGCTTCCAATATTCTTGTCTGTATAAATTTGGTTCTGTGATGCACTCTAACACCAAAGGAGCTAGGTTACAGTAAAAAAACTAAACACGTCGTATCTGGAAAATAGGTAATAATTAATGAAGTAATGACATAAAATTAAAACCTATTGTTTCTGGATCAGGAAAACAATTTAAATCCTAATTTATTTATTCTTAGTACTTATTAATTACATTGGTTAACTTGAGTGTTTGTGCTAATGGTCTTTGTTGCTTTTGCAGGGGAAACAGGAACATCACTTTGACTCTCTCCTGGAATGTTGTACCAAATGCTGGCATTCTACCTCTTGTAACAGGATCAGGACATGTGTCTGTACCTTTCCCAGATACCTATGAAACAACAAAAAGTTATTAAATTATGATACTGCATCCTAAGCAAGATATTTTTATAGTTGTATATTGTGAATAAATTTTATTGCAGTTTCTTTTCACATCCCATGCGACCCTTCAGTGAAAGGTACTCAATTGCCTCAGGTCTAACAGCATAGGAAGATGAAATGAAAGTTCAGAGGGTTTTTTTTAATAAAACATTGAAGCTTGAACTTAAGGGAAAGGTAAACTGCAGAGTAATTGTTTTGGAGGGGCAAACTGAGGAATTTTTTTTTTTTTTTCCTTCCTAGCCATCTGGGTATAGCTCTCATTTTCTTTTAAATAAACATTTTTAAACCAGAAGATAATCTCTTTGTGATGGTTTATTCAAGGTGTTGTGCTGGTTATTTAATCTGTGCAGAACTCAAAATGCACTTTCTGGAGTCAATTTTTGTGAGTGCCTCAAGGAAATGGCTATTCTGTTTTACAGCGTCTTGGTAAATGCATGCTTAGCATGTTACAGTAGGGTAAGCTTGGTCCTTTTTAGGACTGCCAACAGCTACTCTGAGAAGTGACACTTCGTTATCTGTCAGCCAGCCTGTAGATCTTGTTTTGAGTGCCATTGATGTAGCCCACATACAATTCTGTATTATAAAATGTTTTAATAGTTCCTTGTAATGCAGCTAACTGAAAGAACAAAGAGAAATCTTTTCAGTGTATTAAGCATAAGTCAGTAAGAAAATTAAAAGCTTTAGGTAGAGAAAGACTGTCTACAAAGCAACCACTTGATATTTATTGGGATCTGCTCAACAGGAAGAATGAACATACTTGGTCCAGAGGGGCCAGGGACAACTAATATTAGAGAGGCTTTTCATAGCAAGAAATGGGACAAATGTTTTCCAAAGCACTCTGGGAAAACATTTAAGAAACAGAGGATTTCCCCTGAAGGAATTAGACAGATTTACCAGCTTGAATATGGAAATGAGTCTACCTGCAAGTCTTCCTGATTTGCATCAGCTGGGAAAGGTAGAAGTTCCAGCCAGCACCTCTGCTGAAGTGGCTTCTCTGTAGCTGCACATCCTGCTCTTTATGTCCTTCACTCAGCTACAGCCACAAATGTTTCTCAAGGTTTGGAAGACAAAAAGAAAAAAACAGGGTATAGGGATTGCCTCTTGGCAATAATGATGGTTTATGCTGACTGACTCATGTTTCTTGCTCACTGGATATCCAGAGAGGCTCTTCCTACTACCACCACCTTCCTGACATGTTTCTTAATGTGCATGTACCTTTTCAAAGTATGGTAGAAGTTAAGTTCTTGCCAGATGTCTAATGCTCTAAATGTGATGGGGGATTTCAAAAAGATCAAAAGTAGTCTGAAATTAAAACTGGGAGTTTTTAAATATTGCAAATCAAAAAATAGTAGGAAAAATTATGAGGATTGTAATGTGACAAACCTTTCAAAAGGAGATGCAGTAAATGGGAAGAGTCTCTCCCATTGCTGTGAGTTCACCTAAGAGCTGATGGATTTTGATAAGGCCAAGTTGGTTCTTTAAAAAAGGGATCTTTAATATCTGTGAATTATCCCTAAGTAGCTTCTTTACATTCACCATATTGGTGTATCAGTCGAAGGGGTGTCGAAGTTCTTTGTCTTTTTGCAAACAAGTGTGTTTTTTAAGTGTGAAGACTAAAAAAAATCACTTTCACACAAGCATTTTAGGACAATTTTTTGTTAGTATCCAGCATATTTACATGAATTTCAGTACTCTGAACTTGTGCTATTTTCCACAGATAGCTTAATCGGCATGCTGAAATACATCCTCTTTTTTATTGTTCTTTGTTATCAAGTGTATATATTGCTCCAGAAACTTAACTGTTATAGAGAACTTAATACCATTACACAGAAGGAAAACAAAGATTTTTTTTTTAGAGATAATTGGGCAAGGCTGTAGTGGTTTTTCGTTAATTGCCAAGTGAGTAGCTGGTTTATTCATACCTTATATTCCTGAAATGGTTACTGAAACTTATTCCTTGTGGCTCGGCATTCAACCACTTCCCTCTTAGTCCTTTGGCACTACTCTTCCAATGAATATAAAGGTTGTGTGTGAGAAAGTTGCTTTAACTAGAAAGAAGCATCTGCTGTCAGAAAACAACAGAGATATATCTACCTTGTTTCCTCAAAAGATGGTATATTCCTCCCAGCAGAAAGTAGCAGAATTTTAAGACACTAAAGTTGCAGCTTCAAATGCGATGCTTGAAGCTTTTCTAGCCTTTCCCAGCAAAGAGAAATTATAATGTTTGAGGTAAGCCCTTTAGAGGGATGAAAAAGAAACTAAACGAGTTCCAGTTTCTGGAGAGAAGAACTTGGTTTTATGCTGAGGGAAAAGCCAGCATAGTGGGTGCTTAAATGTTGCTGTAAGAGCTTGCTCTTGGCTTTTTAGCCACTGAGAGGGACAAGATGCTCTCTGTTCTCGGTTCAGGGAGCAAGAAGGCAGATACCTCGGTTGGTCTCTTTAAAGTCTTTCAAAAAGTAGAGTACTGTTTTGTTGTGACAATTCTCAAACCATTTATGAAAAGAATGCTCTTAGGCAAAAAATGGCATTTGCTTCCTCTCAACTCTTCTGATACATCTTATAAAAAGAATTATTATTTCTGATTGTTCTTTTAGATGTGTTACTGACTAAATAATGACAGCTTATGTAGTGATGTATATAAGAGATGTATTCCCTAGCAACTGATTCACTTAATGGGAAAAGGCTTGAAACACCTGTAGGAAATGTGAACTGAAAATGCTTCTGATGCATTGCAGATAGCAATTTGTCGAGGTTCTGGAGGTAGGAGTTCTTGTCTAAGGACCAAAATATATAAACTCATAGAATACCCAGGGTTTCCGTTTACTGTTGAGAGCACATGGCATAACACAGAAAGCCCTATGCAGGAAAGGAAAAGAAATTTTTAAAATCTGTGATTAAAGCTCTGCTCCTCTGTGCACACAGCCTTGCACTGAGCAAATAAATTACTTATAACTAGGGGCTGTTTATTGTTTTAGTAAGTTTCTTCCAAACAGTGAAATTAAAGCTAGCTATTATATTGCTTAACAGACAGATCCAAGCACAGTTCCTGAATTATGTTTGGATTACAAATGTTCAAAATGTTGTGCTTCTGTAAATTATTTCAAGAGAGGTTATGCAGAAACAGCTCTGTAAAATGAAAGTTATTTAAATTGAAAATTCAGGTATTGGAGGAGCAATCTTACTCCAAATTCGCATCAGAAAATATATGGAAAATAACTCTAAGTCTTCTGGTTTGGAAGGCTTCTTACTTTGGAAGAAAAATGAGATTTTCTCCAGTAAAAACAGTTTTTAAATGTTTTAAAACAACTTTAAAAAGTGTTTTTAAAGTTGTTCTTGCAAGCAAGCAAATGGACATATGTTCTTTTAGTATGAGGAGGTTTAAATAAGCCAACTACTGGATCTTTTTTCTGGTGCCCTCGACCACCTCCCTGAGACCACATTTTGTGAATCTGCACTTCAATGAGATGAGGCTCAGGTAAAGATAAAGTAGTCATTTCATTGTTAAAGTTTTTTTTCCCATTAATATTATGTCACAGTAATAATTCCTTTTATGCAAGTTAATTATTTATCCACTAATAGTTGTTCTTAATTAGTAATTCTTAATTCACTTTAGTGTTACACGGAAAGACAGTAAAATGAATTTTCTCTCTCTGTTTTCTCCAACAGAGTTGCATTTATGATTTCTTTTTCTAGACACTAATGGTCTAATAATGAAATTCTGTCCTCTATTCATAAGCTATTGAGAAAACCAAACAAAAAGAACCCCTCTGAGTCAATATAGTTACACTATCCAGGCCTAGAAACTACTGATTCAAAATTTAAAAATAAAAAAAAAAAGCCAAATATACCATTAAAAGAATATTTCAAAATTCAGATATAGTCAAAAAGAGGTACCTGGCCTCCTGACCCCTTTCCCTCCTCACTGCTAACGAGGCAAACCCAGGCCACCCGGCACCACCCTCTGCTTTCCAGCTGCATCCGCTTGTGCTCATCAGCAGTGCTCTGGTCTGTAAATTCTTCCTTTAAAATGATAAAACTGGCAGAAATGGATTTGAGAGAATATACGTATTTCCAGAGATCCATGACCGTGAACAAGCATTTTTGTAATTTGAAGACATTTCTAATGTAAGGAAGAATTTTTCCTGGTGAGGCTGGTGAAACACTGGAGTGGTGGTGGAGGCCCCATCCTGGGAGACATTCAAGGTCAGGCTTGATGGGGTTCTGGGGGACCCGATCTAGTTAAAGATGTCCCTGCTCACTGCAGGAGGGTTGGACTAGATGACCTTTAAAAGTCCTTTCCAAACCAACTCATTCTGTGGTTCTGTACACCCATAACTTTGTTAACGGCAGTTATCATGGATTTTGCAGCTGTAACCCCATGACTTTATTTGCAGAAAGATACTGGCATTCTCAAGCCGTACTGGAAGTGCTTTTGTAAATGACTATCTCAAAAATATGATCTGGCAGTAGCTAGAGTTGCCTGGGACGGTGTGTGATAAACCTACTGCAGACTTCCACCACCTGGCTGCACAGGTGGTTAAAGAGCAAAAGGGGTAACAGAGTACTCTGTTGGACTGCTAATTAGGAGCTTCCTTTGCAGAATCAGGCTTTGAGCTTCACACACAGGCTTTTGTTTCTGGTGATGCAACAAGGACAACAGGTATGGTGCTATTAATTCAGTTTACCTCCTTGCTGGGTGTTTAGTCTTGCCTTATCACGTTGTTTTGTTGCAAGTGCTGTGGTCATGGGAGCTTGTGCTGAGGTGAATGAGTTGGGTTTTGGTACACAGGAGAGGTTTCAGAGTGTAGTGACAGGAGAAAAAGAAGGGGTTTGGATGTGGCTACGGAAATGGGTGTTAAAGTGTAACGAATATTTGCCTTTAAAAATTACTTGTATTAGATGTTGTTATCAGTGCCTGGCAAGGTAGGTAGGCAAAAAAGGTCTTGTTTTGAGTAAGGTAGTAATTGAAGATTAAGATAAAGCTAGTTTAGCTGTGATAGAGGAGTAACAGCAATGAGGTTATGGCTGCTTAGATTATTTTTTTTTTTTTCTGTTCTAAGAGGTAATTTTCTTCCTGCTTTCTTTTTTCCCTCTCTCTTCCATTTCTGAAAGAAGAAGAGGGTCAGAGTTTCTTTTTCTTCCCTGCTCTTCCAACTGCTATCTTATTAAATGCTAGTTCATTTCATTTTTGCTTTAGTAATCAGCATAGTAAGAAACACAAAGGGGCATTGGTACCTGCAATCTAGATGCATGTGTTTTAACAGCCGGAGTCAGTAAATCACATTGTATTATTCTTTCTATGTACCTGGCTCTAGAAAAGTGAGAGCTGGGATACTCTGTGTTTTTTGACAGCAGAGTCTGTCCATTCACTCCCCATCATGAAGTGCAGAATAGGAAATTGGTGGTTCTTTTACAAAATACGGCTTGTAGGAGCACACTTTTAAAAGTACCTGAGGTCTAGGTCTTGAAATGTGTATTGCTTTACTGTACATGGGAATAAAAATTAAGTGTCACACCTGATGGGTGGGGGAAGTAGAACAGATTTTCATAAAGTAATTGTAATTGAATATTTAGTCTGAATCTTCCCTCTCATCCTTTCTAAGATTAACACAATTTCTAGGAAGATAGGGAACTCTTGCTGAAAATTACAGTTTATACCAACATCTGTGTGGAATGGTTTCCATCCAAAAATTCTTACCACTGAGAAAGGCGATAGTATAGATTGCATTGGCCCATTAGAGAGTGTACCTGAGATTTGTAGTTTTCTTGTGGCATTTGATGGCAGCATTACTCATCTGTTGTTGTAGTGCATGAACTGTTGATGTGGTCATCAGTGACCCCTTTTCATCTGAAATTACTGGCTGCCATCTGATGGGGTATATTGAGGATGGGGAGCATAGCAATAGGAGGCAGGTTGAAGCAGTGTCCTCATCATGTTGATGGGCCAGCAGGTAGGTGGTGTGCCTGGGGCCAAGGGGAGAAAGATTTTGTGATTGCAGGCTGGCATATTAATATTAATATACCCTGGTTGACCTGAGTGTATGAATTGATCCACTAAGTGGTAAATTCATGTTCTGGATAACCGTTTTAAAAATTAAAATTATGGGCTAAAACAAAAGGGCAGTTCCCAAAGCTGAAGTAAGGTCCTAAAATTTTGGTGACTTAGTTCCCAGAATTTAAGAAATAGATCCATTAACAACTTAGCTTTATGCAGTGGAATGACCTTGTAATATGCTTTAAAGAGAGAGTTCTGTTTGCTAAGTACAGTCTTAGGAGCATAGAACTGGCAGCAGTAGCTCTAGATACTGAGAAAAGTTAAAATAAATCTCTACCCAAGCTATTCTTATTTTTTTTTGTTTTGGGGTAACTAGGGGAAAAGAACAGATGAAGGGATGATTGCCAGGATGCTTTTACTCTTCTTGGATTTATTGCCACCTACATTTTTTAAATTGTGCATGTATGTGAAAACAGAATAATATTGAATAACAAAAAGAAGTTGCTTTATGATGAATATTTAGTAGTAATTTTCCACCACCCCATCCTGATTAACCTTTATTAGAAATCTAGGTACTAATATCTTGAACAACTGATTACATGAAAGACAAAGATGACTCTGACTGTTTATAGCCTTTGTAATTCTTAATGGTAAAATGTTGATTTAACAGTCATTGGAATTACATGATATTTATATTCTTCACAGTTAATGCAAGTATTTAATTTAGTCTTGTTCCCTATAGGTATTCCATTGTATAAATCCATGCAATATAAGAACATGAGCAATTGTATCCACATAATCTTAGGTACAGAACTGAAACTAGAATTCAACTGAACAAATTGATGCTGTAATAGTCCTGGCCTGAGTAGGAAGTGTTACAAATACTGGTTTCTAATGATACTCAAGTGCTTTTTGCCAGTAATTGTATTTAAAAAACTTTCCGCTCTCAAGCGGAAAGTGGTTGGAGAGCTCATTACATGTGATTTTTGCATGTCACTGAAAACATTGGTTCAGTACAGAAAGGAATTAATAAAAATAAGGTCAATAAATATTTTATGCTTCTTCTAGTTGTGGATTTTCACCCTTGGATTTGAGTTGAAGAAATGCATTGCTTATTGCTAGAAATCCAAGAAGGTGAATGAAATAAAAATTCTGAACCAACTTCAAATGAAATAGTGCTATGTCTTGGTAAAAGCAGAATGTCAAAAAGCAGAAGGGTAAAAAGAAAAGAAAACAAAAATCTTCAAATCTAGAAAGAAACTTAAACCCTTGACTCTGTGAAAAAACTTATAATCATTCTTTTTCTGTTTTTGGAGAAGATCTCTATGACAGGGTGTAAAGTTAATTTTGCACACAAGCAGGTAAAGTGTGTCCCTTTAAAACCTTGGTTGGAAAGTCTAAAGCAGAAGTCTGTACTGCTTCAAGAATGTGTTGCCGCTTAGTTTCAGAATTGAAAATAACATCTTTCACCCAAATACAGATATATACTGATGGGTTTTATTGGGTTTTTCTGCAACACAGCAAGCTGATTTTTTTCATGCACTTCCTTGCTATATAAACACACAACCTTATCTTTTTTTACTATTCATAAAAGCATAACAAATAAGTAGAAGCACTGGCAAAGGAACTTCCTACCACACTATTCCAGAATAATGTTAAGCTATACTGTATCTGAACTCTCTGAGATAAAAGGGTTTGCGGAATTAATATTTTTGGTTTTCTTAAAATGAATGGGATTTGTCTTAGCAAATATTTAAATCTTCCAGAAGGGTATTGATATGAAAAGTTAGTGAAACCTTTTGTGTGCTAAAGAGTGTATAGGTGTTGTCTTTGAGTTGGTGAATATTCAGCACTATTATTTCGCCTGTCCCATGTTATAAGTTATTAATCAGAAATCTGAAAAGCAGCTGCTGACCTCCTGAATATGAGAAGTAGACCACTTCTCAAAGAGAGAAAATTCCATGTAGGAAGCCATCAATATTCATCAGTCATTTGGGTGTCTTCAGTTAAGATATGTCTGTGTTTTTCCTGGATACTTGGCATAATAAAAATGCCATGAGTTCGTTTAGTAATGTCTGTGTTTTTAATGTCCTCCCTATCCTATCAGGAGGTAAAATTGTTCAAGTACTGTAAAATTTCTGATTTTTTTAATGTTAAATAAATAAATAAATTTAAAAAATAAATAATAACAAATTATTATCCTTTTGGGAGCACCCACTAATTATGTATATCTGTAGTTCAGTGTGATCTTTCAAGAACTGGTCAATACCAGGGAATTTTAGCAATTTGTTTTCACTGCTGCTTATATGTCTGCAGAACCACTGTCACACACTGAGTCTTGTCCTCCCAGTTCTACTGAGTGCACCCCAAATTAATACTTTCCTCCTGACGTGATTATTTTCCCTCTGTCAAAGAGAGTTCCAGATAGTGTTCATTCAGAAAACCAATATGCATTTGTCATTAAATTCAAAATACTTATGTTCTCTTTTCTGGTTAGCAGACTATAGCTTTTATGTTACACACCACCAGAACACGTTATGATATAGGGATTCAATAGTAGTTCTATCAGATTTTAATTCTATTTTATTGTTTTCTAGTACAGAGGGAAAACCAAGAAAATAAAAATGATTGCTCCCCCCCCACACACCTCATTTCATTGGGTTCACGGTGATGCTTCTAGAGGGCAAGAGAAAATTTTATCAAATAAAATTTTATTTTTGTTTGGACTGAATGATTAGTTTCTGCAGCTGAAGGAGTTCTGCTATTTGATATCCATACGGACTTTCAGTAAAAGCCAGTTGTTAACTCTTGAAATTTTGAGGGGTGTTTTTTCCCCTCTAAGCTTTTTCAAAGAGAGCATTTTATTTGGTACCTTCATAGTAAAGATCTCAAAAGTGGTTTAAAATTTCTCATTTTCCTGTATACGTTCTTTCTTTCTCTCCTATTTTCTGGTTGGGATCCAGCAGGATTCTTTTCATTCTGATATGCAGACCCCTTCATGCACAGAATTACTTTCTGAATTAGGTTTTACCAAGGCACCGTGTTACACAGTTGCTTCCTAAAATCACAGATTCTTAGATACTGTGAAACCGAGTCCTACTCGTTTACACGAAGTCCCCACATTTTTGAAAGACAGCTATGCAACTCATGAAAGGGTGAAAAATTGAAAGCCTTCAGTTTATCGATTTTGGGGCAGTCCCCTTCCGCTCATTTTTCTAGTGCAATATCCTTTCTTTTTTCCCATGTCTTTGCTGGCTCTCCTAAGAAATCTTCTTAAAGACAGGTTTTGTAGGCTTCATCACAGATGGGACTTTTATATCTTAGTGGGCATTCCTGCTGTCCTGTTGTTTCAGTTAGCAATTGTATTTTTTGGTAGTATGATTGAAATATTACAGAAGGGTGTAGGAATAGCTTTCTAAAAAATGTTCAGTCTAAACAAAAAAGAATGTGAAGTAGCACTAGAATTGCTTCTGTTAGTTTATTAAAAATACTGTGCACAAAAATCATGTTGAGGATAATCTGTTTTTCTAAGGACTGAATTTGATTACTCCTGCAGGCAAATTTTGTAGGAAATTCTAAGATGCTATCTCGCATCTAACAAGTAAAAGGAATATTGATGCAGTTTAGTTTTGCAAGCTCATTACATCATGATTGTAATAATTTAATTCTATTTTTTTTTAATTTGACTAATTTATATAATCTAAAACATCTTCCATAATCTAAAAACTAAACTGAAAATTTTGATTCAACAATATACAGTTTGTATAATTGCCAGCAGATGTCAGGCGTTCACTCTAAAAAACAACGAAGCTTGAAAAGTGACAGTTTTCACAGTAGGGTATAAGAAGCTTTGGTTTTTAAATGCCAGTGTATAAATCTATTGTGCAACTTGTAACCCGTTAGGCTTTTAGAACTTTTAATTTACGGAATGAGTTTTCATGTTGTTTTGTGTTCAGCAGTGGTGAGGCTTGACATGACAACTTTTTTGAATATTTGCCAAATTTATGAATGACATTATATATGGCAAAAAAAAATGAGTCAAAATTATGTACATGTGTACATAAGTGACATCCTTGGATTTCTCTTCTATAGACACTAAATATCTGGTGACGTTTAAGACAGTACTGTTTAGTTTATCCCTGGGATTTCACCAGTCATCTGTTGCAAATGAAAGAATCCTTGTAGTTACAGTCCATGACGGAGCCAGGACTCTGCAATATTATTCTTGGCTCATCTACAGATCTTTCATGGACCAAAGAAGAAGTTGCAGATGATAAAATTATGGCATAGAGTTTCAAAATATATAGAAGGAATGGTTGGTTGTCTCAGAAGAACTTTGAAACTTAATTCATTGTGAATATAAGTAAAATTTTTCAACTCATTGTGTGGGTAGGGGTTGCTGTGGAGAATGACAAGACTTGACAACATCATTTTCTCTCATGTTCTACCGTTGCAAATATATTTAAGGCAATTTTCAGTGCATTTGTTAGTTCTGTGTTAAATGTTTCCTGTAGGAAGAAAAATAAAAACATTTTTGCTAAATATTTGGCCAGTGGAGCATGAATAGCTGTCCTTTGAAGTGGGGTGGTATTTCTATACAGATAACCGCATTGACCCCATTCTTTAAGGTAAATGTCTGTGTTCTGAGCATCTCTCCCTGCTAAGTGGGAACAGCTGCTTCCTGAGAAGAGAAGACACAATTCAGTTGCTGGTGCTGCAGCAACATGAGTCTCAAAGCAGTCTTGGTTAAAAACAACAGAAAGGATTGAGCATGAAATGAGAACCGCTGCCTTGGCAGTTCCCACTGTGTTAGAAACAAACCACTATTTTTATCTTCTCCCTACCCAACTTTAGCCACTACAAATAAAAAGGACGAAAATAGCTGGTGTAAGAAAGTATTATATTCTGTATATATATGTGAAAGGAAGAAGGAGGATTACATGTGTTGATTTATTTGTTTTTTTAGTACCTATTGCAGAATGTTGTGGGTTTTTCCCTCATGCACAAATGCAAGAAAAGTGTTTTTGATCAAAAACAAAATGGAAGAACGAAGCCTGCATCTGCTACAAATAGGGATCAATAATGTTCATAAACCATTTTGAAAGTGGCACACGTTGAAAGTGCCCAGATAAGATGTGAAAGAGGCTGATTTTTGTGTAGAAGTAAATCTTACACACATCCTCCACCTCTGACAGCCTGACTCAAGAGCTGATGCCTCTGTAGCACCACGGAGGTGTTTTACCAGAGCTTACTGATAAAATACAGAGTTTTTTTTCTGAATTTATGAAGTATAACTACGACTTTGGTCACATATAGAGAATCAGTTAGTACCTTCTTAATACTACACTTAGTTTATGTTGCTCAGTATTGCTTTATTGCAAAGCTCATGTGGTTAGGTTTCCATTTCTTTCATTTGGATCTCACTCATTCGTCTCTAAACTACAAGATGTTCAACCAAATGGTCACCTTCAGTGGCTGGGTCCAAAGCCTGAAAAGAACTTGAGGCATCCCACCCTGCCAGCCTGTGCACAAAATAACTTCTGGAAAGCAGCAACATTTCAAAAATTGCTGAGAACAAATAATATAAGAGACGGGTAACAGTAAACCTGTCAACCAGTTAATTTGTGTAACCCATGACAGGCCCTTCAAAAAAATGTCCTCCGTGTGTCCTCAAGCTGTTAACCTGCCATGAATGTGGCCAAAGGCAGCACAGTGAAGTTTCCCCAGGGCTGGGAGGGCTGGGGTCCAAACCACATGGTTTGTAAAGCTGAAAGGGTGGAATGTGCCAGGGTTACTGTCAGATTGAGGTTTCACTGAGACTCCCCAGAGCTTTTATTGCTTTAGCAAGCCGGTCCTGAAGCAGCTTCTGCTGCTCAGTCCTATTGCAGGGGACTCATCTGAGCTGCTGGGACTGACTTCTGCCCAAGAAAAGGCTGTGATTCAGCAGTGGGTGAGTGAGTCCTGATCCTTAGAGTAAGCCTGTTTGGTTTTTGGCTCGAGTCTGGCTTTTTGACTTAGGCTTTCAGGTCTTATTTTTGTAGCTTTGAAAGTAGCTGGTATTGATTAAGTGATGGCATGCAAGATATGCATCAGGAGGAGGTTCAATTTTAAATGTAAAACAAAAATGTAAATGTAAAAAAAAAATGCCTGTGACTGTTCAGAACACTAATAGAAATGTCTGCAACCATTCAAACGGTCCTGCATGATTGTTTTCTGAAGGACAAAATACTAACTTCCCCTTCCTACTGATATAAAAGTCTTGTTCATTGGCAATATTAAAAGAGAGCTAATCATGGAAATGCAAACACAGAGTGGGAAATATTCTAAAATCAATCAAATAATAAAATTTCCGTTCTTATTAAACTACATTAATGATTCAAACAATCTTTTTGTTAACACTAAACTAAATACACTGAGGTAGATCTCACTAGGAAAAAAGTGATTGAGAATAGTTTATCAGCAGAAAACGTCCTTTCAGTATGTCACTAGATGGCGATGTTACGCACAGTAAATGAGAAGAGAGAGAATCTTGCTGCAGGTTTGTTCCCTAAAAAAGCAATGTATTTATAATCTTGAAAGAAGTGTTAGCAGTGTCTGTGGTCAGTTGTATTTGAGGACCATCAGTAGTTCTAGTGAGAGAGATTAGATATCTATCTAATCAGAGTTTGGGTCATAGTGGTCCTTCATGAAAGGGCAACTGGAAAGGTCTTGGCCTTTACTGTCACTCTTGGTAGCTGAGTAACTATGTCAGAGTCCAGTGTGACAGTACCGTGCTCATGTCATGCTCTGAAATTCCACTGGTATCAGAGGGAGTTCCACAGGCATAATGTGTGAAGGGCCCACCACACAAAGATTGCATGCAATGAATTATAGAGGAGAAACTAAGCTTTTCAGCCTCCTTCACTTATCCCAGTGTGCCTGGCTATTGCACAACAGATGAGGTCGAGTGACCTCTTAATGTACATTCAGACTAGTGCCCATTAATCTTGAAGGGAGGTAAGATCTCATGGTATGTAAGGATGTTTTTTTTTCCCCTTCTGCTGAAATACGGAGATGCTATGGGGAAATGAAGCCTTGATGATGCATTGACTTTACACAAATGGCATATTATTTTAAGATTAAAACCACATTCCCTTTCCTTTTTACTGTAATGGATCATAAAACATTGTTGCACAAGACGGGTGCATTTAATTTGCTGTTAAAAAGTCGCATGGCTGCGAAGTTTAACTAAGTTCATATTAAATAAGGAAACAAGTTTCTTATCTCTTACTTACAATCCTAAAAATTAGCAACTAGAATTATGTTTTCTTTTTGTTGACAGGGCATTTGAGAACCTGTCACAATGGTTTTCTCAGTCTTTCTTTCCAATGGATATGTTTCCATTACTGTTGTTCATTCATGAGAACAAGGGAAGTGATGCAGGATGAGCTGGTGAGAAAATTTAAAGGAAACAATAGTAATGACTCACAACTGAAGTCTGTGCTTTAGAAATTCCCACCTTTCAAAGGTCTGCTAAAGAAAACTCAAAGTCATGTTCTAGCCAAATCAAAATTATATTGAAGAAATACTATGGCATGCAAAGTATTGTTTTCAGAGAGACAACCCAATCTGCTTGTACTTTTGTTTTGAACTTTTTTTGATTAATGGCATGCTAAAAATTGCTTGCCCAAACCATTGTCTTTGGAGGCTGCCCTTTCTTTGAAGACTTACAGGACTTGAATTCTGCAAAGAGCTGACTGACGTTAAGTTTCTTCACTCTTTGGAGTTGTCTTTTGCAGTGTTTAGCAGAATATGTTTAATGCTTCAAAGGCTTAGTCTTAAAAAAAGTTAAATTTAGTAAAACAATGTTGTGAAAACTAGCACTAAAACAGAACACAGTAAGCAGCAGAAGAATATGCATAGTAATTTGATAAGCCACAGATTGTGATGGATTTTTATGTTTCAATTTTTATGCAATTTACATGTTTTTGATGTTTTCACACGCAACTCCCTTTTCCTCCAAGTTCTTCTATAAATGTCTTTTTCCTAACCAGTGTGTACAGCCCCACTGGAGTTTTCCAAATGCTCTTCTTCATGTCTACACTTGGGGTCAAGATAAGTCATGTATGTAATTTTACTGTGTGAGAAACATGCTCCTATGAATAGTGGTTCTTCTGTGTTGGAAAATGGAACAGGCTCGTATCTTGGGGAAGTTGAGTTCAGTGTAGCAAGATTTTTATCTTCTGCTGGTATGTGTCTCTGCATATGGCTTCTGTTACATAACTGCCTAGAAGACTTACTTTCTCATGAATACTTGTAGCTGTCATGTTAAAGGAGTCTTGTTTATCTGGGGGTTGAAGTTAAAACTACATAAGTTGTATTTTTAGTGGTGATTCGATGTGTATATAGTGCTGAGAACACTAATAGGCTAAAGTCTGTTAATCCACTAAACAGAAAACATACTGTGTCATATACAGTCATTTTCATGTGTGAATTTATCGGTGCTCCTTAACTATGTCTGGCAAACTCTTTAAACTGTCATCTGGAAGAGTTTCCCCTAAATGTGTGTACGTGTTCTGGCTTTTTATTTTTATAGTAGAAAACATACTAAACTTTTTTTTTTTTTTTAAATATGGGTATATTAATGTTTCCAAGTTACCACATATTGTCTACTGAAAATATTTTCAAGATCTTGAAAATATTTAGAGTAATTTAACAGAAATACAACCTCAGACCATGCACAGATGTTGTGAAATATGAAAGGCAATCTATGCAAATTCACATAGCAATACTACACAGACATACCATAATATTTATTAGGCATGTGGTAGATTGCCAAAATGAGATAATGTTTGAGGAAGTGAGTATATGGTTAACTTCTGTGAACATTTAATATCTGCATATCTGTATGCTTTCTTGCTTTAATCACTCTGATATATCTATCTTTACAATTTCTTTGCTCTGCCACCAACAATTATTCCTATATGCCAGACCCTCTGATCAAACATCTAAGCTCAATTCAGTGAACTAGTACAGTTTTGCAAAGCTGTTGCAACAACCCCCAAAGAAGGACATCCGTATCTTCTCTTGGGATGCCTCTGGACCACCTCTGGATTCTTGGAAAAGTCCTTTGTGGAACCAAGTTTGTTTAAAATAAAAATTAAAAAAAATTAAATTTCATATAAACAATCTGTATACAGGCTTTCCAATGGATTCCTAAACATTTTTTCTAGTAGAGAAATTTATTAGTAAATGCAAAATACGTATTGGAAAGATGTCAATTTTAAGGAAGTCTTTTGGAAAGGAAGTCTTAAAATGCATCTACTGTAAACCAATTAAAATTCTAATGCTTTAACATTACATTGTTGAATACAGAAACTGTACTTTCCTGTTTTTATATGTCACCATTTTTTATTTCAAATGTTTATTATAAGAGAGGCATTGAAAAATGCAGAGGAAAAATGCGATTTTTCTTAATTCTGCATTACACAAATGAAGTAAGAAGCTAACTTTCTCCCTCCCCATGAAATAAAAGATTGAGCTTCTCATTCTGAAGTGCAGTGCCCTCAAACGTCACACGGTTTTTATTTTTGAAGATAATGTACCTCCATTTCAGTTTCTATATGGCACACAAGATATTGTGTGGCCATCCTTATCAAGCAACATCTTGTGGTTTTTGACCGGTCATATTTTACTGATAAATAGTTTAAGTGATCAGATTCTTTCTCTCTGGTTGGCCTTGATTTGGTCTTGAGAGTTGTACTGTTTCTCAAATGTGTCATTTTTATGCTACCTTCTTTAGTGCTGCAGTTCTTTAATAACCTGGAATACAGAACTTTCTGGTTTGTCTCTACAGCAGTAGTACTAAGGTTTCAGTTCCTGCTGCATAGTCCAGGGTACAAACCCAGCCCCTTGTCACAACATCTCAGCTATTGACTCCTCCGAGTTCCTTGTGATGCTTCCTTTTTCAGTAAGATCAGTCAGTAGCCGATCCGAAGCTTGTGCTGAGCTCCTGGTTCATGTGGATGTAATTAAGTAGCACAAAAGCTGGTCTATCAGGCAGCATACTGCTATAGCTTAAACAACTCGGGCTGGAATTTCATTATAGGGCTAGGGGTCAAACTCCTAATGAAGTAATTTACCGCCTGTAGCAGGTAGTAGGGCATAGTGGGAAGACGCTTCTGTTGCGAACGAGATGACTGATGCTGCCATGGCCTAAAAGCTGACCTCCACAGGAACAATTCTCCGAGTCTTCCCTCTACTAATAAATCACCTTTTGCTGATATGCTTGCTCTGCTGCTTGTTCTGGATCCAACTTGTGGATCTCTATGCTGTATTAGGCTGTGCAGTATATACATCATCCTGTTTGTCATGAGGTTTTTCTGTAAATGTGAGCTAAGTGTGCTAGCTGGAAGCAGTAAGAGGCTAATCTGTAATCTGAACCAAAAAGGGGAGTGGGAGCAGCTCTTAAAAGGGAGTATATAAACACGGAAACTGGCATTCTGTTTCTGGAACTACTGAAATTCTCTCTGTGGCTTCAGACCAGCTACTTATTTACTATCTTTATTTATTCATCTGTAAAAAAGAGTATGGTAATTATTTACTTCACTGGAAGTTTTAGTGGTTCATTAGTTTATTTTCAAAGACCTTCATGACAGCTGAGGCAGACCAGTATACACACACACAAATTTCCAGTGGCCAGGATATAGCAGCTCAGTTACGTTGATCCCTGCCCAAACAGCTGTCTCCACTTCTTCAGCAGGGAAGCTAAGGCTGGCTTCAAGATGTCCTGTCTTTTTTCCCCTATGTCTGCTTCAGATTTTTATATTTATGGATGACTTTCCCCCCCCCCCGAACCTGTTTCATGATTTCCTTTATGGGTGTTCCCAAAAGCGTAACTAAATAAAACAAAACAGACACGTAGACTTATGATTGCCATAAAAAGGCCATCCTGTGTCCAAATGACTTTCCAAACTGTTAAAGAATGAAGCTTTCTGGAAACTTATGATTCAGGTTTTGTAGGAGAAACTTCTAAATTTGATCTGCCTGTAAGAAGGGGACAACTACCAAAGATAGTAGAAAGGTGAACACACTGGGGAGGTGAAATTAACAGAATTAAAATAATAGCATCATTTTGTAGCAAAATTGAAGATAAAATCAAAAAAAGGGCTAGATAAGACCTGTTTCACTGTCTATGTATATGAAAATATAACCTGTGCTGCATTAGCAAATTGGGCAGTGTTTGCCTGGACTTGGAAATAGAGTTTTTGCAGGTTGGATATATAAGTTTTATTGATTCCTTAAAAAAACCTGCTCCTAACCTGTTGGAGGTTACTAGCACTTTGAAGCAATTCAAATTGCCTTTGCTTATCAGATAATGGACATGTATATTTTAATCTATAATAAGTTACACAAGATCTGAAATAAAGTAAGGCTTTGCATTTTTGGTAAGGGTTGGGGTTCTTTCTTTTTACAAACAAGACTTCAGGCTGTAAACGAGAAAATAACCACTGAAGGATATTTGTCCTACGAACAAATTAGCAATGCCAGAAATCTATTTTTTTAACTAAACATATTTAGTTTTGCCAATAAATTGACAAAAGATACCTCAAGGGCTTAGATATGCCCGTATATGGAAAAATCAATTATCACAGTAAGCAATAAATTGATATATACAATATTGATTTAATTGTGGTATCAAAGTGAAGCTGCTTTGGGATAAATAAGAGAAATTGTTACTCATTGCTGATGTAATGATCCAGATACTTGGTTGTCTCATAAAGATTATTTAATGAAATAGTTGTGGTTACAAACAAGCTAAAAGCTGCTGAAATGTTTGTATACAAAGGGTAATGTTTTAATTTAATTCTCCTGCTCAATTTAAGCAGCTCTTAGGTTCTTCCAGACATGAGAAAGATGTGAATTTGTGTTGCAGGTTCTTGCAACTGAGACTGCTTCAGCTTTTCATACAAAAGCTAAAAATTAATATTCTCTTATTTTTCTGTAGTCTTTAACCCAATTGCCCAGGTAATATGACATAAGATCCAATCCTTCCCCACACTTCTTTCCCTGTGGCTTTTAAGGTCTTAGTATTACTTCCAAAACGGGAGAGCATTATTGTGCCTCAGGGTCAGCTGTGACTCTGAACCTGAATCTTCCATGTATTTTTTCACCTCTGGAGTATTTAAAATATACGTTCTTGATAGCAGTAGCAGAAAACAAAGTTTTTTTAAAAAATACCATAGTTTACAAAAAAAAAAAAAAAAGGGAAAATACTGTCCTAAACTTTCTACTGGCATTTTTTTTCATAGAAGATCCAATTTTACATGATTTTTTTTTTTAAATGAGAAGTCACTGACTGCCAATTTTGTATGGAATAGGATATTATCTGCAATTTACTCTGTATGAAGATAACAGAAGAATTTGTAGTGACAACGTGCATACTTGAAATAATGAAAAATATTGAAGTTCAGCAGCAAATGATAACTGTTAACTGTAAGACATTATTCATAATTAGTCATCTCTGAGACCAAATTTTACCTTTTTTTCCTCTGCGTATGCAAGTGTTATTCTTTTAGACTTCTTATAAGCATATTATTTTTCCTCCTAATATTCTAGTTTTTAGAAATAATTCTGTCACTTTTATTTTAGGTTTGCAGTGATGAATTTTCTGTGTGTAAGTTCAGAGTCAATGATGCTTTTGAGATGCTTCAGCTTGGAAGCTTCTTCCAGAACTATTTTCAAAACGAGGACTATATTCGTGAATGATGTGAAAAATATTTGCTTGGGTTCATGGGGAGCTCCCATTTTCTTGCCAGGCAGTGTCGGAGGAGAGATTCAGCCCTTTGGGTGGTGCTTGCTCCTCATCCTTCTTGCCACCTTTCCAGGAAGGGGGTTCCCTGGAAGTGTCAACCGAGCCTTCTGAGTCTCCTCTGCTTTGCACCTTGGTTGCTGAACCTTTCCCAACTAGCTTAGAAAGTGTGTTTCTGTTCTAAATGTGGAGATGCATGGCTTTTTAGTAACGCTCCCTCACTGTGGCTTTCTTTACGAGATGCATTTAGTTAAAAATGAGTATTGCAGCATGTTTAGCACACATGCCATGTAGGTACATGAAAAAAACATGGGAATTTTTCAGTTAAAGCACATTGTCACATGCTATTCATATAACGCTATCGACGGATCAGTTCTATACGTATATTGTATGCTGAGATAAAGCAATGCTCTTATACTTTATATTTTGCAAGAGCCTCAACTGCATTACAAAATTTAAACTGTTATCCACTAATTTAGTTAAAATTTGAAAAGGGGCTTTATGACTTAAAAATATCTTCCAGTTCTTCCATGTGAAGACATTATTCTAAAAATAGCTGCAGTCAAATATGTTGTGTGACAGTAATCAGAAATGAGCACTCCTATTGCAGGAGTGCAAGTGACTGCATGTGAAATGCAGTTTGGGCATTGTTGCAGTTGAGATTTGTCCTAGATCTTTGGGCAATCAAATATTTTTTAAGTTCTCTTTTTTTTTTTAATTTAACTTCATTCGGTTGAATGACAAAGTATATATAAAATCATCTGGATTTAAAGTCAAGTGTTAGGTATGCAGAATATTTATATCTTCATAAAAAAATTAAAAATCACATAGGTTCCGGTTTATTTGTTTTTGTCATCAAGTAAATTAGGTCAGTAGCACTTAGATTTACTTCAGATCTACTTCCTCAAAACTCCTTATCTGGTTATGACCTATAAGCTGAACCCTGGAAAACACTTCAGCAGTGCACAGTAGCAGAATTGAGTATTTGCGAATGTGAGCATATTGGCAAAATACCGCCTCCTAATCACTAGAAAGTACTTTAAAGGCTTCCTCAGCTTAGATATTTGTTGGCATTGCATTTGGTATTTGGTGGGATTTACAGGAAGTGGTTAAGACTTATTTTTGCAATTCACATTTACCATATTCTTTCCCTGTATTGGATGTGTTGAAGTTCACTTCCATACAGAATGATGAATGTCATAGCAAATAAAACAGCTAAACTCTGTTTTAATTTTTATGCATATGCATTACAACCTGGGATAAAAATATGCACAGTCACCTTCTACCTGTTTATTATCAAAGAGTTATTTTTTTCTATATAGCAGTGAAAGTTTAGATTTAAAATGCAAACTATGGTTACAGAAGTAACCATGATGTTGGGAACTGTATAGCATCTTTGTGTCCCCAATCTTTTCTCAGAATGGTAAAGGGGGATTTTTTTCTATTCTTCTTTTTCTCTTTTGAATTCTAAGGCAGGTTGTGTTTCAATGCTGAGGGGATACCTGAAGGCCTTTTCATCTAAAAGGATTATATCAAAGATTTGCAGGAAGCAAAATTGTCTGTTTCCTGGCCCTAGTTCAGTCTGTGTAGATAGCCTCTGAATAAAAGTATTACTATTTAAAATTGACGTAGATTAACAGAATACTGGCTGGTACTTGCATGCTTATTTGTTTCCTGCTGTATGTTTCCTGTGACATCTCTTTTATCAGTTGTAGCTAGGGATTTAATCTCGCAGCTATTCTTCTGTTGCAAATTGTGTGACTGAATTCCCTCTTCTCTTTTGCAACTCTTGAGCTTCATAGAATAATGGAATAGTCTGGGTTGGAAGGGACCTTAAAGATTACCTAGTTCCAACCCCTTTGCCATGGCCAGGGACACCTCCCACTAGACCAGGTTGCTCAAAGCTCTGTCCATGCTGGCCTTAAACACTTTCAGGGAGAGTGCTTCATCATTTAAAAGGACTGTATTTCATAATAAATCCAACCTGTCGTTATATTTATTCCTGAAATACTCAGAAGTTTGCAGCTGAGCAAAAATCTTGAATCTAAGATCTTTTCATCTTTGGTTTGTGGTGTAAGAAGGGAGCTGATCTCTGCAGGCATTTGCAGCACGATGGCTGACATTCAGCTCTCCAAACCCACATCTGTGTGACATCGTTTTCCTCTCTGAGGGGACAATGCCCTGTAGCACACTGGAAACAGAACTCCATCTCTGTACATTCTGGTGGATTGATACAGATGAACAATTTCAGTGACTTGGTGTATTACATTGGACAGAGGGGGTGACTGTGAAGCTCTGGAAGTATACTTATTCTGTTATTTTACAATAGAAGATGTGTATTACAGACTTTGGAAATAGCCATGAAAACCAGCTGTCCGGCCACCTAAACTCTTGCAAATATTAATGTGGAAACATTTAATTCCACTTTATTTCCTGAGGTGACCTCAGTCTCTCGGTGGGAAGCAGCAAAACTACTGCCAGGAAGTGTTTAGGAGATGGTTGGGAGTGCAGAATTTCCCTTGACACGGCACTGAGCTTTGTAGATATGAAATTTGTTACACAAACATGCCATAACTATCATTCACTTGTTTTGATAACTAAAGAAAACAGAAGTGGCCAGAATCTGAAGTTGATATAATTTGTGGCACTTGCTATTTAGCATGACGAAAGAATGGAGATGAGGAAAAAGACTACAAATTCAAAATATTTTTTTTTCCCCTAGGATTTCTGAACTTAAGTCTTTCTAGTCCTATATTTAAGATAGTTTGGAAACTTGAATGAAGTTTGAGTTTGTATATGTAATTCACTTTTTTTTTTTTTTTCTGAAATTACAACTAAACCTATAGCCTTTTATATAGACTGAGACAGCTCATAGAGCGTGCTAGACTCTAGGACTTGGCTTTGTGACTATGAAACCCAGGACTGTTCTTTGGAATTATGAATACTGGCTGTCCATCAAAAATGGAGATAATCAGTATTACTGTGTTAAGGAGTTCTAAAGATGTTTAGTAATGAAATATATCTCCTCCTCATCCAATGCAAAAATGCAGATTTGTCAGACTTATTTTTCCCCTAGATGAATGATGACAGATTTCTTATTAAAGAAAACCAAAAAGATAGAGTTCTGCCTTGAAAATTTCAATTTAAAAGCTCTGATTTGCAGATCAAACCCACTTTTTAATCGAGATTTCGGTTAGCATATAACCAAAGTATTCAATTATATTGGGATACTACTGTGCATGAATTTCTATTGGTTTTATTTTTGTTTTAATTTATTGAAAGGAAAACACTTCTAGAGATGGAAATATTTCCACAGACAGAAAAATATCCCTTCACTTCAGTCTAAACTGGATAACAATTATTAATGAGTAGGCCTAAAGTATTAGAGATCAGAATCGAGGATCTCTATTTTCTGTATCTCAGCAGTTTACAGTACATGCAACATGTATAAATAGTCACTGGCTTGCAAAATTTTGGGACCCAATTAACAGCTATGAAATTTCAGAATTTTAGAGATCAATGCATATTTTTAAAGGGCACCCTAAATGTACCCTCAAACATGTATGACTGAATTCTCACAGACCACAGTTTGGAAGCTGCTGCTATATATAGTATCTATTGTTTCTCCTTGCATAGGAGGATGTGAAATAGGCAGAGAGAAACTGAAGTCTGTGAAATTTATCTACCTGTAAGTTGGGTTATTGACATTTCCTTTCTTTTTTTTAAAGTATTTTGAGATCCCTTGATGAAAAATAATGTATAAGCTTGTTACTGATATCTTATAAAGAAACATAATTTGGTTTAAGTTGTATTAGTTTCAAATTCTTATTGCAGAGGATAAACAAGATTTAAAAAGACAGAAACAAAAAAATCTTTGTTACAAGTAATTCCTCAGACCTTTCCCTGTACTGAAATAACCACAAGACCATGGGTTAACTATTAATTTTCAATCAAGAGTGAAAATGATAAATGCCATAATATAAAAGGCTATTTTATAGAATGGTGTGGATTGGAAGGGACCTTCAAGATATTCTAGTTCCACCCCTCCTGCCATGGGCAGGAACATCTCCCACTAGACCAGTTTGCTCAAAGCCTCATCCAACCCGGACATGAATGCTGCCAGGGATGGAGCATCCACAACTGCTCTGGGTAACCTGTTCCAGTGTCTCACCACCCTCAAAGAAATTAATTTCTTCCCAATACTTTATCTAAATCTACCTTCTTTCAGTTTAAAGTTATTACCCTTGTCTTGTTACTACATGCCCTGATTAAAAAGTCCTGCTTGGCTTTCCCATAGGCCTTCCTTAGCTACTGGAAGGCTTCTATAAGGTCTCCCCAGAGCTGTCTCTTCTCCAGGCTGAGCAAACCCAACTCTCTCAGCCTATCCTCACAGGGGAGGTGTTCCAGCTCTCTGATCATTTCTGTGGCCCTGCTCTGGATTTATTTTCTATGTGCCCTGAGGAAAAAAGTTATGGAGTACCTCAGCCTTCTCCATATTTCAGGCAAACAGGTCTCTCGTTTCCTTCCAGAGGGAGCCCACATTATCCTTAATCTTCCTTTTGTTACTGACATACCTATAGAAGCTTTTCTTGTTACACTTGATATCTCTGACCCGTTTTAACACTATTGGGGCTATGGCTTTCCTAGCCTATTCCTAGTCTGGAATTTTGTCCTGATAATAATTTTTTTTTTTCTTCCTTATTAGTCAAAGCAAGTCAACAAAGACTGTTTCAGTTTCTTATTCAGACTGAGGAGTATATTTTCTGTTTATACTGACCTATTACATCTGTGGAAGGCTAATGTGTATGCCATTAAGGACAAACAGAAGAAAATAAGACTGTGGAGGTACATTTCTGGGATTAAGTTGGTTAAACACACGGTGTTGGTAAAAGTGTATGAAAATGACGTCTGATTTGACTTTCAGTTTTTATTTGGAGTTGAAGTTTAATATTTGGAGCTGAAGTTTAATATTCTTTGCTATTTTAAAGTATGTATTTAATATGAAAACCTTTTTAAAAAAATCTTAGTTTTAGGTTTGCAAAATTATTTTCAAAATCTTCATGCTGCAAATCAAGGTTACTGATATATTTTTTAAAAAAAAAAAAACAACCAAACAATAGTCTAGTACAATTTGCCTGAATGCTTACAACTCATAAGGTTAATGCTATTAGGTTTTTCAGGGATGAAGTTTAACTTTTTTTTTTTGTTGTTATTTCACCTGTAAAATACATATTTGATATGGAAACCTTTATTTTTTAAAAAATCATAAACGCCTTCTAAAAATTGTCTTGAACATCTTGAATTTTTGTTCAGATTAAGTTTACTGATCCTTCTTTTTATGTCTACAACAGAAGAATATGATTTACTCATATGTTTACATCTGTTAAGATAATGATTTCAGATCTTTTTTTCATATCTGTATTTTGTCTGCTAGAGTACTACTGCTCACAGAAAAGTACACTTTCTCATGCTTGCTTAAACACTTTTAATATAGTTAAGGTGCAGCTTTCAGTGATTAGCATGGTATTTCTTGTTTCCTAGAGACCAAGTGCTAAGTCTATTAGACATTTCCTGCTATTCTTTTGAATTGTAAATACTATTCTTGTAAATTGAAAAGACCAGTGTAGGGAGATATTCATGCAATTTCCCATCTATTAAAAATGTAGATTTGAGAATGGAGAAACAATAAAATGTAGTTTTTCGTGGAAATTAAGGCACACTACAGTTGGAATTCACACTCTGAGCATTCACAGGGAGCAAATATTTGGAATGCCAGCATCAGTTATTCTCCTTTCCTCAAGATCTGTTTGAAGCAAATACCAGCACATCGCTAAGGCAAACGGTCAAATCCTGATATCGGTGATCATGGAGGAGAGCTTGTAGCAACTCTTTTTAGCATCAGTGAAATTATTCAGTGACATAAATGAGATCAGAATTTGGCCTCCTGCTTTATCTTTTTAGAAAGTGCTTCAGTATACAAATGCAGATGTTGTAATTCTTAAATTAAGCTATTTGGCTAGCATTTGGAATAGCAGCCAGTAAGAACACAGAGAGCATACACTGTACACTGAGCAATGTACACTGTTTGTAAGAATTAATGTTTATAGCCGGATACAGCTGATATTGGAGCAGGAGAGAATGAAGTGAAAAGGAGAAGGAAAAAAAGTCCAGGGAGGGGGAGAGGAGGGAGAATGAAATCACACAACCTACTGAATGTTAGCTCTGTGTGTCAGCCTGAAGAGGAAGAGGACCACCCATGGGGAGCCTAACTTTTTCTTAAAATTCTGTCTGCCTTTGAAATGCAGCATCCTACAAAGCAGCTGCAGCAAAAAGTATTAGCCAGCCTCAAGTGCAGGTACAAAAATCCCACTACCCAGACTTCAAATGCATCCTGTCAGCTGTGTTTATGCATTGATCTAGAACACATTACATTTACTGGACTCGGTTAATCTTTGCTGGTGTAGGAGAGCTCAGATTTGCATAATCCTGCTGCATTTCAGGAGGGCAGGTGGTAACTGCATTTTTTTTTTTTTTAGGATTCTGCCAGGGAAGAATGGAGTTTTGTTACAGCTTAGATTGCCAAGGACTTTTTTATGAATATCAATACTTTCTGCATTTACCTCCTTCTTGAATATGAAGCCCCAGATACTTTTACATGGATGCTGGCAACCTCTGGTGCAATTTTTTTTTTTTTTTTTTTTTTTTAGTTCTAGTTTGACTTTTTAAAACTCTTTCCTTCTCTAGGCAGAGTTTTGTGCCTTCCACATCATTACACCTTTGTGGCTGCAGAGACCACAGTAATCTAAACCAGCTTCAAATGCTTTACCAAGAAACTTTTAGGCAAAGTGTAGGATTTAGCTACATGCTGAAGGAGGCATGACTATAGCATAAGTAGAGGGCCAAGCCTGTATTGTGATCAGCCTCTTTATTATAATAAACCATCATTATAACAATTTCTAAACAATTCACTTGATTCCAGATCCTTTTCTGTTGCCTCTATGTTTTGAAAATGGCCTGTGTTTTTTTGCCAGACTGGAACCAAAACAAGTTGAGATAGCAACAGCATAAAGGATTCTCTACATCCATTTTGTCTTTTGAAAAGCCATGGCAAACCAAACAAAAAAAAACCCAGGCAAAATAAATTGTTCTTAGAGTAATGACAGCATTACACTTCCTCGTGCATGAGATTTCAGCCTATTTTGCACCTTTGGCTTCGAGGGAGCCTTTAAGAAAGGGTAGGGTGATGCTTGTGCTGCAGTAAAGAAAACCTGCAGGTGCAGCTGTGTTTTCCTTTCAATAGTTTTGACTGTGACAGCAACCCCTTTCTTTCTCTTGCTCACACTGGGTGTCCTTTGTTCTTTGAAATAAGTTCAGTTTACAGAATAAGAATGTGGGTTGTTTTTTTTTCTGAGACTAGCTGTGAGGCCTGCTTCAATGACGCCAATAGTTCTGTCTTCAAAAGCTCTTCCATTGCTGGAAGTGGTGGGATGGTGTCTTGTAGCTCCCCTCTTCTGAGGAGAGAGAGAGGTAAGGAAGGGAAAGGCATTCAAGAAGGATTGCCTTTTCATTGACAGAAGTGCTTTTGCTACCTGACTGACAAAAGCACTATATACAAGCCTAGAGATTGCAGTTCCCAGTATCTTTCATTTGTGCAGTATGGCACACTTTAAAATAATATGCTTTGTTCTTATTTGTGATATTTTCTGTTCACTGAATATACTTACAAGTGGTATATGCCAGTCAATAATTGTAGAAAATAGGCAATACAGGAAAAAAAAGAGAAAAAAGTCTATGTGTTGTGTCCTGTATCGAAACACCAGCATGTGTGTGTGTGTTTGCACATATGCATTTTGCTGCTGAATTATTTGGATTATTATTATTATTATTTGGTTAATTACTTATTCAAAGTAGAGGTGTTTTCATCCCAAAGTTTTGCAGGGGGGTAAAGCAAAACATAGAAGAGCTCTTCCCAAAGGTATCTTCATGAGCAAGAGTTGGAGGTGCAGCAGTAAAACAAGTGTATTAATTCCAGTATTTTTTTTATAAAAGGTCATAATACATTGCCACTGCTATGGTACAACTAGTTTTATTAAATCACATATTTGTAATTACAAGGCATATAACTTGTACAAGGTAATGTGAAATCTAAAAAATAGTAGTTCTTGTACCGTGTCAGCATCAAGGATTAGAAAAAACTAAAAAAATAAACAGTAGGAAATTGTGATTGGTTATTCCTCAATGTTTGAGCTATCTGTAAACTTTTTTGTCATGCTAAAATCTATGTAAACTGAAGGGTAGGCTGGTTTAAGTTTGCTCAAGAAAAATCTCCCCAAGTCAAAGATGACACTTCTTGTTCAGGAAGTCATTAAATTGCAAGTTAGCTGGAGATTGGAAGAGTATTCAGGGGAAATACCAGTATATACTTTTCTTTATTTACTCTTCCCTATTATTTTGTTCTCTCTGAAAAAGAGGGTGCTTGTCAAGATGATCCTTTGGCCTTTTGTCTCAAGAACCTTGATAGAAAAGTTTATATAAGTCAACAAGCAGTTGTTCTGGTTCAGGCTACAGTCTGAATTTGTCTACTTTTGCAAGTCTAACAGAAAATGTTATGACTCTGGAAACTGCAATGGAAAGGTTTTATTATGGCATGTTGTAAAAAGTTGGTGAATAAACATTTGTATAGACTCTCTGTTCTTGAAAATGTTTGGGGCTGTATGTGAAGTGGAAAACAGCACTCTCTTGAATAGTTGCTTGTAACAAATCTAGTCTTAATAAATTAATGCTGGGAGTGAAACAAAATTCAAAATTAGAGCAGCTAGATATCAGCTGGCATGGACTGGTTCTCAGCCTTATTTGAGTAAAGATGTGTCTTTTCTTCTCCACTTTTTCTTACAAAACCCTTAAAAAAATTATTCAGTGGAATGGGAACAGTGCTGTGAGGTTACTTGACCCACAGTGTCAAAGAAAAATAAGTGAAAAACTAAATAAAATTACAATATTTCTATAGAAAAACAGAATCATTTATTTCCCCATTTTAAAAATAATCCTACTGCAGTTTTTCATAGCAACCCTTTGGAAGCCTTTTCACTTTTTTGTCACCGGATGTGTTCAGAGCAACTGTGTTTTGTATTACCGTGTTGCAGTGGGATATCCTGGTGTTAAAGAATATTTTCCTTTTCCCATAGATGCCAGCCAAGACATACTGGGGGCAAAAGAACTATTCTTATGTGAAAATTATCAGTGATTGTACTTTATAGCTGTTATTTCTGTCTGATAATAACCTCTTTCTGAAAGTGCCTGCCTATTGAGAAATCCTTCACACAACTGATGTATTTCAGACAGCACTACTAAGTCCATTCATTTGTGTGACTTGCTGCTCCATATTGACTGATAACTACAGGAAACTATCATTTGTATAATTAAGAGTTTGAATGGAATGACATTAGGTGCAAGAGTCTACTCTCTGAAAGTGGGAGAGTTAAGGTAGATTGCAAGCAATTGGGGAAGGTGGGCTAAGACAAGGACCAACACTACTAGACCTATTAGAAGTATGAAATATAAACCTACTACATCAGGGGTTTTTGTTCAGAATATATAGGGAGGGTGTATTTTGTTTGTTTTTAACAGGTGAAATTTTTGTCTAAAAAACAAAAAAAAACCCAACAGAATACACTGGACAAGACTAACATGATCAACACAGATGGTAAATGAACAATCATCTGTTCTGAGAAATGCAAAATAATCAGCTCTTGCATGGGAATGACTAATGTTTCTGATAGGAGATTAAGTGACAATTAAGTGAATCTAGAAAATCGTGGAAGAAAGCCAATGTAAAGGAATAGGAGGCTGAGATGTTCGCTTCCTCCTTTCCATCAAGAAGGGAATAGAGAGGGAGAGGAGGTTTTGCCACCTCTGGCTGAAGATGAATGAAACACACAGTCTGCTGCCACAGTGTCATTCAATTACTTGGTTTGTTTATTTGGAGGGCTCCGTGAAAGCATGCCATAAGAACTGTTGCAATTTAAATTTTCCTGTCCAAGTGTAATAAGCAATCCGCTTTGAAAATAAAATGCCTTAGATATACAGTATACCCACGTCTGTCCTTAATATTACTAATTTCTACTTGGTTGTAGTTCTGTCCTCTCTATTCCTGCTCATGGGGAAAAAAAAATATTTTTTCATTATGGATTTAGCTTTAACTAAATATGACAAGACTGACTTCCCCCTCCCCCTGCCCCCCCCCCCCCCCCCCCCCCCCAAAAAAAAGGGGGAATGATTAAAATTTTCTGTGTTTTGGTCAGTATTTTTACACAGGATGGGTAAACTGTTGCTTTACATTGGTTGTATTTTTACACTACAAGTACTCTCGTATTTATTAATTACTACAACACACTCCTGTGATTAAATGTGCATTTGTGTCTTTTAAGCGAGCTCATGCTTTTAGCGCTAAAGAGGAATGGTACAGTCTAATCCCATAAATGGGTACTTAAAAAAATTGATAGAAAATGATTGAATAACATAAAAACACTTTCTTAATTTGCTTCTTGGTAATTGTGTGAGAAAACCTACAGGAAAGCGTTGAATGGCACTCTCATGCCTGACTTCTAGAACAGGAAAAAAAAAGGATGAGATGATGGAATTCTGGTTTTGTTTCAGCTCACTGGGGTCCTGTTACTGACTTCAGTGGAGTCACATTCCCCTTTTCTGTGTGTTGCACCCTGTGACAGGAGGCAAGCTGAAGCTGTTTAGCAGAAAGGCTTCTCTAAGATAGTGATTTTGGTATCTCTGAGTTATGTGAGAGGCCCTGGAGCTAGCGACAGTAGCTTAAGGACAGTTCAATCTTCTGTGCCGGTCTGGGAAAGGAGACCTGTTTGCACCTCTGGCTCAGTATTTTAATTGTTAGAGAACTGTATTTTCAGAAGCCTGAAGGAAAACACATGTAAGTTTGTTCCAGTGTGTGCTTTAGTAGTTAACTTTGCCAGTAAGGATAAAGCATTGAAATGGGTTGGTTGAATTGCCTACAATTTCATTTTCAAGATTCCAACACCTAACGTTCTGTGATTTTTATTCTCAGGTCAACCAACTGGCCACTAAAGTAGTTCTACGTGTTTTGAAGTTGTTACGTTGTAGTGCCTTTTCAAATTTCTGATTCTATTTGATGCCTTTTAATGTATCAAAATTATCTAATTCAAAATCTTCTCATGAAGGAAAACAGCAAGGAAAATGGCTGCATAAAAGAAGAGCAACAACACGTAGATGTAACACAGTTCTATATCCATTACTCAGAATTTTCAGGACTGATATCAAGTTATTTTCCTTCTAAAGGTTTTCAACTCTAAGAAAAAACAGCCAAAAAGAAAAAGCGTATTGTAGTGCTTTTGTAACTGTTACGGATTTGAAATTTCTCCAAAACCATTTTCTGATTGTGATGAAAGCACTGGTATATTCAGTGGCTGCATGTACATCAGTCCTTTTTGTTAGCTTTGGCTAGACTATAGTGTCATTCTGGATGGTGCCTGCCTTCCCAGTTTGACATGAAACCTGCTCCGCTTTCCTGTCAGGATCTAGATTTGCAGGTACACGTTCTCTGTTATATTTAGGAAACAGTATGAAACCTGACCTGCTGCTCATCAGGAATGACTTTTTGCAGTATCAGGGACATTAGTAGCAAAAATCCATTTGTTTTCAACATCTTTTTTTTTTCTGAAAAATGAGAGTTATATGAACAAATTCCTCTTCATTCAAGAAAACCTCAAATTTTATCAATTGTGATGTAGCTACGCTTTGCTTGTTTTGACAAAGGCAAGGTTCTTGCCCCAAACATGTTTAACTTGACGAATAGTTTAGATCTTAACAGGGATGGTGGCTGGTCGTAGCTGGCTCAGGGATTTACAGGCTGCAGTGCTTGTAGTACAACCCCTCATGTTTTTCCTCCTTCATTCTGCATTTGGGCACTGCTTTGGGATGAAGGAGCACGAATAATAAATTCTCTTGAACATCTGCAGAAGGCAATAGCTGTAGCTTATGGCACAGGTCACTGGTGGGACAGGAGGTTTGTATTGTGTCCTCTTTTCCTGCTGCCAGTCATTTACTTTTTATAGGCATTAAATGTTAAAATAAAAATGATTGTACATTATAAGCACTTCCTTTGATGAAGTATACAAATGTCATCTGAAACAAAGTGAACTAATTCTGTGACTGATTTAGATTAAACTTTCCACTGGAGTAGCTTTATGTTAGGACCTGATTCATTTGCATCCCAGCTCTGACTGCCATTTTAACCGTTTTTTCCTATTAACAAACCCCAAATGATAGCTTCCAGGCTAGCCTTTAGAAATGGCTTGAAGTAAGCCCACTAAATCTGTTAACTTTAGAATTGCTGCATGTCTGAAATGGCTATATACAGAGAACTTCACTCTTGTAGGTGCATCAATAGTGAAATACTTTTTGAAGAGACCTGTAACTTAATTTTGAACAATATTAAGAGAAACATACTGTCAGTCTGTTTTCTAAGTTCATACTTTGTTATTTCTTCTTGTGGTTAAACAAATCTTTTGCTCATTCTTGGTATCTGTACTGGGTCTCATGGGATGGAATTAATTTCCTTCAGAGCAGCCCATATGGTGCTGTATTAGATTTGTGACTAAAATAGTGTTGATAACGTGCTGGTTTTGCTATTGCTGATTATTTGCACAGTGTCGAGGTCTTTTCTCATTCTCGTTCTGCCCCTCCAAAAAAATATGTTGGGGGTGGGCAAGAGGATGGGAGGGGACAGTGCTGGGACAGCTGACCTGAAGTGACCAAGGAGACATTCCTTGCCACATCATGTCATGCTCAACAATAAAATTGGCTGTGGAGCTTTCTAAGGTAGTCTTTGCTGGAGGGGATTATCTGGGCATTGGTCTGCTGGTGGGAGGTGGTGAGTGACTGCCTTTGCATGACTTGGCTTTTTTGTTTGGTTTTTGATTTCTTCACTTCTTAAACTGTCTTTATCTTCCCACTTTTTTTTTTTTTTTTTTTTTAAAAAATTTGCCCTTCCAATTCCCTTCCCCATCTCACTGAGAGGGACCAAGCGACTGGGTGGGGGTCTAGTTGCTGGTTGGGGTCAGCCCACCACAGTATTATAAAACTTGTGCATTCTACTTTTGTAAGGTTGCTAGAATTTTGACATTACATTGTAGCTTAAAATTTATAGGTTTATGAACTTTCTGCAGATGGAGGAAGAGCCCACGTATAGAAACTAATGCAAACCCTTTTTTCTTGTGCCAAATCTGAAATTCCTTGACATGGAAAATTTCTTCATATGGGTAGAAAGAAGTAACTTCAGCTGCAAAAACAATGACAGCTTTTGAACAAACTGAGGGTCTCCCCAGAAACTTCACTGTGTTTAGGTGAAAATTACTATTTGCCAACTGAAATATACATAGTATATACTTTATTTCTTCATTAATGAATGAACATATGTATAAGTCAAGATTAATTCTGTCATTTGGTTTAGATTTAGTGTAAAACAAACACAGGCACAGAAACTAATCACAGTGTCTGTGCTTTCACTTTATATTAAATCAGTCAAATGCTTTTAAACTTTAAAACAATGTAATCTTAAATGAGAGGTGTTTGAAATACTAATCCAAATTAATTCTTGGTTCCTGATCTTTCCACTGCAGGGCTTAGAGGAAAATTTAATTTAATAAGAAAAATGAGCCACTGTGGAAGTAAGCAAAAGTAGTAGCTTTGGGGGATTCAGGTTAGAATGAAATTAGAATTCAGATTAGAACAGGACCCTCCAAACTGTGGTATGTGTCTCGTTAACTGTATTGAGGTGGAGTGTGGAAAGGTGCAGAGCTAAGAGTGTCAGCTATTAATGTTGGTAGCTGTTGCAAATGTAGCTGCTGCTACTTCTGCTGGAAGACTTTTCTCAATTCCTAAATAGGAAAATAAGATTACAAGATACGTTTAGTAAAGACTGCTGGGCAAGTTAAATGGCAAATAGATCTGTGAGAATGAGGAGCATTAAAACCAAAGTGACAAAACCCGATATTCCCAAAACCTAAAACTGATTAGTAGGGCTTGGGCTATAATTCTGTAAGTAACTTACAGGTGTTCTTACAAAAAGTAAACTTGTAAACATGAAAGAAAAAAATATCTGTTATAATGGTTATGTCACAGAAACAAAGGCCAGAGCTGATATTCTATCAAAGTTCTACTGTTTCTTAAATTATTTTGTCAATGGAATAATTTAATCCGTGACCTTTTTCTTTTTCTCCTCTTCTTTCTTTTTCTCCTTGTGTGTGATCTACAGCTGTAACTCAACACCTTATATGATAGAATCATAGAATGGCCTAGGTTGGAAGCGACCTTAGAGATCATCTACTCCAACCTCCCTGTCATGGGCAGGGACGCCTCTCAACTAGATCAGGCTACTCAAGGCACTGTCCAACTTAGCCTTGAACACCTCCAGGGAGGGGGCAGCCACAACATCTCTGGGCAATTTATTCCAAAGTCTTGCCACCCTCGTACTGAAGAATTTCTTCCTTAAATTCAATCTAAATCTATTCTCCTTCAACTTAAACCCATTTCCCCTTGTCCTATCAGTGGACACTCTTGTAAAAAGTCTCTCCCCAGCCTTCCTGTAGGATCCCTTCAGGTATTGGAAGGCAGCTATTGGGTCCCCCCCAAGTCTTCTCTTTTCAAGATAAAATGAGGTTTCTGTGCTATGGTAAAAATTAGAGTATGTTAAGCATAAGGATACAAACTATTTTAATTTCACTGGTTTAATAACCGCACTGATATGCTGCTTCTGTTTTGTTTCTTTCTGATGTTAATAATATTTATGACAGTCTAAGTTATATCAAGTGTTGCCTGAGGGTGTGATTTGGTTACTTTTTCATTTTGGCCTTGTTTTGGTCACTTCTTTAATGAAAATGTTGTGAATGTTTGTCTTCAAGTATATTGAAAATTTTTCTTATTCAATACAATAATTGTGAAAGAAAAATATTTGGGTGAAGTTGCTTTACCCTGCTCCAGAAGACAATTATCATGTGCATTGCTTTGGCTACTGTGATAATATAAATAGAGTTTGCAGTTTTAGTGTTTAATAGATATTAACTGATTTAGAATCAGATTCAGTAGTTCCGAGATTTAATTAGATTTCCTACCAAAGGATGAGTTTACGCAGATTGTCTCCAGTCTCAGTTTTTCTGCTCATCTCTGCTTGCTCTTGGCTGTCTGCTACCTCTGCTTAGGTTTTCTTAACCTGATCACTTACTTGTTACACATAACCTGAGGCTCAGTTGGTGAATTTATATGATCTGGAAAAAAAAATTACCTTTTAGTTTTCAGCTGGTGAAAAGATAAGTAATGTAGGAGTGATACTCCTACATTAATTCAAGTAATACTTGAGGGACTACAGAAAGTTAATTAAAATCTGAAAAATTACTCATCTGTTTGTTCTTATGTTTTTGTTTGTATATTGATTTATTTTTTGTTGATTGTATTGTTATTTTTTTCCATTTGTGTTGTTTTGTTAGCTGCTGTTGACTTGGTTTCCCAATTAAATAATAAAAATAAATCACTGGATTTTCCCAGTTACAATCTCTTTTCATAGATCTTTCTAAACCAGAAGCTAGAAGCATGCAAAAATCTATACCACCAAACATAAGTTACCGCATGCAAATTGCTCCCACAAATTTCAGAACCAGATTCCCTGGCACCTGTGTATGACTTAATGCCGTATATCCCCTTCTGTATTTTTTTTTTCTGCTAGACTCCAGCAGAATACAGAAAACTTGACTATGTCAACCTCTATTATTGCGTACCCATACAACCTTGTGATCCCATTTAAAGGGAAATTGTTACTTCCCAAAGTTTAGAAATGTGCTTTGATTTCTGTCCACCTCTTTCATCTTTCCTTAAGTCAGGCAGAGCCTCTCATTATATTTAACTGAATACACCAGGACTGTAATAGAATGTCATCTGGTTCTAACCTGCAGATTTCACAGCGCAGTGATGAGGACAGTAGGGTTTCAATTTTGTTTGTGTTGTCGCGTTGACAGATTAGCCAGTGCTTGTTATGGGTTATGTGCCAAGTGATGCCTTTTGGATCTGATTCCAAAGAAAACAACAGGCTTTCCAATCGATGAAAGTCTTGAAGGGATTCTTTCTGGTTCTTAGAAATAATAGATAACTGAAAAACTCAGGCACATAAAAATGTACACATTGCTGTGTTCAGTGTAGTTAACATACTAGGTGGAGTGTATGAAACAGCTTAATAT
Source organism: Trogon surrucura (assembly GCA_020746105.1). Lineage (NCBI taxonomy): Eukaryota > Metazoa > Chordata > Aves > Trogoniformes > Trogonidae > Trogon > Trogon surrucura. Next base: position 42,832,156 of record CM036620.1, read on the forward strand.
AATCTCTTGACTTCATTAAGGGGAAAAAAAAAATCTCTAACAATATTAAAATAAATCTTCTGAAAAACAGCTCTATGATACAGTGACAGTCTGCACAGGTACTTGAGGTGGAATGTATTTTTACAGACCTGTATGTAGGGTATAGGTATGAAAACATGTCAGGTTTTCTTGTCATGAAAGTATGGACACATTGCATGTATTGCCTGTTTTCATTACAGATGTATGGTTTGGAAGTTGCAGCTTCACTAATGGGAATTACAATGGAACTGTGAGATTGACCTTTTGGTCCTGAAGTCTTTGGTCACTCTGGTCTCACTCCTGTGCATGGAAAAAAGAATGAGCACAGAAACATGAGAAAGTAAAGAAAGGACTAAGGAAGATGACAGTAATGCTGGATGAAGGGGTGTTAAGGAAAAATTGGTAAAGGAAGGTTTAGACCTTAGCAGTTTCTGGTATCTGCTATTGTGACTATTTCTGATAGCCAAACAAGCTCACTTAAATGTAATCATTTTCTATACCTTAAGCTGAAAAGTGCTGTACTGTGTATATGTAGTGCAGCTACCTCAACACATAGTTGAATTTTCTCAAGTGAAGTAAGTGAGTTGAAATGCTACAAAAGGTGGAAAACTGGATGGTTTTGGTACCCATACAAATACACACTCTCTTTGTCAATTTTACCTTACTATCATTGAGTCTCATTCACACAATTTTTACAGTACACTGTAAGAAAATTATTTCCTTTAGCTGGTTTAGAAATTACAGATGTACTTTAGATGTAGTTTTGTTCTTCTGCAGTGAACTAAAACATATATGACAAAAATATCACTGAAATGTACTACACTTGTAGAAATGCAGTTTATCTACATCTCTTTAAAAACATACGAAGGCTTCATGTGTTATATTTCATAGTTTTGTTTTCAGTACCATGTCTTTAACAAGTGGACATCTTAGATCAAATTTACTGTTCAGGTACAGGTGGTGACAAGAATTATTCAAGTTAGATATTAGGAAGAATTTCTTTACTGAGAGGCTTGTCAGGCGTTGGAAGAATCTGCCCAGGGAGGTGGTTGAGTCACTGTCCCTGGAGGTGTTTAAAAGATGGGTAGATGTTGTCCTGAGGGATGTGGTTCAGTGGTGTTGATGGGGCTAGGACAAAGGTTGGACTTGATGATCTTGAAGGTCTCTTCCAACCAAAACTGTTCTATGATTCTATGATTATGGGTGAATTAGAAACTTTGCTTCAGATATTTTCAGTCTTCATGTGATATGTTCATGAGGTTCAACAAATCCAAGTGCAGGGTCCTGCACCTGGGTCAGGGCATCCTGCGGTATCAGTACAGCCTGGGGGATGAAAGGATTGAGTAGGACTTGATGGTATGGTGGATGACATTCAAAACCTGCCTGAATGCGTTTCTGTGTGACTCAATCTAGGTGATCCTGCTTTGGCAGGGGGGCTGGACTGGATGATCTTTTGAGCTCGCTTCCAACCCCTGACATTCTCTGATTCTATGTGAAAAGCTGGACGTGAGTCGGCAATGTGCACTCACAACCCAGAAAGCAAATCAGATCCTGTATCATCAGAATTGTGGCTAGCAGGTCCAAGGAGGTGATTCTGCTGCTCTACTCCACTCTCATGAGATCCCACCTGGAGTTCTACATTCAGATTTGGAGTCTTCAGTACAGGAAAGACACTGAGTCCATAGGAGGACTGCAAAAATTATCAGATGGATCAAACACCTCTCCTACAGAGAGAGGCTGAGAGAGTTGAGATTTTTTTAGCCGGGAGAAGAGAAGGCTCTGAGGAAACCTTATAGCAGCCTTCCAGTACTTATAGGGGGCTTATAAGAAAGACGGGGGCAATCTTTTTGCCAGGGCCTGTTGTGACAGGACCAAAGGGTAGTGGTTTTAGGCTAAAAAAAGGATAGAATTAGACTAGATATATTGAAGAAATTTTTTACAATAAGGATGGTGAAGCAGTTGAACATGTTGCCCAGAAGGGTGGTAGAAGCCAAGTCCCTGGAAACATTCAGGGCTGAATTGGAAGGGGGCTCTGAGCAACTTGATCTAGTTGAAGATGTCCCTGCTTATTGTAGAGATCTTGACTAGATGATCTTTAAAGTTCCTTTCCATCTCAAAACCTTCTATGATTCTTTCATTCTAAGTTACTTCCCTGTTCATTCACTTCGTATTCTTGATAAATACTAGGTTCTTCAAACACTAGTAATCTATCATAAACCAAAGCAAATCTGCATGCTATGTTCTGATTTGGTTGAAACCATACCATGATAAAGATGTCAGACTATTCATGATCTTGTTGTGGGATCATTTTGATTTCTTTCATGTTATGATAAAGCCTCCACATGAGAAGCTGAGTGTAAGCTAGTTGTTGCAGTGATAACCTGCTATGACATTCTGGTATCCATGCATAATTGTTTCATTTTCTTCAGGGCATATAATGCATTAGTTAGTTTGGCTAATGTGGTAGATGCTGCCATTTAGAAAGGATTCCACTTTAATTTGCTATAATAGTTTGCTATGAAATTATTTAAATGGATTGCAGCAGCCTGACTTGACTCTGACTGTTAAAGGTATTAAACAGCATTCTGGCTTTTTCTATAAGAGGAAGACCCATTATTTTTACTTTGGAATGCATTCAAGTTTATTCACATAGCACACAGAATAGTAATAGGCTCTAGGAGAGCCTATAGTAATAGGCTCTAGGAGAGGTCACAATGTGATAGCATGCTGGGAAAGCTTGAAAGTGGTCCAAAAGGGTAGAATGAGATCCAAGTGTAGCATGTCACCTAAAGATCTGCATATAAGTTGGCATTTGTTAATGAACCTAGTAATAATTAATGTATTAATGCTGTGAAGATCTTCCACTCTGAACTGTTTGTTTCTTTTGTGTAATTTATTAACTTTTTTTAAAATGACCACAAAGAATTGGCATTAGTTTCACAGTTCCAGTCATGGGGCTTGCAGAAGAGCAAATAAAATTCTTTTAATCAAATTGAAGAGGCTTTGAGTTAGGTTTACAGCTAGATAGGAGTTATACAGGCATAAGAACATACTTCTGCTTTATTCTACTTCATATCCAGACTCCTTTATGCTGCTATTTTTGCTCCAGCAGAAGTTATGGGACAGTGAAGAAAAGATGTAAAAATGACTCACAGGGATGTTTTCTTGTTTGATGTCTGGTGTTCTGGTGGTGCGATGTGACCAAAGATTGTTGCTTCCCAGAGTGTCCTGCTGTCCTCCTCCATAAAGCTTCTCTCCCTCTTTGCCGTTACCCGCGGCTTGACTTTTTCTTAGTGATAATCCAGAAGTCAAAGGTGGCCTGTCAAAGTGAAGTCCTGGTAGGACTTGGGGATGGCGGAGCTTTGAAAGTATTGGCTTATCTCAAAGAGAAGTGGCATGTGATCCTTTTTCTTTCTCTGCTGAGTCATCAGACAATTGATTTTTGCATCTTTTGGTAGCCTATTATATATTTATGGTGCTGCCTTTTGGGGTCTTGCCGGCCAAAATAGACATGATAAACAATTTCCAAATGAAAGCCAAACGATAGTAGACTGTTTTACAATTTTTTCATATGCTTTTCTAAAATTTCATAGCCACATGGCTCATAGGACCTTAGAGAAGCTGCTGCTTTTATGAATCCAACTGACAAAAATTACCATTTTCTCCCAACTTTTTGACGGGAAAGTATTTGTTCATAATCTAAGATGAATTTGCAAACTTCAAGAGTACATTGGGAGCAACTGCTCTCACGTGGGTTATGGCAGTTGGGCAGACAAGCTGAGACAAAATAGCATTAAGTATGTGTCAGTCTGCTTAAGAGGAAGGAGCCACAGATCACTTACCCCTGAAATCAGGTGCAGGTAGTTTAATGTTCAGATAAGTGAGGAAATAATGAGAGGTGGTATATGGCGATGTTGTACTGGACGCTATTTATTTTCCTTGTACAGGCCCTAGTGATTGTGCATAATGATGAGAATATTCAGAACTGAGATATCAATATTTCCTACTTGAATTGAAGTAGTACTGTTCTTATGAGTTTCCGCAAGTGCATAAAGACAACACTGAACTTCGATTTTCCCCAAGTCCTTGTTAGTATAAGTCTGTCAAATGCTGAATATTTTTAAGTGGATGGTTAGAGCTAACTGTCATTTAGCTGCTGTCCTATGAGCCTTTGGTTCTTTTGTCTGAATGAAAATTTGGACTTGTACAGTAAAAAGAACAGAGGAGAATCTGAAGTGACTTCTTTTGAGTTAAACCAATATCATGTGGTAAATTGCCTTCAGCCAGTGAAACAGGGAAGTGCTGATGTCTGTAACATAGATTATGATGAGGGCTTCTGCTTGGAGTATCTAAATATAATATAAGTTATTAAGATGATTTTTTTTTAAGTGAACTTTGAGGACCACATGTAGTCTTAAAAGCTTATTTCTAATTTAATAGAATTTCATATTATCAGAATGTTGTACATCTTAATTTTCATGGTAAAATAGCTGTGTTTTTTTTTCGAGTTGATATTCAGCTAAAGCAGAGCTTTCAATTCAATACTGCAGTCAACTTTCAGTATTAATCTGCCTCTCTTGTAATTAAACTATACTCAAAGAATGAAGCACTTGAAGCAATCTGAGAGAGGAACTTGCTTGAAATACTTGATGAATGTGAGTGTGGTCCAATTTGGCAACCATAACTAAATAAAGAAACAGTCTTGTAACTGTGTTCCCTCCTCTTCTCCTCTAACTGTGACTAAGAGGGAGTGTTTTCTTTTTCACAATAAGAGGAAATCTATTTTGTTACATGGCAACTTTTAATGTTATCTCTGTAAGCACTGTTTAAAGACAAATTACAATACCAAACACAGATTTAATGGAAAAAACATGTATTGAACATGGGAAAAATGTATAGTTTGGTCCTATGAAAATACCTCAGGGTTGTTTTTTTTTAGGTAAAAAAAACTTGAAGAAATTGTTTTCTTTCATGTACCCAAAGTGTTTTCAACAGATGTTCCACGTTTTATCTTGCAAGTGATACTTTAAAGCCATTTGTTGTCTCATAAACGCTGAGGATAGTGACAGAAAGTCAAAAGCCTTCATGTCAAATTTTGGAATAGGATCCTGGAACTAGTCCTGATATCTATGTTGGTGATCCAAGAACAGTTTGTCACCGAGTTTAATAAGCCTTGAACGAATCCTTGAGTCTCCAGCCAGTGCATCCAAAATGACACTTAGTTAATTACAGTAGTTTAAGGACAATTAAGAGATATAACACTTGTTAATCTCGATAGTTAATATATATTTTTACATTAATATTTTCTTGTGTAACATGATATGGAGTGATATGGCAGATAGGAGTTAACACAGAAGCTTACTCTTGTAGATGACGTGTAATGATTGCTTTAATCTAGATTTCTGATCCCATATAAACTTGTGGAAATACTTGAAAGTCTCTTATAATACATAATCTTTTCAGTCTACTTGATCTTAATGACTCAATACTAAAAATGCTTAAGTGATATACTTCATATGAAAGAAAGAGGATAGTCATTATCAAAATTAGATGTAGGTTCTATTTCTAGTTCTGTTTTGAGGTTTTTTTGTGTCCTGGCACTGGCAAGTGTTTTAGTCTGTGTATACCTCTGGTTCTTGTTCCAGAATGTGAAAGGAAGGTATTTCTTGTGTACTTTGTAGTACGACTTTCCATAATATCATTTTGCAGTTGTTTTATTAGTAATGTTTCAGAAAACCATGCCACTCAGCCACTTGCTTTTGTGAATCGTTCTAAATATAATTTGCGATAGTTGTATTCAGCACCTTGATCTTAAAAGAACATTTACTTGACTAGATCTCCAAGGTTAATGTTTTCATACTACTCTTTGAAACACATAGGGTTTTTTTAATGATTAGCTGTCTATATTGTAGTCCTGTAAAATGCAGTTATTTTGTTACTAGTTATATTTTTAATGTCTAAAACCATTCTGAGTTAAAATCCTCCTCCAATTTTTGCTAAAATAAAATACCTAATATGTGCTATATTAGAGGTTTTTAGAAACTGTGGTTTCTGTAGTAGTTATATTTTCATCAACGAAAGAGTGATTAGGAAACAAATCCACACGGGAGGAAAAGACTGTGGATTTCTGAAAAGCAAAAATTATCACATGGACAGAGTGAGTGAGAATGATGGCATATTTTGTGCAGTAACTGCAACCTTTTTAATCAAATCATATGGTATATAAATGAAAGTCTTTTACTGAATGCTATGCCAAAACAAACCAAGTTAAAGCGGATGTCTATTCCCCTTCACATTTATTTCATCTGAAACTGAGATAATAAATGGTTGAAATGAGGCCAGAAAGATAATCAAGATAATCACATCACCAGACCTTAAATAACTACATTCCTCTATTGAAAAGAAGCTTTAATGTCACTGATTAATTAATTTTAATCTGTTTTAATGTTTTATTCACACTATGCCTTTGATTAGTCTGTACTGGCAGTATTAAGTGCTTTGGCAGTGTTCTGATTAAATGGCAACTCAGATACCAATAAAGATCAAAACACAGGAACAGCTAAGTCTTATTTCTCCTTGAACACAGTGCAGTAGTTGTTTCCTTAAATGTTCAACCCAGTAATTAGTTTTGGTATGTGCACAAGACGATTGCAATCAGCCGTCATTGCAGGTTATGAAGTAGTAGCTGTGTTTTGATATTCAGCTCGTTATCTCTTTCTCAGTTAGACAGCAAACCTAACAAACCAAATACTTATTAACATAATAGTAAAAAATATTTTACATGATACTATGTTGCTCTTTCCATTTTTCACAAACAAAATGTAGTAATGTTAGTGCTACTGTGTGTAAAGTGTAAGATGACTGATTCTTAGAGCATGCACAGAAAGTTAACACCAATCCTGTTCTGAAGTTCAGTAAAGGCAACTGTTTCCTGAGACGCAGAAAAATCAATCACTCGTTTTGCACTGCTGAATCTGATTTCTACGACAATCTGTTTCTTCAAACGAGAAAAAAGAATGTTCAATGTGCAGTTACCATTAGGTGATAAATATAAGATTTTAATTTGAAATTTTAATTTGAAATTTTAACTTCAAACACTGGATCTAAATTTAGGACCCTCTGAACTGCAGCTTGTCCAAACACAGAAATGAAGCTGGTATCTTACTGGATTAAATGTTTAGGTTTGCAGGAGATTTCTCTAGTCCTGAAACAATCATTTGTAAGCTAACTAGAGTTTCTTACTGGAATTCAAGAATAATGTAATGTGAAATATTACAGCACTTACAGTGGGGTGGGTTTTGACAGTTTGAAATTGAACTGGAGCTTGTAAAGATATAAACCATTATCTGCTGCATCTAAGAACTGCTATTTCACTTCTGTTTGAAACAATCAAAATAAGCTGCTTTTCAGGCTAAGGAGTTCTGGGTGAAAGATGATCTTTTTGTCAGGACATAAGGATACTCCTGATGAGTTATCATGTAACATTCATCTAACTAGTAGTGAAATGTGTCAATAACTTGCACTTGAGTAGATGCTAAAAATACCTTCCTTTCTTTTACATCCAAACAGTAGTTGGGAAACCATGATACTGTAAAGTTTAAATCTGATGGTGGGGCTAGCTGAACCTGACAAATCTTCTCTAGCTGCTGACAGCCTTTGTAATAAGACACAAAAATAATTGTGAAGGGAACTTGCCAGGGTTAGATTGTTTCAATTCATTTATTTGCTTTCATCTGAAAGTAATTGTTTCTCTTCTCTAGGTGGACTCTTGACAACCTAGACAGTATAGGCATCTCTGATCTTAAATCAGACCAATTAATAATATTTAGACTGACATAAGCATGTTAAGTATTACTCAATTCTTAAATTTCACAGTCAATTAAAATATATTTTATTTAAGAACCTTTTGGGTTTCTTACAGCTCCCTGTCTCTTTCTCACACACGCCCATACATGTTTTCCTTTGTATTTATTGGATAAAATGTCAGTTGTAGATACTGAAGTACAGTTTATATAAATCATTTGTCCATACCCTTAAAACACTCTGATTATACAACAACATTTTGACTCCCATAGCATTTTTAATTCCTTATACATTTTCTTAATGTCAAAGTTTACTTTGACAGAATTGTTTCTCTCAATATTTCTAAAAAAACCAAACAACTGAATATTTTTAAATGTCTTAAACCACCTATCTGAATTTGAAAGGAAACATGAAAAGAAGATTAATTAACGTTAAGGACTGTAAATCATACAACATTTTATTTGTTTAGATAGGCAGGCACAGTTACGTGATAGGGTGGAGGCAGGATATCCTAGTCATCATAAATTTTCCCCCTATAATTATGAGTCCTAATCAGCATTTTGTGTGCACTTTTCTTTTTTCTTATGCAAACACTCAGCTAAGTTGATATTACTTCTTAAACATGTATTGAGTCTCAGTAACTGTCATGCCATTGGCAGCTGAGTAGTGGTTGGTGCAGCTGGGAGGAAGAAGAAGCAATGTTCATAAGCCTGTTCTACAAATGGTTTGAATAATTTTGCAGCTTATCTTTTAATTATAGAATTTATTTTGTTCGAGAACAACACAGATACTTCTCAGTTGGCAGAACCAGTTACTGTGAGCTGATGTTGTAGATTTCTATATGGGAGAGACTTTGTTTGGTGATTTTCATTGATCAAGCAAGGCAGAAAATTAGAGGGTTGGCTCAACAGCAGAAATATAAATTATGTTTAAATGTATACTGGAATATGTTTTCAAATATTAATCATATGAAAATACTTTTAAGTTTATTACTTTGATTTTCACACAGGATTATTTTTATAGAAATGGAGACGATATTCTTTTCACAAAAATATTTGTTAATAAAATCTAGTCACTTTCACAGAAATGTTACACATTTGTTTAAAAGAAAACCACCTCCACAGCCCACATATTTTATAAAAAATAAATATTTTCTGACTGGATGATCCTGTTTTACAACCAGCTGTGAGTTGGCTTTTATCAAATCTGAATTTATTACATAAAAATATGAAAGCAATAAGTTTCTGTAGACATTCAGTATAAATCAGGTTTATTTTTTAAATAATTATTTAATCAAAACCTGCTGCGTCTTCTAATGCCCGATCAGTCGGAGACTAATAGATGAAAGCTAAAACTTGAGTGTAATCAAATGCGAATGTATAGGAAAATCAAATGCACTTTCAGAGTGCGTGTCTGTTTGCAGCTCTATGTCAGATTACAAGCAAACTCAGACTTCAAGATTTTTCCAGAGAAAAATAGCATTTGATCAGTTACAGCTTCAAAATTGCATGTATTTAGTTGCTTTTTTTTGTCAGGAAATAACAGCAGTCAATTGTATATAAATGAAGGTAATAGCAAAGCATATCAGTAAAACAATTCTGAAATGGCAGATCACAAGAAAGGAGAAGAATTTGGGAAAAGAAAAATCTGATGGAAATTACGTATGTCAGAAATGCCAATATGTAATGTTGACTTAGTGTTGATTTAGATTTCGCTTACAATTTAATTTCTGTTGAACAAGTAAGTGAACTCAGATTAGTGCATTTGGATATGTTTCAAAGTCTTCCGGACTTAATCTTGTTAGAATCCCTAAAAAAAAAGAAGATCTTTTTATTAGTTAGTGTGCCTTATCCATGTTTTCTCTCTGTGTTGCTTGTAAACCTTTTCTAAAAATCAATGTATATGTATTATATCATCATGGCTAGGCTTTGTGAACGAAGATATGGGAAGGGCTCTACCCACACTTGCTACAAGCATGCTGGTGGCTAAAAAAGGCCGATGTGGGATAGGCAAGTCCGGTCGCAAAAGGCACGGCAGAAAGTCTCCTTAGGTGGTATTGGCGAGGCACGGTTCTTTCTGAGGTGTCTTTTCTCCTCGAGACTAGTTCTACGTGCGTTCTCAAAGGAGGCAGCAGCGTTATGGATGGGGTGTCTCCACGTCTCCCGATTGGAGGCCAGAGAGGACCACTGATGATAGTCAATATGGCCAAGACCAAGGTACTGGGAGTCTTGGTGGACAGCAGGATGACCATGAGCCAGCAGTGTGCCCTTGTGGCCAGGAAGGCCAATGGCATCCTGGGGTGTATTAGAAGGGGGGTGGTTAGTAGGTCGAGAGAGGTTCTCCTTCCCCTCTACTCTGCCCTGGTGAGACCCCATCTGGAATACTGTGTCCAGTTCTGGGCCCCTCAGTTCAAGAAAGACAGGGAACTGCTGGAGAGAGTCCAGCACAGGGCAACTAGGATGATTAAGGGAGTGGAGCATCTCCCTTATGAGAAAAGACTGAGGGAGCTGGGGCTCTTTACTTTGGAGAAGAGGAGACTGAGGGGTGACCTCATTAATGTTTACAAATATATCAAGGGGGAGTGTCACAAGGATGGAGCCAGGCTCTTCTCGGTGACAGCCACTGATAGGACAAGGGGTAATGGGCTGAAACTGGAACATAAGAGGTTCCGCTTAAACTCGAGAAGAAACTTCTTCTCAGTGAGGGTGACGGAACACTGGAACAGGCTGCCCAGAGAGGTTGTGGAGTCTCCTTCTCTGGAGACATTCAAGACCTGCCTGGACACGTTCCTGTGTAGCATAATCTAGGCGTTGCTGCTCTGGCAGGGGGATTGGACTTGATGATCTTTCGAGGTCCCTTCCAATCCCTAACATTCTATGATTCTATGATTCTATGATTGTTTCAGAGAGTCCTTGTATCTCCTCTTTGGGGCTCCTCTGTTGCGGCAACTGGTGGCGAGTTCACTACAGAGCACAACCTTAGGGAAGCGGTGATCCTCCATCCTGGAGACGTGCCCTGCCCAGCGCAGCTGCGTCTTCAGCAGCATGGCCTCAGTACTGGTGACCCCTGCCTGTTCAGGGACAGTAACATTAGTCACGTAGTCAGTCCAGTGGATGTTTAGGATTGTACGGAGGCAGCGCTGATGGAAGTGTTTGAGGAGTCGCAGGTGGTGGCGGTAGATGACCCATATAAAAGAGTAGACAACATAAAATATTTGCAGAGTGTAGAATTATGCACCTATCTGTATTTATGCAGTGTTATAACTGAAAAATTTCTACTTTTTCTGTTAGTATTTCCTTATCTTGCAGGTTTTAATAGAATATATAATAGCTAATAAACAGAAGTAAGCTACAGTAACTGTGTGTTAGTTTTAGTTCAGATTCACCTAAGTGTGTTTTATTTCATTAGGATCTTTCACCCTAACAGCTTCAACAGACTGAAGTAGTTGATTGTAACATTGGGTTTCTCCAGTTTCTTTAGTTTTACAAATATGAAAAGCAAGACAAAGAGCCAGCAACGTGCCCTCGTGGCCAAGAAGGCCAGTGGCATCCTGGAGTGTATTAGAAGGGGAGTAGCTAGTAGGTCGAGAGAGGTCCTCCTGCCCCTCTACTCTGCCCTGGTGAGGCCACATCTGGAATATTGTGTCCAGTTCTGGGCCCCTCAGCTCAAGAGAGACAGAGAACTGCTGGAGAGAATACAGTGCAGAACCTCAAAGATGATGGAGTGGAACATCTCCCTTATGCGGAAAGGCTGAAGGAGCTGGGTCTCTTTAGCTTGGAGAAGAGGAGGCTGAGGGGTGACCTCACAAATGTTCCATAAAAATACGAGAAAAAACTTTTTCACTGTGAGGGTGAGTGAGCACTGGAACAAGCTGCCCAGGGGGGTTGTGGAATCTCCTTCTCTGGAGACATTCCAAACCTGCCTGGATGCGTTCCTGTGTGACCTACTCTAGGTGATCCTGCTCTGGCAGGGGGGTTGGACTAGATGATCTTCTGAGGTCCCTTCCAACCCCTAACAGTCTGTGATTCTGTTAAAATAATCATTCATTAAATATATAATTACACATGTGTATGTATAGTGTATTGTATACATTAATATATCTATAATTTACTATTTAATGTATGAATTTATTTATGTACATATATTCTACACATTCTACAATATTTGTTTTATCCCATATCAAATACAGATTAAACTCTATGCTGCTCTGGTATATGTGACTTGTTAGATATCAAAATTCTTAGTCGTGCCTTGTTTTGTTATTTTGGTTTATGTTCTGTAAACTCTTCTTATCACTGAAAAATAAACCAAAGTATTTTAATAATCACTGTTGCTGAAGAATATTTTTGTATCACTGGAAACCACTAACTACACTTCAGTGGCTTTTCTTGAGCAGTCTAACTATCATGCCACCCTCTGAAAATATTCTTTGAGTATGTGTACAGATAACCAAGAGCCATTCATTGCTTTCCTGGGTTTTTATAAGCAAATTTATTGAAGGATAAATGTTTTTCCTCAAGGTGTTTTGTCATCTTTTTCCCACTGGGCAATATTGGAGCAGCTTCTCAAAGTCAGTCATTGGCACTGAAGTTGGATAAACTGGTCTGCTCACTTTATGGCACCTGAAAGAGTGAAATACTGTGTTTTATGGAGTTTCTTGTTTGGCTGGTTTTGGTTTGTGGCGTTTTTTTAAGGTTGTGTTTCTGAATGACACAGCCCCAAAGAATACTGTAATTGTTAATTGCCTGTTCTAAGCATAATCTGAAAGAAAACTAAAGCTTACAAACTAAATTGGCTGAGATCTTTCATTTCCTTTGTATTCCTGTAGACCTCTACCCTCAGGAACTGTGCTGTAGGTTTTACTTGTGAGCGTAGAAGGAAATGGGATGTCATATTCTCTTGTCCTCAGGGCTTGAAAGGAGTTAATCTGCGAATTGTTTGGTCTAAAATTTTAAGTCCTGTTGCAAGACGTTTGAAAATGTGTTGGGGGGAGGAAAAAGCCCTGTATAGTGCGTGTCTTCCTTCCATTGCTTCCTGAGTGCCTTCATTAGCAGCCTTGTAAAATCCTGTGTTTTATCAGATTTCATTTATCTGCGTTAAGGATGACCCCATCATGTTTGCCCATTGTCTGCTTGCTCATACATTAACTCACAGCTGTCAAACAAGTAATAGGTGGAGGTCCAGAGGGCTGGTACTTCCTACTCACTTCTAGATGTACTGATAAAAGAATCTTTGCTTGGACATCTCTCAAGGTTTGAGGTGCTGCCACACCAAGGCTGAAAGGTTGGTTTTCTCCCTTGCAATATCTTAAAACACACATACGCACATATCTCAATACCAGTGGTGTGAACGCAAAACTCAAAAAGCCAGAAATCCAAACATGTTTTGATACACATTTTCAGTCAGAGTTTCTTGTCCTTTCTTGAGTGTTAACAAAAAGTACTAATAATGTCCTTTCCTTGTTTATGGAACATCTAAACAGAAGCAATCGAGGGAATTCTGAGTGACAAAAGAAAGATACTACCTTAGAATATTTTATTATTTAAAATTTTCTCCTTGCTATTCTTATGCACATCCTCATGGCTGAACAAGAAAATTAAACTGAGCACTGCCTATTCTGTTCTATTAGGTTTTTTTCCTTGATAGAAATATAAAACTGAAATGTGGTGTGTTGCTTCAGAAAATTTTATCAACACAGCTGATTATTTAAGATTCAGAACTGAATTAATAGTACAAAACATGCCATTAATTACTTTATATATTGACTTGATTCAAATCCTCAAATAATTTAAAAACTTCAAGTTCAGAAAATGCTGTATCAGTTCTGACACTGAAATTACATATAGTTAGTGTAATATCTGTCTAACTGTAGTAGAAAATAACTTTAAAATAATCTTGTCTCTAGGATATTGTACTGGAACTTGGCAGCTCTCTCTGGCTATTGTGATGCTTGAATTGAGCAGCTCAATCTCCATTAGGGTGTAAACTAACTTTACCCATAAATAAATTGAGAAATTACAGATAATTATAAATGCAAACAGTTGGCTCTATATATCCGTAAAACTCGTACAGTGTTTGAAAGTTTATTGTCAAATTCTTTTTCTGGGAATTAGAGGGTGGTTGTTTAGTGCTTCAAAAATAAATAAATAAGAAAGGGAAAGGGTGTGTCGTTCCTTGATCAGTTCCAACTCCAAGTTGGTAAGCTGAGGCTTTTATAGACAAGCTTTTGGATTGACTGTCTGAGTGGAGTTATGGGGAAATGCTAAGTACTTAATGCTTGACTGGAAATTTTCCCAAAACATATTGATCTTCCAAGGTGTGATGTGCTTTCAACTGAAATAGATGTGTACCAGTGGTAATAACATTTGTGACAGTCCCTCATAAAATTCTGTGTGTAACAGAAGTAGAAAGGGGCAAACTTCTGTTAACCTTTTCACAGCATACCCATGAAGAGATATTTATATTTTGGAAAAAGTACACCAATTAAGAAAATTAAAGGTTACTTCATGCAAAGTGATGCTTTCCATTATTGACATAATGAATAAGTTCTACACAGCTCTATCCTGGAATATCAAGCTTGTTGGTATCTCCATATGAAACGGAAAGACTTTGTTTGACTTGTTGGGGAGCCTGTTGCTGAAGCTCATCTGAAGAGGATAGAGGAAAGCAAATGAAGTCAGAAGTAGGGATATAGTCAAAGCCTAAAAGTGAGAAAAATTGTCATGGAAAATAAAGTTTTTATTGAACATATTTTGTTTACCTATAGATAAATTGTAAAATACTTTGAGTATCAACTTATTTATTTTATCAAAGTTTATTTGTCTATGACAAGTAACATTTTAGGTCACTTAAGGATTGTAGGGTTGGTCTTTGATTTAAAGTAGACATAGAATACATATCATAATGGGATTTTTTTTCTTAAATCTGTTGAAAGAGAAGATACTGAAATTGTCTTTCTGGTAGTAAATGCCAGAGTGAAACTATTCACATTTTTATGCTGTAAAGACCAAAACCTTTTCAAAGACAGGGGTTGTGATTTTTTTTTTTTTTTTTCCAGCATGTCACTTCCTTCTGACTTAGGAAAGTATTAAAAAAGCATGTGTTGCCTTAGGAAAACTTGTCTGAGATTAACACCCTGCTGTGCTCTTCACTTTTTTTTTTTTTCATTGTAGCTGAAAATGTCAGATACATGAATGGAAGTCTGAGCTTGCAGAGTGGTAGTACTCAGCAAGAAATTTGTGGAAAACATTTGATTCATTGATTTTGTGAGATTAGAATTAAAAATAGTGATCTGCAAGACTTTCTGAACTATTCTTCCTACATTTTCAGCAAGTATGAATCAAAGATGTATTTCCACTTTTTCAGTCTACTTGACAGATAAGTTATGTGGGTATCATCTGAAATGAGACCTCTGGTAGTTTAGCAGGATAGAGTGAAATAGCTGAGAATTTCCTTGATTACTGAATGTTTTATATCCTCTTTGGACATTACCAAATATCAATCATCTCCATCCTTTGTATGGCTGACAACAAATGATGAAAATAATTAGACCTACTCTGGTCTGTTTTTCCATTGAGTTTCTTGAGGAAAAAATTAAAAAGCAAACCTCCTTAAATACACCCATTCAGTTACTGAAAGACTTCAGGTATTACTTACTAACTAGACTTTATGTAATGAAAGAAATAATTAAATCCATAGAACAGTATTAAACGTATTTAAATCTGTAATGTTTTTTTATTTGTAGTGGCCAGTTTCCTGTCTCCTTACGGCATCAGAGTACCTAGAGTCTGTAGCATGTAGTACTTTCTCTCCTTATATGACAAGGTGACCCTCCTAGGGGATGAGGGAAAGGCTGTGGCCATAGCAAGCTGGGGGTCAGTCTCTTCTCTGAAGTAGTTAGTGATAGGACAAGAGGAAATAGCCTCAGGTTGTGTCAGGTTTAGATTGGATATTAGGAAAAGATTCTTCACCAAAAGGGTTGTCAAGCACTGGACAGGCTGCTCAGGAAAGTGATGTAGTCACCGTCTCTGGAGACACTGAAAAGATGCGTAGATGTGATGTTCAGGGACATGATTTAGTGGTGGATGTGGCAGTGCTAGGTTAACAGTTGAACTCGATGGTCTTAAAGGTATTTTCCAACCTAAATGGTTCTATGATTTTAAAATTATTTGGACTTTATCATTTTGTAGGGAGAATTTGAAGAAAATTTTGTGACTGTTTGAGAGATAGGGAGAAAAATACAAAATGCAAATGTTAAATGAATACTTGCGATAAAACGGTAGTCTTGTTCATTTTTTTAATGACCATTTTCACTTCAGAAGTCAACTTAAGTTGAAAAGTAAAAGAAGAGGAAAATTTTAAATAAAGGAAGAAAAGTTGAAAAATTTCAAATCCGTCAAAACAAAAATAGCAATGAAATGTTACATTTTGGATTAAGCTAAATATTTCAGATAAACCAAAATACAGTTCTCCTCTCTGCCCCATTTAGACATATCTGATTTAGAGACAAAAGATGTTTTTCATTAACGTCAACCCTACCAGCCAGAAAATCCTGTTGCTGTAACTTGGAGCGTTTTGGTACAGAAGGACTGTAAAATAGATTCATTTATTCTTCTTCATTCAGTTACTTTTCTATTTCGAAAATTTTCAGAACAACAGACATAATTTTTTTTGTTGTGTTTGCTTTTTTAAAATATCTTTTCCATTACTACAGCACATCTATGGGTAGACACGGGTTACTCATTACTGTGGGTTGTAATTATTATTTCTAAAGTTTGTTTTGATTTGTTTTATTTCCTCTTCGGCTAGAACTGTTGCCTTCCTTTACATTTGGCTGATTAGAAGCCCTGGACTATGGCCATTTGTCTTAATTGCGACCTAGAAAAGATTGGCGAGGAAGAATCTGTTGAGCAAATTTCAAAACCTGTAGCTGCTCCCTTACTTGAGAGTGTGCCTGCAAACTGGCTTATAGTAGACAAAACCTTTTCAGTGTCATTATTTTCTCCTTACTTGAGGAACAGGTGTGTTTTGTTGGTTTGTTTATTTTTTTTTCAGTTTTGTGGTGATTTTTAAGTGGCTGAAAGAGAAATTTAATCAACCACTAGAAAAAGACTGAACTTACTGTACTTCAGACAGAAGATGATGAAGTTGCAGCAGAGAGGAGGACCTCTTATTTGTCAGCTTAAAGATGATGACAACAGTTTATGCATGTTTATGTGCCTCTTTAGGCACAGAGGAGTTGCAGACAAAGTTGCTAAGAAAGCCGTGTGATAATTATGAAATACAACTGGAGTCTCCTCTCTCAGGGGGAGAACTTAACTGTCCTGGACTTTCATATTCAGTACATATCTCTTAAGAATTCACACCCTATATCATCTGACTGAAAAATTATCTGCATGTGGTTGGGATAAAGACAAAGACCAGCAATGACTTCATCTGATCTCTACGTGGTGTCACTCTGAGGGCCTAAAGACTTAGTTGACTAATCTTTGCATTTATAAAAATTAATCCATTTCTGTATGTTTAAAATGATGTGGTGTTTCCATACCTAAGTCTCTGTGAATTCTTTAACAACCCAAGACAACATTAAGTGGCTACAGCAGAGGCTTAATGGGCCATCAGAGAGAACTCTGGCATTGCAAAATATGTAATATTTAGGTAAAATAACAAATAACTGAATAAATAATTCATTAAATAGAAGAAATAGAATCTATGAGAAAAACTAACTCAAGATCTTGGGCAGAAAGCTATACTTCTTATATTCATGAGGTTAGTGTTTCACAAGAACTTTTGATTCATATTTGGACTCATAGAGCGTTCTTTAAACTAGATATGAAGGGGGATGGGGTTATAGCTGGGATTGCAGCGGGGCAGTGCTCTAGAAATTATGAGGACCGGGTGGCCTCCCATCCCCCTAGGGTGAGATCAGTGTGCTCAGCTTGCTCCCTGAAATGCTTATACACCAATGCACGCAGCATGGGGAATAAGCAGGAGGAGCTAGAAACCTGGGTTCGGGCAGGAGATTATGATCTGGTGGCAATTACAGAGACATGGTGGGACAGCTCACATGACTGGAATGTGGTCATGGGTGGCTATGTCCTTTTCAGGAAAGACAGGCCAGCCAGGCGAGGTGGTGGAGTCGCTCTTTACGTGAAAGAGCAACTACAATGTCTTGAACACCATCCAGGCATGGATGAGGAGCAAGTTGAGAGTGTATGGGTTAGAATTAAGGGGCAGGCTGGCAGGAGAGATACTGTTGTGGGTGCCTATTACAGGCCACCAGATCAGGGTGAGGAAGTTGATGAGGCCTTCTACAGGCAGCTGAGAGCGGTCTCACAATCACAGGCCCTGGTTGTCGTGGGGGATTTTAACTTCCCTGATATTTGCTGGAAGGACAACTCAGCCAGCCAGCCACAGTCCAGGAGGTTCCTCCAGTGCATCGATGATCATTTTCTGATGCAAATGGTGGAGGAGCCGACTAGGAGAGGAGCACTGCTGGACCTCATCCTCGCTAACAAGGAGGATCTGGTTGAAGCAGTAAAGGTTGAGGGCTGCCTTGGCTGCAGTGACCATGAAATGGTGGAGTTCAGGATCTCATGTAGCAGAAACAAAATAGCAAGCAGAATTGCAACCCTGGACTTTGCCAAGGCAAACTTTGGATTTTTCAAGCAATTACTCAAGAAAATCCCATGGGCAAGGCTGTTTGAAGGTAAAGGGGCCCAAGATAGTTGGTTAGCGTTCCGGGACTGCTTCTACCGTGCTCAAGATCAGAGCATCCCGACATGTAGGAAGTCAAGGAAGGGAGCCAGGAGACCTGCGTGGCTAAACAGGGATCTGCTGGGTAAGCTCAAGGGCAAGAGGAGAATTTACAGATCTTGGAAGGCAGGGCTGGCCACTTGGGAAGAATATAAGGCTGTTGTCCAAGGATGTAGGGAGGCAACTAGGAAAGCAAAGGCCTCCCTAGAATTGAACCTGGCGAGAGGGGTCAAGGACAACAGGAAGAGCTTTTTCAAATACGTGGCAGATAAAACTAACACCAGAGGCAATGTAGGCCCACTGATGAATGAGGTGGGTGCCTTGGTGACAGATGATACAGAGAAGGCAGAGTTACTGAATGCCTTCTTTGCCTCTGCCTACTCTGCTGGAGGCTGTCCTGAGGAGCCCCGTTCCCCTGAGGCCCCACAGGAAGTCAGGGCAGTGGAGGAGTTTGCTTTAGTCGATGAGGACTGGGTTAGGGACCAATTAAGCAATCTGGACATCCATAAATCCATGGGTCCAGACGGGATGCATCCACGGGTGCTGAGGGAGCTGGCTGATGTCATTGCTAGACCACTCTCCATCATCTTTGCCAAGTCTTGGGAGACGGGAGAGGTGCCTGAGGACTGGAGGGAAGCAAATGTCACTCCAGTCTTCAAAAAGGGCAAGAAGGAGGACCCGGGTAACTATAGACCGGTCAGCCTCACCTCCATCCCTGGGAAAGTGATGGAACGACTTATCCTTGGTGCCATCTCAAGGCATATCAGGGATAAGAGGGTCATTAGAGACAGTCAACATGGCTTCACCAAAGGGAAGTCGTGCTTGACTAACCTCATAGCCTTTTATGAGGATATAACAAGGTGGACAGATGATGGCAGAGCGGTGGATGTGGTCTACCTTGACTTCAGTAAAGCATTTGACACAGTCTCCCACAGCATCCTTGCTGCTAAACTGAGGAAGTGTGGTCTAGACTCTCGGGTAGTGAGGTGGACTGCGAACTGGCTAAGGGGAAGAAGACAAAGAGTTGTGGTCAATGGGGCGGAGTCTGGTTGGAGACCTGTATCCAGTGGAGTCCCTCAAGGGTCGGTACTGGGACCAGTATTATTCAATATATTCATCGATGACTTGGATGAGGGACTAGAGAGTACTATCAGCAAGTTTGCTGATGACACCAAGCTGGGAGGAGTGACTGACACACCAGAAGGCTGTGCTGCCATCCAGCGAGACCTGGACAGGCTGGAGGGTTGGGCGGGGAAAAATTTAATGAAATACAACAAGGGTAAATGTAGGGTCTTGCATCTGGGTAGGAACAACCCCAGGTTCCAGTATAAGTTGGGGAATGACTTATTAGAGAGTAGTGTAGGGGAAAGGGACCTGGGAGTCTTGGTGGACAGCAGGATGACCATGAGCCAGCAGTGTGCCCTTGTGGCCAGGAAGGCCAATGGCATCCTGGGGTGTATTAGAAGGGGGGTGGTTAGTAGGTCGAGAGAGGTTCTCCTTCCCCTCTACTCTGCCCTGGTGAGACCCCATCTGGAATACTGTGTCCAGTTCTGGGCCCCTCAGTTCAAGAAAGACAGGGAAGTGCTGGAGAGAGTCCAGCACAGGGCAACTAGGATGATTAAGGGAGTGGAGCATCTCCCTTATGAGAAAAGACTGAGGGAGCTGGGGCTCTTTAGTTTGGAGAAGAGGAGACTGAGGGGTGACCTCATTAATGTTTACAAATATATCAAGGGGGAGTGTCACAAGGATGGAGCCAGGCTCTTCTCGGTGACAGCCACTGATAGGACAAGGGGTAATGGGCTGAAACTGGAACATAAGAGGTTCCGCTTAAACTCGAGAAGAAACTTCTTCTCAGTGAGGGTGACGGAACACTGGAACAGGCTGCCCAGAGAGGTTGTGGAGTCTCCTTCTCTGGAGACATTCAAGACCTGCCTGGACATGTTCCTGTGTAGCATAGTCTAGGCGTTCCTGCTCTGGCAGGGGGATTGGACTTGATGATCTTTCGAGGTCCCTTCCAATCCCTAACATTCTATGATTCTATGATTCTATGATCACTGTTTTGTTTTAGTAATTTTTTTGCTGATACTTGATTGATTCTGGTTTTAGTAAGCTTGATTTAACTGTTATTCATGCAGTACTTGATTGCAACAGTAGTTGTTAGTTTTTAATTTTTTTAATTTTCTTGTTTTCTATGAAATACTCATAAGCCCCAGAGAAATTTTCATAGCAATGTTCACATGCCCAGAAGGTCAAATACACCTCAAATTGATATATTTTCAGGCTTTATTTCCAAATTAATACTCAGCTTCTTTATACAATAATGATCACAATGTGCATGTAAAAACATGTTTTAGCAGGTAGTTAGCAAATCTTTACAGATGATCCATCTTTTGGAAATGCAGCCGAACAGTTTTAAAAATATTACTTCAGGGGAAAAAATAGGTTCTATAGTAAAGGCAGCGAAACAATAACATCTCCAGTTGCCAGCATGTGTTTATATTGGGTGGGCTATTGGCACAAATAAGACCGAACTCTTATTAAGTGCATTTTTCCTGCAAATTCCCTGTAGCATGTTGTATTTTAGTTGATACTGTACCTAACTTATCTTTAAGGCAACTAGGCTTGCTTTTAACTTCTAAGAGGGAAAATCATAAGGCATACATATGGATATGCTAGAAAAAGAGACATTTGTAAAGAATTTAAATACTACCCACAGACTTTTTATTCCTATTGTACTGTCTGATTCTCCTTGCTTATACATAGGGTCCATTCTTGTAGATCTGACTCAGATTAATATACTGGTCTCACGAGTAAATATTTATCATGTAAAACGTAGAGAAGTTCATTTTTTATTCAAATACTTTAATAGTATACAAGAAAGTCTCTCTTTAGACTTTATTTGTTGCCATTGAAAAGTTTAGTTGAAATTCAAAGACTAGACATATCTTCTGATGGAAGAAGGGTCACAGAAAGGTTTATTTATTGCATTTCATGGTTAATTTATCTTTAATGAATAGAATTGAAGAAAAACGGTGCCTTAGCTCTTCTTAAAATATGCCACTGTGATACATTAGTGCTGAATATCGCCAAGTTTCTGAGTTGCCAAGTGGTCTTTGTACTCAAGGATTCATGGAAAAAAAAAATTGATTTCATGCCATATGATGACATATAAATAGGAAGGCCTGCTTCCTTGGAGGATGTAATTTGCTTTTAACTTGAGAGAATATTTTATCATCACAATGACACAGAAAACTAAATGTTATCTTGCACTTCACGTCTGTTTCTTTGTTTTTGTGTTCTGTCTCTTTTGATGAATATGTTCTCTAGAGCTTATTGTGTGCATGCATCCCATTTATGCATTAAAAATTCCTGCAAGATTTAATTTTGATTGTACAGCTGTTTTCAGTCTCTGCTTCAACTGATTGATTCATTGCCTTTCTTTACCTGGTGCCTTGCCATAATCGAGATATTTCTGTAACCCATATTAAAAAAAAAAAGTGCTAATGTATGATTAGAATATAGTCTTGTTACACCCTTTTATACCATCACACAGTCTACAGACATGTTAATTTAGATTAGGATTTCCAAATGGATATAACTGTTTCTTAATACTCCATTCCTCCCAAACTTCAACTCCTACTTCACATATTCAATAAAAGATAAAGTCTGATGATCTGTAAATTATTGCCCATCAACTTTGAGCATTTGTCCTTCTTAGCTATAGTGCTCACTTCAGACAATTCTTTTTCTCCAAATCCTTAATTTAATTAGAATTTGGATAGCAATGTAGATGAAAGAAAAAATGTTTTAAAATATTTAACAGAATTTGTATCTCCTGAGCTAATTTTCCTAAGCATTGCTTTACTTGAGACATATTGCTGTTCTGAACCTCTGTGTTTTTCAGCTTTAAAAATTAAGGACGGTTTTCATCCCTTTTCTGAAAGTGTTGACTTGGGTTTTTTTAGCTTTGTTTTATTTTTTTCTTGGTAGAATGTTCCTTTATCTTCGAACATATTATTTTAAAAAAATACTTGGAGACTCAAAGATTCAGTACTCATGGGCTGTTGAAGTCAGTTGATCTCTTAACTTTTACCTATATACTTTTAAATAAAACTAGACAGTTGGTTATCTCTTACAGAGAACAGACACTGTTGTTTATTTTGTCCTGTGATCACTTAAATGAGTCACGGTATCACAAAGTAACATGCCAACAATATTGTCATGGTGTACACAGTTCCCAGAGATTCATGCTTTAAAAAAAAAAAAAAAAAAAAAAAAGCCCATAGAAATAATGTGTTTACTGGCAACGGCCACTCCAGACTTGAACTGATGTTTCTAAGGCACGCTGATTATGTGTGAGGTAAAAATTACAGTTAAGGCATTTTTCTCCCAAGTCACAGATGTTAAGTCCCATATGTTTGCAAGCTAGAAAAATTACTATTTCTGCTGTAAGAATGGCAGAAGGAGGAAAGACAGTTGGTTTGGGATTTATCTGACCAAATTCTGACATCCCTAATACAGATACCATCATCGGAATTAGTCATCTGGCTTCATTTATAGGCAGAAGAAACAGGCATTTCTATGGCATGACTATTCTCATTCTAAAACTGGTAAGATAAAACACACCCTCTCATCACTCTCCATTGTCTGTGAAGGGATGCAGAGGTGACTAGCTCAGGTATAGCCAAGCTGTTGTGTTACTGTCTACAAAGTTGGGAGAGATCACCATTCAGCTACCCGTATGTACAGTGTATAATTAAAGCCAGATGAAAATATACACTACTCTGCATAAATACTACAGAGAGGGTTCTATTTTGCTTTTAAGAGTAAAATTTAATTAGATTTTCGTTTTATATTTTATGAAGTTTTCTTGACCTGCCAGGCTTCTTGTCTGGCAAAAAAAAAAAATAAATATAAAAATACCCTCCACAACAGCAAGGCAACTCTTCATGACCTTCTTAGAATCCTTTCTTCAAATCTGAATTACAAATACTGTTAATGTAAATCTCATTCTGCGTTCCTGCTAGATTATGAAGCTCAGGGTTTAGTTTGCTAATTTAAACTTTGGAAATGTATTTAAAAAATTACGTTAAAGAATCTAACAGCTCAGTGGAGTATTGCTGTCCCAGAAATTTATGCTCAGTGATGAAAAAGAAGTAATGAAGGTAAAGTTGATTGTGATGAATGTGACTAGGTCAGGTTTGCAATTTTTCCCCTTACATATTTGGTCTTTCTTTGGTCTTTATTTATTTAAGATTTAGAAAATGACATATGTTTATTCTTGAGATCATTGAAGAACTTCAGCTTCGTAGTTTTGTGATGAAGTAAATTCCATTGGACAGAGGAGACCACATCTCCGACTCCTTCATAAACCATCCTTGGAACAATTTGCTCAGGGGCATTGAAAATAAGGGACACAGTGAACAAAAAAAAGACCTCAGGGCTTCCCACGGGAAATGTCTGTTTTGTTAGATCACTGATGTGGGTTAGGGTGGGGCTTGCCACTGAGTGCTGATAGATACTCTCTAACCCCTCTCTGTCCCAAAAATGGGAAGAGAAGTGGAATAAGACAGAGACACTTATGGACTGGAAAAAACAAGCAAAGAATAACATCAAAAAAGACCCCAAATAAACCTAAACCAGCTTTAATAAAACAATAACAGGGCTAGTAAGGAAATAATAAAAATAATGAGTCATATACAAAATCAGTATTGATCCCAACTCCCCCTTGATAGCAATCCCCACTGATGCTGCAGAGCAGGCGGCACTGGTGAAGCCCCAGGCTCACCAGCAGGTGGGAGCTGGATACGAGGGCTGGGTACCGAACTCAGGATTGGGATCAAAGGCAGAAGATCAGATGGAGTCTTTCTCGGATGCCAACCATTGCAGAAGACACCTTAAGCCCCGTGATCCCTCAGCTGAATATGACATTTAAGGAATGGAATACACTTGTAGGTCATCTGTCCTGTCTGCTACTCACCAGAGGTGCAACCTTTTACTTCCTGGCACCCCCAGGGTGGCACACAAGATCCAGCAGTGACCTTGGTCACTATAGGAGCAAGTATAAGCAAGAGTCTTTCTGCATCCCAGTCCCTGGCAGTAACTGTATCTAGCAGCAGACTCTGTCTGCAAAAACATGCTATTGGCTTCAGAAAGTGCAGCCTCTTAGAAGAGACGGAACTGAAAAGTAAAAATCACTGAATAGAATTGGTTCCATTTAGCTCAAACCAGGACGGTCACACAATCAGCCTGTCTCTTGTGTGTTAATACTTGAATCATTTTGGCACAGAAACTCTTTTACTGCAGAGCGAAATGAGACTGGTCCTGTTATAGCCCACTCATAGCTTAGGAGGACATGTTACTTTTAGGAAAGGTGCTTCAATGGGAAGGTGACTGAACAAGTATAGGCAGTTCCTACCATTTGCAACTGCTTTTACCCTTCTTCAGGGCAACTGCCCTAATTTAGAAACCTACTTTGTCTTCACTATTGGCTTTGAACTCTGTACAGTAGAAGAACAAAGCTCTACATAAAGACTGTAGTGAGAAATAGCTATTTTTTAAGCAGCATTTTTTATGCTATTTAAATAGTGTTTATGCAAGCGTGATGCTGTCCTGTGTTTAGCTAAAAACCCAGTCCTGTTTAGTGATTTTTACTTTTCAGTTTAGTGTCTTCTAAAACGCTGCACGTTCTGAAGTCAGCAGCATGTTTTTTGCAGACAGTGTGTGCTACTGGCAGTGATAACACCTGATGTTTACAGTTACTGCCTGGGACTGGTATGTAGAAAGGCTCTTGCTTATACTTATTCCTATAGTGACCAAGGCCACTGCTGGCTCTTGTGTGCCACGCTGGGGGTGCTGGGTAGTAAAAGGGGGGCGCAAGGAAGTAAGAGGTGGCACCTCCGGGGGGTAATAGACAGGACAGGTGACCAACAAAAGTATTCCATCCCATATACGTCATAGTTAGTATAAATTGAGTGATCACGAGAGTTTCGTCCCTTTTTTCCCCTTTTTCGGCCCTTTTTCGGCCTTTTCGCCCTTCTTTTTCTGCAATGGCCGGTGTCCAGAGAGGACTCCATCTGACCTCCTGATTTTGATCCGGATCCTGAGTTCCCGAATCCAGCTCCTTGTATCCAGCTCCCGCCGCCGCTGAGCCTGGGGTTTCCCCAGTGCCTCCTGCTCTGCAGCACCAGTGGTGATTTCTATCGGGGGAGGGAGTCGGGTTGGATATCGGGCTACTATCTATAGTTGTATATAGTTCTTTACTTTTATCTTTTTACCATTATTTCTATTATTTTCATTAAAGCTGTTCTAGTTTTTTTTTCTCCTCTAACACATAAGTCTCTCTGCCTCATTCCTTTTTCTCTTCCCGTTTGGGGGGGGAGGAGGGGATTAGAGAGCGTCTGTCCGCGTTAGTGGCCGGCCCAGCCCTAACCCGCCACAGATTTATTGGCGCCCAACGTGGGGCAAGAAAACAAACACCAATCAGGCTCAGACTATTTTACCAGCTATTTAGATACAACTGGGCTCTGATATATTGCCCGCATAGTTTAAATTCCATCTGGTGCAGTTGAGAGCGTATCAGATACTTTCTTTGAGAGTTCTGAAGGGTTAGAGTAGAAAAAACGGACAGCTCACATCATGTTATCGGTCAGTGAAATGTTATGTCATGTTCTTTTAAATGTGGGTTCCTCATTGGGTGTCAAAATTTTGTCCAAACTCTCGAGTGTGATTTGGTATATCGTTCTGTGGTTTGTCTGTTTTGGTTTCATGACAAGATTTCTCGCTGTACTGTTTTTTTTTTTGGGTCGGTGTATTCTGCAGTAATTTGGGTGATCGGCATACCTGAATACCTTAAGAGCACAATGATGAATTTTGTTTTTAACTACACTTTCAACTTCACCTTAGGAAATTATACCAATTTGTTTGCTAATCTGAGTATACCAGGTTTTGAGGATTGTGATTGCGAATGCAGTTATTTTAATCGAAAGATTGAATTGTTATTGATTCTGATGTTAATGCCCATGAATCTCTTGGCATTGTGGCGTTTCTGTAGGAATTTGTGCAAGTCACTGAGTATCACTGTGTCCTTTAACACTCAGTGTGTATCAGCAAATGTCGCCCCTGTGACTAGAAAGAAACATCATGCCACCGATTCTACGTGGAGTAAATGGACTGCCCTGATTACACAGAGAGCTCGAATGGGTCATCACAATCGTCCAGGACTTTTAGAGGTAATCGCAGACTGGCCACAAGGTAAAGACCTTGCAATGCCCCCTAAGGAGGTGGTGACACGGGCTGAAGAAGCTCCACCATATAATCAGTTACCAGATAATGAAAAGCAGTATGCCCTATTTACTGATGGATCTTGCCGTCCTGTAGGAAATAGTCGTAAGTGGAAAGCTGCTGTGTGGAGTCCCACACGACGTGTTGCAGAGGCAACTGAGGGAGAAGGTGGATCGAGTCAGTTTGCAGAGGTAAAAGCCATCCAGCTGGCCTTAGATATAGCTGAACGGGA
Organism: Trogon surrucura; assembly: GCA_020746105.1. Classification (NCBI taxonomy): domain Eukaryota; kingdom Metazoa; phylum Chordata; class Aves; order Trogoniformes; family Trogonidae; genus Trogon; species Trogon surrucura. Next base: position 42,859,247 of record CM036620.1, read on the forward strand.
AAAATGGCCAGTGCTCTATCTCTATACTGACTCATGGATGGTGGCAAATGCTTTTTGGGGTTGGTTAAAACAGTGGAAGCATAATAACTGAGAGTGCAGAGGTAAGCCTATTTGGGCTGCTGAACTATGGCGAGACATTGCTGCTCGGCTAGAGAACTTAGTTGTAAAGGTACGCCACGTAGATGCCCATGTGCCCAAAAGTCGGGCCACTGAGGAACATCAACACAACCAGCATGTGGATCAGGCTGCTCAAGTGTTCCAAATAGACTTGGACTGGGAACATAAAGGTGAACTGTTTCTAGCTCGGTGGGCCCATGACACTTCAGGACATCAGGGAAGGGATGGAACATACAGATGGGCTCGTGACCGAGGGGTGGATTTAACTATGGACGCTATTGCGCAGGTTATCCATGATTGTGAAATATGCGCCGAAATTAAGCAAGCTAAGCGATTAAAACCTTTGTGGTATGGGGAACGATGGTTAAAATATAGGTATGGGGAGGCCTGGCAGATTGATTACATCACACTTCCTCTAACTCGCCAGGGTAAGCGCTATGTGCTCACTATGGTGGAAGCAACTACTGGATGGTTGGAAACATATCCCGTGCCTCACGCCACTGCCCGAAACACTATCCTGGGCCTAGAAAAGCAGATCTTGTGGCGACATGGCACTCCAGAAAGAATTGAATCAGATAATGGGACTCATTTCAAAAACAATCTTATAGACAATTGGGCTAAAGAACATGGTATTGAATGGGTATATCATATCCCTTATCATGCACAAGCCTCTGGGAAAATTGAACGATACAATGGACTGTTAAAAACTACTCTGAAAGCTATGGGAGGTGGAACTTTTAAAAACTGGGACAAGCATTTAGCACAAGCCACCTGGTTAGTTAACACCAGAGGATCCATCAATCGTGCTGGCCCTGCTCATTCAGAGCCTTTGCATACAGTAGAAGGAGATAAAGTCCCTGTGGTGTATGAAAGGAATTTGTTGGGGAAGACTGTCTGGGTATTTCCTGCTTCGGGCAAAGGCAAACCCATTCGTGGAGTTGCTTTCGCTCAAGGCCCTGGAACTACTTGGTGGGTGATGATGAAAGACGGTGAAGTTCAATGTGTACCTCAAGGAAATTTAACTCTGGGTGAGAATACACGATTTAATCCTGTATGATGTTGTTACATAATACTAACAGTGTTGAATAAGTGTTTTTCAGAATAATAACCAGTGATGACCAGAGCTGACCTCATCAAGTGACATCCAGCAACTGAGCTAGCCTTGTTGAGTGACATCCAGTAACTTCTTTGAAGTGAACCTACAACCTGTGGACACGAACTGTAATGAATCCCACATGAACTTTCCTGCCCTGAGAGACTGCTATGACGGATAGAACCCACGATTATGAACTTTATGAACTTACTGAACTTTTCCTATAAGGAGATCATTAGCTCGTGATCAGTATGACGTAAATGGCATGGAATAAGGGGTGGAATGTCCTGGGTTTAGCTAAAAACCCAATCCTGTTTAGTGATTTTTACTTTTCAGTTTAGTGTCTTCTAAAACGCTGCACGTTCTGAAGTCAGCAGCATGTTTTTTGCAGACAGTGTGTGCTACTGGCAGTGATAACACCTGATGTTTACAGTTACTGCCTGGGACTGGTATGTAGAAAGGCTCTTGCTTATACTTATTCCTATAGTGACCAAGGCCACTGCTGGCTCTTGTGTGCCACGCTGGGGGTGCTGGGTAGTAAAAGGGGGGCGCAAGGAAGTAAGAGGTGGCACCTCCGGGGGGTAATAGACAGGACAGGTGACCAACAAAAGTATTCCATCCCATATACGTCATAGTTAGTATAAATTGAGTGATCACGAGAGTTTCGTCCCTTTTTTCCCCTTTTTCGGCCCTTTTTCGGCCTTTTCGCCCTTCTTTTTCTGCAATGGCCGGTGTCCAGAGAGGACTCCATCTGACCTCCTGATTTTGATCCGGATCCTGAGTTCCCGAATCCAGCTCCCTGTATCCAGCTCCCCGCCGCCGCTGAGCCTGGGGTTTCCCCAGTGCCTCCTGCTCTGCAGCACCAGTGGTGATTTCTATCGGGGGAGGGAGTCGGGTTGGATATCGGGCTACTATCTATAGTTGTATATAGTTCTTTACTTTTATCTTTTTACCATTATTTCTATTATTTTCATTAAAGCTGTTCTAGTTTTTTTTTTCTCCTCTAACACATAAGTCTCTCTGCCTCATTCCCTTTTCTCTTCCCGTTTGGGGGGGGAAGAGAGGGTTAGAGAGCGTCTGTCCGCATTAGTGGCCGGCCCAGCCCTAACCCGCGACAGATGCGAAATACATAAAAAGGTTGTATTTTTCCAGTCCTTATGATCAATCTCTCCTACACAAAGCAAGGAAAAAAAATGCACCAATACAGCCACTTCAAATCTGGAAGTAGTTGGGCAGTACAACTGAACTGTGACTTCAAAAATATGTGAAAATTCAGAGGCTTGCTCAGTCACTGTGTCAGTTCTTCCTTTTTAATTCTAGCACTGCTTTTTCTTCTTGATAAGTATGTAAATAAATAACCTACCTTCCCTATCCAGACCTTCTATTGTCCTTCCCTGTATATGCATTGCAATCAGAGAAAAAGATATGAAAGGTAAATTATCACAAAATTGTGCCCAGGGTTATCTAGGATTATCCTGTTCCACAGGGGAAAAAACCCCACAAAACCTAATTGCTCTGTAGGGGGTTTATTTCATTAGTGTCTTGGAATGTTCAGCATAAACAGAAAGGAGAGGGTGTCCTTTCACTTCTTGAGAAGTCTGAAAACCTGAAAGTCCACGGTCGGGCGCTTATGAGGGTGGCCAGTCCTACTGCTGGGCTATTTTAGTTCATGCTGACAGGCTCATCCTTCCACACCTGAAGAAAATACCTTTTATTTCCTTAAAAAGAGGGTCTGAGGGAAAGAAGGGCTTGTGGATCCTTTCACTAGGCAATGGAATAAGTCCTGTCTTGGCACCAGAGAAGGAGATCGTGTAATAATAGGTGGGTTTGAACATCTGGTGATGTTCTTGTGGAGTCAAAATCCATCAATTTAATGAAACTCGGACTGCAATACTAACTACAAGGATTATGAGAAACAAAGAAATAGTGACTTGATTTCAATTCCAAAGGCAAACATAAGTCAAAAATAGAAAAGCTTCTTTTATAAGCAGTAACAGAACACACTAGGTGGTGCTGTAATCCCAACTGCAACTTCTGAATATGCTTTACTTATGCTCCTGTGCTTTTCTACTGTCATGCTATACCTTGTTGTTAGATTTTTATAGATTTTTCTAATACCTTCAAAACCATAAATATTTCCTGTGTATTTTAAGATGCTGTCACTGATCTTTCATTTGGTAGGAACAACATCAAATGCTTTTATTTTTTGTGCTTTGATTTCTGATCTAGTGAAAGTCTAATGGATTTTGATTCTCACTGTACTTAGAACCAAACTTTTGGGCACGAGTTTTCATTTGGTTGTATATTTTCGGGAGAATTCTGGATGTCGTGCCAAATACCTTCTGAACTTGAACATTATAATCTGTGGCCACTTTACCACCATCAGAGACAGTGGATCACACTGCACGTAGACTGGAACAGGGGTATCAGAAATGCGGGAGAACATATCAGACTTAGCTTCCCACTACCATCCACGTTACAGTCTTGGAGCCTTGTACTCCCATATATAAGATGTTTTCATTGCTAGACAAATGCCGTGGGTCTTTGTGTCAAACTAATGGTGTGAGCTTCAGGTTTATCAGACTCTCTCTGGACTTTGCCTCAGTCTTCCTGGAATTTTGTTTTATCTTTTTCAGTTGTTACGGCAATTGCCTAATGACAAGGTGACCACAAATAATTTGTTTTATCTTTTGCCTAGTTTTGTGCAGTTTTGTGGTATGGTGCTTACTGTTATGCATATATTTTAATAAAAGGTAAGGATTTCATAAAGTTATTCTATGTAGAATGAACTGTGTGTAACCCTGGAATGAAATGTGGAGTAGAGGGGATAGAGGATGACAATGCAAGCCTTTTAAATTATACCAGAGGCCCAAGTGTTATAAACCACTCCTTGTGGTTGGTCACTGGTCACCACAGAAATACAGCCTTGGGGCTGGTCAAAATCAGTGTTAGGGATCGCAGAGAACAGAGGAAAAGTATCCAATATGTTAAAAAATGTTATATACAGCAAATGTGGTTGTAGTGTGGAATTGCAAACCAGTGATATGAACAATATGTAGAGCATGTCAGAAAGCACATCAAAATAGTACTAAACAGACCTTACAGGAGAGGAAAACTTCAACATCACACTCCTCCTGCAGAAGAAAAGAAAGCAGTCATTAGCTTCCACTGTAAGTCTTTGTCCTCTCCCAAAAGAAGGGGGAGATAACATCAAGAATAAGGTGTAGATACTAGGAAATCTGTAGACTCAATTTTAGCTAGTACCTTGGAAGGTTTTTCTATAATAATATCCTTTCTTTCGTTTTTTTTCCTATTTATTTTCCTACCTCCCCCCCCCTCCCCCCAGTATTAAGCAGCTCTGGACTAATAATCATTCCTTGATTAGACTGTTACAATTTGAGATTTACAAACATGAGTTGTAATTTTTAACCTATAAGGTGTTTCTTTAGCCCATGTAAACTACACACATTGTAGCTCAGCAAACTGATGGGCAGCTTAGATTGTAATCTGGATGCAACTTCGCCAGCATTTTGTCAGCATTGCGTGTTATGTTACTTCCCTTGCTTGGGGATCATTGCATGAGCAGGGGAAAGAATATTTAGAAGTGGCAGGATGAGAGAATGAGACTTCATACATGCTATGTACATTTTCAGATGATGTAATGTTTAATAACTCTTCCACAGCAATTTCTCACTTCCCTGTAATCCAGGTATGTGTGATAACTTCTCTCTTCATTGATAGTAAGAACAGTGAAACTTGAGTACAACTTTCAAAGAAACTGTAGGACTGAATGAAATTATACTGGAAATGCTACCCATGCTCTTTCTTAAATGCATGGTTTAAAAACCAGTATGTGTTCACAGTGGTCCTATTAACATATCAGTAACAGCTGGAAATACTCTCTGGTCATGATGTGAATTGAGAATGGTGTGGGGAGACGTGAGAGCACTCCAGTTCAACATTTAGGTTAACATTTTTAGATAGTTTGAACCCATATCCTAGAAGCAAATCAAAAGAATTGCATATTTTTATTAGTTTTACACAAGTCATATATTACGTTACTGCATTAGATTTTGTTTAGTTATTTAAATAGAGTTATTCTCTTGTCAAGTGTCCTTTATTAACCTGTAGTTACACGTTAACATGCATTGAGAAGGAAAGGTTTCATCGGATGTTTGCTATCATGTCAGAAGGACTTTGGGTGAGCAAATATTGCAGATATTAACTCGGCTTAATTAAATGTAACAGTATTGAAGAATTAATAGAACACTTTTAAAGTACTTAAAATGTTGTCAGCAGTGATTATTTCTGAATTCTCTAAGCTGTTTTTAACACAAAAACTGTCAGCCTCCATATCAAGGAAATCTTTCCTCCCAGTTTCGCTTTTCAGTTCTGTCTGAAAACCTGTTTTTAACCAGTGTTATATCTATTAACCGTATTTATAAGGGTACATTTTAGGCCTTTCTAATGGCACTTCCACCTTATAATTTCTTTAATTTTTGAAAAAATGTAACTATTTTAAGTGCAAAATTATACCGTTAACTCAAAATAGGTGTACACACTCAAAATTGAATCAAAATGAAGACATGAATTCCATTTTATCCATTTTTTCCCTGTTCTAATGAGAAAGTAATGACTTACCATCATCTTCTCTGTTACTACAAATTCCATTAAAAAAAAAAATCCAGTCAATCTCTCTCTTTTTCTGATAAGCTTTGAATCAGATGACCTACCTCAACTGTTTTCGAAAGAAATTTTAAGCGTGTTAAGTTCATAAATGTTCATGAAAAGGAATCTGAATCTCATGTATGGGTGACACTTTCTGAGCAAAATGCTCTGATGTGAGATTAGTCAGAGAAATCCTGTGTGCTTTTGAGTTGATCTGTGGGAAAAGCCACAACTCACTAGACACCTGAACATTTAGCCAGGAGACCCCTAAACATAAAAATCTAAGTGTCCTGTGTTCCACTATTTGTGTGAGAGTTCCAGTCAAGAATTTTTGTGTTTTTTTTTTTTTCTTGCACACTGAGGAGAAATGGATAAATAAAATTCTATATTAATAAATAAATAGGAGGCAAACATTTTTCCTGGCATGCTGTCTTCTACCTGCAAAGCTGCCTCTCCTTGAAACTGTACAATCTTTATCTCTGAAAAAAAAAAATGTTTACTTTCACTGTACCTCAAAAACCTTCTGTCTCTCTTTTGAGCCAGTTTAAAATCTGCTTCCTTAAGCTATTGTGGTGCTTCAGGAGAGTTGAGGTCACATCTCATGCATTTATTACATCTGCTTGCCAGACTCATCCTCCAGACTATATATTCTATGGCTCACCATGATCACGATAAATATGCTTCATTGTAGTTACTTGGGCAAAGGGACAACTGTAGTAGCACCAAGAGCTGTAGTCTGTGAGAAGTTCTTGAGCATCTCAGTTATGAAACTGTACAAAATCTTTTTTCTCTTTTTCTTTTTGCAAAGTAGAATTTATATAAGATTCCAGATTTTTTTTTAAAAATAAAAAAATCTCAAATTTCTTATTTCATGAGCAGAAACCGAGACCTCTTGACTTCTCACTCTCTATGGCTTTTGAAAGAATTCCTTTACAGTTCCAAGTAGTATATAGTAACTCTAAAAGTTTTTTTTTTTTCTTTATCACATCTTCGGGCTAATTTAAGTAGATGAGGAAAATTAGACAACCTGTAATAGTTTCAATGAGCTGGATTGTTACATCATGTAATATGGCATGCCAAGGTAAGGAAATACCATTTCCCCATAGGAAATTAAAACAATGAACATCTTTTTTTTGAGATGAGAAAGATGCAATCGGTTTCTGTAGACAAAAGATAATCATATCTCATAATTTTATGATTACACAATAAATATAATTACAGATAGTAAAGAATCTTGTAGACAGTACTTTCTACTGCTACCCTGCTAGCAGCCTAATGAAGCAATGTTCAAAAAATGTCTGTAAGCAATTTGAAAGTGTTTGTATTGCATCCTTCCTTGTTCCACAACTGTTCTCTCCAATACATGATTTTTTTGCCAAAATCTTTTTGGCTTTCATATCCTTTATGTGCTTTTCTCTCAGTTGATATAAGGTGAAAGTTCCTTCTGTCCATATTCATGTTTCTTTGATACCCAAAGACAGGACAAGAGTTAGGTCATGACAGGGTTTTTCTCTTGCATTTTTTTCTTCAAAACAAAGGCTGAATACAGATTGTCATAGGCAGATAGTCCAAAGGCTAAATCTGGAGGGTCTCTCAGACATCATTCCTTCCAGAGCATCACCTCTTGTTATTTCTCATGATACTAATATTCTAGGGGGGGAAGGGGGGGGAAGTTGGTTAATACATTGAGGTTTGGGTAGACCTAACTTTTATAGGAACTTGACCAAAAATGATGGAATTCTTCCTGCCAAAGATGATGATGCTCAGCAATTGCCAACCTTCAGTAAAAAAGTACCAAATGTGCTTTTGATTAGTTCCTTGGCATATGTGGAGGAAAACCTGCCAAGGGTGCAAGCAAATAAACTGGAGAAACTAGGTGCAGCTTGGTTTTTACCTCCCTTGCCTGCCCCCTCCCCTGCCCCCAGGGTTAAAAAGATAAAAACAAAGATTACTTTTGTGACTCTAAGACACAAATGTTTTCAAAATGTGGGAGTTTGTTAGTCATATTCTTCTAATGCTAGCTTTTAAAACAAAAACCTTAGGACCTTATTTTTTATAACTCTTGACAAATCAGTTGTTAGTTTGGCGAGGAACAGTCTAGAAATGCAAACATTATTGTTTACATTTGAGAATAATCTTTAAGGACTTGATCTGTTGCTTTTTTACCCTAGTGCCCGTTGACATGACATCTCTTCAATTTACAATTAATATAAGATAATGGCAAGATTAAAAAAGATATTATAGGTTAACTAGGAACAGATTTGTAGCTTTATAGAAATCTGTTGGATTTAGGTTTGGGAGACTGTGTTCAGAATCCATGCCATAATGAAATTCCTAACATTTTTTTGTATGCTAATCACAAATATCAGTGTCCTAAATACACTACTCAGTCTTATCCTCTAGCTTGCAGGTATTTGAAAGTTTTAGCTTCCTCCTTTTACATCCACACTTATTGAAGTTAATGAGAAACTCGCATTAATAATGTAGGATTGTGTTAAGTTTTCGCTTTTCTGTTTAATCTTTTTAATTTTCTTCAGCAATTCTCCAGTTTTGGAAAACCAGAACCATCTTGAATTCTTTAAAAAAGAGTATAATTTGGGGGACTATTTAAATTCAGCATTGGGCTAGGTTGTGTACACTATCAAAAATAGTCATCATTACTGCAAAATAACAATGAATAATCAGAATATATAGTATTTATTGATCTGGTAAAGACTAAAAATGAACATTCAAAAGCCCTTAGTGTAGAAGTCCTACAATGTCACTTTTGGTTTATGTCAGTAAAACCAAGACCAGATTCTAAGGAATTGGTTTCTATAGAAACATACAACGTACAGGAAACATGCACATGCACTTGTTCTGTGAACATTACTTTTCAACCTAAAAGAGCTCAGGAGTTAAAAAAATTTCACAGAGCAATTTGTAAGAGCAGCTTAGATGTGAACTGTGGCCACTTTGCCAAATCTTTGCTTTTGTGTTTTGTAGTATGTTTTTTAGGTGCAGTCAGAGAGGCAGGATTAGAAGACTAAATAATTAAACTGAATTATATTCCTGTGGAAGTGATGGTGATACAGTCACTTTATAAAGGAAAACAAGAAGGACCACCAAAAGTAAGAGAAGGATTTATTAGGATAAAACATGTAATATCACTCTGAGCAAATAGAAGTCTTAAATCTTTCAAGCTCTGAAGGTCAGGGAAATCACATGATCAATTTAATTCCTTCTCAAAGTACGTTAATGGGTGCAAGTGTAAAGTAGAAAGAAGCAAACAAGGAAGGCATAAATATTTGTACTCGTGTCTGTTGCACTCAGCTGAAACTCATAAACTCAAGGTGAAGTAAAATTTTTCTGCTTATTCGTGAGGATTAAGGATGGACCTCGCACAAACTGGCCTCTCATGTTTCAGGAGGAGATGGACTGATGTTTCTCTCTGATTTATTCTGTCCTGTCAAGCTCTCAAACGGCATCACCAAATCATGACAGGCTGTGGCTCATTTTTCGAAGGGTTTTCTGGTTTGTGCAATCCAACTGCAATGACAATAGCTGTGACTATTTGCTGGTTTAAAATGCAACCCTGTTAAATATCAACCAAAGGCTTCCGCAGAAGGCGGCCGTCTTCAGCTGGTGCATGACTTGGCTGTTTACAGAAAACGGGCTGGATGTTTCTGGCTGTTTACAAAGTGGCTCCGAAGGTTTACTTAGCTGTGGTCTGCTTTCAACAAAGTTGTGCATGCTATTTCCGACTGGTTTTTCTGGACTTCCATGAAAGGGAGTTTATTTAGGCCTGTGTTTCACTTGTAAGCTGGCTTTAGAGCTTAGCTCAGAAGAAAGCGTGTGCCCTTCAGTGGGAACTGTTACTTAGACGAATCGTTTTCTGGGCAGTTAGAAAGGTTTTTGATTTGTTGGTACCCACCTCAAGTCTGGATCGCAAAGAGACTTGAAATAGGTGTGGTTTACAGGCACTTTTTGTATTTTACTTATTGCTTTTTAGTGGGACTTTAGCGGGACATGTCTAATGATACATTTTTGTTTCTTAAAAACAGTTCTTTACTTGACTATTCACAGCTCTGTTGCTTGATATAACAGCTGATTTTCCTTGATAAGTCGTTTCACATTCCTGCAGGGAAATTGTCACCTCCAATGATAAAATATATAACAGTAGGGACCTCTCTGCTCACAGATTTGATCATAAGCAAGAGTTCTGTACTTTCACCTGCAGGATCAAATAGAAAAAAACCTGGTTTGTGAGGAAAAGAACTTGATTTTTCTAAAACAAATATTTTGAATTACTGCATTGCATTGTAGGAAATACATAACTCTTATGTACTCCATACTATGAATATTTTCTCTTGTTTTCAGTTAGTCTTTATACTAAATAAGGAAATAATAAAGTGAAAGTCAAACTACACTTGCGTTACTTGTAGGTTATTTCATCTCTTACTGGATTTCCTGCTGAGGAAACTAGACTCTTCCAAGTGGAGAAAATAACCTGGAATCCATAAGGATTTTGGTTTTTTAAAAAAAGCACTCATATTAGGTCAAAACTGTACAACAAACGTGCATTTTTTTTTTTTATGTTATGAGCAGAGTGTTTTCAATTATTCTGGTTCTTTAACGTTCTGCTTTAAATTTACTTCTGTATGTGTGAAGAGATTTTTTTGAACATCCCTGTTCTTGGATAGCTATTTTGAGCTAGCTTTAACTGTGAGACAAAATGTGACAAATCCATAATCACATTTAAAAATCTTAATCTTTATTATCCTTATACCATGGATCTGATAAATAAAAGCAAATTGTTTTTACAAGATACAAAATCATTATCATAGAATTTCTTGAGTTGGAAGGGATCTATAAGGATCATATTCATTCTTTCAGTGTTTGCTGTTTCAGAATGTGTTTCTGTGCTGATTCTTCAAATTTCCATAGATCCTTCTTCTTACAGGGTACATAGTAGAAACTAAATCTTAAAATACAAAGAAGGAATAAATTAATGATTAATGGCAGACATATGCAATTTTAGTATTTGTTTTCAGAATCGGTGTGATATTTGCCTCTTGTAATGAAAATATGAGAAGCAAAGTGAAGAGCAAATAAAGTAATAATAATAATTAAAAAATCAGCACCTGGATTTCCTACACTTATGAAATTAATTAGTTCACTGCTGCAATGACTGTCTATTGAACTGTATTCTTTAACCATCTATCTCAAATATGGTACTACTTGATATTAATTAATGGCTTGAATAATGGAGTAAAAAGATTATATACAATATCTGCAGATAACAAGGATTTAAAAAGAAGCCAAAGAGCATACAGGATGAGAGATTAGAATAGTTTTTAAAAACAGGCAAATATTTCAGAAATACATAACAGAAGAAAAAGTTGTACACCTAAATGAGACAAATCAAGAGGCTGAAGGAATAAAGTAGGCGGAATGCAAAACTTCATATTGGCCTACTGGGAAATATGAAAAGAAGAGTTACATATAAAATATGTCAGTCTTTTTGCTTAAAACTAAATTATAAAGATGTAAACATCTTTTAGAATTAAAAGAAGACTGGGTTGAATAGTGTTCCAAAAAATATGGGCTAAAACTGCTTAAAAGGATTATTTACTTTTTTTCTTCTATTCAGAGTTGATAGCACAAATCAGTTGGCTTCAAACTGTAATAAGGAAAAACAAGGCAAGACAGAAAATTATCAATGGCAAGGGCAGATGAACAGACTACTTTTAGAGGGTTATGGAAACTTATCATTGTTTACTTAAATTCTTCTTTCCTTTTTTAACCATTTTTTTTTTTTTAAGAATTATGTGGATCTGGACCTGAACATAGGGGAATGTACTAGAGAATATTTTGAGTACACTTACAGAATCTTTCTGCTACTCTTTTCTTTTTCCTCCTTGTGTTTTCAGTCTACATAATGTATAAAATCTATCATCACCTTACATATAATGTTTTTGAAGTGCAGATTGTCAGTTTAGAGTGGGATAGAATTCTGCTCCTTTAAATATAGTAAAAAAAAGCCTTGAAACTTTAATGACAAAACAACACTAAACAAAACCCAAGATAATTTATGACATAGAGATGAAGAAGAATATTGCTAGATATACTTGGGTGCTGTGAATATTGTCAGCAGTTCATGGAGTCTTTTACAAACACTGGTTTGTAAAAATAAGTAATTGAAAATTTGTATTGAAGTATAATGTGATGTCAGGGAGAATGATAGACTTAGGCTAACCATAAAAATCAGTGCCTGACAGTAGCAACAAAACTTAGAAATTTATAGATGCTTTGAAAGGCATCTCTGGCGTGATTATATTGCACATAATCAAATATGGCAAGTTCTAAGCATTTGAGGTTGATACTAGATGACATACAAGTAATAGTGAGAAAGCAGGCCTCTCTGTGGCTTTTTTGCTTTAGGTTTTTTTATGTGGGTATTTTTTTTAATAAAAATAAAATCCTTTAGATGGCCCTGGTACTCTATATAAGAAAAATATGTAGTCTGTTCAAAAAAGAATAAGGCAAACTGTGACAAAGTAAAAAGAGGTATACTTATGTTGTGGATTGACATCCATGTCTAGAATATGATGGTATATGCTGCTTCAGATGTACATGCAATTCCCCTGTGGGTGATGCATGCAGAGTAATTCTTTAATTGGATATTAAACTAGTATTTTCTAGGACTGAACAATAGAAGAACTAGTTATTTAAAGAAGCAACACGTATCTACTTCTAGGTTCCTAGCAGAAAATAGTTAAATTCAAGTTCATTCCCAGTAATATAAAATGGTCATCATAAATTAGGTACATGTTCCTCTGAGAAGGAGGAGGAGGAGGGGAGAAGCAAAGAGGAGAAAAATTTTTTAAGACCTGAGAAATGGAATTATATAGGAACTTACGTTGACTTCAAATTCTCCTGACTAATTTGCATTTTGTGTGTTTCACACATTTCTTTGGTTCATAATAATTACGATAGTTCCAGTCCAACTCACAGAAAAACCTGGACACATTGCTTCAGTGGTGTATTTAACTCCTCACCAAATTTCACTTACTGATTAAAGAGAAAGCATCCTTGATTCATTAAAACCAAGCTTGCATCCTCAGAAGCCCAAACAACCTACACACAATTAGTGATCTAAGTGACTCTTTGATTCTTTTGAATAACATAATGTCCTTTATAGTATTTGTAATGCAAACATGATCCTCCAGTGAATGCAGTGGAGCTGAAATATATTTTCTTGATTAGTGAGTATGGGCAAAGATGCTAGTCTAGTTCAGTATGAATATTGAAGGAAATTATTAAGTATTTGTTGTGAAAAATACATGTGCATGGAGCTGGGAAAAAATTACCTGAACCTACTAAAACGTTGCACTAAGTTACTGACCCTTGGAAAACAGGTCATTTGTTCTTCAGCACCAAATTATCATAGAATCACAGAATGTTAGGAGTTGGAAGGGACCTCTGGAGATCATCTAGTCCAACCCCCTCACCAGAGCAGGATCCCCTAGGGCAGCCACACAGGAATGCATCCAGGTAGGTCTGAAAGTCTCCAGAGAAGGAGACTCCACAACTTTCCTGGGCAGCCTGTGCCAGTGCTCTGTCACCCCCAAGTAAAGAAGTTTCTCCTCATGTTGAGGTGGAACTTCCTATGTTCTAGCTTATACCCATTATTCCTTACCCTATTACTGGGCACCACTGAAAAGAGACTGCCCCCTTCCTGACACCCATCTCTCAGATATTTATACACATTAATAAAAGTTCTTTGTAGCCATGTAACGCTCCATAAAAACAGTTTCAAAGTCATACAGGAGCTGAAATCCCAGTTCTGAAAGTTATATATTTGAAAACTTTGGAACTAAATGTCATTGAAAGTGGAAGGTAATACTCAAATTTGGGCCCATTTAAAAGTTATGCTGTCAGTCCAGTCCCTGAAGAACAATGGACAGCTGACAGAGCTTTCAAAGCACAATAGAAGGAAATGCCTTTAAGGGAGCTGTTAAAGAAAAGCTTTTTAAAATAGCCACCAAGTCCTTTTTGACTCTGCCTTTAATTCTGCCACAAGATGACAGTATCTCAGGATGTGACTGTTATGGTGTTGTTGAGGGGTTTTGTACGTGAATGTTCAGTAAAGCTATGGTGTAACATTAGATAAAGGCATGAACTAAGAGTAACAGTATTTTGCAAGCGAACATGCAGAATTACTTCTTCGTGAAGTCATAGAGGTGAAGAGAGCAATTCTAGCCCATTTTCCTATGAGTCTCATTAGGAGCAAAATAAAATCAAATAATTGGGATGAGAAATCTGTCTAGACAGAGCAACAGATGTGGCAGGTGTCTGCTCCTGCTAACCTTGTCGTGGGTTGGCATGAGGCTCTGTCATCTGCAGACAACTTTTCCAGGCTTCTGTTCAGTGACACTATCTTGATGGCATCACAACGTTTAAGTGTGTCCCTATAACCATAACATAGTTGGTAGGTGAAATGATAATTTATGTAGATTTTGAAAAGTATCTTTGATTAAATTAAAATACCAAATGAATCAGCTTTTATCACTCTGCATGTAATCAGTATTGCCATGCATAACCTTTTGACCATAATTTTCAACCTCCTTCCTCTCCTCTACTAGGAAATAAAGGTTCCCACAAACAAAACACTGCAAAAAAAAAACTTCTCTCTGACACAAAGGTTTCTACAACACATGAGAAAATGCTCTACTGTTCACCACGTGGAGCTTTTCACCACTAAACTTCAGATGGGCATCCACAATTTTTCCTTTTCTGATGCAGACTTGTCTCGTTTGATATGGCTTCCAAGAAAGGTAGGATTGAGGGAAGGAAGCTTTAAATAATAATTTCACTTGCATACGAGTGAAGATCTGGGAGACAGCTCGGTGGCTGCAGAGTTTTTTCTCTCACGTATTCTCACTGTTCTCTTCCAGTTGCTGTCAAGCAGCAACTTTTGCCCCTTCTTAAATCTGTTATCCCAAAAGTGCAACGACCATCACTGATGGGCTCAGCCTTGGCCAGCAACTGCTCTGTCTTGGAGCCGGATGGTACTGGAACCACTGGACATAGGGAAGTTTTGAGCAGCTTCTCACAGGAACCACCCCTGTAGCCCTGCCAGCCCCAAGCTCCCCATGCAAACCCAACACAACGTGGTACATGCAGTTGTGTCCTTTTTGACCAATCCTACAAGGATAATAATTGCATTCCTGGATATTAAGAAGCCAGAAGAAAGAGACTCTGTAACGGAAGCTCTTTTTGGAATGTTTGCAAGCTTTATAAGGTACATTTCATGTAGAGATCAGTCAAAAGTAGGATTGTAATATCTGTAAAACCAGCCTGTTGGATGAGTTCACAGGTGAATATCACTATTTTGAATAACTTCACAGGGTGGATATGGGAGGGGGAAGTATGATCTCTGAATGGAATATACAATATCTTTAGATGCTGGCCTGTGAAACTCACTTCTAGACTTGCTTCTACCTGAAAGAAATGAAACATCAAAAAAGTGTATAGCTTTGCTTGTGACAGTAATTCAATTGCTTAATTAATAGCTGCTTGAGAGAGTCCAGCGCAGAGCCACAAAGATGGTTAAGGGAATGGAGCATCTCCCTTATGAGGAAAGGCTGAAGGAGCTGGGTCTCTTTAGCTTGGAGAAGAGGAGACTGAGGGGTGACCTCATTAATGTTTACAAATATGTCAAGGGGGAATGTCAGGAGGACGGAGCCAGGCTCTTTTCAGTGGCATCCACTGACAGGACAAGGGGCAAGGGGTGGAAGCTGGAACATAGAAGGTTCCATAAAAATATGAGGAAAAACTTTTTCGGAGTGAGGGTGACAGAGCACTGGAACAGGCTGCCCAGGGAGGTTGTGGAGTTTCCTTCTTTGGAGACATTCAAAACCCGCCTGGACGCGTTCCTGTGCGCTCTACTGTAGGTGATCCTGCTCTGGCAGGGGGGTTGGGCTAGATGATCTTTGAGGTCCCTTCCAACCTCTAACATTCTGTGATTCTGTAATTTCATTAACTGCACTTTAAACCACATTCTTATTTTCTGCTTTATCTGAAAGGATGGTGGTTCCTCCAGAAGAATGAATATCTCAGTTTCTCCTTTCAAATGCATATGGCAAATGTTCTTGGCTAAATGTACCACTCCTTTTCTTGCAGACAGCATCCTTTGAGGTAATTCGTCCTTCCTGCTCATCTCATTTTATTCACTTTCAAAACCAAAAAGGTCTACTGCTGGGATTTTTATATTCTTCTTGGGGTTTCTCCAACAACTATCACATAATTATGTATGAGGTGTATGGAGAAGCTAATACTGCTTATATTTTGGAGAAACAGCAGCATAAAATGTAGCTTCTATTTCCCTTTAAAAATACATTTATATTCACTTTAAATACAAATTAAATTTTGGGGTAAGAGATTGCCTCAGAAGAGATTTTTTTAAATACTTACATAAGTGATTTGATTGTGTAGTTTTCTTCAGAAGATGTTTAATTAAACAAATGATTATTAGCTTATCCTTAAAGTTGAGCTGTTGTCAGAATATCTATATTTAAAGTTACCTTTGAAATGTTGAAGGGGGGAAAAAAGAGGGACAAAGATCACTGCTTGGGTACTTTGCCTTGCTTTGAATGGAAAGAAAAACCCAAACAAACCATAAAGTCTTAACAATCACTTTGCTTTCATCGTGTTTTAAAGGGCTTGTGCAAAGCCCTTCTCCCTTATGAAGCCAAACAGGATTTGTTCCTTTATGATGATTGTCTTAGAGCAGTTAAAATGCAGGAAAACAAGTTTAGCAGCTGTCAAAATTAGTGCAACTCCAGAGACTAATAAAAAGAAAAACTGTAATGTTGACACATCAGATAACATCCTTGGGATGTGGGACAACACCTAATGTGCATTTTATCTGACCTGTCCTATGTGTGTGTGGCAGCCCTGGAGTATAGTCATTAACCTGAAGAGGGATATTATGTTTAGGTTTCAAATTGTGTATACTACTTAAAGGAGAATAAACATTTTACTGTAAGTCTGGAGGATCAAAACATAATGTGAATTTGTGGAGAGCTGCATTGCAATACTGATGCATGCTTAAATGCCCCTTACAAAATGTGTGTGTGCTTGTTATTTCTTCACTGTGCAGATGTGTATGTCTAATGCTCATATTTATAAAATTTATTGGGTCTGAGAGTGAGAAAAGACAATACATATATACATAGTTATTAAATAAGATTATAGCAATGACAGAGATGACAAGAAACAATAAGGATTACTAAGTACTCATTCTTTGAAAATATTACCAGATGCTAAAATAAAACGACATACTGGTAGAAAATAGAAATATGAAAAAGCAAAGTGATGTTATAAGAAGATTTTGTTTCCAAAGTACTAGTTTAATTACCTGGAACTAAATCGGTCAAGGACTTGAATGCAGAAAATGATTGCAAGTCAAAAAAAAAACCCTAACCATCACCCTTGTGTGGAAGGTCTCCAGGCTTATCTGGATGAATAGTGACCCGAGAAAGAACCTCTTCACTCTCACTCTAAATACAGCATGAAAGACAGGCATATCTTGTAGGTCAGAAAAAGTAGGAAGAGGTTAGAATGGCCAGAAGTCAAGCTGAAGCGACCTTAGCCAGGAAATATAGAAAAACAAACAAAAAGAGTCTTTAACATATAAATAAGAAGAGAACAAGATCTTTTTTGCACGAGGTAACATTTATTGGCCCCAAATATGAGTAGTATTTTGATTCACTTTTAAATAGTGATACAAGCAAACTGAAAAAGCGAGATGGCCACTGGTTATGAATATTTGTCAATGGAAATCACCTCCTAAATGACAGTAACAAAGTTCAGAATGTAATAGACTCCAAATGGATTATGGGTGGGAATTGGATAGGTGCTTTCAAGAGTTTTGACATTTCAGGTTTGGTAGCAAGTGTTAAGAAAACGGAATGAGGAGTAAAGGAGTCGCTTTCCTGCTGAATCGACCTTCCTTTGTAGTGTTCTCATTTGTGGGACTGAAAGTGCATCTCTGGCCCTCAAAATACAGGAGGTATAAGCTACCGCTTTTAAAGCAAGAACTAATCAATGAGGCCTGGAGAGGGACTAAAGGCTGTATTATGATGTATTATAAATGCTGGTTATTAATGGAGATTCCTGCACTGACTACAGTGAGAAACTCTTATTCTCTAGAGAGCTTGGAGAAAAGCTGCTTTCCAAAGGCAGAATTTACTTCCTGTTTCAAGTAGCACTGTGGAAAACACCCAGCAGCTGTGAACTTGGGTAGAAAGGTTTACATTAAATACCTAATTTCTGTCAAGTTTTCAATAGAGGAGTTTAGTTTGGTTGCATTCAAACAAAAATTTGCACTTTCTCCAGTGTTTTCATAGAGGGAAAGCCCTGGAGTTGCAGGAGTTACTGTTCAGTCTGTCCTGAAGTTATGGCAATCCAGGTATTATCTGGTACCACACAAGGGACAGAAAGAGATCACCTTCTGTATGTGGAGTCAGCCTTTTCCCTAACATCAACCAAAATCATACTTCTTGCCACATTAGAGAAATGTGTTTTGTCCCTCTCAAGTAACTTGGCCAATAAATATGTTTTTTGGGGGGAATTACCCCCCCCCCCCCCCCCTCGCTGATGATTCATAAACATCCTAACCCTAAGAACTCCTGTGTGTCCTACCGCATTCCCTGTCACAGCATTTCAATCCTAGGAAAAGATTTTAACACCTTCTCTAAACCTCTCTGTGTGCTGCTGCTTAAGCTAACTTGTCTCCTACAGGATTTGGAAAAATCTTCAGAAGTGTACTTTGTGGATGGCGGTGGATGCGGGAGGAGCGTGCTCGTAGGCCAGTGCTCGTAGGCCATTTCATGTATAACTCTCTAAGACTTCTACCAGCCGTGCTACAGAGAAAAACTGACTTTTGTGACTTACGTAGTAGCTTCTTGTGGTACATCCTTCCTAGACCCTTTTATAGAGGAAACGGAGATTAGATTTGGATTATTTCAGCACAGCACTGGCCAGACAAACAAATAACACTGACGCATGAAGCAGGTGAAGCAGTGGAAGAGCTGGTGTGGCTCTTCAAGGAGGGTCTGTGAATATTTGAAAATCTGTAAAAGCAGGTTCACGATGTCCTGGACTCTAGTCTGTGTCTTTACACACAGGGTAGTTGCCTATTGCGTAACAGAGTATTTCCTTTTTTTCTCTGAAGTGAAGCACTCCAAAATTATCTCAGAATTTATTAAACACAGCTGCAACATATGCTGCGTAACCTAAAGCTTGACACACTTAAAAGTTCACACTAGTAGACAGTGCCGCAGCTGGCCTATTAGGGATGCACGCTGTAAGCAAGATGAACCTTTGCCTTTGAGAACATCTTGCCACATTCTTGCCTTTTCACGTTTACTTTCTAACCAATGTATCTGAGGAACACAATTTGCCGATTTTTAACAGTGTCATTTAGTTTCTGGGATATCTTTATATATACATCATCTGAGGACTTAAATTCAAGATTGTCTTTGATTTAGCAGAAGTTATGTCTCAAAATGAAGTTTTGACTTGAAGGCAAAGCCTGTTGGGAGGTTTTGGTCTTTATTGTGCTTACACTTGGACTAGATTGTTTTTGTAGTCTTCTTATAAACAGGAGTTAGATTTGTTAGTGAATACCTATTTGCCATTGATGGATTCTTGAAAGGTGGTTATAGGTTATTTTTGCTTTAAGAAAGTTTTAATTTGGGTTATTTCTTCAGAAATGAAAAAAAAAAGAGAGAGAAAATTGCATCGTATTAGGTATTTTCATTCCAAATGTAATATTAACTTCAGAAGAGAAAATTGGCTGGAACTTTCAAAAAAGAAAATAATTACTGATATATGGAATATTTTCTGAGCTCATACACTCCTTACAGGTTTAAGGAAATGAAATTTCATTCATTTTTGGCATATCATGTGAATAATCCCATGGAGTTCAAAGTCTTGTTTTACACTTCAGCACTGGGAATCAGGATTTCCCAACACAATGTGGTCACAAAAAATGAATTAGCACTGACGCAGAGCTTGTGACCTCCTTGGCGCCAAGGGGCTACATTTAGCCAATTTCCTGCAAGGATGTAGTTCAAGGAAAATTTCTCACCGATGCCTAACGTAATCTATATGATTACATTTACTTTTTCTCTTAACTTTTATAGGAGTGACTTAAAAAAAAAATTGAAATCCATTTTTAAGTTACTTGAAAACTATTCCCTCGTTGAAAATAAGACTTAATTCCATTGCCTTTGTATATGACCTGTCTGACTGTTAAGTCCAGTAGTTTGTTATTTCAGCAGACTTCAAACGTGTAATAAATAAATTTCCACTGGGTTGGCACTTCCTTTTTGCTTCCTGATGTAGGGATTGATTGTTCTTTGCCAGTCTCTTGGGATTTCATGAGCTTTCTCAGAATGACTGACTTGACCACAAATTCAACCACCATAATTTTCAGAAACCGTTCACAGAGAAAAGCCAATACAGGCAATTTTTAGAACAATAGCGACGGCTGCATATTGTATGAGATCAAAAGCCTTCTCAGGTGTAACAGGAGGTACGAATGATGGAACTGACTCAAAATATTGTTAGTCATGGGGTTAGAATCAGTTGCAGAGAAGGTTCTTACTGTGAAAAGTTGTATAAGAGAATATGCTTAGAATAAGGATTTCTCATATGGTGTGTCTTTATATATGCATGAAAATACTAGTGCGGTCACTTGGGAGCTTAGCAAGTACTATGGAGGTGAAATAGTATTAAAACTACTTACTGAACTCCGCCGAACAGTGTCTCAACAGTGTCTCAAAAGTCTTGTTAAAATAACGACACCCACTGCTCTCCTATTGTCCCCAAAGCCAGTCATCTGATGTTAGAAGAAAATTTGATGTCAGGTGCACTTTGCCTTTGGTAAAGCCATTCATGGCACTTAAGAAGCATAGACTTGTTTGTGGTTCACAATGAGGTCTTATTTTCAGACTATGTGGAAAAAAAGTTTTGTACTTGGGTCTGATAGATCAGCCTCCCTTCCCGTTGTCCTGTTAGGACAATTTAGGATAGGGAAAAGCATTGCTATTCATAAAACCTAAAAAGACAAGATGACTTTACCTAATAATATTAAAGATTGTCCGTAGATTTTGTGGATTGAATATTCTAGAGTGGGACAGAGAAAATTAATAAATTCTGTAGCATCATGTAATTTAAGTTTTTGGATGTCTAATTTGGTTTTCCTACTGAATTTTTAAAAGCTTTGACCAATTAGAAGGTTTCCCTGGAGCCAACTTTGCACATGTATGGGTTAGACTGCTATTGCCCTATCAGATCTTATTGGCATATTTTTAAGATGCCAATGTTTGCCAATACTAAGAAGCAGAAAATAAGATTGCACAGTTATTTCCTATTCCAAACACAGGGTAAAACTGGATTAAATGTTTAAACCTCTAATTGTTGGAAAATGTTTTGTAATGGTGAATGGTGCATAACTGGCATTCTTAGACTTACTACTAAAAATATTTCCAGAAAGCACTAAACACACAATACTGAATGGTTTTTAGTCTTAAAATAGATGGATTATTATTGTTACATTACATGTTCTATATGAATTAGTAGCTAAGTGGTTATTCTACACATAGTGAATGCATACGGTCTTTTCCATGCCAAGCAGTGTAACTCCTGTGAGGAGTAAGAAAATAAGTCTCTAATCTCTGCTTTTATTAACTCCTAATTCATATTTGAATCAATTATTGTTGGAACAGTCCATATGTGATCCTTGGGAGTGTTGGGTTTTAAGGAAGCTCCCTTGCCCCTAATACAGCACGTGAGTGGCACGAGCAGAATGTGGTGGCAGAGGCTGCACAGGGGTGAGGTCACCCTTGGTGCAGGTCTGGACCTGTTGTCCTGGGGCATGGGAGGAGCAGTTGTTCCCTCCAGCTTCTGCACCACTTCCAGGGCTTTGACTTCTCTCCGCTCGTTTGGGAACCTGTCGAGTTACAGCTCTTGGCTACGCGAAGATTTGGGTATGTGACTCATGGATTAGTGTGCTGCATTTGAAAAATTAAGATGTAACATTCCTTTGCTTGAATGTTAAAATAAAAAAATATGCTCTTGGCACAGCAGTCAGTGGTTACTAGACTGCTGTGCAAATGTTATACTGATGAAGAGTAGAACATCACATAATTCTCCTACGTCCCTACGGCAGAAAAAAACATTGAGGGCTTTGATCCAAAGTAATAATGTTTTCATCCACTACTTGTACGGTTTTACTATGTTGTGTGGAAAGACGGCTTGAATTATATATCCCGTATAAGCAAGTATTATGCAAGTTTGTACTTGTGAAGCAAATGAGCTCAGAAATATTAATACAGACTGCCATTTGCTGAAAACAACTGGCACTACTTATTAACTTGTCGATGCATCTATGCCTTATATAATCATGATAATTCAGCCATTTTAATGAGAATTTTATGCCCAACGGCATAACTTTCAGTCTTCATTTTTAACTAATGTGCAACTAGTACTTTTTCTCATCCACTTGCATGAATTTAGAAAATCCCTATTAAGAGACCGAAACTGAGAGTTCTATCTCTGTTGCTCAATAATTAATTCTAAGTTGAAGAAGGTATATGTAGACCAGTGTGAAAACTGATGTTTTCATTATGTATGCATACACTACATTATGCATGTATGCATGTATATAAATAACGCTGTATGTTGCCTTTTACATCTCTCATTTTACAGGATGGTTTGAAGGAAAAAAATCAGATTTTTATGACTGACATAAAAGGAATTATTATCTTATTCACTGCTTAAATAGACTTTAAAACACTAAAATTTAAGTAAAGAGGCTCCTTTGCTGAAAATATTCTTCTTCTCCTCGTTCTTTTAGTGGTTGTACTTGACTGAACATGAAGATGATAACTTAGGAAATGGAAATTCATTGCTCAACGAAGCATATAAAGGTTGGACCAGTGGATTTTTGAGCTCACTTAAAACCTGGTATTCTATCATATAAAGTATTAAACAATCATACCAACAGTTAGAATTGTAAACCAAGAAATACCCTAAAAGAACCACATGCACATCTGGTAAGGCTGAACAAGGCAGATGGAAGTTTAAACATAAACTAGTTCTAACTGTGCCAATTTACCCTACACATTAATGAAACCACAGCAAAAATACAAAAAAGATGTGGAGTGGTTTTGTACATTTTGTGCATTGTAGAACAATTGACTGTCTTAGTCAAAGGAAACAAAACATGTTATAGTCTACATAAGAGAAGCACGGTAAAAGTGAGAAAAGGGAATTAGTAGCTGAAAAGCATTTATGCCCGTGCTTGTCAAATCTCCAGAGCTACAAACTAATAGCAAGTGATAACCTCCAAGACAGTTTAGTCCCTTCCGTAACATCTGCTGGTGTGTTCTTGTAAGAACATGATAGTCAATTAAATAATACTGGATTCCATGTCTTCCATTTTAAAATCAACAATTATTCAGAATATTTTATTCTCCATTTTGTATACTTATTTCATACAAAGTATGACAACTCAAACAGAAGGGAGAGAACCTGTACCATGGGCTTTGGGCATAAAAATGTTTGTTAGTACTTTCTGAATATCTACCAGATTTTACTTCATAGGGTAAACAGGGAGGTCATCAGCTTACATATCTTGATGGAGTTTAGGCATAATGTTATGCCACACGTAAAGGCATTTGAAAAAGTGCATTTTCAGCCTAGGAGAACTTACTTTGGAAACCTGCCCCCTATGAATTGGGGGCAAACAAAAGAGGATTTTTCAGGTGTAAGTTTAGGATTTAGATATGCTCATAGTGATTGTAAAGTCAATTGTGAATCTAATCCCTTAACTATTTTTTCCTTATGTGTCCTTTGGTTTTCCTCTTTACGGATTCTTCAGTGATAAGTAAGGGAATTTTAAGTAAGTGCTGACTCATGAGTATTTGTAAGACTTAATTGGTTTCTGGTATGGCATTTCACTATGTTGCAAACTCCCAAGGCAGAAACAATATGGTTAAGAGACCATAATTTAGTTGAAACTATGTTTTAAAACTTCCTGAACTTCATACAAAACAGTTTTGCTGCCAGTGGGGTTTGTTTCAAATGCACTTAATTTCAATTAACACTTCATTGATGGTGTGATGGTTAGTCTTTTCTGCCTTACTTTTTGAGTACTTTTCCACGAGGCATGCTTTCAGCTTTGCAATGTTGCTTGCTGTCTTGAAAAGCTAACAACAATTCTAGCAGATATATGTTGCTTCATTTTGTGTAAATGACAAAATTATGGATTTTATCTTTTCAAGCTATAGAGTTCTAAGAGTTATAGATACCTACTTGGTAAATATGAGGAGTTTCACATAGAATATTCATGAGTATATGTAGTTCTTCTCCCCTTGAGCAATCAGTGATGTGAGAAGAACCTGTAAAGAACAGGAGTGCTTGATGACATTTACCAGGCCTTGCAGTCTTATATTGATGCCATTAAAATGAAAAATAACATTTAAATCAGAAGAAAGAATCAGTGATGTCAGCAACAAGCTGGCTCCTTGCAGACGTAGTGGTTTTGACTTGCCTTTAGCTAACCTCTTCTTGATGCCCTTCTCAGAGTCCAAGAGAATTACTTATGTACTTAGTCATTCGTTTCTTTTTCTCTTCCTGAGTATTGATTTTTCTTCCTGAGAGTTTGAGAAGCCCCCTTATATAGATGATCTTCAGTCTAAGCTAAAAGCAGCTGTTACAGAAGAAGCCAGGATCTTGGCAGCACTGGTGGCTGCACCCACATGCCCAACTTGAAAGCACTCAGAGTGGGCTGGTTTAGGAACCCCCGTATGCAGTTCTGCAGGGCCCTGGCTGGTGATAGTGTCATTAACTGAACTGGGAGTGTGGGCTGTAAAAGGTCAAGTTTCATAGGCCTGCTAGTTGTTTATGGGCTTTTTGTCATAACTAGAGTTAGTAAAATAAAATAGTTATTTTTGGAACTATTTTTTCAAACGAACTACAGTTAAAAGAATCTAAGATATACTCCTGTGTGTTTTAAAGAACAATGCCAGATAATAAAGGGAAATGTTAACTGGTAGATCTTCAACAGCTAAAGGTTTGTGATTGTGAAGATTTGTAAAATCTGAATTTTTGTAAATTTAATACGGTAGAAATCTAACGCAGTAATGTACTCAATGAACAGACGAACTAATATTTGGATTCTCTAAAACAACCTATTACTACTAATCTTTCCAAAGAATAAAATATATATTTTTATATATATATATATATACTTGCAGCAATATTTAAATGTCTCATCACTGTATGGTCTCTTCTTGCAAAAAATATAATGAAAGTGCTGTCAGATAGTTTTACAATTCCCCCATAGATGACACTAATATGTACTTAGTATGTGTCTGAAAACTCACTCTTATTTTTGCAAATTACCTTTGACAGATGCTTAATCTCTACATCGAGCACAAGTTGTGGGTTTTTTGAGAGTTTGGAAATGAAAGCAGGTATTAGTACTACATCTTCCTCTAACATCTATAACTGACTTATCTTAGCATCAGAAAAATACGTCAGTGTTTGTTTTGATTTTTTTTACTCTTACTTTCATTTTACTTGAGTTTAGTTCCAGATAAGCTTTCAGGCAGTGTGTCTGCTTATATGTTTAGTTTGGTTTTTTTTTTCTGAAAACAGTACAAGCCCAAGGTATTTTAGTGCTTCAGTAACAGTTTATTTGCTGTATTTTAAAATACATATCTCTTAAATACTGATTGGAGCAACTGAAACCAATATAGTATCTACCTTGATGCTAAGCCATGGACTAAGTTGAGCCTAAAGTGTTCTGTGAACTGGTAGCTCTCTCCATCCAAATTACAGGACAGGGTGCAGGCTGGTGAAAAGCAACCTGAGCTTACGAATACTATATATCCTTAAAAATGGCATTATCCTTCTGGGAGGGATCTTGTGACCACTTTTGATCTGTCTTCATAGTGATGTAAAGCATTAGAGATGGGCATGGCTGTGCCAAGGAAAAGATAGACCACAGTTTTTAGGGTTTTTTTTTGTGGTGTGTTTGAAAAGTGTGATTGCTTACCATTGAGCCCAGGATTTTTTTCCAGACAGTGTGAATGAGATATGAATGCAAACTTAATTATAAGGCTGAATTTAGGTCGAAAATGTTGTGCCGGATGTCATTGAGGACTGTACGAGTGCACTGTTAGACTGCAGAGATAGTATCCAGCACCCAGCAGAATTAAAACTTTTGTTTTTCAGAGGGAGGGTGGTATCATAAATTGTCTTCTGTTTGAAGTATAGTATGCTAGAGTGATTTCTGCATCTGTTATTTTCATTTGCAAGTTTCCATTAGGAGGCTCTCAACTGCAATATCTTTTATTATTATTTGCACATGCAGACTGGTTTTGCACACTTGGGAGTGTGAAGTTTCAAACTGTCTTTTAACATACGTTCTTTCATGTATCACTAGACACCTGAAAACAGATTAAAGCCCAACATTGGCATGGTTATTTAAAGCAGAGAGAGGAAAGAGGTCCTAATGATAATAGAGAGGAAAGCAATGTCACTTACAGTGAGAGATCTGGATATAAAAGGGACATGGAAGGGTTAGAGTTAACAGTGTTAAATGAGAGAGTCTGAAAGGGAAATACAGATATTCTTACAGGGAAACTGAGATGTGGTCCAGAAATCTAAGAGGTAATTTAAGTTGAAAAAGAGGGCAAAGGGGAAGAGTTCAGTGACGACATATGACTAATCACAAATGTAGAAAAAGGATAAATAGTTTGCTGAATCTCGGTTGAAAGGTCAGTGTCTGTCAGAAATGGATACAGCACCCTTACCCAGGAAAAATACCTGAATCTGCAGGATATTATTTTCTTGACAATGTTTTGCTGAGAAGAAAAAGGATTAAATGGTAATAAACAATTTTCAGAGATTTCCTTAGTGGTTTGTTACAAGTAGAAATGCTTATACAAAAGAGTAAAGCATTGTTTTTAGTTTTTTCTGGAATTTGCTGTGTTTTGTAATTCAATACATTCTCAAGCTTAAGTAAGGTCCCCTGACTCATAGCTTCAGACTGTAGGTAAAATACATATTTTTATAATGATCAACTACTGAAATTTTAGAAACTGTGCTATTCTAAAATTGGTGATGTCTTAGTGCTTGCTGCTGTTCAGAATCCATCACATTATTTGGACATGAAAATATAAATAAAATGAGTCCAGATGCATTACTTACAATGTAACGTTACAAATGTTTTGATCTATCGAGAGCTTGTAAGAACTCTAGTGTAATGAGTGGGTCATGAACCTGCATTAAACTGGCCTAATTTAATTAGTCCTTCATATTTATTATTTTAAAAAAAAATACCTGGTCCATTTGGTCTTAGTATTTCATCACTCACTCAGAAGCTTGTGCTGTGGTCTTTTCCAGACATCTTACCTGAAATGGGAAAGGAAAAGAGAGAACAAAAGAATGCAATTAAATAAATTATCAATTATTATTTTCCTTTCTTCAGTAAAGTAAAAAATCCTATCATATTATAAATAATTATTCTGTCATAATGACTAAATTGCATAAATTCTGAAAATTACGAGCTGATCACCTTTAAACTTTTCTATGTGACAGAAACCTTTTGTACATCCAAATAATGCAAAATAATATTTAATAATATTTAAATAATATTATTAAATATAAATTAAATAATAATGAAAAGAATGCAGTCCATTCCTCAGGCTAATCTCTTTATGAGATTACTGGCTGTATAAATTATTCCATTCCTAGCTTTCGGGAGAGATGTGATAGCCAGTTATACTTCCAGAAAATCAGGAGAGAGAGAGAGAGAGATGTTAAAATTCAAGGGCACCTGGAGGTGTCACTGAGAACCGAAGATGAAAGTACCGAAAGCAACCCTAACACTAAAGCTTTCAAGACGATATGGTGCGTATGCAAGATTTCATGCTGGTCTTTCAAATAGAACTAAGAGAACTGGTTTACTATCAACTTGTTCAACACAAATTAAACAAATATGTCAGCAGACTTACAACAGTCATACTGTAAATACTACACCCTTCTGTTAATAAAGGTAGAAAGGGGTTGCTCTGCACAATTTATGGTCTCCATCTAGCATGACATTGAAAGAGTACACCAAGTGTAAATTCCTGATGAAATTCAAGCGTAAGTCCATTTACTATTAAATGTGATTTAACACCTACTTTCCCCACTCTTGTATTTTTTGTAGAAGGTACAGGGGATTTGGAGAAATAACAATATAATCTTTTTTATTCAGAGTTAGTGCAGAGTATCTCGTATATGAATTATCACTTATTTTTAGATCATCTTTTAATCTGTATAGTGCCTTTTTATATAGTGTATGGATACTAAATTGAGATTGGAAATGAAGAGGAAAATTGCAGGGAAACTATAATCAACTAACACTTCAAAACTGAAAAAGGTGTAAATCTATCAGCTACTTTATCTAACAGATGCAAGGAGGACCTGTTGTACAGATTATATCACCCTTCTATTTCTCTGCAGATAAACACTTGCTTAAATATAGGCAATTTTCTGACAGCACTGAGATAAACAGAATCACATTTTATCACATAGAAGAGGAAATCTGTAGCCTATACTTATGATAATAATTGTGATATTTATTGTGATATTGTGTAAAATGCATTTAACCCCCCTCTCTGCTATTTTCATGTAAAGCACAATTGGGGAGCCTGATTAGCAGAAAAAGCTATCAACTGCTTGCATATGTTATTCTACTCATCTGCATACCTTTGAGACTGGTAACCAGTCACTTTGCTTAGATACAAACCCGATTTGTGAAAACTTCTAAAAGTCAGCACTTTGTTTTCTTTAAATCTTAATTTTATTTAGTGATTTAGTTAATTTATGTCCAAAAGTCTCAATATGTGGAAAGTTAAGAAAGTGAAAAATAAATACATTCTAGAAAGTCATTCTTACTGAATGCTGATGTTTGTAATAAAATTGGAACTTCTTGTTCAGTGTCCTCATTTTCAAACTCCCTTCTCTTCCCTGTCTTGATGGTTTTATCATTCTGGAGCGTAGTATGCTCAGTAGAAATACAAATACCTGCTTAGACAGAATGGTTTTATTAGCTCTGTTTTCATGAACTACTTTCAGATAGTTTAGACATGTAAAGTAAGCATTGCTCATTTCAGCATAGGTGGGTTTTTTATTTGAATAGTATTGTAACATGCAATTTTATGTTCAGCATGGAATTATTTGTTGGAATGCAGTTTTGCTGTCTTCATTTGTGCCCTCCCCTCATCCTTTTTAACTAGAAGTACATATTTCATGTATTAAATACTGGCTTATTTAGCCTCTATTCCTGGTTTCAGACTTGGTTTGCCCTTCCCCCACTGCCTCTCTTTTGTATTGGTCTTGGATAGAAATTAATAATCTTATTTTGGGAGATTCACCTACAGTTTCTTGCCTCAAGTCTTCATTAAAGTTTGCTCTTTAATTGATTTCTTAAGGTAATGCTATGCTTCCTTCAAGCAGTTGACATTGAAGTAGATGCCTGGATCTTTAATAATACTGAATGAAGTTTTGACAATTCACCTCTTGCTACTAGATTGACATTGCCAGTGTAGACACTGACGACTTGCATGACTATTAATCAAACCAATGGGAATTGTGTGTTGTTATACTAGCTAAAGCTGTATAACAAAATTAAGTCTATATGGAATTCCACCCGCATTTGATTTCTGAGAAAACAGAGTAAAATTCAGACATTTCTTAGTATTCATATGTCTAAATTTAATAGTATCATCCTATTTGGATAATAAACAGCTGGCCTCTTGGAAAGAACATTGAGAATGCCAGATGTACAGTGGAAAGTGTGAACTCTCAAGCTGCCTCTTACCCTAACTACTTGTTAGACTGTCTTAACCCATGATGGGAATCTGATAATTAAAAGTAGCTTTCAGGCAGTTTTGGGAACTCTGATGTCTAAATGCAGGAATCTAGAAAAGCAACTCTGCCACCCCTCCAGCTTTCTAGGAAATAACTGGAAATAATGCTACTGCATTAATAACTCTTTTAAGAACACCTGCTTAGAACCAGCATGGACATCTAAAATTATTTTTACAGATCTGCCCTCTCCTGTCACTAAAATCTTGCTTTGCAGCTTTGCTTATTCCACTTCTGCACCCAATAAAGTTTTCATAATTTAACAGCTCCCAATTTCTGAAATATTTTAAATTTGAATATTGTTGTATGTGCATCACTCTCTTCATGCAAGTTAAAAACCTTACCTCTTTTCAGAGTTGTAGATGTTTGATTTTGCATTCTCTTTAGTAAAAAGAAGTCCTGACTATTTTTTACAAAGATTATGTCAATCCATACCAGCCTGGAAGAAGTCCTTTCATGATCCCATTGGAATATAAATTGTATTTCTTTCCTTCAAAGTATTTTTGCGCACAGATACATTGCTGATAAAGACACTTCACTGACTTTATGAAAAAGTGCATCAACGCATTCTGCATTACCTAGTCATAAATTTTACAATATAACCTGGAATACTAAATAAAAAGCATAGTTGGCATTTCCACTTTCATACTAATAACCTTCAATAGGCATTATTTTATATTATTATTTAGGAATGATAACAAAAAATAAAATAGAAGGCAAATATGTTGAAATGGGAGTAGTTGCTGCTGTCCTTTAAATATAGTCCTTATTCTTGGGCATTGTATGGGATCTACAATGTTTTCAACAGTTGTTAGTTTTACTTGCTTTGCTAGTTTCATTCTAGAGACAGAAATATCACTGAGTCATGGTAAGTATAACTAAGTACAACTCTCTTTCAAATGACATATATAACAGGTATGAGAAAAGGTCTGCAGTCTCTCTTTTGTAAAAGTGATTTCTCTCTATCACCTTTCCCACTTTAAAGAACCCTGATACTAAAGCTAAATTGTGGTTCCTTTCTTGAAGCAGATGATTAAACATTGCCACCATTATATAATACAATTTCCATTTTATTTTAAACATACTTTGCATGATATAAAAATATTGATCACAGTGAGCTTTAACAATTGTTACTGCTATAAACAGAAATGCTGCACAATGGTTTTAGTGGAAATAAATTATATAGTCATTATCTCTTCCAAAAAAAAAAAATCACAAGAAGTAGAACCTAGGCTGTTTGGTCATTGGCAGAAAACAAGTCCTTATCGAGTTCTTTACAAAACACGAACCCCAGTTATTTTCTACATTTGCTTTCCACATCTTGAGAAAAGCACAATGAGTCTGTCTCTGAAAGGCCCACAGGGTCTCTGGTGAACATTTAATTCCAAATATTAGCAAAGTTTCTGTTGTTCTTTTGTTCTAATGGAAAAATGTACACCAAAATAGCAAGTAGTGCTCTCTTCACTAATTCATAAGTGGTCTTTTCCAATATGTGGGTACACAGCGGCACACTTCTTCACTAAAATAAAATCCAGCATCACAGCGTTTCGTTCGGACTGTACATGGAGGTCTGTAACAACTAAAGAAATGAAAAAAAAGTGGTCATTAAAACAGCATCATTTATATTGACCTCGAGTAGAAATCTGCGTGCACTTAGATGGCCATTTCTTGATGGATTATTTAATTTCTACAAACACATAACTTTTAATTTCATTTGCAACTACTTTTAATTGGACTGTTCTTCAAAAAAGACATGAAAGAATAATAGATGTTACTAAAAAGAATTATTCTATTGCAACAGATACAAATATTTTTAATGCATTCCTGATTGTAGTCACATTCTCATCTTGAATATTTTTTTTTTACATTTAATTTTGAAAATACAGTAATATTTTTCTGTACTAAAACTGGCTTGTTATGGCATTCTGTCAGGTTGAGGTGGCAATCCAGAATCAGGTGATAACCATAACTACCATCTTCTTACCTAGGGCAAGTTTCTCACCTTATTCACTAATGCCACAGGCATGAAAGAGATCAGCCTGCATATGTTACACTGTGACTCTGATCTTGAAAATGAGAACATACTTCCCTTTCAAGCTGCAAACTCCTACAGGCATTCTCTGAGGCCAGTGAGAATGTTCATATTGCATCTATGTGCATTGTGAATTAAGATCAGAGCCTGCACATTTATGACATATCTTGAAGGAAAAAGAACACAAATAGTCCCTATTTGATATAAAATAAGTTTAACAAAGCACTAAAACACAAGTCACATCTACCTAAGCAGAAGAACTTTTCTTCGTAGATTCCTTGACTGAAAAATAGAACTTATACAGAGATAATATCTGTGGTTGTCCCTGAACTCTTCCTTTTCCTATTTTATTTTTCTATTAAAACAAGAACTCGACCTAAAATAACCTTACAATAACAATGCTAAATTCTTTCTGGTGTATAATGGAGACAAAGTACAAGTCTGCGTTTTTTTTTCAGACACTGGCAATGAGTCAAAAGACAAAAGTATATGTTTGAATTTCAACACAGTTATACTTAAAACTTGCATTTAATGTGTGCCTGTTTGTGAAACACTGATATTATGATCTATTGCTATAATTCATACTTACTTCAGTTCAGGGACACTGCGGTACACTATATTAAGGCAACGCCACCATCCTCTGCCCTAACCAATTCCCGTTTCAGGTTTGTGGCTACTCATTACTGTTGCAGGTAAGTGAATACGTTGTGTGCTTGTTTTGGATATTAAATTACTACTTTGCAATAATTTGTATGTGATATGAGGTCTGGATTACAGTTACATAAATTCACACCAACTAGTTCAACCAATGAACCTGGCTATGAGGAAAGCAATAAGGAATGAGGAAGACTGCAAGAATGACATTGATTAACTAGTCATGTCTTGTTCAGTGTTTCCAATGTTATTAATCATAGACTAGCTCAGTAGTGTGGTCTCTGTAATTAAGGGAGTAACATTATTTTGTGCCACTTAATATAGATATTTAAGATCAGTGTAACAGCTCATGGAAATCTCTCAAAACCCTACTGATCTTTTGTCCAATAAAGTTTGGGAAAAGTGGTTAAAAAAGCAACAAAAATGCTTGCCAAAGGATCTAATACTGCGAGCAAACAGGCTAACTATCAGTAAGTAGGTCTGTTCTAGGAAAAAAGATGCTCCAGAGAGATGCAATGGGTGAAACACTGAACTTGTCTTTTTTGCCTGCTTTGCCCATGAAAGTTAGACTATTTCCTAGTGACAGTAAAATGAAATAAGAGAAAGATAAGGGAGGAAAAAAAAAAAAGAACCAAACCAAACTCTTCCACTCACATATGACATGTTAAAAAAAAATGAAAAGCGGTCATGTAATCATTAAATACGAGGAGTTCGCTTTGTTTAGGATTCATGCCTCCTCGTGAACTGTGCACTTGAGAGTGCTATAAAGCATCTCTCCCATGTGAGTTGGTGTCTAGCAGCAGTCAAGGTCAGGTTACTGCAGTCTTATCCTTATTTGGGACATTGCAACAGAGCAAGAAAGCCCCTCTCCTCCCCTAAAATACTTTGCAGCTGCGGTGCCTAGTTATCTGGCCCTGCCAAAACTGACCAAAATAAATTTTGGAGGTGATAGTACAGGGTGAATAGCAGCAGAGTCATTGTAACTACATAAACGTGGTTTCCTTAGGAAACTCTGCTGAACAATAGATCAGGTCTTTCAAAAGCTTTGGGCTGAATGTTGTTTATGGAGTGCTTTCATGTGAGAGACGTGTGTTCTGATGAGGACAATCTGAGCATGCTGGAGCTGAGAGAGATGTTCAATCGCCATGTATAGTG
The DNA here is from genome assembly GCA_020746105.1 of Trogon surrucura. Classification (NCBI taxonomy): domain Eukaryota; kingdom Metazoa; phylum Chordata; class Aves; order Trogoniformes; family Trogonidae; genus Trogon; species Trogon surrucura. The sequence continues at coordinate 42,892,948 of CM036620.1, forward strand.
TGGGGTAAGTCAGTAGCAACTTTACGGACAGAAATTGGGAATTTTTTGCTACACGTTTAGGTTTGTCATTTTACGCAGTCTAAAAACTCCATAGATGAAACTGAAGTAGAAATGCTACTTTTAAGGGTGGTAACAGCATGATCACCACAAAAGCCAGCATGCTTTACAATGAGGGTTCTTTCCTTTCAAAACTATTGTATTCAACCACACCACCACAGAGAAAAGCTGGGCTCAACTCCTTTAAATACTAAATATTTAAACCAAGAGACATACCATCAGATATTCACTATGGCATTTCTTAGCTTTTCTAATGCCTGACTCTTCTGTTTGTGAAAGTTCTTTTAAAATACACATGGTTTATATGTGTAGTGCTGCTGGAATTGCACACTAGAGTAGTGCTACAGCTTTCGCATGTGCTAATTGTCTTGTAACCAGTTTGGCTGCTTTTCCTCTGCAAACACACAGTTGAAATAAAAACTGAATGATAGAGTGGAATTTATTTCTTATATTTCTAACAACTCTTATATTCCACTCAAACAAAGGAAAATAGGTAATGCCAGTTATTTTAAATCTTTGAGCAACCTGGTCTAATGGGAGGTGACCCTGCCCATGGCAGAGGGTTGGAACTAGGTGAACTTTAAGGTCCTTTCCAACCCAAACCATTCTATGATTTTTCAGTAATTTAGAAGCTTCAATATAGGTGCTGTGACTTTTTCTTTATTCAAGATGAACTAATGTATATATCTGGCAATATATGCCAACTAATTACATGTTATATTGAAAAAAATTATGTAAGGTGTAACAAATCACCACAGACATTTAAATATCCCAATTTGTTATTTTCTATTTCCAGTACCTGAACATTTCTGGATTTGTTATTTGTTATTAACGCAATAGAATTAATTCTCATATATTAATAAATAAGTGTCTGTCTTCTCCAAATGGCATTGTTTCGTTTTAGCAAAGTAAACTCTACAGGAAAACTTTACTTACAAGACATATGGCCAGAAATGACATTGTTTCTCTCTCAGAACCTAAAGTCCTTGAAATTTTTATATATAGACTGCTACCACTATGGGTGTAGCAGTCATGGAAGGAAAAGCTCCTGTGATATATAAGGAAATTGCAGAGTTTTCTTCCCAGCCAAATCCCATTTTAAATCATGAATGTGGGCAGTACTGTTTTATAGTTATATATATGCCTAGTTTTCACAGAAAATCACCCGGAGCTGTAAGACTTTTTATGCACTCTTTAGTATCACTTGAATGAAATGAAGGATATGTAAAAATTTAGGGACTGAAAATTAATTATGGTATCTCCAGAACTAACCCCTGAAATCTAATTAGGAGTACTTGAATTATTTGAATTGCAATGTTCAGTTCTTGGGAAAAATAAGAGTGGGATTTTAAGTAGCATAAAACAACTGAGAACTTGAACTTGCAGCTCATTTTCATCAAAACAAAACAAACCAATCACATGAAGTAGTACTAGGAGTGCAAGAAACTAAACATGATTTAACATGTTTATTCTGCCTAGCAGTTTCCTCTTAGGGATGATAAAATTCATAGAAGATAAAACTAAATTGGGGAGGCTTATTGTTTACTAAAGACTACAAAGCAAGTCAACAAGACATAGTAATGACACAACCCAAATTTTTTCACCTTAAAAACAATGAAAGGCCTAAAGACTGAGTTTTTTTTACCTGCATGTCTGGTGATGGAACCTTTTTCCTTTTAAGAAGCATTTATTGGGAGATTCTATACATTCACAGATGCATTTTGCAGGATTTAGTGGCTGATGTTTCGGACAGGTCTTTTTACATACACACTGGCACCTATCTTCATCAAATTCCTTGTTGGGCCCGCAGGACGCGGGGAGAAGTTTGTTTTTGCACATGCACTGACATGATGACCTGTCTAATTCTTTGTGAGGTCCACAGCTTGAGGGTCGCACGTCTCCTTTGCAAACACATTGACAGGTTTCTTCATCCAGCTCTTTGTTAGGTCCACAAATATGGAATCCTTCAGATGTGTCTAGAAATACAACAGAGAAGTTGCACCATTATCAAAATGTTGCGTCTACCCATTTGCCTATTCGTAAATGAAGAAATTATAGCAAATTCATACCTTTTAAGATGTTTTTAGAAAAAGAATATGTTAAAAGACAGTCAACAACTAGTAATAATACCGATAAAGATTTAACTATTTACTTTTCGTGTCCTCAATTTCTCTTTTAGGTAAATCAAAACACGGAACCACATTTAATCCTTTAAGCAAAACCACTTACCGGAATCTCCAAGGTGAGAAGAGAAACCAAAATCATGCTGTGCCAAACATCTGCAAACTTGATTATTCCAAATATGATTTTTTGGACAGGTCTTGTTTGCCACGTGACACCTGCGGAATGAAATATACTGTTGATTTACTACCATAAGAACTCAAAACCCAACTGATTTTAGGTGCTGACTGCTTTTGTCTCTCTCCATTACAAAAACACATCTAAGAGCTTCAGCTCATTCATAATCTTATGTTTAAGTCCTATCAAATCTGTTACTAATTAAGGTTCTCTCCACTACAAGAATCTTCAATCATCTGTTGAAAATACCTTCTCACATTTCAAGTTTTAGCTCTAACTTCTAGAAGCTGATATTTGCACTTTCCTTATGTAGTTCATATCTAACACATGAATGTAAGACTAATACAGAAAATAGGTCATTGTAAAAATATTTACATATCAAGCACCACATAGGTGCTAACAGGCATGATTTTTCTGTGTTGTTTCACAGAATCACAGATGTTGTTTCTTGAAGTACAAAAGCATTTCCACACGTATAAAAGTCAAAAGACAGCTGATAATAGTTTCTGAATGAATGATGTAGATAAAACTCTACTTTCTCAAATAAAATCAGCTTATTCGATTCTTTCCCCCTTTACGTGAAAGTCATGTGCCATTAACTGACTCTTCCTCAACAGCCCCTCAAATCCTGGATAAATTTATTGGATCTAAAGTTACGGTCTTCAGCAGAGCCTCTTCACTTTAGAAAGGGAAGACAATAACCAATTTAACACTGTAGTGCTCTTTACCTGGTAGAGTTTTGCAGCCAAGGTAGTGGTACCAAAGAAAGGAAAAAAATCCCAACATCAGCTATTGCCCTTTTATAGAATGACTGCACTTGGCTAGTAGGCACATCACAGATATTTTTGTGTATTATCTCATCTCCCTTGCTTGCAATTTCTTTCTTACCACAGGTGACACTACAACTTTGAACAAGCCATGCCCAAGCTCATGCATCCAGGCTGCATCACTTACCTATTGTTTCTGCGGTATTTCTAAAATCCTCATCTGTTAAGGCAGCACATCCATTACACGTTTTAAGCACTTCTCATTCCCCTGAGCACCATTACTCATGCATTCAAAAATGCAGGTGCTGGGATACTCTTCCGTGGTTATCAGTCAAGTATACCACTCCCCTTCACCACATTAAACAACTCTTTGCTGGTAAAGACTGCTGTCATTTAACATCACCCTGCATCGCCTCATGTTTTATCAAGCTGGTGTTTCCTGATTTCATTCTGCTAATGATCTCACTCGCTCACTTGGCATACAGGTCCCTTTGCCTGCCTTCTGATTCTGCTTCAGAAATAGTATGGGTAGTTTACAGATGTATTATTGTATTGTGTTTAAAAAAACCCACAACAACCACACAACAAACAACTCACACCTGGAGCCGCCTGGCTCTAGCTGGGAGTGTTTAAAACTCTATGAAGAAAATACCAAGTGCACATGAACCCATGAGAATACAATGTTAACACAAACCCCAAGGTACCAAAACTTGAGAAGAACAGTATGTCCCTCAGCATTAGGGTTGGAGACTCCCAGCAAAAAGAACTGGAGCTGCTTCTAATTCTGCTCTAGATACTACTAGTCCAGAAAATTATCAGGGCATATGGCTAAAATTTTAAAATGACTTATTATGACACTTTGGGTAAGCTCAGGAATGCTAGAAAAAAAATCAAGAGGTAAAACCACTTTGCAGAAAATGTCACTTTCCATTTATCAACTCTACTAAAAAAATAAGTAAAAAAATAAGTACACTAACTTGTTACAGTGTCAGGACAGATAATACACACGAGGAAAACATTTAATATGTACAATATACATCCAAAACCACATCTAAACCAGGCTTATCAGTTCTGTAAGTGCCTACTACAAACCACAGGGAAAAAAAAGTCATCATAGAGACTTGATCCTAATTACATGTATTGAAGTCTCTTCTGCTCCCCTCCCCAAATCACTAACCTTCTAAAATAGAGAGACAACTTTCTACTTCAGTTGCATGTCTTCGTGACATTCTACATAAACAGAGAAGAGCATGAACTAAAATACCATTAATCCAGGAGGTATTCTGAAACACTGGTTAACATGAACTGACATGTCTCAGCTCCACAAGTATGTAGAGGTACCTACCACTTTTTATAAGGAAAGAAAAGAAAAAAGCGGGAGAACAGGAAAAGACCTAAACCTTAATTTGCAGGATAAAGTTGTGCCGGAGATATATTTTACATAAAACAAACAAACAAAATCAACTATTTGTATTCTTACATATCTTCTCTCTCTCTCTAACATGTGCATTGTGGCATAACTGAATTCTTATTAGAACACAAGTGTTACTACCCTAAAACCAGAATTTATACTCTGGTTAGTCGTTTCAGTAATACGTAAGAAAGTCATTACTATATTTCTGTTACAATGAGCATGTACATACACGGCACATACGTAGATCTGCCACTGTGACAAGAAATTACATTTCCAAGTTTCCACTTTACAACAGTTTTACTAGCATTCAAATCTATAAATAAAAATAATACGGAAAAAGATGAAGCTGAAAAGACATTGAGAACTTCAGTACAAATTAAAAAATAACCAGTGGGATTCTGAAAAACACCCAGGCACCCACCAGGAACATGCAAATATCTTTATTTTCCTGTCTAGAATCTAGAAGCACTGAGCTTGGTTGGTTGTGTGGTTTTTATTGGTTTGTTTGTAATTTTTTGTTTTGTAGGGTTTTTTTTTTCATTTTATTGTAAAAAGTCATTGATTTTAAACTTAAAGACAGCACTTAACAGTAGAGAAGGCCTGCATATATGCATGTATTATGATCTAGTACTGCCCTGTCTTACCTTTGTTGAAGCATGAATTTCTTACTGGCAGGACAGCCAGCTACCTGTGAGCACTGGTAAAAGTCTTGTATCTGTAATACTTCCCTCTAAGTATGGCTAATCGTTCCCTTGCTAGAATAAACTAGAATAAACTCTTGTGCTGGTGATTACAATTGCTCTTAATCTGAAAGCACTGAGAAGCTGCCAATAGTCAGCATAATTTGGTTTTATTAGTGACTCCTGAGGTTTGATTTTTTTTCATAATCTTTTAATTATGCAATTAATTAAACTGTTAACAGACTTATTTTCTACCATTTTTCTAATCCACTGGTTATGACCCACATTTTGATGGACAAATTCAACAATTTGAACTCAGACAGAATATAATCTGTGTTTAGCTGGAACATGTCAGAAAAAAAACAGACTTCAGCTGAAGGAAAACACAGAGGAAATGACCTAGTCTACATCTCTGAGCATTTTGCACTATTCTCTTGCCTTATTAAAAATATCTATAATTAATTCCAGTTCAGGTTCTAGTCATTGGTTCTTCAGTCCGTTGTGTATTTTTGGCCTCCTAAATATTTACACATCACTCAGTCTACTAAAATGAAGGGAAGGAACTCTTCAAGTGTTTAATAACACTTGCTTCAGTGCCAGATTTCTTCTGTGATTTTTCTCACTCAAAATCACCAAACAAATCAATATGCTCATTCTGTGGACTGCCAATTAACCCTTTATCTTTCCTTCCCACTCTGTTTTATTTTCACCTCTGGCATATGAAGATGTCCCAAAAGATTCCCTAAAAGTAAGCCTTTTTAAAACTGCATTTTAAATAGAAAAATACAGTTTTGAGAGAGAAATGTTGTCTACTCCTTGGTGTTTGGTTTAAGTCTTAACTGCACTGCTCTGTCCAGGAAACAAACCCCACAAACAACATTATTCTCTATTTTTAAATTATCTAGGCCAAGTTTATCCATTGGGTAAAAAGGCAATATTGCTTTAGTAACATTCTCTTCATGTAAAACAGTATCAGTTCCCTTGCAAAACACATTCTGTGACTACTAATGCGCAGTTCACCTGGTAAGTTCACCTATCTTAATTGTGAAAGCTTCCAGCAGTATCATAGACCTAATTATATAACGTGAAAGGAAAGACAAGTTTCACACTTACTGTGTCTGCGTTGCTGGCAAGGAACGTCTTATGATAGAATGAACTTGTCTGTAAACATCCAGCTTGGACATGCATCGGCACGACGTGTGATTGGCAAAGCTGACGGTTACGGGTTTGGGGCCATGAGAAAGAGGCACCGTGATCTCAAACAACTATAAAAGGGAAAAGCAAAGCAGAGAACTTTTTCTACAGGTCAGTAACTGTACAACTGAAAATAATATAAAGGACATAGCATAAAAAGCTATGAAGAGTTTAGGTTTTCATTCTCTATCATCATTCAGTGGCATATTCAATTATACCGCTAAATAATCATTATGTGTAAAATGAATACAATAGCTATGGCACAGTAATTAACATTTTTAGTGTTAAACCCTGTTATGTGCCTGTTTGCTTACTATAACATTTAAATTAACATTAAAGGAGGAAAATGTACAAAGAACTCATTCTTCTACCAGAAATGACTTCAAATTGGCAGCCTATTAACCAAAATCTTTAAAATGTACCTTTTGGGAGGTGTTTCAAAAAGTTGCAAAACGAGAGTAATTTTAAAAGGGAGTAAGCTACAACCCAGTACATCAGTTGCACAATTACAAAAGCTTGTGTAAAACAGCAATATGTTGGACTTAGATCAAAACATTTTTGAATGAACAAGTTTTGAGCTGCAGCATACTGTATTTTTGACTTTCAAGTATTTATATCAATGCAAATTATACGGTTACTCTAACAGAATGCATCTTGAACTACTGTTTGTTTTTTTCAGAGTATTAAAAATATCTACTATTAATAAAATACTGTACATGAATGAATAAAATCCTAATTTTAGTGGGAAATGCAGTTGAACTCATGGAAGAGTACAACTTTGGCAATACCTTGTGGAAAAACTGAACATGTGATAACAGACATACAGTAAGACTCATTTCACTGTTCAGTTCAGGACACCTACTTTATAAAATAAAGAAGGTTTCACTGCAGGACTCAAATCTCAATAGTCTCCTGAAAAGTTAGTTAAGACAAATACTTTAGGTCAAAGTCTTAAAAACTATTTTTGGTAGTATTTTTAATAGCACAATAGTGCACTGTTGCCTTTTTGTCAGTTTTCCAAATATATTTAAGCATCTTTTTGTGTCTTCTTAGGACTTTACTACCTTTACAAACATGGTCCTTCCAGTTTCAGTTGATGAGAGTGTATAACAAGACTTCATTATTTAGCTGAGGTCTATCTGCAATGCTTTTTTTCCTAATCATTAACTTTATAGTATGGCAGCATGCAAAGGTAAACAAAATCCTGGTTATATTAAATTGTTCAAAATACAGAGTACATCTGCAGCATGTCCTGAAACCCGTATCTTTCACTGAAGTACACAAGTGAGCCCGAGTAATAACAAGCAGAGGGGTGCAGCAGTATGGGATGTATTCATCAAGTACCCACAAAGCAAAAGGGCACTTGTGCAGCCAACAATAATGCTTGTGCTATTGAAATACCTAACTATACAACATAAACCTACACTGTATAAAGCATCATCAACTCTGATAGATATTACCTACTTTACAAAACAAATTTTGACATCGTTTATTGACTAGATATTTAAGAAAGTTTAACATTGGGAGAGTCATCGTACAAGAGCTGAAATGGCAGAAGTACTATATTTGCATTTTACTCTTTTATGGAAGACTACAATGCTATTATTTTTGCTGCAAAAATATCAAATCCCTTATATTAGTTCTAGATGTGAGGGTTTTTTTCCCCACTAGAATGAAAAATGAAAACTGGCATATGTTTACTTCTGTGGAAAGAAAACCAAAAGAGAAAAAAACTTCCTGCATCTTTCCAATACTGATCAAAGGAACCATCTATCTAGGGAGCTACCAGGAAGAATTTCTCTTGTTAGAGAGACTTCTAGCCAAAGCATATTAACACTGGGATTCTTGCTCCCGATGCAAAATAAGTAACACTTCTTCAAATTATGGTCTTGAATCATTAATAACGGCACAAGTACACATCTAGTTTAAAGTTTGGTACCAGTAAAATGAATGCCTAATTATAACCAGACATACCTCCAGGGTTTTCACTAAGTTCAACATGGACTTCTGGAGAGAGACTTTCTAATCAAGTTTTTATTGTACTTATAACCCGTTTTGGCTTCCAAACCAGTATCAGCTCCTTTACCCTTATCTATTATAAAAGTTCCTTTAAATGAATCACAAAAGGCATTCTTACCAAGATGCCTTATCCAAAAAGAGCAATAATCATAACACAGAGCTATCATTTTCAGACTAACACATTACACAACAATAGCTTTATGCACTTATTCATTTATTTTATAAATATCCACTTGTTTACAGGCCATCTTAGGTTTTGTTACATTGCACAAACTAACTAGGAATGCTTCTTGGAGACGACATGACTTCTTATTTCCATCTGATTCCTCATTCATAAAAGATTGGGTTTATTGTATTCTTAGAGGCCGAAATCTTCTCTTCATTTCCAACTTCAAATCATAGTACAAACTGGACTAATTCACACTACAGACAATAAGGAAAAGACAGTTCCTTCAGGTCTGTTCTTCAGGGACCAATGCCCAAGACAGATATTCAGTATTGAAGAATGCAAAGAATGAGCTTCAGTCCCCAGAAGAACATGAGATCTCAGAGTAGTAGGGATTAGGGCAGTTTTTTCAAAGTGGAGAGCTTTTACTGCTTGCAGTTTTTTAAAAAAAATGTTAGTAATTATAGTACATTGAATAGTAAATTAAAGTATACTGAATAAGTATTTCTAGAGTTAGAGGCAAATACTCAAAAGTTAAAAGAAAAAAAATTAGTCTCAACTTGCCCATGCTGTCCTGTACATTTGTGCAGTCAGGAAACCAGTGGAAAACAATGACTGGAGCAATACACGCTAGCATAACCGAAGAGTATTTATATGTATATATAAATATATATATATAAATCAAACCACACAAAATCACAGCCAAACCTTTTCCACAGAAGCTAATATTGTAATAACAGTAACATATTAATCTCAGCGTATAACATATACTGATGGAAGTTCTATGTAACTGAAGAATAGTTGACAACCATATATAATGCATTTAACAAGAACTTAGCACAATTCATTCAGCCAGTCTAAGGCTGTTTTGTCACAGAAAGCCACATGGCAGGTCTTCCAGTTCTTCTCACTGTTTCTAATATTCCTCTTCAAAGTATTGTGTTCACTCCTTGTCTCCTTAGGTCTTTACCCAATATGATGATTCTCCATCATTTCAGTCTGATCAAAGTTTCCCTTTCAGCCAGCTCATGAAGCTTGATCTCCCTTCCCTCTTTTTGGACTCCTTATTATGAGTGACTATACACAATTTTGCCCCATTTTTCTCTGCCATGAAAAAATTCAAAAGCCTTGTACAGTGAGTGACCTAAATAGAAAATGTGTGCCAAAACCATGTCAATCATTGTTACTATATGGATTTTTTTAAAAAAGTTTTGGTTGCAGAACATTCCATTTTAATTATATTTATAGATATTTATTTTCTGTAGTCCTAACTGAGCATTATCAAGATGACTTTATATCTGTCTTTCAACCTAGCCAAACCTGAAATGTTCATCTTCAGAAATGAAGGAAGGTCATTTTTCTTCATACATTTGGATTACACAATCTGTATTAAGTTGCATTTTAGGCTTAATATTTAACCTTCATTCCACTGCATCAGTCAAAATTAAAAGGCAGTGTATCCTACAGACCTGAACATCAGCTTCTGATGCTTGAATTTTCTGCCTCCCGGTACAGAAATGTATATAATTAAAGAACCTTTCCGACTCATACAAAGGTAAGCACTTTTACAATTGCCTGTACAACTACATATTTTCCCTGGCCATTCATGCTTTTACAGGTCAATTTTCAAATCTTTGAAGATCACTGAATATGCTCTGTAATGTACTTTTCAGGTGAGAAAAACAGCAAGAGGGCACCAGGCAAAGGTGTCTCTGAAATGCTCTACCCAACCAGACTTGGCCTTTTGCACTCAGCAGCCTGCAATTACAAGTACACCAGTCTCCTTTCTTCCCAACCTTGTTATTATCTCAGCCGTCCTGCAAAAGCATCCAGGTCAGAGCTGCATGGTCCCACAGACCACCCTGTAGTGGGCTCTTTTTAGTTCCCACACTGGCAGCACTCATCCTTTAGCCAGTTACAGAGATGGAGGGAATAGAAACAAGGGCAGGACCAGACTCTGGTCCACAACCTAGAGTCCAGCATGACTTTAACGATTTGAAAAAAAAAAAATATCCTAACAGCAGACAGGAATCTCTGAATGCTTGACTAAAAGCACTATAAGAATTCCTGGTAAAAGAATTTCCCATATATTCCTCCTCACTGATCCTTAGAAAGGTATCTGATTCACTGCATTAATAGCTCCTCTTTCAGATTGGGACTTCATGCCATACTTTCCAGAAAAACTGTTGATTTCTACACAAAGTATTTCTTCACTTCAGTGGCTAAATTAGTTTATTCAGCACCATCATTATATGTGTCAATATCTACTGTGTCACCACACATAAAATTATTATTATGTTCACTGACTTCTGAAACAAAGAAATGAAAACTCGTATTTTCATATCAGGATGAGGGAAGCTTATCATTCTGGATAATTTTCAAATACAGGATTTATGTATGATTTATGTTTTTTTCCCAGATTTACATTAACTGTGCTATGTTCTTCTGATGGTCTGCGGTTTATTTTGGCAAGTTTCCCTTAAATTGATTGACTCTCAGTTTCCATCGCTTGTAACCTTTGCACTTCCTAAAGTGGCAGTAAGGCCAGCCAAACATAACCAGTGTAATAAAGCACAATGTGTCTGGACAGATTTTTAAGCTAAGGATATATGACTGCTTGATTTCAAAGCTCTAAACATCTCTATACTGGAAACAATAAAAATAAACTATTTGAAAAATGGTACATCACCATTATTTATTTTACTATTTATCTTTTTGGAAAAAAACAGTATTTCAAGGCTTATGTGTGATACAACAAAACTAACTTATCTGATATAATACATTCCATATCTGTTTAATATGCTTGTCTTCTTATTCTACCTTTTTATATTTGAATCACTTTTTCTTTCTTTCCAGAAATTTTAACAAAAAACATTTGGAAACGATACTGATATATGTCCCACTATTAATAGTACTCCTACTATATCATTACAATCATCAGTCTAACAGAGAAAAATGCATGGGAAAAGGCATAAATGGTAAAGTTCAAAATGACTGAAAATTCTTTTGACATATATGCATCTCCAAATTGTGTAAAGGAACATCATGTACATCTCAAATATGGCAAACAATTTCAAGCTGTTAACTTGTTTCCTGTGAGAAAAGCTCCTCTAAAGCTAATTTCAAACTGCTTGGAAAGATGTTTTCCCTTGAGGGACTATTACTGTAACCATGAAACAAGAAGATTTAGGACCTTTATATCAAATGAGCTGAAAGAAGTCAAAAAACTGTCCATCCTGCCAGCCATCAGGAAGAATGGAATGAGATGACTCTTTGACATCTGCTCACTGCTTGCCTTCAACCTATAACCAAGTACCTATAGGCAGGGCATAAAAAAGTACAGTTGAGGGACAGGCTGTTGATGCACCAGGTAGTTCCAGTCTTTGTAACTGCTGCTGAATTACTCGTGTCATGGAAACGGAGAGCAGCTGTTTGATTAATAATGAATTAGAGAAAAAAAACAACTTGACCACACCACAAAACCAAAAACCAACCAATCAACCACCTTCCCCATAGGTCTTTATTAGACAAACCACCACTTACAAGGCTGGGCTATTACATAGTGTCATGGATAATGGAGAAGAAAAAGATCTACTGCATTTTATGAATTAGCCTACAGTGTCCTCAAACGTTTTCATAGATGTTGTACCACATTCTAATTAAGAAACTGTCTCATATCCCAGTTAAGATTGTATAAACACCCATTAGCCACTGCAGAAACATTTTTTTTTTTGTGGAAAAAAAATGTATTAAAAGCAAAGCAGAATACTTTTTTTTTTTTCTCTTAACAAAGTAGCTAAAAAGGAGGAACATGTCTTGAACTAGAGAATTATTGACCTCTCTCTGGACCACCACAGTGTTCCACAATCCAATCTAGGAACATCTGACCTAGCCCATCCTCCTGACAATCAGTGACTTACTCCCCATAAAAATAATTTCTGTGCTTCGTTCTTTTTAATTAATTTTGATGAAAGCTGATATCCACTTTCTTTAGATTTTAATGTCTGGAAGCAATGCTAGAGCTTGCCCTCACAGTAAGAGCTCCAGTTGAAAAGTTAATTTCCCATCGAGCACTTCCTCTGCAGGGTGAACAGTATGAAGTTATCTTACAGAGTTTATGCACCAAAAATAAAGCTACAAAGATAGTGGCTTATGAAAAAAAACAGAAGATGCCTGGTTACTAATCATTTGTTCTGATTTCATTCAGGAAATAAAAAAGTAGTGAAAATAGTTGTGTAGGGTACCTGAATTCCACAGAAGGGTCTTGGATCCAATACTTTTTTTCTTCCTAATTCTCATCTGATATAGGGTAAGCTGTGGTCACATAACTTTAAAAATATTTGAGATGATGACAGATGAAGAGATATAGCTATAGCTCTCTTCTTTTATTTAGTTTTTTTTTAATAAAACTTCATTCTGTCAAGGACCAGATAAAACTGGAAAGCAGAAGCAAGACAGAAAACTCAGAGATTAAGTTGCTTGCTTTTACAGAATAGGTAAGAAAACAAAACAATGGTATTGGTTCTTTCTTCTTTCTGATGAGTCCTTTAACATTTTCCTTTTCAGAGTCTCTCAAATCTTTAACTACTCCTATATCATCATCAACAACATCAAGAGCTTAAAAATACCCCTCAGGACTAAACATTTCTACTAGGCAAAAAAATTTCTTCACCAACAGATATGAACAGAAAGACAGCTATAAAGGGATTATTTACTCCAAACTGACATGATGCTCAAAGACCAGGAAATCTGTGCTAAATGGAATAACATGACCAAAAAAAAAAAAAAAAAAAAAGAAGTAGTATTTCTTGGTTTATAACATGAAAACTATCTTTCAAGCAACTGGAATTAGGATAGCTGTTTGTGGGAATAACTATGGGCTTGAACAAAACCAGTGTTGTAGTTTTGCTTGTTTAAGCTATTTGTGTTATATTATGCCTGTGCTGTGTGTGGTTGTCTACCACTAGCTTAAATTTAGCATTGAAAATTTTTGGTACAATCTACCATTTCAGACAGACATATTTGGTGAGAAATGAGGACAGAAAATGTATTTTAAAAAGTGGGTGGGTTTTTTAGTGTTGTCTTTATGTTCTCTGGTTCTAATCCCCTCAGGAAGGCTCAGAGAACTAAGAAGCTTCGTGATAAAGTAACAAAATTTCCGTGGGCTACAATTTTGTAGTTAGCTATGCAGTTATGTATCATAAATATGTATTGCATCTTCAGCTAGACGAGTCTAGTTGAAAAAGGAAGCCAGATTTACACTAAAATTAGTTTTCCTCCAATACTTGGAGAAAGACGAGGTAACAAGTCAAAGAGCCCACAACCAATACAAAAACATCTATCAAATACTGCAACAAAAGCAAAACAACCCAGCAAAGATTTTGAAGTATGACTGTTTTTACATGATAATTGTGTTAACTGCTATATCTACTTGAAATAGAACAATGTGTGTAGGCTTTTCCTTTCAAGGTAGCTCACAGGCTCAATACATCATATCTGCACATTTCCTACCTGAAACTGAAGAATAAAACCTGCACATATACCTAAGGAAGATGCATTAAACCAAACCAAAACAAACAGACACATTACACTAATGTCTCTTAACACAACAAAATTCACTTCCTAAAAGGTTTTATTTGCCACTTGTATCCTGTCTGCAAATGTCCTAAAACAGTCTTCGCTAATAAAATTACAGGCTAGTTTTTCCAGAGTGCTTGCCTTGTACAGTAGGTAAATGGTAGATACAAAAAAAGCACAGAATTAAGTTTCATAGATAATCTCAAAACTGAGAATGGGACTTTTTTTTTTTATTACTATATTTTTCCTTAAAAAAAAAGAAGAACATATTTGGAGGAAAAGAGTGTTAAATGGTTTCTTCCAGGCAATAGCTTCCTTCATCTGTTTCTGCTGTGTGTTCTGGAATTGATATTTTTCCTTCCTCGTAGTAGCAATAAGAAGGTTTAAAATATTGCATGATCATAAATGGATTTGCAAGGAGCACTTGGATTGTAATTAGAGTGAGAACTTACTGTCTTGCTGATGTAATTTGTGCTGACATTCATACACTGGAGTCCTTCACTATTGCAGCAACCTCCACATCTGTAGATGGATACACATGGGGGTTTAAAGAAGGTGTTTGTAGTTGCTCCAAACTCTTTTCCCACATCCACACACACTTCACGTGGCATGCACTGAGTTTTTCTCCATTCAGTATCAATACCTGCCAAGTTACAGGGAATTTCATGTGTTATAAAGTAACTGTTTAAAAACAATACTCTCCTGCAGTAAATTAGTAGGATTTTTTTTTTTTTTAAGTTTAGAAACACAATATGCATTGCAAGATTCACGCTCTTTACTTGGTGAAATACATGTCTCAATTTCTAGCTATTTTTTTTTCTTCATAGGGATGTGACATTGTCATGGAGCAGAAGAAAAGTCACAGAGGAGCTAAGAGGGAACCTAAAAAGGTTGGACAGATCTTAGAACACAGAATCACAGAATAGTTGAGGTTGGAAGGAGCTTTTAAAGACTGTCTCGCCCAACATCCCTGCAATAAGCAGGGATGCTCTGAGCCCTGTCTAACCTAATCTTGAACGTTTCCTGGGATGAGAATTCTACCACCTCTCTGAGCAACCTGCTCCAGTGTTTCAACACCCTCATAAAAAATTTCTTCCCTATATCTAGTCTAAATGTACCTGCTTTTAGTTTAAAACCATTGTCGCCGTCCTGTTGCAACAGGCCCTACTGAGAAGAATGCCCCCATCTTTTTATAGGCCCCCTTTAACTATTCAAAGGCCACAATAAGGTCTCCCTGGAGCCTTCTCCAGCCTGAACAGCCCCGACTCTCAAACTTTCTTCACAGGAGAGGTGTTCCATCCCTCTGAGTATTTTTGTGATTCTGTTCTGGACTCGCTCCAACAGGTCTGTGTCCAGAGCTGGATGCAGTACTACAGCTGGGGTCTCTCCAGAGCAGAGGTACAGGGGCAGAATCACCTCTCTTAACCTGCCAGGCAGCAGCTCACGCTGTACATGTGCTTTCTCCTATGGCTGGGGCAAGTCTCACCTTGAGTGAGGTGTAGAGAAGTACTGCAGAGCTCTGCAAAGTCATTTAAACCAGTCCCATGCAGTACTTTCACTTGCATACTATAGATTAGAAACATTAAATTTGATGCCTGCAAGCTTAATGTGAATTTCAATACATGTTTACTGTGTTAACTACTAGAGTATAATTTAAGGCAAAAGGTTATTATTTAACAATTACATAAACCACATGATTTAATCTGAAAGGTCGTATTTGTGCCTAGATTACCCATGCAAATTTGGGCAAATGTTTCACACTGTGTTATACAGCCTTTAACCAAATACAATCTTATACTAAACAGCAATGAGACTTGCTCCTATATAGGCCCCTTTATTCTCCCTTGGCATAATTTTTTGGTAGGTTATTCCGCAAAAATAGAAATTTCATTGAATGTGTACCTTAAAGTCACCATTAAGGTACATGGTTTCCAACATTATGTCAGAAAATACATCTCCTGTGATAAATTCTATGTTTCTCTGCCTGCAAGCACTTGTTTAAACTGTAAGTTAATATATTTTTATCCAGCCCATCTGAAACACTACATGGCATTGAAATATTTGAAAGCTAATTTTTCCTGGTTTGAGCATAACATCATGACAACTGCCCTCCTCTAACAGGTAAAAGCTACAATGGGATTACTTGGCCTCCTAAAGCACTAATGCCTAAGAGAAGAAAACATTAGCATCTGTGACGTTATTGCAGAAAACAAACAGGAACAGTTCAATGAATCCAACTTTTACTGTCCTCTTTGCTTTGTGAAAATTTTTACAGCCTCTACAAAGCAGGATTCCTTATACCTTAAGACAAACACTTAACTTTCTCTACTGAGCTGAGAAAGCAGTCTATTCCTTTCTTACAATGCAATGTTCCACAAATATATCTGCGGTGCAATTTATTTCATTGGTGCAGGTTGACTGTCAAAGATTTTATATTATAGGTGTGACATCAAATCAAACTGCTGAAGCAGGTTTACTGACAATGCTTAGCTTTTAAAATACTTTTGATGCAACTGAGAAGCTTTCGGATTTTAATTTATTGTGTGTTAGAACATGTTTTGTGTCCTGTACTTACTTTTCAGGATCTCTGCATTATAGTGTGCTGCAGCAAATTTCAGGGAATCATCTGATCTTGTGTCAAAGCTGGAGTGTTCCCTGTTGTGTTGCCAACCTCCTTTCCTCAACTGACATTTGAACATTTTCCAGTATTCTGGGTAAAGTACTGTCATGAGTTCATCCACACTGGACACAGACCGCAACTGCTCCTCCAGGTCTTTGCTTGCATGAGCCTGTCAAAGTAACGTGTAAGATTAATTACTTTCTCTATTACAAAAGGTTTGCTGGAAACTAGCCTGAAAAACAACTCATACATTGTAAAATAAAGTAGTGCTCAAATGGGTCCTCATTATAATACCTGCTTTTGTCAGTCAATGCCAACAGTACTATATTGACAAATACCAAAATATTTTGCTTCTGCCACTATTTTTTTACCATGCTTGTAGTTCAAAACATCTGTGTAAGAAAGGAGCTATAGAATTAAGCCTAAGCAAGTACAGTTTGCAGACTAAAATAAATGCATTTTTATTCTGGAAAGAAAAGTTTTTGTGATAAAATTTTGAATGCTTAAATCTCAAAATATTTACATTATGTGCATGCTATTTAATATTACAGACTCTTAAAATTAACACCAAATTGTTGCCCATTTTCCCTTGGTCCAGGAAAAATGAAACACCCAGTAATGCAAAAGTAGTTAAATTAGAAAAAAGGAGAAAATAATTCATGTTATTTTGTACAGTTTTAGGGAAAATCTTAAAAAGGAAGTTCTATTATAAAGCAGTAATCCTTAAATCAGTACGAGTCAAGGACTTTGGTACCTTTAAGAATCTGAACTGCACACTCCCTCACTGCTTACAGTTTCAACTGAAACTCTTCAGGTCTCTAAGCACTACACTCCTTAACTTGCTCTTTCAAGAGTAGCCTCAAATTCTCTAATCTCACTTTCTTATTTGCTGGCTTTTGCGCAAATAAATTGCAATTGCATTTTCCTAAAAGGCTGCTATTCAGATCTACATTCTAATTTCTCACTTATCTGGAAGATTCTTCTGTCCTCTTAGGTGAAACAACATACTGCATCAAAGGGCTGCTCTTACTCCCTGCACAACCTTCTCACCCACGAATTGCTGACTTCCCAAAGGGAAGGGCAGTAAGGAGAAAGAAAAGTATTGAAGAATGTTTATAGCCACTTTCTCAGCCTACACAGCCTTTAGATGGCAGCATGAGACACAAAATATAGAAGTACACGTCGTAAAGGGCGTCTAGCAACTGGCTGCAGACTGCACAGTTTACCACAAAACTGCTGCTCTAATCCAAGAAACACCAGGCTGTAACACCATAAAACACATCTAAAACCAGAAATACAAAACTACAGAAACTGAAATTTAAAATTCCGTAGCAAACTTCACTACTAACAAAAAAGAAATCCTTTCAATTCAGTGATTTTGAATATTGTGTGAGTAAAACAACCAGTTCTGAAAACAACCAGCCCACCTGAATGAAAACTGCTCCTTGTCCCACAAACAACTAAAAGGGTACAAAGGGTTAAAAGGTGTCAAACACAGGCGGTAAGGCAGATTCACAGAATTCATTTCTATAAATAGAGAAGCCAAAGCTAATACAGATTTCAAAGTCATTTTATATGTCAAAGTGTTACTACGTTTAAAAAAAACGTTTGCACTAAAGCCTCACTAACCCCAGTGTCCTTACAGACCACTTACTTTGTCCTAGGAGACGTCAACAATCAAGCTCCTTCAGGGCTTTACCTCCTTCCTTGCCTCCACAGAAGAAGGGCATCTCTTACGCAACTCACCCAGCAACCACCACCTTGGGTTCTTGCCTTCAAATCTGAAGCAACACAAAGCATCTCGCCCCCCACCCCACCCCTGCACCACTTGCAGGATGCCACAGGGGTTCTCAATCAGTGGGTCACAGACAAAAACCCAAGCTGAACAAAAAACCGTTTCGGCCGCTGCTTGCTTTCAGCTCTCCTGTGAGGTGCAAAGAGCAGGGTTTGAGCAGCCTCATTCCCATCAGACTGTTTCCCGAGGGTGCTGCAGCACGTGCCCCTTGAATAAGGGGAATCACAGAACGTCAGAGGTTGGAAGGGACCTCTGAAGATCACCGAGTCCAACCTCTGTGCCAGAGTAGGATTACCCAGAGTAGATCACGCAGGAACATGTCTAGGCGGGTTTTCAAAGTCTCCAGAGACAGAGACTTCACAACCTCTCTGGGCAGCCTGTTCTAGCCCTCCGTCACCCTCACAGTAAGTAAGTTTTCCTTATGTTTAAGTTGAACCTCTTGTTTTCCAGTTTGTGACCATTGCCCCTTGTCCTGTCACTGGACATCACTCAGAAGAGCCTGGCCCCATCTTCCTCACACCCAAACTTTAGATATTTATAAGCACAGACATCGAGATCCTCCATCAGTCTCCTCTTCTTCAAGCTACGCAGATCCAGCTTCTCAGCCTTTCCTCATATGACAGAGGCTCCAGTTCCCTCATCATCTTAGTGGCTCTGCGTTGGACTGTCCCCAGTAGTTCCCTGTCCTTCTTGAACTGTCGAGCCCAGAACTGGACACAGTATTCCAGGTGAGGCCTCACCAGTGCAGAGAAGAGGGAGAAGCAGGTTACTGCAGCAGCGCAGCAAATGCCAGCACTGCAGATGTGCATCAACTATGTGACGGGAATACGCGTGGCACAGGAGGTCCTGGAACAGAGGCAGCATGGCCTGTGCGTCCTGTCAGAAGGCTGGGTGTGCTGGTCCACTATGGAAAAGGGATAGGAAAGGAAACTGTGTCTGGCCATCTCCTAGGAGGTCTTAGCAGATCACAGCAGGGGACACGGAAAGGGAATCCAACCAAAGGTTCACCAACCTTTGACGAATCCCTTAGAAGCCTGTGCATGTAAGCAAAATATTGTCTATCAGTATTTCAGATAGTCAAGATACAGGCCTAGATCATCAGAAAAAGAAGTACTGAAGGTCAAAATTACTTAGCTCATAAGAAGCCAGAGTATGGAGCGGGAAAAAGATTACATTTGTTAAAAATAATGTGTGCTGATAAAATCCTCTTTAGTCAGGAAATAGTCATGTGTTTTCAGATGGATGTAAAATATATCATACACATCTAAAATATGTATGACTAGAAGTTAAACCATGAAGAAATTAGTGGCTTTAATAAAGTATCGTATCGAATTTAATCAAGTATTGTTTTCAATTGCATTTTTTCATGAATATTCCATGAGCCAGTGTCCTGTGCCTATAACATGAAGTGCTCACCTAACATGAACAATTTCTGGAAAGCATAGATAAAATTACTTTTAAAAAATTGAATCGCTATTACTGCATCTGAATTATTTTATATTTAGTTTAACAAAGCCATTTTTTTTAAAGATGACTTCAATTCAAACTTAGAACTACACTGTGGAAAACCAACTTGATCACTAGAGGGCTTTTGTCCTCTCCCCTCCTCCAATTAGCAAGAAAGGACACGGAAATCCATACACGTCTACTAAATACAGTACATGCAGTGCCCAGCGTTAGGGAAGAAAAGAGTATGTTGACTTTTCAATATGTTTCCAATATTACTCTGACACACAGATCAGATCTCTTCCTGATCTCCAGGATCTCTTCCAGATCTCTTCACTACAAGTCTATGTATTTTTTAACTGCAGCAAATTGCTTTCACCTGTGTTAAACTGTTTAAAGGAACACATGTGTAAGGAGCTTGTGGAGTAATTTAATTTTGTACAATAGTCAAATTTTACTGTTGACATGAAAATCAAATATCTTAAGTTCTAGTTGATTAGAAGAATGTGTCCTGCATACAGTAAAAGCATCAGATTATTAAGGCCTGTTAAAAAGGACTTCTAAATTTTTAACAGAGGAATGCAACTGCTTCTGTAAACATGAGAGTTGTTTTTTATTTTGTCCAAATTTTGGGTTAATTTCACAAAATATACTGTCTCAGTCCCTGCCTTTTATTCCAAATTCTTTGGTCTTTCTTAATTGTGCATTGGCTTTTAGTGCAGGGCACTAGAAAAATAAAATCAAAACCTCAAAATGGTTTTGCAATGGAAATCTAGACTTCAACACCTATTTAGAATTTATGATAAGACACAAAGAAAGCAACATCAACAAAAATATACTACAGATTGGAGGAGTTCTAATTTTTCATCAATCTTACACAAGTTCAGATTGGTGAAGCTTAGAAAGAGATACTATTTGTAGACCAAATCCCATACTGAATCCAAAACCCAGCACTACTAATGGCTACTAAGAAGAAAAATTATCTCCATCCCAGCCAAAACCAGGACACAGTTACTGTCATCAAACTGGCTATTTCCAAATGTAACCTTAAACTAAAAAAAAAAAGTGCTCTGTTTTCTGCAAGTAATACAATGTTAACAATGTGATTAAAGAAATCCTATAACTTTTAGGACCAAAGTAAGCGTTTTGAAAAACATAAACAGACCACTGACTTTCACATAACCAGTTGCAGTGCACGCCACATGAAATCCCGGGGAGGAGCCGGGCAGAGAGCGACCTGGGAGTACTGGTTGACAACTGGTGGAGCATGAGCCAGCAGTGTGCCCAGGCGGCCCGGAAGGTCAATGGCATCCTGGCTTGTATCAGGACTAGTGTGGCCAGCAGGAGCAGGGATGTAATTCTGCCCCTGTGCTCAGCACTGGTGAGGCCTCCCCTCGAGTGCCGTGTGCAGGTCTGGGCCCCTCACTGCAAGAAAGACATTGAGGGGCTGGAGCGAGTCCAGAGGAGAGCAACGAGCCTGGGGAAGGGACTAGAGGGAAAGTCCTGTGAGGAGAGGCTGAGGGAGCTGGGGTTGTTCAGCCTGGAGGAGACTCAGGGGGGATCTTATCACTCTCTACAACTACCTGAAGGGAGGTTGTAGTCAGGTGGGGGTTGGGCTCTTCTCCCGGGCAACCAGTGACAGGACAAGAGGACACGGCCTGATACTGCGTCAGGGATGGTTTAGGTTGTATCTCAGTAAGCCCTTCCTCACAGAGAGGGTGCTCAGGCATTGGGATGCACTGCCCAGGGAAGGGGTGGAGTCACCGTCCCTGGAGATGTTTGAAGAAAGGCTGGATGTGGCACTTAGTGCCATGGTCTAGCTGATGTGGTGGTGCTGGGTCACAGGCTGCACTTGATGATCTCAGAGGTCTCTTCCAGTCTCAACAATTCTGTGTGATTCTGCAAAATGCTGAAAGTTTTACTGGCAAGACATTCTGGGATCTACATTTTACATCGAGAAGGAAGCAGAAAATTGTGCCATAAGCACCTGCAGAGGAAGGAGTTTTCTCTGTCCCCCATTTCCTATGTTCTGTGCTCTTTTCAGTCAGGTAAGGGGTTCATTTTTTTTTCTTATGGTGGTTTTTTGTTTGTTTCTTTGTGGTTATTTTGTTTGCTTGTTGATGGTTGTGGAATATTTTGTTGTTTTGTTTATTTGTTTGTTTTACAAAAATACAACCACTCAGTTTCTGAGTGTTTATCTCTGTCTTTTGGCTGGCAATTCTACTGCTTTTGTCATTTTTACATATTATCTATGTTGTTCTGCACAATCGCCTAAAAGTGCTAGAAGCTATGCTCTGGAGAAAGACACTGACTAAACCTTTGAGAAGCCCTTCTCTACAAGATGATAGATGACATTGAGCGAAATAACAACTTAAAAATACCAGAACAAATGGAGAACACATTAAAGACAGGTTTGATTCATTTCACTTCTTCCATATTGTTTCCTGAGGAACAGGGGACATGAAAAATATACATATAAATAAAGCAGTAAAGCTTGATGACAAGTGCTCTCCCACTATTATTTATTTAAGTTAGGAACATTTTATTCTATCAAAGTATGCTTTTCACCATGTGGCTTTCCATTACATGGTCTGTCCCGTTTTTCACAAAAATTATGGCTTGCAAAGGGAAGGGCAGGATACCAAATAGGCTCTATATCCATTAACAAAATCAAATCTATAATAGATTTTCCATGCATTACATTATTTGTCTTTCACATGTCCCCGGTGTCTGCCTCTATTATTAATAACAAAGGTCAGAACACTTAATATGTGGCAGCATGCTTGACACATAATTGATGGTGCAATGTGCTATAATGGTACTTTATGCATCTGCTCTGACCATAGCTGTCAGTGCATTTCATTTTCAAGGATTTTGTTGACAATTCTTAATAGGAAAATGCTGTCTATAAACCCCTCCATTTTAATATACTTATATTCTGTATTGATTGACTGCCTGAAATGTATTCAAAACCAAGCAGTTAGATCTGAACATTGAAACAGTGTGCAAGCAAATGGAATGTTGCAAAAGAAAAGTATGTATAAACACTTCACTTGCACAATATTTTTGTATTTCTTTCAGTGCTAGTTTTTTAGAAGTTGATGCCAATAAAAAAAAGAGAAAATAACGTGATTGAATATCTTTGCAATAGTTAGGAATTAAATTCAACTTTTTTTGTCCACCCCTACAATCATGCTAAGATACCCCTGATTTTGATCTCATATGCACCAATTTGTCACCAGTAAAACTGAATGACTGTCCTCAGTTGTAAATTTTTAAGTTACCATTCATATAGTAACAAAGCAGTGCCTTCCAGAAGTGAAACAATATGAGTGAGTATAATTTTCTATTTCACAATACTTTAAATAAGTAGTAAGACCACTGCAATTAATTTGAACTAAATCAAAACATTACGAGAACAGCAGAGAGATCAGAATCTGTCTCTGCTCCAAAGAGCTTACAAAGCACATCAGACAAACATAAAAATGAAAGTAAAAAATAAATATAATGGTCTCAACTATATTATGCTTTAAGTAACCTTGATTCGTTCTGGCATTTTAAAGACAGAATAACACCAGGCAAAGAAAACAAGGGCGGGGAGGGGGTGGGGCGGATAGTAGGTGGGGAGAGAATGTGTAAAGCAGGCAAGGAAAAATAAACAAGTTTGAGATTTAAAAAAAAATTTATTAAAAAGGTAGAAAAATACATTGGCTATGAGAATAAGCTATTAGACTACAGAAGTTTCATTTCTATATTACATATAACTTTTTTTTTTTTTTGTCCAGAACATTTTTTCCTATGAGCTTGGGAAATTAAGACACCGCTGTAGGCAACATGGTATCTTGTACAATTAGAGATGGTAACGCCACGGTGCCATGAGAGAAATCCATATGATCTAGGTATCTACTCATATGCACATAGAAACAGTAAAAGAAAGGGTTTAAGTAGCATTCCTGACTACGATGGAAAGCAGTTTGGAGAAAGAGGGTTGGCAGCACCAAGTCGAACCTTGTTTGAAGCAATTTCACAACTAGATTGTAGTAACAGAAAAGGTTTTGTTCTCTTGCACTTTAGTCCCACCTTTGAAATTTGCATTGTTCCAAACCTTCAACTTGTGTGCTTAAATCCCTGCAGAATACAGCAAGTCATAATTGCAAAATAAAATACAAAACTCAAGACTGTTATCAATAGACTCGATTCACTATTCAGGAGCTTGCACTAGATGAGCCCACAAATTAAAAGGTCAAAGTCAGCACAGCAGTCATGGAAATTTGTGGGATAATCATTTGCTGTCTAAGTGCAGCTGCATCTGGATTGTTTAATTGATTCAAAGTCTCATTGTGAAGCTTCCAGCTAGCACTACAAACAGATTGGGAATAGATAAGGATTTGGATTATTGCTGCCGAGAGGCCTACATCTGATTAAATCTTGGAGACATCAGGCAGTGCAATCTGTACCAGATGAGATTTGTGTATTATTTTCTTGGTCATTCGCAGCTCCACTGATCAGTGGTGACAAATGCGAGCATCACCATGAAGGGCCAGAAGGAAGAGGCAAACATTTGTAAGTAAAACATATTTGTAGAGTGAACATAAAGGACAACATTGTGATGATTTCTGGGTTATCAACGTGGCTAACAGACACAGCAATCCTTTGGAAGGGAGACAGCTAGCAGCATGAGAATGCCAGTGCCCTCTGCAACACAACCGTGGCAGCTGGGAAGGCTCTGGTGGCAACTGCATGCGTCCCAGCTACAAGGCATATGGGTTGATGCCCCATGGTGATTCTGTAGAATTTAACACATCATAAAAACACTACACTGTTGAATACTTTTTAAGTAATTTTTAACTGACATTAAGGAAAGTGAACCACGCAATTCTGAAAAGAATACGTAAGTACTTAGAAATTGAACAACTAAAAATTCTGGTTATAAGATCTTACTCTCTCAGAAAAAGATAAAATGTCAGTTAAGCAATTTTTCTAATAATTTGAATATTGGCCCTTTTTTAAGCAACCTTTTGTTTTCCTTCCAACAGTCAGATGTATCTTATTAAAAATTAATACACAAGAATAAAATACCAAGCCTTTATAAGAAGACTATTTATTTTCAGCCTTTACTCAGCTTTCATTGCTTACTTTCATAAGCAATTGCCATTAGTTTTGGCAGTAAAAGCAAACAAATATGGAGACAGTTTTTGAAGAAAAGTATTAACATGGTAACACTGCAATTATCTGTCATCACTTCAGCAGATGTAGCACAGGCAGTGAGAATTAAAAACCTTCTCAGTATCAAGTAGAGATTTACTAAGCGGAAAACTATGGGACAACCCCTTCATTTTAATCTGAATGCCAGGCTGTTCTGAGATACTGCTGGAGCACAGTACGTGCAAAACACCTAGACCCTCACCAGTTAGCAAGTTCCAGCCATATATATGAAGTGCCAGGCTTCAAAAAAGGCAGTAGGTACAGTTTTATTGTAATGGTTTCTATTCTACAGGTTAACAGTGAGTAAAAAAAAGTTTGCACTAAGAGCTGGAATAAGAAATTGCATGTTTTTAAGAACTTTCTGAGTTATGTTGAACACACAGACTACAGCATATGGTGTATTCTAACTGTGACAAGAGTAGTTTTCAATTCAATGCTCCTGTTTATTCTTTAATTTTTAGCTGTGTGGCCACTTACAGAACAGAAGGATTACGTGAACACATCACCTCTTATCATTGTTGTATAATTTCTCTCACTACTAAGAAACTTTCCTTTTCAATGAGTTTTTAAAGTCACTATTTGAAGCCCTGAGCAAATATAATTAATACATGATCTAAATATTTAGCAACAGGTCATAGAAATTTCTTGAATTAACTAGGTTTTAAAAGTAGTTCTTAAAGTAAATAATTTCACAGGCCATAAAACCAGATCAATTGAATTTCAAAGAAAAAAATCAACTTTATTCCTAAACAAATGTCTTAATCTAATAGGACACGATTTCTGTATTGTTAAACAAGTCTTGCACAGTTTACAGATCTGTACAGAAATATTAATTAGACCACCTACCACATCACATTGCCCATTTCAACAAATATTCCAGCTATAAACACACTACTTAAAACTCAACAAAAACTGAAAGAATAATTCGAGCAAGTTATAACACAGCAATTCCAGTTGCAAAATCTTTGTTTTAAACTATTACAAACAAGTTTTGTATGTATGAAAAAGGAAATGCATAAAGGCTCTTAGAAATCTGTGCATTTTATAAAATTGTAGTTTCTAAATGTGTGCCTCCAAAAATTCAATATTATCTGATTATTTTATTTAGGATCATGTTTCTTCAGTTCATTTTACACAAGTCATTAAAAAACATCTGTCCAGTAACTCAAAGTAACACACCAAACACAAAACACAGCTAAGGCATTAAACTGGTGAGATTTCATTAATAAACAGAAGACGACTTAATTTTTTATCCAAACATTTTAAGTAAAGATTCTTTACTAATGCAAAAGGCAGAAGAAAGAGATCATCTGGATTTCAGTAGCCTGAGGTAGGTACAACAATGAGAAGGACCTGCTACTCGCTATCCACCCAGATAATTTCAGTTTGAAATTTGTTCTCTGTGGAACACCCTTTGGATCACCATTTAAATCTGTTACAGAGAAGTCATACAGAAATAAACCCACTTCTTTAGATATTGAGCCCATAATACTTTGTCCACTGATAGGACAAGGGGAAATGAGTTTAAGTTGAAGGAGAATAGATTTAGATTACATCTTAGGAAGAAATACTTCAGTACAAGAGTGGCAAGACTTTGGAATAAATTGCCCAGAGCCGTTGTGGCTGCCCCCTCCCTGGAGGTGTTCAAGGCCAAGTTGGACAGAACCTTGAGTAGCCTGATCTAGTTGAGAGGCGTCCCTGCCCGTGACAGGGAGGTTGGATTAGACGATCTCTGAGGTCCCTTCCAACCTAGGCCATTCTATGATCCTATGATACTTTTTTCCTTGTCCTTTGATGCTGCAGGAAAAAATAGCCAGACAACAGAGAAAATCCAATCTTAATCCCAAAATTCCAAATGGATTACAACAGTACAAAGAGAAGAAGATCTATTTTGAAGCCTTTAAGAACATTACATTGAAACCTTTTTAAAAACAAAAGGCAATACCAAAACCCTTCACCCACACACAAAGCCGTAATGTCCCATTAAGAGCAAATCAGCAAAACACAAGAAAATATAGTACCTTAACACATCAGTATTTGAGAATTACGGAAGAGTTGGCATGGAAAAATAATAATTATTTTCGTATGTTTGAAAAACCTGTACCAGCTGCATGCTTTCAGGTTCTGCAATCAGTAGCTGAGGTATTCCTCTCCACAGAAAGGGTAAGATGACGTAAGGCATGCCTTTGCTTTCCCCCATGGGCTAACTTCATTGCAAACTACAATATAAAAGATCAGTAGTTCTATGGAGCTGTCCATCCCTTCTGAACTATAGCTGTAGTGAGGTGGGGCTTGGTCTCTTCTCTCAAGTTAAAAGTGACAGGACAAAGTTGTGCCAGGGGAGGTTTAGTTTGGATATTAGGAGGAACTTCTTCACTGGAAGGGGTTGTCAGGCACTGGAACAGCCTGCTCAGGGAGGCAGTTGAGTCACCATCGCTGGAGGTGTTTAAAAGGTGAGAAGACATCGTCCTTAGGGACGTGTTTTAGCAGATAACTTGGAAGAGTTGGGTCGATGGTTGGACTCGCTGATCTTAAATGTCTTTTCCAACCAAAAGTATTCTAAGGTTCTATATAAAACCTGACAGGTATTAACAGATTTGTCAGCAGGGAATGAGAGATGAAGAAAGGCAAAAGAATCGTTGAGAATGGCAAATCCAAGAACTAGACTGAGACTTGGTCATAATTCCCTTTCATGTAACCAAATCAGGAGAAATATATGTTGCCCATTACTTTTAGCTTAAATTATTCTGTATAGTGTATTGTATTGTAATATTACTTAAAAAGGGTCAGGGAACATCAGCAGTATTAAACTGGATACTAATTTATAATGACAGGACACAGAGTAATCCAATGCTGAACACAGTATGTTATCAGAAGACTTTTTGAAGATGTCTTGACTGCAGAATGAAATTTTGCAAGAACAGATTTACAAAGCAGGCTCTGAGCTATCAACTTGCACTGGATTGCAAGAATATGTATAACCTCTGATGCAAGGTATAATATTGCATCTTGAAATCCATGACAGTTGCCATTAGTTGAAACTTGTCCTATATCACTTTGCTGAGTTGTCTTTATTCTTACCCAAGACCAGAAACTAATGAAAAAGAAAACGGATTTATAGGGATTATATATATTAAAAGGAGGCACACAGAGAGCAGAAGAAAGGGAACAGAGACTCTAGTTATTCAAAGTCTGTGGAAAGATGTAGGGAAGATGTTTTAAATTAAGCTAAGCATATGCATAAACCTGACTGGTATATTGAAATATTTTCTCATGTTAAGCTTTTAATCTGCTTTTAGAAGTAAACGATTATTTTATGAAAAAAAAAAAAAAATGGTTTTGTATCAGTGCATTTTGTATTCACCCGGTCACAGAACCTTGCACAGAAGAACTTTAAGTAAACAAACCCAGGTATCAGATTTGTGAGGTGAAAATAGGAATGAGGGAAGAAAGACATAAGGGAGTAAAAGTTCCAGGATAGTGCAACTTAACACCCGGTCTCAGGTTCAGAGCACCCTGAGATTTTATTCTTCAGAAGCAAATGCACACATCTTGAGATCACAGATAACAACACAAAAGGAAGAAACAACTCAATCAAAGGACTCTAGACTTACTGAATAGAGCAGATCCCATTGTATCAGTTCGTTTTCTCAAAATGAAGTTCCATATTTATTTTTTTTTTAGATTTTTAGCAGAAGCAAGCATTAAAGCAGGAGAATTTATGCAGAAGAGAAATTTCAATTATCTAGCACTACTAGCAACCCTTAAGGAGTCACATTTTCCAAGTGTATGAAACCACTTCCCAAAGTTAACCTGCAGAGATCATTTATAATTATATATCATTATATATATATTCACGATATAAAGCCATGATGGAGTTATGTGTACCGTGAAGAAGATACATGTTTTTCCAGGACTGCAGTCCTGGAAGTGGGAATTTTGGACACACACTTGTTAATACCAAGAGCACACTGGAGTCACTAAGGTTACCATTTACAGGATCAGGCCATGAAACAATTTCTGTCTGTTCTTGCGTAAGTTTCTAGCATTTCTTTTACTGAGAACTGCAATTTCCTCGATGCTTTGAGACAGCAGCTCTTTTCAAACAATGTAGATTCAGACAGAGGGAACACATGTCCCATTAGAGTAACTGGCAGTGAGAATGACATTTCTGGTATGTTGAATTAAATTTTGTTTCAAAGAAGTGTTTTGTTTATTTTCAATTTTAGTTGAACTAGGATTACTAAAGAGGAGAAAATGTAAATTAACAAACTTTAAGAACATTTTGTTTCATAGTGAAAGAGTTTTAAAACAATTTGGAGAGCAATTATTAATGCAGTTTTATAAACATGTACAGCAGATGCTGTTATGAATTTTTATTAATTGACCTGGAGGTTATTTCTGACATCCCACACAATAATCTCCCTTACCATCTTACATTTCTGAACAGTCACATAACTGTCACCCTACATTATTAGAGGCAAAACTAGAACAGTATCTATTAAATTCCTGTTTTGCCTGAGAAGGAAAAGAACAAAGAATGCAGAACTTGCCATTCCAAAAGACTCAGATTTTAAAAGTGTAACCTCTGTAATTGCTCTCTGCAATTATTTGCATTTGTCATTTGGATTAATTAGAACTTTAACTAATGGCATAATTGTGGGGGATTTTGAGATGTCATTAAAATTGACTGTGCCTTTAAACAAATGTGCCCAGATGCTATGGGTACAGCTAATCACAGGCACAAAGGCCCAGTCAAGGTCAGGCTGCAAGTTTGTCTCTAATTGCCCAGTTATACATTCCTTGTTCACCCAAATCTTCTACTGACTTCAATGGGATTTTTGTTTAGGGAGGATTACAGGATTTCGCCTCCTAGCTTAAGTACTGCATCTATACATCACTGTGTGCAGCACGTTTCAGTCCCTACAGTCACAGTATCTGTCGTTTTAATAGCCCTAAATATCACGTTGTCTTTCACCCTCCCAAAACCTTAAAATTCAGTTTCCTTTTGTTATACTTGACTTTCTTTTGCTCTTCTATGGCCAACATTATTGGATTTTGAAAACCAGTTACCTGGCAGCTAACGTTTGTTCCACTGCTGCTATATTTTTCATTTCAAATGTGCTAATTTCCTTTCAAAACCTATTGACCCAAATACCATATTAGTCTTTCTGCTAAAACACAGAACAGTATTTTTCCTACCCCAAAGTCTTTCTCCAATTCTTGGTTACATTTCAGCTTGTTATTAAGGCAGCCTGGTGATTTTTAGATGATCTTACCAATGCCCATAATAGCTTTTGTTGACTTCTCTAAACATTTTTGCGCCTGTCACAGCATGTTTGTATAATTAATTCTCAATTTCTTTTTTTTTTTTTAAATGTTTACATCAGGTCGCCTTCAGTCCTTCCTTAGTTTACCCCACAACATATGTTCAGAAAACATTTTTCCATTATTCTGCAAACATTACGATCCAGGCAAAGTGCATGCTATCATTTTTTATCAAACCAGCTGTAGGAGTCAAAGGCAAGGGTGTTCACACGTTGTCAGTTCAGGCCCGACAGTCTCTTCTTCATCCAAACTGAATGCATGAGGAAACCCAGACACAGATGACAAGATAACTCACTCAAGGGTCTGCTGCTAACAGTGCAAACACAAAATGCCACGAGTTTGTCTCCAACATCTCTCAGCCAGTCTGGCACTGACAAAACCCTCCTGCCACCTCCCAGAGCACCCAGCATGCACCTGCAGGATTTCCCTCTGCAAACACCTTTCCAGGGGGCTGAAACACACCCTTTAACTTTAAAAACAAAAAAAAAAAATCAAAAAAATCAACCAAAAGAAAGCCTCTGAACTGAAGGATGCTTGGAAACAACAACAACAAAAAAGTAATTATGTTTCAGAGACATTCTATGGGAGCCAAGGGGATCCATATGAACTGCTGTGCCGAGTGCTCATGGTCAGTCTGCTCTGGGCAGCATCAGCAAGGGTTGACCCATACCCAAGCGGCCCAGGGACGTGTTTGCTGCTACTATAGTCAAAAAAATCTGCCTAGATAACAGTCTTTGGTTCCTTAAGGTATACCATGTACATAAGACACATACGGCACAATCATTTTCAAAACTGATTAATTCCTAATGCCTCCCAAAGTAATGCCTGGTACACGGACCACCTTGGAAAGTGAAAACATCAATGAAACTGGAACACAACAGACATAATTTGCAACATGGTAACTCCCCATGCAGGTCATACCACAGGAAAGCCAGCCAAGTAGCTTCAGAGTGCCACAGTTCAGTTTAATAACCTTTTTGATCCACATTAATCTTCTGTTGCATTTCTGAAGGTATTTACAAGATACATTTTTAGTAAATGGGCTTTTGTTCAATATTCCCTGTCAGGAAAGGGCTTTGTGAAAACGTAGCTCCCTTAAACAACTTGACTAATTATATTCTGAACTTCCTGCTAAATTAAACAGAAAATGAAATGCTGAAAGACTATATACACCATGGACTCAGCCTCCACTACTGCAAGTGTTTCAAGCAGACTACCAAAAATAATCCAACCATCTCTCCAGGCAGAAAACCAATCACTTACTGGTCTTACCATAGGAAAAAGTTCCTTGACAGTCTCACACTCTCTGAACTCCCTTCATGCTTCTCATCCTATCTCAGGTCCATACTGTCTATACTGAAGTAATGTTCTCAGAGATACCTCCTCTACTGTTGAAGCAGAACACTTTGATATAAATACAGAAAAATAAAAATAAAACATGTGCTAGAAAAATACATCAGCTCCATAATGCATTGTACTAGTGAGCACTGAACATTTTGACTGTTGTTAAACATCTAGATTTTAAAACAATTTTTTTTTTTAATTATTCAATACTTTAAAATAGTATACTTGATGACTGAGGAGCAGTTATCTTCAGCTTATGCTGGTCTTTGGGCAAGATCAAATGTTTCTGTTGGCCTCCATTTTAACTATCCATTTCTGATTTGTGCGCAACACATTAACTGTGCACCACTAACTGAAAAGCTGTGACTTAACAGACTGATTTTTCTCTTGTAAGAGGCCAACGCTCTAACATTCTTATTAGCGAACATTTTTTTCTGTACAGCTGTAAATTATAACACTTTAAAATAGTAGAAAAAATATATTCTCTTATCTGTGTTTTTATGGTTAAACATATAACTATAGTTATATTTCATCCTCTGGCGTACATGCATTTCAGCATAATTTCATTGTCATCTGAACAAGATTTTTTGAGCAGTAGATGAAAGATGAAGAATTGGTTGCATTAGTTAATGCTTCTGATTCTCAAGTGACACACTGTGTACATTCATTTAGTTAAAAAAGTCACCAGTTAGTTGGAAGCAACAGAAGACGTATAATCACTGCTCAAGTTTTGCAGTTTCTCCGATATTGCTATGTGAGTGATCAGAGCACTATTTAACGGAGTCCGCTTTCAAGGTTACATTATTCCAATACAGTGTGAAACACTCACTGCCAATAGACATACGCAGCGGTATTCTTCATGCTTGAAAAGCACATGCTAGTCAGGAGATTTTTATCAGCTATTTACTTTAAACAGAAAAGAGCATTTAACTCCTGCTGATAAATAAGGGATGCAAACTCAGTGCCAAATCTGGGACACTGCAGCAAGGCTACAGTCAACAGGCACTGTAAGGTCTAGACTATGTTCAGAAAAAGTAAACTTTTGGGGGCTCAAGCACCAGCCTGACCATCATATTCTTGTTGCTCTTGGCAAATACAGTAGCAGCTGTACAGCGTGCATAGCTAATTGCCAGATAATATGCAGATCACTAGATGCTTGCTGGTTTTGCATGAGAACTTCTAAGTCTCCTTCAGTCTTCAGCACCACGGTATTCAGGTACATCAAATATGGGAGGCTGGATCACAAGAATTGGCAGGCTGATTCAGTTCAAAGGTCGGCCTGTTGTAATTTAAATGAAAGATCGTGTTATTCTGTCTGTAGAGTAACACGGAGCACACACATGGAGGGTATGAATCCGAAGTGGACAACCTCGTTTTTGGAAGGTAATTAGCCCTCCCAAGTAAGTGCACATTTTTAAATTGAACTTAAAACTGTATCTTTTCTGTCAATTTAAATTCTTGTGTGGCTTATTTTGACCTTCTTTCAGTAAAGCATGCACCAAACCACAGTATTTTGTAGCCTGCAGACAGAACAAAATATACTTTTCCTCTGGAGTGTCCAGATATATCTTTTCCATTCTCATCCTTTTTTCACATTTTTAACAAATACCTGTCATTTAAGGACGGGTCCCTATTCTCTGCAACCATATGTTGTTGGATTCCTGAGCTGAATTCCAACATTCCCTCAGAGCATTCCTTACGTGGATGCCTGAAACTCGAGTCTCAACAGTCTTTAAAATCGAATGACACATGCATAAAAATCTCTGAGCACTGACCGTCTATACAACAACGCTATTTGCCCCTACTGATTTTGCCCACTGACTCCAGTGCTGCCAAACTCAGCACTTTTCTAAGGGATAAACACACTTCAAGGTAGTTGTGGAGCACACACAGACATTCCTTACACGAACTGCATCATTTCATGATGCTCTCCATTTAAAAAACCACAGTATTCAAATAGTAACCGCAGGGAATATACGGGAAAGGGAGCAATACTATAAATTTTCAGTTCCTGCAATTTTGCCCAGTGGCAATACAAAAGACCATACATGCTAATGTCCTGTAACAATTCTTTGAGATAGCACTGTCAGGCAAACATCACTGTCAGGCAGAAATATATCTATTTATTAATACATCCAAACCTGAAGCAACAGCATTTTGGGAAAACCAAACAAAACACACCCTGTAACTGACTATATCAATATTCCTAATAAAAGTCTTTAAATCTGCTAATACAAGTAAAGTAGAAGTTATTCTTGTTATCAAATCCTGAATCAGAGGGATAATATAATTATAATGATGTTCATTTGCCACTATAAAGTGATTGCCTCAGGATTTATACTTAATCTGGTACTCAAAAAGCACGAGCTATCCTAGATAGAAATAAATGTCAGAAAGTGTACACCCTGACAGAACGTATGGCATATTATTCTAAATAAATAGTTTGCTTATGATTTTTTGCAAAGGAATATTAAACAGACAATAAAATACAGTCAAATCCAGCAATAGTACAAACGGCACGAACAAATATATAATTACGTATGTGCTCTTTCATAATTTCAGATTTATCACAGATATGTCAGCGAGTCACATCTTGATGATATAATAGTGCATTGCATGGAAATATTTTTGATGTGTAAAGGACAGACAATGTGTGGCAAGAGTTGAAGAACTGGGAAATATAATATTCAGTAAAATTGTCTCCCAAATGTAGGTAAAATAGGTAAATGTAGCCTAAAACCTGAAAGTTGAATGGCTGTTGCTTATTTTTACTCATGTACCTGACTACCTTACAAGGGGACATATTTTGCAAACACAAGAAACTATTTAGCTCCTCTAGAAAAAAAAAATGGCACAAAGACATAGATTTAAAATCCAAACTTGCATGACTTTGCCAGTGTTTGTAGCTTATACTAAACGTTGAGATTCTGTGACCCACGCAGTTACAAAAAAAAAAAAATCATGGTTTTAAAATATACTTAATATCTCCTGATAGTGGGCAACAGTTTTAAAAAACAAGCCTTAAAGAAACAAAACCACACAAAACCAGAAAACTAACCAAAATTCTGCATCCTCTACTTTATACCTCACTCCCAATTACTAGCTATTTTAGTACAGCAGCAATGCCCTAAGCATCCAGAATCCGATACTCCAAATTAAAGTCCAGAGAACAGATGCCCCTTAACACGAGTAATTAAACTGAAAGTTGGAAACTGCAGTCTCTACAAGGAGAAGGTTTTTTATTATATTTTAAAAAAAAAAAAGAATTGGTAAAGTTTATTACAGGAATACATTCTTTATTCTACTATGCATATGTTTATAAAAAATAAACATACTGAATATAATGCAAGTTATTGAATATATTGTCTGCATTTGAAGGGCAAGTGTTAAGAACAGATTGAGAGAGCTAGTATCTGGAAAATTTCAGGCCATGAAGGAGTTACTTTATCTTGAAAGAGAAGTGAACTATACCATAGACATAATTCGCACAGGCAAATTATAATTTCTCAAAAAATGAATAAGTAATGCTGATTTACATTTAATTTCTACAGAAATGACAAAAACTGCAGTAGCTTCCTGTTTCGTCTCTCTCATTGTTTTTCAGTGTGTCTTATGGGACTCCTTCCAAGAAATGCCCCCTTCTACTCCTTCCCATCCTTTTTCTGGATCTTCAATTTTAACATCTACTTCTTAGAGTTTTCATCCTCTTTCCTTCAATATTAAATTAAGAGTAGTGTTTCACATTCTAATCTCATCCCCTCGGATGTCATCAGGGAAGTCAGAACTCCTACAATAATACTGAAAGAATTAATGTCAGGAGAAGAATAGTCTCCTTATCAAGCTTAAAACAAAAACTGGAAACTGAAGAACAATAACTCAATTTTACAGCAACATTCAAGGTTTTGACATTTTTTTGACATCTGCACATTCCCCACTGGAATGCAGGGAATTAACTTGATGGTTTCTAAAAATGGGAATGCATGTGTTTCTCTCTGTGTGCTCTCCCTCCTCCATTACCAAATAATAGTTTGTGTAAACTGATAACTCTTAACAAAACATTTAAGCTGTAAAAGTATGGGGTATTTGTATGCCCTAAACATACAGCATATTACACTAAACTGTTATCTGAGTGTGGCAAAAAAGGTCTGAATGAAAGCAGGTTTGGGGTTGTTTGTTTTTTGTTTTGTTTTGGGGTTTTTTTACCTTGTTTGGGGTTTTTTTTTTATCTTGTTTTGTTTGCTTAATGTTGGCTGGCACTGGCTGCTTTCTCTTCCTCCTAGAATGACAGAATTATTCAGGTTGGAAAGGTCCTCCAACAGCCATCTAGTCCAACCTCCTGATTAAACCTTCAAAGGTAAAAAATCTACAAGTTTCTGGGAAACTTTTTCTGATGCTTAATTACACCCATGGAAAACCTTTCTCCCTCCCTCCCTCCATCCTCTGGAAGTCTCTCCTGTGTCAACTTATGACCACTGTATCTTGTTGTAAGTCCTCTCAGAGTCTTTTCATAGGGCATATGTTGCAGTCCATCTCAGTGACCCACTGCTGGTCTTGATCAAGTTTATTGACATCTTTCCTATTTGGTTTTTTTTTTTCTTTTTTTTTACCCCCTAGAAACCAAGCACAGTATACCACATGTGGTTTAACAAGCATCAAATAGAGAAGGATAACCACTTAACTCAATTTACTGGCTGTGCTCCTCTCAGTAGAGCCCAGGATGCTGTCAGCCTGCATTGCTGGTAGGATACAATACTCTCTTACGTTCAGTTTACCATCTACCAGGACCCCCAAGTCCTTTTGTGCTGAGCTGCTCCCTAACCAGTCAGCCTCAGACTCCATCACTGCAAGGAGCTCTTCCACCCCAGGTTAAAGACTTCACATTTCATCAGGTTCTTGTCAATCTATTTCTCCAGTGCACCTAGGCCCCTCTAAATGGCAACCCTGCCATGAAGTCTGTCAGCTACACTGCCTCCATACCTACAGTTTGGTGCCATCCAAACTCCCCATGAGGGCACACCCTGCCTCACCAGAACCACAGAATCACAGAATGTTAGGGATTGGAAGGGACCTGGAAAGATCATCAAGTCCAATCCCCCTGCCAGAGCAGCAACGCCTAGATTATGCTACACAGGAACGTGTCCAGGCAGGTCTTGAATGTCTCCAGAGAAGGAGACTCCACAACCTCTCTGGGCAGCCTGTTCCAGTGTTCCGTCACCCTCACTGAGAAGAAGTTTCTTCTCGAGTTTAAGCGGAACCTCTTATGTTCCAGTTTCAGCCCATTACCCCTTGTCCTATCAGTGGTTGTCACCGAGAAGAGCCTGGCTCCATCCTCGTGACACTCCCCCTTGATATATTTGTAAACATTAATGAGGTCACCCCTCAGTCTCCTCTTCTCCAAACTAAAGAGCCCCAGCTCCCTCAGCCTTTGCTCATAAGGGAGATGCTCCACTCGTCCTAGTTGCCATGTGCTGGACTCTCTCCAGCACTTCCCTGTCTTTCTTGAACTGAGGGGCCCAGAACTGGACACAGTATTCCAGATGGGGTCTCACCAGGGCAGAGTAGAGGGGAAGGAGAACCTCTCTCGACCTACTAACCACCCCCCTTCTAATACACCCCAGGATGCCATTGGCCTTCCTGGCCACAAGGGCACAGTGCTGGCTCATGGTCATCCTGCTGTCCACCAAGACTCCCAGGTCCCTTTCCCCTACACTGCTCTCTATAAGTCATTCCCCAACTTATACTGGAACCTGGGGTTGTTCCTACCCAGATGCAAGACTCTGCATTTACCCTTGTTATATTTCATTAAATTTTTTCCCCGCCCAACTCTCCAGCCTGTCCAGGTCTCGCTGAATGGCAGCACAGCCTTTGGCGTGTCAGCCACTCCTCCCAGCTTGGTGTCATCAGCAAACTTGCTGATAGTACTCTCTAGTCCCTCATCCAAATCATTGATGAATATATTGAATAATACTGGTCCCAGTACCGACCCCTGAGGGACTCCACTGGATACAGGCCTCCAAACAGACTCCGCCCCATTGACCACGACTCTTTGGCTTCTTCCCCTTAGCCAGTTCACAGTCCACCTCACTACCCGAGAGTCTAGGCCACACTTCCTCAGTTTAGCAGCAAGGATGCTGTGGGAGACTGTGTCAAATGCTTTACTGAAGTCAAGGTAGACCACATCCACCGCTCTGCCATCATCTATCCACCTTGTTATATCCTCGTAAAAGGTTATGAGGTTAGTCAAGCACGACTTCCCCTTGGTGAAGCCATGTTGACTGTCTCTAATGACCCTCTTATCCTTGATATGCCTTGAGATGGCACCAAGGATAAGTCGTTCCATCACTTTCCCAGGGATGGAGGTGAGGCTGACCGGTCTATAGTTTCCCGGGTCCTCCTTCTTGCCCTTTTTGAAGACTGGAGTGATATTTGCTTCCCTCCAGTCCTCAGGCATCTCTCCCGTCTCCCAAGACTTGGCAAAGATGATGGAGAGTGGTCTAGCAATGACATCAGCCAGCTCCCTCAGCACCCGTGGATGCATCCTGTCTGGACCCATGGATTTATGGATGTCCAGATTGCTTAACTGGTCCCTAACCCAGTCCTCATTGACTAAAGCAAACTCCTCCACTGCCCTGACTTCCTGTGGGGCCTCAGGGGAACGGGGCTCCTCAGGACAGCCTCCGGCAGAGTAGACAGAGGCAAAGAAGGCATTCAGTAACTCTGCCTTCTCTGTATCTTCTGTCACCAAGGCACCCACCTCATTCATCAGTGGGCCTACATTGCCTCTGGTGTTAGTTTTATCTGCCACGTATTTGAAAAAGCTCTTCCTGTTGTCCTTGACCCCTCTTGCCAGGTTTAATTCTAGGGAGGCCTTTGCTTTCGTAGTTGCCTCCCTACATCCTCGGAAAACAGCCTTACATTCTTCCCAAGAACGTACCCTCTCTTCCTTCCTGTTACTGAGAAAGATGTAAACCAGGGCAGATTCCAGCAGAAGGCCCTGAGGAAAGGTATTTATAACAGGTCTCCAGAGTATGAACCATTAACTACATGCTGGAACCCAAGATTGCAACCAAGCAGACCATAAGATCCTAGCTTGAATACAATAATACTGTTGGGAGACAGCATCAAAAGCCTTGCTGAAGTCAAGGTAGTTGAAACCCACTTCTCTGCCCTGATCCACATATCTAGGAATTTCATCACAGATGGTGGTCAGATTAGCCAAGCATGATTTACCCTTAACATAACCATGCTGCCTCCAAAAGGATCCCATTTACCAGTTCCCAGAGCAAACCAAAAAGTCTGCGGTGTTGAAGGCCAGCACATACACTCTGCTACTTGTCTTCCTCACTCCCCCCAGGATGCTGCTGAGCTCCAGTTGCTACAAGCCAAAGCCGCCTTTCACTGTTACCTCCGTGGTCAATTCTTCATTTGTGACGACA
Source organism: Trogon surrucura (assembly GCA_020746105.1). Lineage (NCBI taxonomy): Eukaryota > Metazoa > Chordata > Aves > Trogoniformes > Trogonidae > Trogon > Trogon surrucura. The sequence goes on from CM036620.1 coordinate 42,932,294, forward strand.
GCGTCACCCAGGTATATTGCATCTAAATTAAAGTCCCATGACAGCCTTCGGAAACCTCCTGGGTTATTTACATGTGTTGCCCTTCTGGCAGGTGTCAGTGAGGCTACAGTCTCCCCTAAGAACAAGGGTCTCCAAGTTGCTTAAATGTGACTTTGTCCTCTTCCTCATACTAACTAACCTGTAACATAACGCGCACCATAATGTCATCCATACCAGCCTCTCCTCTGATCCTAATCCGAAAGCAACCCATCCAATTCAGACTGCTTCTTCATAGAAAGGGAAACCCCCATCGCTTTGTTCCCTGCCTGTCTTTCTATATCCATCCATCACAGTTGTTTCAGCAATGCTTTGGTGATGTGTCTGTCTCCCCCTGATTCATTCCCAGGTTGTGTGCATCTCTGTGAAGGCAATTCTTCCCTGACAGTCTATAAACTAAAAGATTTATGTTTTGCTTTGGAGTTCTTCCTCGGATTTGACCATCTGCTGATAGCACTTTTCTGTCTGTCATCCAAATTTTGTATTCTTTTCTTCCAACAATTTTTTTTCCTTCTTTCTAAAATCTGTTTCTATCCCTCTCCATTCCAGTAAGAAAACATTAATTAAAAAGTGTTTACAGCCAATCTGACAAAGTAGCAATTTGCCTGTCAGCTATCACACTTTCAAGTTAGTATTCCTACTTTTGGGAAAGCTGTACTGAGGTAAATTAAAATTATTAAAAAGCTGCAGAAGTCTATGCATTAGCATGTTCAATCAGTATCATACATGCATGCAACGGAAGGGAAAACTACTAGCCAAACAAGGATAAGATCTCTTCTAACACGAGATTTTAAGACTGGAACTGCGATCTGAAAATAGTAATTTGGAATGTGTGAACAGCCATACAGGTGCAGCTATCCTGCACTGGTACTCCAACCACCTCATTTAAGAGTTACCCTAGAGATGTCTACAGATTGCAGTACAGAGATTGCCTGACTCCGTTGTTTTGCACAGGATACACTCTGGACCAGAGAATGATGAGAAGAAAGTCCCATTGCAGCCTACCATTTATAAGAAACGTATGCTGTTTCTCTTCCAGCAAGTTAAATGACTGATGGTAACTTAATACTTGCTTTGAGTGTGGAGGTCACTAAAAAATCCAAGATATTAGTGATGCCTATAGCTAGTTTGGAGAACCTAAGAGAAGAACAGACAAACATCTCAACATGCTGAAAAAAAAAACCCATTTTAATGTTGACTAGCGAACTCAAAAACATAACAAACAACTCCCATTGATGGGTTATTGCTATAATATCATAAAAATTGCAGATCACTCATGGCTCCTCTGACCAAATACTGTCAGTCCAAATATACAGTTGTGAAGATACTTTCATCCAAACTTAATACTAAGCATTTTTTTTTCCCTATTAAAGCAAGGAGATAATCCACAAGGTGAAAGTAAAGCCATATACACATCTGTAGGGCTGGAATTTCAAATTTAATTTTTGAAACAAAGGCATTATGAAACATGGACAAACATTGTCTGGTGAATATTCCTATATTTACAGACTCTTAAACAAGACCGCATAACTGTTGAGTATAATTTCCTATATATCACTTAATTAGAGAAACTTTTTTTAGATGCTAGATCATAGCACAGAAAAACAAAGATGCAGGACCAAAAGATGCTATGTTCCCCATCACTCCATGAAGCCTTTTTTCAAAATTCAGACAAAAGCAGGTTGTATAACCTGATCACAACAGCTCTAGACTAAAATGAGAACTACTTCTGTATAGTAAGTTCTTGGTAGAAGTGCCCACAAATAAAAAAAACAAAACCCAACAAACAGTCAAAAATATACTTGAAGGAGCAATTCTGTCTTTACAGTTGTTGTCACCACAGCTACACTGATTTTAGTGGAGTTCAGACTGTTTACAGCAGCTGAAGATCTGGTCTTCCAATTTAAATTCTGTCTTGACTTTGAGTAATTCTACTGAGGTCACTAGAACAGGGTTACTCAGGACATAAATTTGCCCCAAGGGCTCTTCTGCCTAAGCTATATTTATATTACATTAATGTATAAACAGAAAATGCCTAACAAGTTCCAGTAAAGCAATTCCTGTAATTAGTTTGTAACTTGTGCTTAGGTCTCTCAAGGGTTACTGAGGGTCAAATTAGGGAAACATATTTTTGAAAAGCACGAGTCCTGAAATAATAAAGATTCAGCTTACATTTCCAAATGGCAGCACCTCTGTCTTATGACTTCTAATGATCTTTTTTAAAAAGTAAATGCATTAAAATGATAGAATAAAATACATCTGAAATGATGGAATATCATATTAAAAGGCAAATGGTAGCTTTGTGTGTTTCCACAAATAAAAATGCTTCAGTTAATTTCTGTTTAAACTTCAAAACATGAGAAATCCACATATAACAACACAAAAGACTTTTTTCATATATTATAAAATAGAAAAAAAATGCAGATGCAAACAAAAAGTAAGATTGTCTATTTTGTACTATCTGTAACCTATTCTAGAAATTAAATGCCAGTAGAGCAGAACAAGCTGTTTTAAAGGAACTGATACCAATTGTCATACGTACTAACAGAGAAACTGTCTGCTTTTACAAGAAGTCAGGTGGTTTTGTTTTAAAAAGACAAAAATTATGTAACTTGAAGGTTCAGAAACATTTTTTGACATGCATTATCTATGAGAATGCCATTGAGAAGAACTTTCTTTTATTAGCTAAACCTGTCTGAGAATCTTAAAGAGCCACTAAAATATAACTAAAATAAATTATCAAAGGTCACCATGCACCAGTTGTTCATTTGGGTAACTATAAAGGCAGATACCAGTCGTTGATAACTCATTTATTGAATTTACTAACAGGCTGCAGGAATGTACTTGTTGCATTACATGACTATGCATATTGAACAAGTGTTTTATTTCAACTTTACTTTCTTCCATTTTACATAGTCCACAATCATTTACACTATGCAAACACGCAACAATTTCTTTTTTTTTTAGATCTGGTCACATCACACTTGACATTTATCAACACACCTATTCGTTATAGAAAAGTGAAAAGAAAGGTCTAAATAGGACACATGAATCATAATTTTCAGATGCTATTTATAGCATGTAGTTCACTGGATTTGAATGTTAGTACATCAAACCTCTGGACTTTTTAATGCTAAATAAGTAAATCCCTTATTTAACAGTTGCTGACAAGTAAGAAACTTTGAAAGTGGAGATCAAAAGGAATAGTCAAATCTGTTTGAGTCCAGTTAACAATCGAAAAATATGATGGTTCTATACATAGCTAGAATACTAAGTGGTGTGGGCAGCCACAGACACATCAACTTTAATGGAGAAAGACAGAAATATGTATTTCTGAAATCTGGACAAAAATGAAAATATGCTTTTGACACAGCTCATGAAGAACAGCAAATCCTGATAATGCGCAGGTATTTGTGATGCTAGTTTCAGGTTGCATTACAGTCTTATAGCAAAATATTTCTAATTTTATTGTATAGATAATTTCTAATTTGTAACTGTAAATAAAAAAGTCCTTTGAATTAAAAAGGAATTCAAGAAAGTCACATAGTTCACACAAATAAAAGGAAATATTACTGTTTCTGATTTATGGGGAGGAACAGCTGGCACTTACTATGTCTATGCACTACATCAATCACCAGCAACACAAACTCTGACAAATCTAACTTATGTCCCTATAAACATAAAACTGGTTTTCCTTTCCTAGACCAGATTGTTAGCTTATGTAAAGTGGTACAGCTCTAAATCCAGCCCTCATCTTCTAATCAGTTCAAATTATTTACCAGGCCCAAATCCAAATTTATCTAAATTAGATTTTACAGATTTTTTTTTTTAAACCAAGTGATTGAGCTCTGCAGAAAACACTACACAAACAGCAACTGTACAACAGAGCATTGGCAAGTACTGCATGAACTTGTCAAAGTTGTAATTACAATAGATTCCAATTTTTGCATCATTATATTTACTACAGCATGTGCTGCTTATGAAAAAAAAAACAAAAAACCACTGCAACTGGACAATGGCAAAACCGAAAAGATTAGAGGTGGTGGAAAGGACATTAACCACAAAGATGAGCAGGACATGGCTTCTCACAATCCAATCGCCCCACATACAGGACATCAGTACTGGGAAACAAACGTGCTTTAACTTTCCAATCTGCCAAGGAAAGAATGAAGCAGAACAGATTGTCCAGCAAACTTCTGTTACACACTTATAATAATTTTCAGTACAGAGGACTGAGAAAACCACCAGAGAGCAAATGTTTCTAAATTCAACTCAAACTACATGGGAGGACTTAGTCCAGAACGTGAAGAAGAAAATACATTTTTTTACTGAATACTCCATTAACCTTCAAAAGAAAGTTACTTTCACCTAATGGAGAGGAGCAGCTTATTGACAGATTGTGTTGAGAAGATAGATTTGTATTTTTTAGTCTTTCTTATTTTTAAAAAGGTCAATTAATCAGGCAGCTGACATGATTAACACAGTGACAATGAGTTTCAACTAAAATGGGGAAAGCACTCCTCTGCATGTTAATCTGGATGCTTTAAAAAATCCAATTACTTTGTCTAGTTTCCCCTAAGATACTTCCATTTTTTCCAGAAGGAACAACAAAGCTGCTAGTTGTTATCTTTAAGAAGGATAACCCATCTGGAGTCCTGGTGGTTTGGGCAGACTGGAAAAGCAAAGCAGAGTTCCTATCCCAGGCTCAACTACAACTGCACAAACGCTGGCGTAAATGATAAACAAAGAAGCTGCTTGCAAGTTCTTGGGGAGTGGGAAAAGAAGAAGAATCCTCACTCTTTACCTCCCAAGAGATGGTAAACATCTGATATGGACGTGTATAACACACAAATCATGTCAAATGAGTATCATTGTCTCTTCCTGTTATGACAGGGAAACAGTTCATTCTGATAAGGAAGCAGCAATAGGGATCAGACGACTTAGGAAAAAGCCTCTGCTTGGTAATAAGCAGCATTCTAACATTTTCACAGTGAGAAGAGCCACATTTTCTCCCTGCAAACCCACAGCCCAACCTAAGCACCCTTCTCCCAACCTTGCACCGTCCCTACATGTAAATGCAGACACCAGTCGGATCCAGATAGCCTCTGCTGCTGGACAGATGATATGCACTTTTAAAACTCATTATTCCTACAGCATAATAAATGTTTGTAGCCCAAACCTGCATATCACATATTCGTATAACAGCTTTCTTCCCCCTCCTCCTCCACCCATGGTCTTTCCCATGATTTTGTAAGGTCCTGCAGCCAAGGGGACTCACTAAAAGATACCGATAAGCAAATTTGTCCCTTTCTTCAATGCGCTGCACTGGTTAAAGGCTACGAGAAATAGAAACAGTTGTCGTGGAGCTGTACTTCCTCTTACAACAATTCTTGAGAAGAAAAAAAAAAATCTGTCATTTTTTCTGCCAGCTCAGGTGACTGACCCTTATTTTCATGGAAAGCTTATGACCTCAGTGTGAATTACAAGCGTCATCTTGTGCACTTTTTAATTTATTTTGACTTGAGTAAGACTTTTTCCTTGATATTCTAAGATACAGGAAATATGGTCTAGAGGAAGTTACTAGAAAGAGGGAAGCAAAACTGCTGGAAAACTGCGCCCTGCGTTGTTAATCAGCGGTTCACTGTCAAAGTGAACACAAATGTACTCTTGGTCCTCTGCTGTTCAACACACCTATTATGGATTTGGGTGGTGGAAGAGGGAGATGGTTACAAAGTATGCACCTGACTACTTTGTGACAGGCTGTAAAAACTCTGGAGGACAGGGTCATAATTCAAAAGGAACTGTCCAAAAAGAGCAATATCCAAAGAAGAAGAAAGATGACAAGAATTTGTTAGCACAATCTTCAAAGTCTTTTTAGTTCTGTCCCTCAAGCAAGAATACTCAACTGGACAAAGTTCTAACTTGTAGCAGCTCTCCAGAAAAGCCATCAAAGAGTCAGAAGCTGAACACACCAACTACAAAGAACAAACTGATGGGACCATTGTTTAATCTAAAGAAGAGGCACTTGAGGGGAGTAAAGTGCTAAATACAAAGAAGGCGGAAATAAGGCATCTTCCATATTATACAGGACAAACAGTAATGGACTTACACCTACAGCACAAAATATTTATGTTGGATGTTAAGAAGAGCTGTGTTGAATAATCTCCTTTTTCTAGACACCTATACAGATAAGAGGATAAACAAAATTCCCTATATGTCTCATAACAGTCTTTCCTTTATTGTCCCATACAAAGACCTATTGTGGCTTTTTTGTCTGCTTTTAATCCAGCCCATGTCTTGCTTTTCTGACAGTCTTGTGTAAAACTGTACCACCATGGATGGAGTCACACAAAGCAATCAAGAAAAATTTCTCTAATGGAAATTAGTAAAAAATGTTATGAGTATTTCAAAGTATATGTAACAAAATAAGGACATGTTAATTAATTTTTTTTTTGTCGTTCTGAGGCTTCAGTGGACCAAATGCTGCTTACAAATTCATGTGGACAGCTCTATATGGGAGTTTGATTCCCTGAAAAAGTGTCCTTATGTATAATTAATTATATATATCCGAAGTACAGTTGATTTAAAAATGCACAAGAAATAATGCAACGGACCAATTTTTCATTACAAGTGTTGAATGTAACCAACCAATAAAATCTCCTTCTGAAAATATATGAAGTACTTCCAAACTATTGTTTTCTGCTGCAGTTACAAAACGGCCTAACAGATGTTGTCTGGACACCTGTTCCAAAATCAGGACTCTTGTCTACCATGTTGTCATCTGGTACTTTAAAAGGACAGGGAAAGGAAAGGTAATAAAAGGGAAATAGATCTTCTTGTGACTAATGAATTAATTCCAAATGCTTGTTTAAGGTGTGGTACCACTCTCACAAGGAATATAAATACAATTTATAATGTAGGAGCCTTTTTTTCCTGTGCAAAACTTATGATGACTTTCAGACTACAAAACCCACTCCAACCATTTAATGCCACATATATAAGCATATATAAAAGTGAACGGGAAAACAGGCAGAAATGTACTTGAGCTTTAAGAGGATAAAATAAAAGCCACAGCAGTGAAACATAATTTTTCAGCTAGCAGAACACTTACATTGCTGTCTGGCTACTTTTCCCATTCATGACTTCAGATATAAGCCACCCATTCCTACACGGAATCTATGGTTTAGCCACAAAATGACCCTCCGTTCTAGCTTGCATCATACAGGCATTCAGCAGAAGCCAGCTCTTTGTGTAAGAAACACTTGTACAGTTGCTTGATTTACTGACCCACTACAAAAGTCTTAAGCTCTTTAGAAGAAGAAAACATAGCCTGAAACAATACATTCATAATATATGCACCCCAATGCTAACATTTCTATCTAACAGTGGGGATCATTCTTAAATTAAAGCTTTGCATTTAAACAGCTAAAAAAAATATGGCATGTCTAAAACAATTTTGTCATTTTTAAAATAGTTCATGATAATGAGGCACCTTTAGACTGCAGTAATTTAAAATGTGCTTTTCACTAGTTTGGCGAAATACAAAATAAATTCAACATCAAGTTGGGCAGTTTATAACAGAAAATCAGAAACCGTACCCTCTTCTCTTAAAAACAAAACCCATAAAAGCTGGTATGTCACTCTACACAATGCAGAAATCCACACACCATACTTGAACAAGTAAAGCTTTTAATCAAAAGGAGTCCAGTTTTCAAAGAAAACGAGATTGCTATGCAGATGCAGAAGTTTGGACCAATCTCCACTGAAATCAACAATGAAATATCCACCAGCTTTCTTGGACAATGGACCAAACACATACAAGTGTTGCCTGAACCTACAGCATGAGATCTGAGACACGGTAAGCATGAACACGGCCTTCATGACCTACCATCCTCCAAAATTCAGCCTGTTGCTTATACAGAAAGTGATCTCAAGTGGAAGATGTAAGAAGAGGAAATAACATGCAGGGTATTAACCAAACTCATTCAGCTTTGCTGCTGTCTGCAATAATTCACACAGCTGAGTCCACAGTTAGTCATCTCCTCAAGGGAGTTTACAGGAGCACTTAAAGGAGCTTTTGCTATAGACCTCCTTTGTTTAAGTAAACCCATAATGTAGTGATAATTGGTATTTACATTTAGCATATGTGCGCATGCACAATTTATCTTTCCTACATATCATCGCAGTACAGAAAAAACTAAGCAAAACCAAATTAACCACTATGACTAAAATCGATGAGAATTAAAAAAAATTACTAGTAATTTGAAAACAGACAGAATGCTAATTTTAGACTGCTAATAATCAGGAAAACCACACTGAGAACTCTAAAGCTTTCTTTCACTTTCAAAATTATGCTTTAAAGCAATTTAACAGTTAATTTCATCAGTGGTTTAAGCCATAATATCAAAAACAATCCAGTTGTATTTCAAGAGGTGAAAACTGAATCAGATGTAAAAGTAACTGTTGCATTTAATTAAGATTTTTTTTGTTAAAAATTATTATTTTCTAGTCAGCAAGTGTTGTAAAGGTCTAAAAACTATATGGGTATGAATTAATTCCATCAAAACATAGTACCACATGGCTTTAATCTGAAGCAGAATTAGTGAAATCGAATCATCGGTCTATTTGAGTTGTACGACAATTTAAAATTAGAGTGAGCATCTTTGACAAAAAAAGTTATTTTATTAAAAACTGCAATATTTAGCTTTTCATAAAGAACTCTCCCACATGATAAAGACACCAGTACTGCAGCTCTGGCTGAGCTTACTTTTATATAACTGACCTCAAATGTTTTGCTGCCTTAAACTACTTATTTTTAAAGAGAATAAAAAGGAAAAGTACTCTTGGAACCACTTTTAACACAATTCAATTTAGAGCACTTGCTAAAAAACTAAAAAAAAAAAAAAAAAAATCAAAATACAACTCTAAAGCACGTAATTTTAAATGCTGTCTGTAACAGCTCCATATTGAATCTTAACTCTAGCTAATTTCTAAATAAATTAAGAGATAAAGCTCCAAAAGACTAACCTCATTTTCTGCATGTGAGGAATTTCACTAGAAAAAAAACCCACATCTCCTTAGGGCTTTGGTCTAGACCAACAAAGGAAGTAAATAAATTTTAAACCTATATATCAGTGGACATGTTTTGTTCGTGATGATAGGCCACAAATTATTTGGGTAAACAAGGTTACGGTGAAGTGGAGAGGGACCCCCACAGTACTGCTGAATGGACATAAGAGCAACATCACTTTTCTGTCTCTTTTTCTGTTTGAACTTAAAGCTCTTTGAAATAGGGTTCTGCTCTTGCTGCTGCAAAGCTGTAAATCAACAAAAGATGAATCACATTCAAAGTCCTAAATAATACCTAACACAATTAACACAGCTGTAATAATGCAACAGTTATTGCTAAGTGAGCACTAACGCATACAACAAGGTTGCACACACATCCCATTTTCTTAAAGTCACCAACTCACATTGGTTTTCAACCACACCAGACATGATGTCGTGAGAAGCAAAATAGAGAAGGAGAAACCTTCCATAGTAAAAAGCTTTAAGATTTGCCAGGACATGGTGTTTACACATTCAAATTATTTTCATTTCAAGGTGCATACTCCAGTATCTGAGCAACAGGTATTTTACTTTCTCATAAAAAACTAACTCAATATGTTTTGATTACACAGAAGAGAAAGCTTTGTTAGTAAGAAAACAACTCCGAGTCAACTAAAATCTGTTTGTGGTATACTAATGCAAATTTTTTAACTCTTCCCTAATATTTTTGTTTTGATGTTGAAATAAGTGGGAAGTTGTTAAATAACTCATGATTTGGTATTACTGAGATTGTAGCAGCTATCAACTCCCAGAAGACTTAAGCTTTAAATACAATTTTTTTTAAAAGGAGTGTAGTAGTAAATGTAGTTGGATCAGTAGGCTCTCTCAAAAAAATCATCAAAAAAGAATAGTGATCAGAATCAAAAAAAACCAAATATATGTGGACAAAAATCTGATTAAATATATCAACTAAAAGTGACTTCATAAAACACTAAAGCTCTATCATTAGAGAGAGTATAATAAGTCCATATAGCTCTGTTGCATCCCAATGTACCCAGTTCTCAGAATATCATCTAGACTTTTCTGTCTGGACCACAAAGATTTAAAACAAAAATAATTCATTTTCACTGAGAGGTAGAAAATAGTTTGCCTGCATTTATAAAGCAGTGAGGAAAACAAAAGCATGTGGTAAGAGATTCCAGGAGGGAATGACACCTGGAACAAGAGAGGAGTAAAGGAACATGCTTTCATAGCAAGATAATATTTTGGACTACTACAGCTCCAGCTGAGGAAGAAGACACTTCTATCTCAGCAGTCATTTGGAAGCAGAGAAATCTTGGTTGTCCCCCAAAGCTCTCTAAATGGTTATGGTGAAGAACTGAGGCAGACAAGACCATGGAAAGGTTCTATGATAGTATCTACAACTCCTTATCTTTTTTGGAATCCAAAGCTCTTAGAAACCTTCATAAAACCCCAAGCTGTCTCCAATAAAGTGAAGAAATCACACAGTTGGGAGTTTGTGAAAACAGATGTTTAAGCTACTGAATGTCTGGGGTGTCTGAAAGTCCTTCTCTCAGAGATGAGAAGTACACCAAGAAACAGTGTTCGACCTTAGCCTGATTAAGACAAGCCTATGGAGACACATCATAGCGAGATCCAAGCACAGCAGGTCCATGAGTAGTGGATTTCTAAACAAACAAACAAAACTCCAAACCCCTGCAAACAAGAAATGGATCCAAGTCACGAACCAAAAAGGTCAATATTTTTAAAACTGCCTTCAATAGAAACAAAACAGGACATAGATTTGATCTTTATTAACACAAAAGAGAAGATTTTGTAACACGTTTTAAAAAAACTCACAACAAACCACAAGCAAACAACCCAAAAAACAATATACACATACATTCCACTTAACTTTAGGCACTAAGTAATCCCAGGTTTTGCAACACCTTCGTCAGTGCAGAGAGAACTTCCAGAGGCTAATTTTACAATTTGCATGGGTTAAATTATCCTCAAGGAGATGTTCCCTCAAGACAGTTTTGAGTGACTAAGTTTCTAATACAGCACTCAGATAAACGTTGGATTGTGTTTAAAATGCAACTCAGTTAAGCACACTGAAGTCCTCAGAACATAATAACCATTTCTTTGCTCAGAAAATCTCTAATTTTCCAAAGATTCCAGCATTTCTTTAGACTGTGGGGAAAAAAGTTGACATCACTCACTAGAAGTTAGTCTGTATGGCCTTTCAAAATTAACAGATATCAAAAAGAAATCAAATAGCTTATTACATTTTCACATATCCATATCTAATTGCCTAATAATATTGATGCAATTTAAATGACTCTTGAAAGTCAAGGCAAAATCATTTCTTGGCAGTAATATATGATCTTGAAGCACACACTTTACTTACACTAAAATAACTATACACACATCAGGACTAATTCAAAGCCTATTAAAACGATTGTTAGGTCTCTCACTAACTTCAGGGTCAGATTTTGATTCACATAACTCCCAACAGAGCTCATGATCTTCATGTATGGAGTCATCAGCTCAAGAAAATTCAACTAGAGTTGCACAGTTAGTAAAATCAAAGTGGGGAATAGTATCTCGAAATTACAATTGCTAGCAGAACAGAGGTGAAGTTACCAATTTGCAATTTATGTATCCAACACTATATACAGAGATCAGAAACGTACTTCCACATGCTGCACCTTTATGCATTTTTTTGGAGAACCAGAATTACAAGCATATACTGCAGCTGTGGTTCAAAGCTTGAATAATCAAAGTAGGCCTTCAAATCAGTAGTGAGACACCTGAGTTACGAAAGCATGGCATCGTCTTCACTGTACCTACACTGCATGATGCATTTAATAATGTTGTTTATTTCCAATTCAAACAAAAAACATGAAGTTAGTTTGTGATGAAGCATGAGTTAACAGCAAACTAGGTACCTAGTGCACTAACACTGAAGTGGCTGTGAAAACAGAGAACTAAGCACAGATATATCCCTCCAAGAAACTCAATGTAGGCTTTCACAGAGATCTGTTCCGCCTCAGCTATGTGCCTAGAAATATCCTATTAATGTTCTCTTAAGCAGAGGTTAGGGCACAGATGTCTTGACACATTCAAGACTGTAACTGCTTTATGATCCTCCCTTCCCACTGTGATTCTCAACCAAAGAGCTGGTTGGTGAAAATTACGGAAGCAAAATAAAAACAGTTTCTATGGCAATTAACATAGCTTTATACACATTGAATATTGCAGAATCAGTTTGGGGGTTTGTGTGTTTGTGGTTGGTTTTTTTCCCCTAAATAAGAAAAGAATTACAGCAACTCTCGCTACCATACTCATGACTTCTCTCCAAGACTAGCTCCTCATGTATTTCAAGCCCCTGGCTGGTGCCCACTGCTTCCCAAAGAGGGAATCAGTCTGACCTGGTCTGCCCCCTGTACATGACACTTCAGCTGCATTCCCAGGCTGGGAAGGGGACCTGATGGCTGAAAGGAGCATTTAATTGAGTAGAAATGTTTCATATGAAGTGCTACAGGTTTTCCAAGCAGAGCCTCTTAGTGAGGGAATAAAAGGAGAAGGACAAATGCCCACAGCAGAACTTCCATGCCACAGCTATTGTGGCTGGAAATTTCAAAGCAGCTCTGATTTACTTGGCGAGTCGCTTCACAGCACTCACCTTACAGCGGCTTAAGGCTGTCACCGTGCACCCACCTACACTTTGTGCTTCTCAGAAGACAAAAAATAAAAACACATTTTAGTACTTTTTCTGACTTTAATAGGAGCCATCTGATGCACTGAACATGTCTCTAACTTTTATTCCCTGCCACACGAAATGACACTTAATCTGGTTTATATTTACGTGGATGACAAGCTGGAGTTGTGTGTTCTGTCTAACCATCCCAGCACCCTTGGCTACAACATTTCACCATACTTAACTATGCTTGCTTAATAGTTTTTAAAAGTAGCATGCCATAGCACCCATGCAGTTATTTGGGACTCTTGGGGTCACCAAGGTGAATCTCCCCAGGAAGCTGGTTATGTTGGCACGCTCTGAAGGCACTTCACACAGCCTGACAAGCTCAAGTTTTGCGCTTCCATTTAAAAATACACTTAGCTGAGGGGGTCAGTAACCACATTTTATCTATAGTTTATTGTCTTGAATGCTTGCCTAGGAAACAGAGATCTGTCACTGCAGCACAGTTTCTACCAGAAGCTCAAAAACACCCAGTGAGTCTGACCAGATGCCCAGCTCACCTTGCTTCACCCCAGGCTGCTACCCAGGGTCTCGGTGCCTGGAGGCGAGGTACGGATGTCCTGAGCACTGAGGCTGGCTCACAGAATCCCACCCTCAGCAGCCTGATGTTCTTTTTTTCTCCCTTTGTTGCCACTGAAAGATCAGACCCTTGATCCTTTACCGAAAATATAACCAAGAGTAAAGGCTTCAGATTTGTACTAGGAATATTGGCTACATTCATCTACGTGTGGATCTGCAGACTGGGACAAAAACATGGATCGTGTTCTGTTCTCACAGTAGTGCAAGCCCAGAGTAACTACTGACTTAATACATTTATTTAGGATATATAACTGAGTACATAAAAGGACATAAGCCAAAATAACTCTTAGATTTATAGATTTAATTTTAGTTTATGATTTTTAAACTCCTTAACAAATCAGAACAGCCACGTACTTTTGATACGCAAAGCGTATTCCAGGTTGATTAGCATGTTTAGTTTAGGAAAATTGGTGTGTTTCATTATAAAATAAATTATCTTAATTGCCTAAATACACTGCTTGAAAGCTTAATTCTTTTTTCTGTTACCAATATTGCCAAATCTTATTTTATCTTCAGAGTTTTTACTGTTCTACTTAAAACTCCTGGAGGCAATCACAATTCAAACATTCACATATGCTTCTATACAAAGCATAGCAATGACAAAAAAACTCAAAAAAATGTAATACTTCTTCCGAACCCAGAAAGGTCATTTGGACTGAGGTGCCCAATATAACTGCCTGGATTTGGCTCACTAGAATAATTCCTTCTACAAGTAGCTACAGCTTCCTCCCTCCTGTCCTCTTTCTCAGATACTTCTAGATATAAAGCTGGGGCTATTTATTTATTTACTATATTTAGCTATAAGCTGGAGCTGCATGAATTCTTCACGCACCTTGCTCCCTGTTTACGGAAAAATCACAGCTCCTCTCTCTTCACTCAATTAGAAACAGGCACGCCACGATGACACCTGCTCTAGTTAACTCATGTATGATGGATGAATATCCGCTCACAGATAAATGGCACATGTACTTGTGAGAGAAAAAGTAAGGACATGAAGGACCTGCAAGAAGCAGCACACAATACCCAACTACATGGCAAGATACATAGCCATTACAATGGAGACGTTCATGTGTTACTCACTGATGAGTATGTCTTGGGATGAAGTCATGTTTGGATACGTCACTTGAATAAAACAGACTACTACGACCAGCTGATTCGATAGGAAGTAATTAGATTTTGATCTTGTATGATTACACCTTATTAATTCCCCATGTTCTCTCACACCATGCACTAATCTGATCACCCTGTGTCAAAATAAAAAGAGAATCTGGCAAGCAGACACTCGAAGACAAGAACACCCCACAATGCCAAACTGTTTCTGTTCAAGAGTTGAAAAGTAAACATAAAATTATAAGAGGAAATACCCAAATATTATACGTGATTTCTTACAAAGCAATAACTGGTTGAAATCTAAAGAAACAATACAGTAACACGCTTAAAATAAAGGCAGTGGGGAGAGTTCCATGCTCCCACGAAGACTCAGTTACATGGTGCAACTCAAACTCCTTTCCATGGAAGACTGTGGAGGCATGAGCTACAAACAGCTATAACAAAGGAATTCAGCAAACTCGAAGTGGGTGAGTATGAAACAGGATAATAATCTTGGCAGGCTAGAGTTACCCTGGCTCAGTCCTAATATCCGCTGCCTGATGGAAGTCAAAGAATAAAACTGGAAGAAAGCATCTCTCCCCTTCAAATACATTCATTCAGTATTCACAACATAATCAAATGAAATATTAACCCAGATGGACTTCGGTATGCCATTTCTAATGCTTTTTGTACTTGTAGTCAGACCAAAGAGGATTTTGACATGCCATGCTGCATGTTGCTTGGAGGGTCAGGTACACTAAAGGAAGATCATCTGCTCTAACTTCCTGCTTGGAATGGCCATTTTCCTTTATGTATCTCCGCACTGAATTGAAAGTCTTAGAAGCATAAAAGCTCCTACTTGAGAGCATCTAGACTTGATGATCAGAATAGATGCTAAAGTCACTATTTCCCTTGACAGTTTATTCCAAAGTTTAGTCACTCTCACAGTTCAGAAAAAAACAAAACCAACAAAGAACAAAACACCCAATCTCTCTGACTTAAAATTTTAATTTCTGCTATGCCTTTTGTCATGTTACATTTTCTCTTTTCCAAAGATTTCTACATGCTTGTCCCAGTCATCTTTTGATTTGTAATTCTTTAAGATGCTCACTAAAGTTATTTTCCTCTCTCTCTTTTTATTGTTATGCTTCTCTTTTCCCCAACACAGTTCCTCAGTGCAGCTTCATCTGTACACATCAAAACTGGAGGCAGTAGCTCAGCAGCTGTCTTACTCATGTCACAAGCAGAAGAGGAGAGGAAGGTACTCACTGTTGTTCTCTTCTACATGTATGAGGTTCTTATGATCTTTTCTTAGTGGCAACACACTAATGAAGGATCACATTAAAATGTATTTAGCTATTAAATATTTCTTCTACTAGCGCTTCCCATAAGTCTTCTATCGATGTAACAATTATATTCAATCTTAAATACTAAAAGGCAAATCACAGTTTTCTTTCAAGAATCATAAGTTTAAAGTCTTATTATTTTGCTTGGATAGACTCATAATTTTTTACATTTTACTACAGCAGGGTAAAAAAGTTTTTGTATGTGATGTAGCAGACAACAGTGACATATCAGTAATATATGTTGTTTATTGCTCTCACTATCTTTATAGGGTGTCATTTTATAGGCCATATAAAACACTTGCAATTTATTACGAAGGCCATTCAAACCAGTCTGCTACGACAGTTGAACTATTTCTTAAAGCCTTAAAGTTTCCAGGCTTTCAAGAAGACATTTTCTCTACTGCTTTTTTTTTTTTTCTGCCAATGCTCATTGCCAATCATAAATATGAGGCCTGACAGGGTCAGGATTATCATGCTGAGAAGTCAAGACACTCCACTGGATGTGAAGTAAGGGTTGTAATTGATTCATTTCCACTTTCTTTTCTAACAAAGTTAAACAGCCTTTTGCCATAAAGACATGAATGAGAAACACAGGGAGTTGCATTCAGTGTTCCCCATTTGTCCCATTTTCTGTGAAACTATCACTTGGAGCTTTGGGGCAGAGAACTGCACTTCAAGTACAAAACACCTGAGGTTTTTTGTAATTACGGTCTACTAAAAGCATAGGTTTTTTATGTTTAAAGCAAATAAATGCATTATGTTACACTTTGCAGCTTGAGGCAAAGATGAGAACAGGACAACCACGAAATACTTCTGACTCAGATGAAATGTGTGTGAGAGGTGACACAGGTCTCACTTATCCACTCAGAATAAAACATTTATTAAAGAAGGATGAAGATGAAGCAAGCAGCTAGGAGCAGCGGTGAAGGAGACAACAACTTTGGCATCTGAGTTAGAAGAGCGTAGGCAGTTGCTTCATTGGCACTACCACAGAGGTCTCTGAGTGTATCTAAAGATACATTTGTGAACAGTCACGTTTCATTATGGAACAAAACTCGGAAAAAAGTTATAATCATGCATGTACTACAGTCCGTGCAGGTAAGGGAATAAGGACCTTGAAAACTACTTAAAGGTATCAGATTAATAAAAGGAAGGTTATTAAGTTGATTACTTCTGTCTCATGCTCTCTTTATCAACTTTTACACTACGAAGTGATATACGATGCAATACAATATTTTAAGAGAGAGGAAGCAAAGAGAGCTCAACTCAGCCTACTATTCATCCACATTGGATAGAGTGGACACTGATTTGACTGTACAGCAAATTTGAACTAGAAAATTAGAAAAGCTTCTCTAAACAAAGATACAAATTTGGCTTCTTCTAAATAAAAATGGTTCTCCCCCTGATAACGTACATTTTCTGCACTCTGTTATATTTCAATAGTATATGTAAGTATACAGACTTAAAGCCTTGATGTCTCTAAAATAATAATAAATGTAAGTGAATATCCTTGAGTCTCAACATACAGCTAAGTATGATTTTCTCATCAAGGCTGTAACAAGTATTAATAACCAGCTTCTCAAAAATAGCTTATCAATCTGCAATTAGAATTTCCACATCACATTTACAAGAGTTGGCAAGAAAGTTTTGGGCACTGTGTAGAAACAAAGTTTAAAAAATAAAAATATAAAAACTGAAAAGAAATACCTATTTTTAAGAGTCCATTTCAAATTTGTTTTCCCCATGATTCTGAACTGTAACTGACATACTGGAAGCCAAACCAGAAAAGTAGAAAATATTATTTCATGGAAAAAAATTGAGTAATTTTATGTCAGCTATGGCAGAATTGCTAGCTGGCAGTTTTAAGTACACAAATATCTTGACAATAATAAACCATATTTAAAAGGACCTACGTGCATATATATATATGGACATATTTTGTTTGTGTGCATGTGTACATTTGTGTGTTTATACCCGTAATGCTGGAAACAGCATCATGGCATTCTATAGTTAGACCTAAATTAAGCAACAGCATCCAGATACAGAACAATACATTAAAATAAAACTATATGACCTCAGGAAATCCCATACTAAAATTATCTCTCCTCTAATTCCATTGTACTAACACTGAGCAGGAATCAAGACAACAGCTGGTGTTAGGTATCAGATGCATTGATGTAATACACAGGTTTATTTAATGTTTTTCCTAAATAAAACGTATACTTTAGACTCTCAGCATAGAATATGTTACATAGTGTTCCAATTCACCTTACTTACTGGATATATGCTGCTAGAGCTGTAGGAATAATTGGGCAGCAGTTCCCATCTCTCCCCTTCTGCTGCTGCTTTTCTTTATCCCTTTCACCTTCTCCTTCAGCCACTTGCTATTTATAACTCAGCACCACCCAATAGGATTTAAACATTAAGCAAAGCTCCAGTACTTCAGCAACTTTTCAAGCTTGGTCTGAGAACAAAAACTTCATACATTTAAGAAATTTCAGCAAAGAGGGTGTTGAAGACACTGAATGCAACTGAAAAGAGTTGCTGTAGTTACACAAGATAAGTGTGCACATGCACACATTTCATTTAATGCCCGCTCACCTAGATGCTCACTTAAAAGTGTTAGCTTTTGAAACTTCCAATTTCTGAAGAAACCTTGAAACTGTGGCTTATGAGGTTGTGTCACATATTCCACCTAGGTGCCTGTCTCTGTCTTTTAGTTACAACAGGAGTCCAGACAGTGTGACTCAGCTGCTTAACCTTTAAGTAGATAAAGCGAGATAAAGCCAACCAATAATCACAGATGTTTTCCAAAGAATTACTGTCTCCTTAAAGGCATTTTCTGCTCAAAGGCTATTTTTCCATTGGACTTTGCAAAGAAATCAGGGCTGTGGAGCTGAGTTAACCATACCCACTGTGATCTGAAGTTATTGATCAACAAATGTCCTAGATTACCACAGAAAAAAAAAAACCAAAACAACAAAACACAGAAGTCCCCAACTATCTAGATCTACTTTTTCTACTGGCAACTCTCTATTCCTGCCCTCCCACGTGTCCTGATCTCCTGTGCATACATGACCATATGTGCAGCCAAGAGGTAATCAGACCAAAGAGGTGGTCCAGCGGAGCACTCCTAGCCCTCAAATCTTCCCTCCCCATAAGCTGCCATTCAGATCATGTTCACCACTTGGTTCCCCCTGCGGATCCCCACACATTCGTGCTGGCACATAGGAAGGGGCAGTGCAGGGGACAAATGAGCAAGTGGGCAATGGGAATGCTGTTTGGGCTAGTGGCACCAAACTACGCCAGCTTAAGCGGTTAACTGCAGCTGGAACTGCTCCAATTTTTCCACTTATAAGACCCTGTTTCTAGCTGTTTATTCAAAGGTTTTGACAGACTTTAACCTGAAGCTTGATTTTTCCACTGGGGAACTGTCCGAATGCCTGTTTCTTGTCCACATTAAAATAGCACAGCCTCCTCAACTGAGGATTTTTAGCATCTTAAACTGACAGGGAAGTATGATCTGAAGTGACAGAGAAAAGAAAGAAGAAACAGAGGGTGTCTCAGGGGCATACTTTACCATCTTCAGCAAAATTTGCACAACAAATAAGCATTACAGCTTATGAATTTTCAGTAAAGACTCTGGCAGATTGCTCTGCTAAAACACAAAAAGGTTTAAGGAACAATCAGTACACATTCCCTGAAGCTGCTGAACAGGACATGCAGGTATAGCGCTGGTGTGCAGCAGGTCATGAAGTGACAGTAGTGCAGTTTCTTTTTCATGTACTCTCACTGATTCCAGAGCTAAAAAGGTAGGAAAGTTGAGTTCAAAGGAACAGAATGCAGGAAAATGACCTCATTAATGTTTACAAATATATCAAGGGTGAGTGTCACGAGGATGGAGCCAGGCTCTTCTCGGTGACAACCACTGATAGGACAAGGGGTAATGGGCTGAAACTGGAACATAAGAGGTTCCGCTTAAACTCGAGAAGAAACTTCTTCTCAGTGAGGGTGACGGAACACTGGAACAGGCTGCCCAGAGAGGTTGTGGAGTCTCCTTCTCTGGAGACATTCAAGACCTGCCTGGACACGTTCCTGTGTGGCATAGTCTAGGCATTCCTGCTCTGGCAGGGGGATTGGACTTGATGATCTTTCGAGGTCCCTTCCAATCCCTAACATTCTGTGATTCTATGATTCTATGAAAATGATCATTCTGGCTTGAGAAGAAAATGAGAAGAAAGGAAGGACGCTGAGAGAAGGAACAGAGCTAGAGTCTGCAGCTGCAACTTGGATCTCGGAGCAAAGAGTGGGAGAAGCAAGAAAAGATAGCTGTGATCTGAAGCTAGTGAGGGTGATGGGGGAGAGAGGGGTATATTTTGGCACTGGATTTGCTTTGCTGAAAAAAAGAGCCAAAGGAATTAAAGAGCTGTGACAGCCTGGTGCAGCTTTTTGCCATTTATTTGCATGAGAAAGGGCATTAAAGGTTAGGATGATGGGTACAGAGAAGGGAAGAGAGAGATCCCTGGAGGCTTTTAAACTGAGACTGGACATGGCGCTTAGTAAACAGACTGGAGTTGGACCAAGGGTTGGACTTGATGATCTCTGAGGTCTTTTCCAACCCAATTGATTCTATGATTTCACAGTCTGATGATGAGGAGAAGCAAGTAATACAGAAAGCAGTAAGGAACTAGAGATAGATTTTAAAAAATAAGAGCTGCTCAAGACCACAGGTGAAAGACAGAAGCCTAAAGATACAGCCTGATGCGCCCCCTCAGCTATTTTAGTATTTACACAATGATGCCTGGAATGGGCAAAACACACCCAAAGGTCTTAAGACACAGGTTTCCATCTCTTCAGCTTGATCAGTTTTCTTAGGAATCCACAGCTCTTAGATTAGGTTCAGCACAGATAAGGGATAAGGCAGCAGTTTCCTGATGCTTTGGGAAACTGGTCACGCAGGCCCACGCCTACTGAAGACTGTCCTCTGGACTCAGATGATGCAGTTGTGGGCATTTTTGTTGAGCTGTCCAATGTCTCTGAACACGAGGCAACTCCAAAGAGTATTAGAAGAACATAATCAAAAAAGGAGTTTCTAATGCTGGCATTGTATAACTTCTATATATTCACACACTACATATACGTTACAGTTGCAATGCCTGTCAATACTATTAGATTATCTTGGCTCTAGGCTAGCATTTTATTTATGTGGAACGACAGCAAAATATTGATTATAAATCTCCATATCGTAGCAAGAGAAAGGTTCCAGACATTGAACTCATGTCACTGAATGCCTAAGTACAAAGTCAAAGGTAAACAAAATTTGCTTGTATGTCTTTCTGTTAGTTTACAAGACATGGCAAGGACTTTAACTACAGTACCTGTATATAAACCTCCACTCAAGATTAGCACAAACAATAACCCAAGAGATGGTCTTACAAACCATAGGTGTGAGTTTAGCTGCTTGTGAATTGCATAGATTTTGTTGCAATAATTAACCTGTTCACAAATAGGTCATTCCTCATTAGGCTGTTGAAAAGTTAAAAAATAGTGTTTATAAAACTGTAAGTCTTTACAAGAGCAGGTTAAACAGTCTTGTAAGTTAAGGGCTGTATGACAATGCACACAACGTACTTTGTGGAGTTCACTGTGCATATTATTTATGGAAGAAAATAGAATAAAATCAAAGCTAAACACAATTTTCACAGTTGTAATAAAGAATATGAAGAATAGCAGAATTCAATAGGTTACTACAAACATGGAAAAATATTTAGAAAAAAATCCCACTCATCATCCAGTAGAAAGTAAATCTTACTCAGTATATCACTTGTTAGATAGTATTTCTAAGATAATAATGAGGATTTAAACATATATGCCTCAGTGGGACCCTTACCAAAAGGCACAAATTCCTAAGGTTAAGCAGCACTTGGACTCCTCTAGTGAGGCAGATGAAAGATGTGCCAACACCACAAAGAAGACGGAACAATTAATGCAAGAAAAAAAAAATAAAATCCAAATCCTAGATAACTTAATTTCCTTCAGGAGCAGACAGAATTTTCTAAGGGGGTAGAACTAAATGTCTACAAAAGCTCACATTACATAAATTTGTACCTGCACAGCATTTCCTTTAAATTCCTTATCTTCTACCTCTTCTGGGAAGAGAAGAAAAGGGAACTAAGCGAAATTTTTGACCCAACTGTTTAGGACCCAACTCTACTACCTTTCTGTAAATATTCCTGCAATTCTTCCCGTACTTTTCTACGGAATAGGGCATCAAGAGCAAGACAGGATCTTCTGGTTTAATTCTACAGTTTGGACTGCACTCATGTTCACCAAGTGGTACTTGGAAGATGGTATTTCCTACAAACAAATCTATAATAAGTGTTCCAAGCACCATAAGCATTTCATAAGTGCTACAGATTTTGATTCTGACCTACAGAGAAAATACTGTCCAAAGCTGGTGAAACCACAGGCAAACAACAACTGAAGTGACACCATACATGTAATAAAGGTCTAAAGATGAAAATAAAATTAGCCTCTTAACAAGTGAGGTGGGAGAAAACTGACATTAGACTCAATCCCTGTCACCAGCCAAAATACAAGAAAAAAACCTCCACAGTTGTATTTGACTGAAATATACTATGAAAGGATTAAATGACACATTTATGTTCCTTCTTTAGTTTGGTCTTTGAAAATTTTGGGACATATATCCCAGACCCCAATATAAACAGCAAATTTTATTTTCTAACTGATGAAAACTTTTCTTGCCTGTGCAACACTCAAGATTCAAAGAAGAGAGAAGCATATTAACTGCAGAATAAGCCTTTACAGATATGACAAGTTGCCAACATCCACCAACAGATACAGAAGGAAGAGACAGGGACGTTTTCCAATATCCTCAGCCCAACTGTGGATGTTAGGGGGGTATGAGGGGAGTGAACTGCAGGAAGCAACTAACCCCCATTTTTCTCCTCAAGCAGAACAGCACGTGCTGCTGAGACTGACAGAGGCCAAACACTTGTCTAGGCAGGCCATTAGCCTGCCCCAGTGGACTATATACTTCAGGCTAGGCTTGACACGCATCTAAAAATTTGCAAGGTTCCTTATAAATTTGCTCAGTCGTGTGCACCTAGGCAATGCACATAACCAAGCTCTCACAAATCTTGCCTGACAGTAACATCTTATTGTTAACAGGTATGACTAACCTTTGCAAGATTGCTGGCATATTTCACAGATTACTTTGAGAGCACAGCTGACTTCTTAAAAAATAACTAGGAACATGAAATATACAGCTCATGGTTTATAACACAGAAGATAGCAAATCCCATTAAATCTCTCGCTGTGCACATGTGGCAGGCAGAAAAACATATTCAAAGCATAATGAACACATAGGTTAAAAAATCATTCATTATCTTGAAACAGGGTCTTAAGAATTACTTTTATGTGAATTTTGAGGCAGTAGCAATAACTATGAAATGCCTTCTCCTATGCAGTTCTTGAGTACCAATATGGGTAGTTCTTTAAGAGAGGTATTTTCATTATGCTCACATCTGACATGTTACAAAACACTCTTAAGACACACTTCAAAAATATATAAGTGGATTATTAGGAACAGCTTTATTACAAAAAGCAGGTTACATAAGTCAAGGATCTTTAACCTGAAAAGGAACAATGGAGAGGATGGCTCGATAAAACCACAAGCAGCATGGACAATTGTTCTCTGCCTCATCCAGGAAAAGAACTGGGAAGTTTCATACATAATTAACAGGTGTCAGGCTCAACAAGCAGAAGAAATGGTTCTTTCAGTTTTGAGGCATTTTTTTTTTATTTACTATTATATATATTAAACAGAACATCCACTCAAAGCCAAATGTCTTGAGACAGAAAGGCATTTATGACAAAAGCTTCTGTGGGCTCAGTAAGCACCTGGATAACATGTAGGAGAAAAGTCAACTGAAAGCTTTTAAATAAAACAAAATAATCCCCCACAAACACCTCGTCATTTAAGGCAAGGAAGTCCACAAGCTGCCCAGCTGCCAACAGTCTGTAAGCATGTAGTGACACTTTCCATTTCTTTGCTCAGAAGGAGGCTGTCAAGTAGGTCCTACATTTTGGCAGAGCTTTGCATGATAAAGGCATAAATAAAAAGACAAGAAGTTCAGACAAAAAACCTAAGAGGTACTGGAAGAGCCAGAAGAGTGGCTATAGCCAAGTGCATGTTGCCATGGCTGCCCTTTCACTAGGAAAAATGTGATGAGCCCAGGGATCATCCCACGAACATCTGATGCCTGACAATGAGTTTTCCAACTGAAGTCCTCAGCTGGCTGACGAGGGAGCAGCAGGGACACACTCACACACCAAGATTTCAGAGCTTCTCCTGAACATGGTCTGTGGGATGCAAAGGTGAAGAAACAAAGCAAGCAGAGTACAAACCCCCCAGTCTGTTTCCATGAGATGGTTTGAAGACAAATCACCAGCATTAGAGACAAATCAACAACACAAACTCCCCACAGGGGAATTAAGCAGAGCAGCTCACAGTACAGAGGATAAAAAAGAAACCTGGGGGCCAGGACTCAGAGGGCACTGTCTTGTTGCAAGAAGAGGCATGCCCATGGCCAAAGGGCAGCCTTCACCTGGAACTAGGGAGCAGAGGGTGTGAGGGGGAAGGTGTGACAGATTGCTCCTCATCATGTGCTGGGCATGAGGTTCCCATCATCATGCTCCAAGTCATCCTCTGCCACATCAGTGGGTCACACTGTGCATGTTTAGTGGCTGTACAGCAGGGGCTGCCCAACCAGACTGCCCATGCTGGATACTGTTGAAAATTACACATACGGCTAGCTTTGACACTTTGATCAGGTACAGTCGTTCTTCTACTCTTATGACTTTAATACTCAAAATAAATACCATAAGCCAACTAATTATGGAGTAAAGTAGCAACTTACAGGCTCAAGGAAAAAATATAGATCATCTGTCTGCCATAAGAGATGAGGCTTTGAAAATTTCATTAATTTTCTGAAACCGTTAGCCAAGACATTCAAAGAGTTTCATTACTACAAAGAGCCTTTTTATTCTATTAACCCAGATTAGTAATGACTGTTCAGTTTAGAGTTTGTCTAATGCTTCAGTTCTACCTGATGCAAGAGAACAGCCTAATTCTTCCTTCCTTTGAAATGTTGTGTTGCCCTCTGAAAATCCTTCACTGCTCCTTTTCCTACTTCCTGCTCCAAGATTACTGTCCAATGTGCTTTTACTGCCTTATCAGCCTGTTCATAGATATTTCAGAAAGTATTTAGAACTCCTCTACAGCTCTTTACTCTTCTCATTTGTTTTTACTAATTTGATCACCCTGCTGGCTCAGTCACATGGACAAAAAAAAAGAAGCAGGGTTCTAAATAATCTTAAAGATCCTCATATTTTTCACAGCTGATGATTAGAAAGAAATAGGCAGCTCTTCTTGAGTAAGAAAAACAAAAGTACTTTTTCACACGTCACTTTCCACACTTCTCAGTTGTACAGGCTGCATTTACTCTGACTTGAGCACCATGGCCTTGGAGGGAAGCATGACTGCAGAGACAACCCTTTATGAACCAATTCACTACTCTAAGGCAGCTTGATCTCAGCACTTGAGTCCAGGCTGTTCATCAAACCCATCTCCCTTAGCACACACAGTATGGCATTCCTGGCAGGTGAAGGAACCTGTGCTACAGCAGATGGGAGCTCCCCACCTGCTAGGCAATGCTCAGCCACAAAAGGACCCCAGACCTTTCCAAAGTGTGTGTTCAAAAAAGTATATTCTCACGTCTCGGGGTGCACCTGGGAACACAGGGCAGAAGGCACAAACTCAGCATCACTAACATTCCAGCAAGCAAGCAAGGAGACCCTCAGAGAATTTGATTTTGAGCCTAACTCCTCGGCTTCTTCTGCCTGACTGTTTAGATGGAATCTCCATGAAAGGCTCTGAAACTTTACAAGGGAGACAGACCAATACCCACCATATTCAGTCATGTTAGTGGGATATTTAGCAGCTTTTAATGTTCTCCTGAAAGCTGTGCCCTGCGGCCTTCACAAGAGGGTGCCTGGTATTTTTAAATGAATCAAGACTTTGCTTTTCTCTAGCCAGAAACACACCCAGTTGGAAAGACAAAATAATTGTCCATCACTACCTTTCTGGAAAAAACACTTGTCCCTTTTTACTGAATCTTCTGTGATTCAACAGTGCAAGCCTCCAGACTACTAACAAGATTGTCTTGCTTCCTCCAAATCACAGAATATTTCAATACTAATTACATAAAGGAAATAAAATTTAAAAAATCCTTACGACAAAGAGATACTGACATCTTAGCACAAGTCCTTGACATACATGAATAAAATGAAGTAATTAGTCATGTTTGTACCATGGCAGTGCTCTGCCTGTTACACAAGATTTGCTGGGGTGTGGGTAGGGTGAAGAGGAAGTCATAGGCTGTGTTTCAATGTGGAAACATCAGTCCCTATGCAAGGGACAAATGGTAATAAGGCGTTACCTTCCACGTTTCTTTCTTAAGTTCCTTAGACAGTTAATTACACTGCTAATCTAACAAGAAGTAGCAATTCTATGAAAATCATATATAAGAGTCTCCATGAATAGTCTTGGTACTATTACATTCACAGCAAAGTATGTTTCTGTCAAATGTATCTGCAGATAGTTACAAATATATAGAACCGGAATGACTGAAGCTATATTACTTTCCTTTTCTGCATTATTTCAAGAAATAGTAGAACTAGTGTTCTCTTAATAGTGAGTGTGCAAATAAGCAGAGATTTTATCCTCAACGGTACATCAAATAATGAACGATCCTTTTAGGGGTACAAAATACAAATGTTTTCTTTGACTTCTAGTGAAACCTACTTTTCATGGTATCCTCCTAGTCTCTAATTCACAGCAGACACAAAGTTGTCACATAGCTTGGAATACTTAGCAGTTGTTAGTTAAGAAAAATGACAAGTCAAGACTGTGGTGAATTCTCAGAGGTCCAAAGGCAACATTTTCAAACGAAACAGTTTTTTTTAAAAAAACAAACAAACTCAAAATTACTTGCAACACTTGTGACAAGAAATGTTCTCTCTTTTCTTCTTAAGGAGCAAACAAAAACAAAGCTGTTGAAGCAAGTTTTCCTTAAAAGTTTTCTCTGCTTCTCTGGCTTTCCTCCAGAATTTTTTTCTTTCTCCATGTTAAGTTTCTTTAATATGAACATAGCACAAAGTGAGACCACCTACATGGACAGTTCCTTGCGCTCAACTCTGAGCACTTTCAAGTGCAGGCAAGTGTGAATCTGAGTCCACAGATCCCAGCCTTACTTATGAGCTCCACAAACAGGACAACAGGTTCACAGCAGTGTCCATTTGGGCTTGCTCTGAGTCACAAGGAGCCCCGAGAAGGGAACCTGTTCATCCCATCCTTCCACTTCTTCCCCAGCAAGAATCCTGTAAGATCAGGAATCGAGTCGGCAGAGTAGGAATGCTGATCCCACCATCAAACACCACCACCTATCAGTGCTATTATATTGTTCTTCAAGTTACTGTATGTATGGGTCCCACACTTGTAGGATAATGATCATTAGCCACAAATTTGGAAAGGGGTGAATGACTTTTACTTGAATCACAACTTCAATACAGTCCTGCCAAAATTAATGTTTGACCTGGAAGCAACAAATACACGCCAACCTCCAAAATTGCTGCTCCTTATCTCTCTAATGAGACTGTTCCTTGAGCACACTGCAGAGGTTACTTACCAGGTGTATCTCTCTTGTCAAATTTAAAACAAAAACACTCACAAAACAAGTGAAGAAACAGAAAGCCCAAAAGTTTTATTGTCTACACAAACATTAGTAGGTAGACAGCAGCTAAACACGTGAAGTTTCACTTGGCCAGTTTTTCTCTTAGCTCTAATCCTTGTGACTTATGCAGCAAGTACATTCTGGACAGCTGGTGCAGTCTGACACAAATACATTTGGTCTGCTGAATTCTGCATTTGAAATTTAAATGACAGCTAGAGGAGTTTTGCTGCTTCTGAATGATCTCTAATAGAACAAATAGAGTATTTCAGGTGGAAGGGCCCCACAACAACCATCTAGTCCAAGCACCTGACCACTTCAGGGATGATCAAAAGTGAAGGGCATTGTCCAAACACCTCTTAAACACTGACAGGCTTCAGGCATCAACCACCTCTCTAGGAAGCCTGTTCCAGTGTTTGACCAACCTCTTGGTAAAGAAATGTTTCCTAATGTCCAGTCTAAACCTCCCCTGGCACAACTTTGAACCATTCTTACATGTCTTATCATTGGATCCCAGGGAGAAGAGCTCAGCACCTCCCTCTCCACATCCCTTCCTCAGGAAGCTGCATGAAGCAATGAGGTGGTTCCTCAGCCTCCTTTTCTCCAAACTAGACAAACCCAAAGTCTTCAGCTGCTCCTCACAGGACATCCTTCCAGCCCTTTCACCAGTTTTGTTGTCCTCCTCTGGATGCATTCAAGGATGTTCACATCCTTCTTAAATGGTGGGGCCCAAAACTTCCCACAGTGCTGAAGGTGAGGCCGCACTAATGCCAAATACAGTGTGATAGTAGGATAGCTCTTGTTTCTGACAATCTTTAGAAGTCCTGGAAATCTCCACACTTGCATTTGGGGTGCCTGGGGGTTGCTGTGGGTCTCCTTTGGTTTAAAAAAAAAAAAAAAAAAAAAAAGTGAGGAAATAGCCATATGCTGTGTCTCTTCTTGGAAGCAATCCCTCCCACTAAATTCCTTTCTTCTCTCTCTCTCTCAACAGAATATGATTCTTGGATAAGAAAAGTCAAAGAATTAAACCATTTAACGATGTAAAGGATTCTCCTCTAGATGATATCCAACTCCTGAAATTACTTATTCCGCAATGCTGTCACAAGCAGTGAGGAATAACACAGGGATGCCACACCTGTGACACCAGAGCAGCCTTCTGGTGTTTTCCAAGAATCCCTTGCCCAGAATAAAAAAATCTGCTCTGTTCAATGACGAACAGGATGTGAAACACCAAGCGTTTTTAAGCTGCATCCTCAAGGTCAGGCTATTTGAAAATTGTCACCAAGCAGGTCCAGCCATTATGTGAACAGTATGGAGTACTACAGGGTTCAAGGTGACAGCCATATCAGGTACTTAATGTCATTAGCTTCCCCAAACAATCAGTTTTCATTGAAGTTCACCATAATCACGACTCCAACAATTTCCTGCAGAAGATGTATTGCCTTAGGAGCTAGGAAGATAACATATTTGCCCATATTCAGCAAAGACTACAAGACAGACAAAATATACCAACTGCTACTATTTTTCTCTTCAGTTACCAGAAGGTATTTTTCCTGTGTTTTCTCCTCCTCCCCAAAAGAACAGCATTCCTCTTGGTTACTTTGCTAAACAGGAGCAGCTTACCAAAACATTCATGTACTCCACTGGCGATTGCAGTCTCCAAGTATTTGTAAGGAACTATAGCCATCTCAGACAAGTCGGGAGGTGTCAAAAGAAGAAACAAATTACTACAGAGCTAGAGAGATTGATTTATAATGATTACAATGGAAAAGTAGAAGAATAAAGGACTTGCAGTTTAGCTATTTCATAACAAGTCTGAAATGCAACAGAGAGGAAAAATACAGTAACACACAAACATTAAATCATCAGAAAAATTTCTGGTGACAGATAAACACAAAACAAGAAAAACAAGTTGACAAATTCATATACAATAGGAATTCAACAAACAATCCCCCATGGTCCCACTAAGCTACCAATGTTTTAAATTAAAATTTTGTTGCAATTTATGCAGTCGTTAATGTCTCTGAAGCAGATATACATATGCATGGAGGTGAACTTGGTATTACTTATCACTCAAGTTAGAAGCAAGGTGGAATGAGAACGGAAAATAAAGGTATTGAATGTTTATAAGAGATAATGAAAACAATCATACCTATCCTAATCACTATACAAAATCCAGTATCTCACCAAAGCAAACTCTTAAGAGGCAACTTTGACTTCAAAAGAGCTTATATCTTTCAAATAACAACCTGGCTTGGAATTTATTACAATTCATTCTATGAACAGCTGTAGCACATTTTTTTACATTAAACAAGGACTGTGAAATTTGCTAGGATACCGGTCTGAATTCAGATTCCCTCTGTTCCAAGCATTTTGTTTTAATGAATCACTGACCACATTGAAAAAAGCAGCAGCTAAACACAAGGTTATAGACAGACTTCCTATCCTGGATGCAGGGTATCAATGGCAGAGAATTACTACTATCGCCCTTCAGCTTCAACAGCCTGAAGAACAAGTCCTGGTTTGTTTTTACTAAAATAAGCGGACACATACTCTTGAAGAACAGGCAAGAGTTTAAACACATGCTGAACCCAAGTGAGCATAAAACCAGTGTATATTTGATGGGATGTTTCTGTACATCTCCAAACACTGCAGTTAGTTAAAGTGATCCCCAGAACTTCTTTAGAGCCTTCAGAAGTGCAGTTATTTGTCAGCAGGAACCCTGTGAAGTCCCTCATGGGCACACAAGCATGCTTACACAAGATACCCAGGAATGCACATTCCTACACTGAGTACTAGAAAGCACCATGAGCTCTTAGAGCTTAGTATTGCACTCTACTCACACAGAAGACTAGGCCAAGGTTTAATAACGATGTTTGCAGAAGCATTGCTTAGTCTTCACAGCAAGTTCTATTATATTACTTGTGTTCATCCCATTGTATTTTACACAAATTGTGCTTCTAAAGAAAGACAGCGTATTTCCGTGTGTGTCTGAAAAAAAAAGAGTGGCTACACACAGTTGAAAAAGAAAGTCACAGCAGACAAATCAGCAAAGGCAGAAAAAAATAATATTTTCCCTACTCACTCAGTTTAGCACTGCTTGAGTACTGGGAGTGAGGTTTATGCTTGTTTTCCAAGTAGAAAACCCAGCCTCATCTCTCAGCTCTGCATATAACATCACAACCAGACTGAGGCACACGTTGTAAACCTAGAGGTGGCCATAAAACTGATGGGTTTGAAATTACATCATCAAGATACAGCAACAGGAGGAAACCTCAGAAACCAACACACTGCTTTTCCTCATGATCCCACAGTAAGTAAACTCCATTAGTCATCGCATAGCAGCATTTTACGATTAAGTCATTTTTCAAATAATTTTAAAACAGTAACAATAAAAAAGTATCTCTCAGCTGAGGTAGCATCCAGAATAAATGGAGCTCAAGTAAGTGTGCCCATTTTCATGACAAAACGCAAATCACAATCACAGCACAAAGGCTATTCTGTACTTTACTGCAGTCTATGTAAAGAAGCTCCAGTGCCACTTTCAGAGATGCACTTCAGAAGAGGCAAATATATTTTTCATTTATTATTCCTATTTTAATAAAAACCTAAGAATCCTTGGATATAGTTTTAAAACTCTTAAAACCATGCGTGACAATCAACCAATATTGCTTTCGTATAGTCACATAATTCTGAAGGTTTGATGATGCAAGAAAATGAAGGTGCAGCTATGGCAAACCCTCCCAGTTGTGTGGCTTTTTTCAAGTTATTGCTACCATAAAAACCCACTCCTGCTATTACTACCTTATTAGCATTCAAGTAACCTTGGTACATGCTACTGTCACACCTTCATTTCAATAACCCAAGAAGTTGTAATTCATGCCCAGCCCGTGTAGTCCTTCTAGTTCATTTGAAGATTTCATCAAACAACAAAGAATTATTTTATTTATTTTAAATATTTCATCCTCCTAGGTAGACAGTGCATACTCACCACGGGTTCCCAATTCAAAACTAGCTGAAGAACAAGGGCCAAAGACTAAACGTGTTACAAAAGTTACCATAACCCTCAAAGACAGCACAAGCAGCTAAAGTTTCAAGTCACCGGTGTCACACAGCTGCTCACCCTCTCGTTGCCACAGCTGCTCCAAGCATCACTGATGGGAGGCAAGTCCCTGCCAAACCGCAGGAACTCCAGAGACAGGAGGGCTGATACCCCAGGTCCCACCTTCAGCAGAGAGAGAACTGAAACGCAAGGTTGCCTTCCTCAGCAGGTCACCCAGATGGAGAAAGGGAGCCCGGGTGCTGCCCTGCCTCCCGTCCTGCAGGGGAGAGGCAGGGGTGTGCCTGCGGAGGGTCACCTCCTTCAGGCAATTCCCCTGTGCTGCAGGAAATCCGAAACAGGTGATTTACAGGCATTATTCTGAATCTCACTGAGCAGACAGTTCAGCTGAAAAGTATTAATCTGGGCCCTTGTTAAATCTGTAAAAAGTATTAATCTGGGCTTGTTAAATAATGAACTTTACCCTTAAACTGAAGGACGCGAGGGAAAAAAAAAAAAGGGGGGAGGGAGGGAGAGCAGCATTGCACAAGCTTATCAGTGCCCACTTGCTGCAGAACTTGCTGTTGCAAGAGCTGGGTATGAAGAACCTCTACTAGTTATATTTGCAACGTTTCCAAATTGCTGCAAATATTTAGGACAAGATTAATGATTCTATGATTCTAATGCATAATGCTTATACACCTGCATAAATACAATAGTCTTATATTCCGCCCTTTTTTTTATCCCATGTTGGAGGACCCTTGATTTATCCAAAATTTTAAAAACATTTCTAAAGCTAAATTTCTTAATAGGGGTAAAGAGAAATAAATAAATCCAAAAGGCTGTATGACCTCCACTTAGGCACCAATTTAATATGCAGCTGTATGCCATAAGAATGGAAAGGAAAACAGAGGGAAGCATAACATCTATGAACACAAACTCAAGTGATGGCACATTTTTCATTGAAGATAAGAAAGTTCAAGCAAATGACTTTTTACTGACAATGTAATCATATTTTCCTTGAAACAATTACTTAGAGTTTATTTATTTAATCCTGTCATAATTACTTCAGATACTCATCTCGGCATTCTCTCATCCCAGGAACACATACGAACAGTACTCACTCAGTTCCAGCAAAAGCAATAAACTTGCAACCAAAGACTTCCAACATGACTAAGTCTACTTGGATCCAAAGTCAATCTCTCTCTACTACTCACCAATAGGCACAAAAACATTTTTTCTGTTAACAGAATCACTTAATACATGTCATCTCACTCACTTTCCGGTCTCTTGACCCTTCCTCCTTTGGTTTGCTGACAAGTTCCCCTTTCTCCAGGGAGCACTTGCACTTCTACCCAGCACACTATAGTGGCAGCTCCCAGAGACTTTGAGGTTCCTTTGAGAAACAGTGTCCATCCACAACACGTGCACAGGAACATGCGACATCACTCAGAATATTTTCGCTATCGGCTGTTCTACCTCATCAGTTTAAGCGTACAAAATATGCACCATGCTCCAGTTTGGATTCTTTTCAGCATAAGCTTTTAGAGGCTTTACAACTCAAACGCCAGTTTCACCCAGTTAAATAACCAACTGACGAGCTGGAAAGAGGTGAGGTTTTTTACCCTTCACTAAGTTCTGCATTTTTTCTTACAAATAGCCTAAGTGATACGAGTGACCAGCTAAATTGACTTTGTGTTCCTATTTTTAAGCACTTAAGTTTGAAAAATACTTGCTAAACATTTAAGCAATATGATTGCTGATAGCGTATTAGCATTCAGCACATTACAATGTAAGCATTCAGCTGTAATTAAAATATTTTGAGAGACTACAGTACACTGAGTAACCTTTTCCATGCAGAATATTATTTGAAAAGCATGAATTCTGCGAACAACATATGGTCTACAACAGTTTGCATACCTAAAATAAGTACAGCTAATCTACACCATCAAAACTTGTCTTCCCATATACTTAAAGTAAAATCTCCCAAACTTTTATTCAGTAACATAAACAGCACAGAAGAAAAAAAAAATGCATCAGAATATCAGCTTAATTCTTAATCCAAGTTGTAATCCTCCTCTCACACTGAAATGAATAATGAATGAGCTGGGTCATGATTGGTTTCAATAAGTATGTCAGAAATCTTCGAAAAAAAGTGAGGCGAGGGTAAGAGTTGTTACAAGCTCAGACATCAAAGATCTTACTAATAACGCCACATGCTTATACAACCACATACTACGCATCGTTTTTATGCATCGGCATACTAGGAACTGCAAAACCACAAATACCAAAGGTACTTGCGTTGCACGTTACAAAACTTCCTTCGCCCACAGAAATTAACAACTAATTAATTGTGACTGGAGTCCGACAACTCCAGCTCAACCTTCACCGTGCGCCGGGGCAAAACGAAAACTTTCAGATTCGAGTGTCACCTTACACCTCCCGTCAACTCCGTCACAGGCAGCAGCAACTCATCCCAAGTGTCAATAACTCCAAGAGACTTTTCAACAAATGGAAAGTCTCGGGTTCTGTTGTCATCGTCTCCCACCAACGCCTCCCTCGCCGCTCCGTTCCAGCGCACAGCTGCTCCTCCGAACGCTTCCCAGCCCTCCCTCCCGCTCTCCCCGGCTCTGCCCCGTCTCAGCCCGTTGCAGGACCCCGTCCCAGGAACCCCCATACCAAGGCAGCCCGGGCATATCCCCGACCCGCCTGTGGGGTTCCCCCCCCCGCTGCCAGCGCCAGCCGGCAGGTCGCTGCCCTGTCCCAGCTAAGGGGCCGCGGCCGGGACCGCTCCCCGCCGGGCAGCCCCAGCCCCGCGGCAGGAGCAGAGACCTCGGGCTGCTTCTGCTCATCAGGTGCTTTGCGTTCCTCTTTAAATGCAGTCGTTCTCTGCGCAACCTTCCCTCCAGCAGCCTTAAAAACACAGATTTTTTTTTTTCCCCTTCCTTAAAAAAATCCTTCTCCCTCTTGTAAAGAGCCCCCCACTTAAAAAAAAAACAAACCCAACAAACAAACCCCAAACGAACACAAACCCCAAAGCTTCTCCCAGATCGTTTTTCTCGCTGGGATTTCCAAGCGGTCCGCTCAAACATACCGGGAGCCACACGCCCAGAGGGGTGAGAGCTGGCATCTGCGGCGCGGGCATGGGCTTACCTTCGCCTCCCCCGCGTCGGGCTCCTCCTCGTAGTAGCCCTGGCCGGATTCGTAGGCGGCGGCGGCGGCGGGCTGCCGGGGTCCCAGGAGCACGGCGCCGGCAGCGAGGCAGCAAGCCAGGGAGAGCACCTCTAGCAAGTGCATTGTGCGAAGATGGCAGGGCGGGCGCGGAGCGGGGCCGCCGGGCAGTTGGAGGAATGCAGGAGAAATTATGAGGCTCTTTCGCTTCCTCTCCCCCCTCCCTCCCTCCCTCCCCTCGCAATATCCAAGGCAGTAAAATCCGTGGGATGGAGAAGATGCGGTAGCAGCAGCAGCTCCTAGACGCCTGCAGGGGAGTTCCCAACTTTCCCAGCCGCCTTGCAAATTCTCACCAAAGTTTATCCCGAGTTTGCCAGGTAAAAAAACCACCAGGAAACCGGACATCCGAGGCTGCGCTCACTCAGGAGCAGGGAAGGTGGAAAGCGCAGAGAGGAGGAGGAGGAGGGAAGTGAAGGAGGGAGAAAGAGAGAGAGAGCGGCAGAAGCGGGACCGAGGGGCCGGCCGCTCGCACCCGGGGAGTTCTCTTCGCCCTCCCGCGCAGCGCCGGGCCGGGCCGAGGGGTTCCGCTCCGCCCGCCACGGCGGTCTCTGCGGACGCCTGTCAGCGGCGGCGCGGCAGGGGGGTGCGCGGCGGCGACGCCGGGGGCCGCGCATGGCGAAAGCGCCCTCTGCCTGCATCTCTGCGCGGCGAGAGGGGCCGGCGGCAGCCTTCCTCCTCCTCTTTCTCCTCCTCCTCCCGCTGCCGCCGGCGCGGCGCCGCCTGCTGCTGGCGCTGCGTTGGCGCCGCGGGGAGCGGATTGCCCCGCACGGCGGCGGGCAATGGGCCGCGTCGCAGCCGCCGGATGGGAGGGCGGGAGGGCTCGAAGGAGGCTCCGAGCCGCCCGCCGCACAGCCCTGTCCTGCCCCGGGCCTTGGCTCCGCGGTGGTAGAGCCCGCTCGATGTAGGTCCCAGCCCCGAGGGGAAAGCAAAGTGCCCGGCGGGTTTGGTTCGGCCCCGAAACCGATGCACGAAGTTGGGTGAAACGCACACAGAGAAATCGTGCGAGGAAGTTTCAGTCAATCCTAATCCGTTGCTTGTTGAGCAGAGTTGGTGGCTTCACTCGACAGAGAATGCAGCTTTTTTTTTTTTTTTTTTTTTTTTTTGGCCAGAGAGAAAAAGATTTGGCCACCTTAGAAACAGAGTAAACCCAGAAGTACCCTACCCAGCCTGCCTATCAATGACCCCTCGGAGCGGGCTTTGAATAGAAGCTACACCCCCATTCAAAGCCCTAAATAAAACAGAGTGCAGATATGGTGTTCCACTTACACTGCGATTAAAAGTTAAAAAAAAAAAAACAACCATAAAGTCAAACAGTAAAACCAAAACCGATTGCACATGCCTCACAATGTAACACACTGCAGCCTGCTCAAATCTCAGCTATGCAACAGGAAGAAAGTTATATGCCCTGTACTATTATTTTTGCTCAACGTGAACAGCATTATTGAACCTTGTGTAAATATTTAGAAAGCTTTTCAAATTGTTCTGCATCACTTTTACACTTCTTTTGGTAACAAGCTGTATGGGAGCGAACTGTGGGAGCTGATCCCTGACTGCCTTGGTTGGATGCTGGCAGCCTGCTCATGTTACGCTGCGCTTATTCTTCGGAAATCCCATTATGGAACTATTCAGGGAATGACATTCTGGGGGTTATGAATAAAGGTGTCTCTAGCAGGCCTTTAGGTTCCTCATGTTCTTTTTGATTTATGACTTATTTTCAGGATGGTATTTCAGCTTGCTACTACACAAAGAAATTATTTTGATGCTAGGAAGTAATCACTTCATTTGCTATCAGAATGAAATCTAAAGTTTAAACAGAGTCGCATTTTAAAAGTTTTTGTAGTTACTGGAAAGATATTAAAGAACTAACAATTTTTTTAACATCTTACAACACAGTAAAGCAATGAAGCAAAGACAGTGGTAGAAGTTAAGCAGAACAGCTATGAAGATATGAAAAAGTGTACATAAATTAAGAAGCCTATTGTTCTTCAGTGGACCCTTACAGCGCTGCGGATCAAAGCACAGGATTAAAGCCTGAAGAGAGCATAGTCCAGGATGCAAACCCTATCTAAATAGAAATACAGCATTGCTGATTTGAGTTTAAACGTGTTAAAAATCTCTCAGAAACATCACAGACTAGTGTAGAAAGCAAGTTCTCTTGCAGCATGTTTATAAAAACCACCTGACACATCATGTACATATTTCAATAACTGAGCGCCATGCAAGCAGCACCTCCCCATAATTAAATCACAAATCAGGACAGAATATACCACTCCCGCTGTTCCATCATAATATTAGCTGGCTTCATTATTTATTTCTGCAGTTCCCCAGCACTTTCTTTCCATCGCTTTTCCCCCACCCCCCATAGAACATCCATCATGGGATCAAAGGCTTTTATGCAAGAGAGCATTTCCACCAAGCACTCTGTACAAGTTTAGTGTCATAATTGAAAGCTAGTGATCATAGTCACAGCCTAATCACAAGGTTTTAAAAATAAAGTGGCTGAAATCTATGATACTTTGTATCTGCTGTTTACAAACAAATATTCCATTGGTTCTGGAACACTTCAAAATTTTTCTCAATTCAGGCTGTGTTTCTTTCCACCCCATAAAAGATGGACAATGTAAACGTTTACTAATCATACTTTCCCCACCACCTAGGGATTCATATTCCTCTTCCTGTCTTCAAATTATGCAGGAATTGGCCTACAGGACAATTAATTTAGAGTTCCAAGTGTCACTCAGTACACTGACAGTGAACTGGCCCTATGAACACAAACCACTAGTAGTGTGGAGATACAGGTCTAGGTCTTGCCCTGCCATGTTTCAATGGCAACGATAACTACTATTGAAAAAAGGAAATGTCAGACATAAAACTCCTTCAAATTTATTCTCTTGATGTTGTTTTAAAATTGCATTAAGAAAATCCAGATTCCACTTTGTTGTTCAAGGTGGGGCAACATACATCTGTCAAGAACACTCCTTTCCACTGTCTAGGCATACCTGGTATGTTCCTTTCCAATATATATTGCTTCTGAAACATGGATGTGTTTCAGTATCTGCTTCCTATCTCCGTTCATTAGCAGTACAAAAATTCAGAGAGGAACCACTATAAGAAACGTAAACTGAGTCTGGTGTCAACAGCAGCAAGATCAGTAGCATGCTATTGCAATTTAGTCTGTTTGCTTGTTGTAGAGTTAAAATGCTAATGTTAAATGTTTTCTGTTCACATTCTCCTTATATCTAATTTTTTGGTTTTGATTTAAACCAATTTCCTTTGCATTCTCCTCTTAAATAGATATAGAGAGGCATGCCCAAGTGTTAAAAATCACAGATAACATAGTTTGCTTTTGTTTCAATACACATAGTCTTACGGGTGAGTTTCAGTGGAATTTATATTTAATGTAAATCTCAAAGGTAGAAAACATTGTTTCTCCAAGTGTAGCAACTCTTAAAAGACTGTGCAGATGCCATTCTGGAGTCAGTCCAAAAGAAGGCGGCACTGTAGTAAGCTTCAGTCTTTAGCTCCTCTACAGGTAAGACTCGCCCCATATTTCCTCTAATGCTTAAAAGCATAGGGGGCAG
The DNA here is from genome assembly GCA_020746105.1 of Trogon surrucura. NCBI lineage: Eukaryota > Metazoa > Chordata > Aves > Trogoniformes > Trogonidae > Trogon > Trogon surrucura. The sequence goes on from CM036620.1 coordinate 42,970,822, forward strand.
GGAGGAATAATAGGATATTGATCAGTGTCTTAAATATCAAAGTCCTATGTAAATACTGTAAATGAGCCTGATATGTATAGGGGAAAAAAAAAAAAAAGAAGGAAAAAGAAGAGATATTTCAGATTCAATGCCAAACTACTAGAAGAGCAGCTCACTAATGCATTTTTCTGCCAGTCCCAAGTTTCTGCCAATCCCAAGTTTTATTACACATACTTTTATCATATTGTTTATTCACTCGGAGTAGCCAGTTTAATGGAAGAGAAGACTTAGTTACTGAAAAAAGATGCTGCAGTAGATTTTAGGCTGCAGTCCACTTCTTTCCTCAAACTCTCTTCTTTTATATAAAGCATAGATGATTTAGTGGAAACATTTATTAGTACTGCAGTTTTATTGATTATGTGCGTAATGGCCTTCCTCATTCTCACAAGCACATTTAAAAGCAATTTTTAATTTTTTAAATTTTTTTTTTAGTACAGGCACCCATTTAGTATTTATACAATCCTAGAGAAGGATCTAAGCATGGTGGCTTGAAGATCACCAAATACAACTGAAATATTTTCCTTTACTTTGATCAGGCATTGTCACTGTAAAACTTAATGGATGGAAAACTGTTCTACACCAAACCTCCTGCTAGGGATCTTGCTTTATCCATTCATTTTCCCTAAAAATACTGCCAGGATGAATAACTTCAATGTAATAAGACATCGCTGCTGCAAAATAATTTTCTGCAATGCTTGACCTAGTAACTTGCATTTTGCTATTTAGAAATTACTCTTGATTTGGTATATAAGTTATTCCCTATTGAAAATGAATTAACAAGAAAAGAATCCTTAGTCTTCAGCCCTTTGACACTGGTTGATATTCAAGGATTACAGGATTATTGGGATTTCTTTGTTTTCAGGGATTTTCTTTCTAAACTGTTAAAATCAAGACTATTGGCATCAAAAATTAGAATTTCGCTATGCTACAGACTGCATGACTGCAATAGCATAAAACTCTTGCAGCCCTTGCTATAATAAGAGGTTAGTTTGATGCAAAAAAAAAGGAGAGCACAAGGCAGCAGCTTAAGAAAAGTGTTTAAATTACCCGAAGGAAATTATGTATCTCTAAAGCTGCTCTAAATTTAGAAGGGAGAAAGCCCTAGCACATTTTATTAAGCTGTCTAACATTAGGATCTTTCTCTTTGCTGTAGTTTTTCTTCCCCGTTGTGATGTAAGGTCTCACACAAGAACAGGTATGCAGAGAAGATTGATTTAACATCCGGTAAACTAATTAATCTCTCCACATCGTGATGATGTTCATTGTTATAACCTCTGAATATAGACAATAAAATGACCAATTTTAAACGTATTCTGCCTCTTAACTGAAAGCTTTGCACAAACTAAATTGTGTATAACTGGAGGCACATCGCTATATAAACAAACTTAGATTAAACAAAACATATTAGGACATAACAGCACATGACCACTACATATACAAACGCTTATCATGTTATGTACCTTCCTGCAGTAGTCTTCCAAGTGACAATCTGAGAGACAAAGAATGTATTCAGAGTCATTTTTCCTCCAATTCTACCTATAAAACTTTGGAATGTAACAAGACAAGAGTCCTAAATCAATTCAAGAGACATTTTTATAACTGCTAAAGCAATAGCAGTACTAATTATTTCTATAAAGAAATGCAGTTTCCACTAACTTTGTTCCTGAATACCTCTTCTCCACTCATATATTCTTCTGCATTTCTCCCCTTCTTCTTTTCTGCTTCAAGCCTTTGTTTGATGTATTGGCTGTTCTAAGAATTAAGGTTATGCTAAAGCTATCAAATGCAAATTGGTGAAGTATTAATTTTTTTTTAAAATTGTCAGACAATATTGAGACAAATTCATTTCCAATCCCAGAGTAGTGTAATGAATTATTACCGATTATGATCCTTGTTTTTCATTAAAAGTTTCTCCTTACCAAAGTTATTTTCTCCTATGTAAAATAGCCTTTTACATAATTGATCACCCCTCCTTACTTAGTCATCTTGGTTTGAGATAAATAAGATCAGTTTTTCCAACATTTCTGTATAGATTTTTATTCTCGAAAGTTCTGCTTAGCCTTATAATTTGAATAATCTTTAGTTGATCCAGGAGTTCTTCAGAAGACAATACCCAACATTGAAAAAGGGTCCTTCAGGACTGACCTGTTTTGTGCAGAACAAACGATAGCAGAACAAAACACCCCAACCCATTCTTCTGTATGTACATTCCCATATGGCATTTGCCTATTAGACAGATTTACATTCGGCTGTAACTCCTGGATATTTTTTGAGGATTTTCTATGCAGCCAGATGTTCCCCTTCCTGCAGTTATAGATCCGACTCTTCCAACTTCAGTGGAGCGCTCACACTTCCCAACATAACGATGTCCACTATCCTTTTATTTCCCTAGTTATTTCTTGACTATCTCAAAACTATTTCCAGTTTTAACTCTACCCGTCTGTGTTGTCCTTGCTAGCTAGATCTTGTCTGTAAATGTAACAAAGTAATGAATTATTCCACCTATGCTGCCCTTGACTTCTTGTGTGTTAGTGTCCTATTGCAAGGTTTGGCTGAAGATCAAAACTTTCCTCCCAAGTTGCTGGTTCAGGCTGCAGGGTTTGCTTCATCCCACCTTACTGATTCAGAAACCAAAAACGCCCAAATGTGGGGACAATCAGATCTGCAGTTCTTGCTTAGGTCCATATGATTTTTTTGCATAGCTGAAAACAGTTGGGGATGAGTTTAAAAATTATGAGAGGATTGTGCTTTGTGTTGAGTTTTGTTTTGGTGTTTGTTTTGGGTTTTTTACCTTGATACACCAGGTATCAAACTTCTGGAATTTGTTGTTATGACAAGCTGGATGCAGACAGTTCTGAGGTTTAAAAATGAAAAAGTAGGAGTAGTGTGTCACATACTCAATTCAACAAATGCAGATGCTGCAAAAGCGTGAAGGAAGTGGACACTAGAAGCAGACAGTCCTGTGTGCTCTCCCTAAATAGCATGTTCAACTGCAACTGTGGAGACAGAAAACTAGATAGACAGTCTAGACAGATGGTTTGTGTGAGCCAATAGGACATTTCTTATATTTTGAGGGAAACTGAATCAATTTCTCATTGATTCAGGTCCAAACCACAAAGTAAATTTGTTCTTGTCTTCTGGTCTCATGTTCAAACCACGTACACTTAGTCATAACAAAAATACTTATTTTTACACATCATTATTGCACCAGAAGTCAGTCCAACAGATAGGGTTTGAAGGAAGTACACAGAAAAGCTAATCTGTAAAATATTCTTTATAATCTACAATGAAATGAATAAAGACTGCTATTGCCATTACCGTTGAAACTAGATTTAATCATTTCATCTTAAAAAGAAAAAAAACAAACCCATGTATCTGCTTTTTGGATACACATCACAGAAAAAAAAAAACCAGTAAAGCAGCAGATTTATTTTATTTTTCTTAAACAAATGATAAGACAAAGCAAAACAAGAAACTTATCTGGTCAGGAAGTTACCATTACTAATAGTTTGAATTGGCACCATGCTTACCTTGGTTACTAAGAAGATTTTGTTTTCTGCTAAACAATTGCTCAATAAAAACCATAATGTGTTCCCTTGAAAAAGTTGTATGTTTTGTGCTGAATCAAGATTGTTATTGTTGCTATCAAACCTAAGGATATATCCTGGGCACAAAACCAGAAGTATGAGGAGCCACCACCTGTAAGAATTCAAAATTCAATCCCTAACCTTTTCATTTTCCAAAAGCTGCTAAAAAAACCCAAAACCAACGAACCAAAAAAAAAAAAACCAAACCAAAACAACCCACATAAAAACCAAACACCTATGACAAAGAATTAAAGAACAAAGTTGCATTGATATGCAGATTGCATCAGAGGCCACAAGCAATCCCTTCCTTTACTGTCTGGCCAGGAAATATCATTTACCAAAGAACTCAACACTGGTTGACATAGATCCTAATTCCCTGTCATGTAGTGAAAACAATGCGAATTTTCCCCCTTATCATGAATGAATTTATATAATAAGAGACATTTTTTAGACCAGTTCTTGACTGTTTCTTCCTTTCTGCACAACCAGTTAATCTCTCTCCTTTGGTCAGTCTCTTGACTTTTAACACTTGAGGCCAGACTACACAGATGATGGATGCAACATGGAACCAGATCAGCCCTGGGCAAAACAGCCTTCAGTACAGCACATCCTTCGTCCCTCTGGTTTCTTATCTCTTTGTAATTTGAATTTAAGCAGCTACTACTGATCTAAGAGGCGGGTAGCATGCTGGGCCTGATCTATTTTTTAAATTCCTATCCCATCACAAACCTACAGCTATACTCCACAGGGACACTTCAACTAATCTGTCCCAGCATAAAACTCTTAAGTGCAAAGGGTAGAGCAACAGAGCATTTTCAGTAGCAGGTTCCAGCTGTGGAACTCAACCTAATCTTCCCTATTGATAATGAATATAAGCCCGAGTGTATTCAAAACTGAAAACAACCCCAGCTTCTCAGTAGGGCTCCCTGCAGCGATGGCATCTTCCCAGGGTAATCAGCTGATCTGGACAGAGGAAGAGGTAGACAGACAAGCATTAAAAAAAATAAAGCACCCTAAAGCATGCAGATACTTTATTAAAAGAAAGATAGGTTCCAAAATATGGATTCTAGTATTAAAATAACTTCCAGAGAGGCACAAAAGTCACCTTTGTTTGCCTTTTGTGCTTTCAAATTTTGAGTAGTCAAAATGTCATCACTTCTTTTTTGGAGCCAGATTTTGGCTTTCATCACTAGTAGCTCCAGCAGTTCCTTCATAATCATATTCTAGTCCCTTGGCATAACCATGGGGCCATTCACAGCCATCATACCTAAGCAGGGTGAGAGAAAAGTCCTGGTCACGCTTCCATTTTATTTTCCTGTTCCATTGAGATGGGAGCAGTCAGGAGCAGTCCCTGTCCTGGGGAAGGGGTAAGGGAATGCACTGGTGCTGGGCTCCCAACTGCGGAGGGACAGAGGAGGTCAGACCACCAGAGAACCTGGTAAAAGTTCAGTGAATCCAAACTACGTGACGCTGCTGCTGCCTGAGACAAAAACAGCCACAAGAGAGATAATACAAGCTATACTACAGTTTAAAAGCATTTTTATGCTTATGAGGGATTGCAGACAGCAGGCAGCTACACCACACACTTTTTAGTCTTGGGTTACTCTCTGTAAGCCTCTAATATCTTACAATGAAAAAAAATGTTTAGTGGTGGATGTTTGGAATTCTAGTGTTTGAGGTGGTAAACCGAAACAAAAACGCAAAGAGTTCACATGGATATTTGTTTCCACACAGTTTCAAAATGAGTGTTAGATTCACCTGACTGGCTAATGTTTTGCACTGAATTCTTCAAAGCAGTCAGAGGGAATTAGGAGTGATTATTAATTTTAATTATATCATTTTATATTTTAATGGGCTTCTTTCACTTACAAAAATCAGATGTGATTTGAAATTTCCTTTTTCATGCTCTTATCCAAGTATGTAGATGATCTATCCAAATCGGTAAGACTCTTCTCCACACAAATGGGAAAAAGATGTATTCATGCAGCAATATTAACAGCGAGGCTGTTAATATTCATAGGAGGTCTTGAAGAATCATTTGAGCTTTAAATTGTGAAGAAAAACTATTATTTTTTTTCCAACTTTAAAGTCTAGATGTTACAGTACAGTAGTTTCAATTTTTTTTCCTGCATATTTATTGGGAGACCTATTGTTTAGTTAAACTGTGTAGCAGATGCCTTGTTAAGTAATACTGCTGAGTGCCAGTAGGAATAAAACAACTTTTTGAGTTCAATCCACTCTCACTCAAGGTCAAAAAGAGCTGGGACTAAACATAGTGAGTTTTCAAAGGCTTACCCTAAATATACAGTATCAAAGTTCATTATTAAGAAGGCTCATTTCATCAGTCAGCTTCATGTTTGCACAGCACTGGGAGTAATTATAACACTACTCATTCTTTCAGGTTGGCTTGAACACTTGACCTTATAAGCAAACTCCTTTTTTGCCCCCACTCCTAAGATGCAAAGCCAAACCATTTGATTTTAACAAAACAGAGCTGTCAGTTTGACATATCAAAGCACATTTAACTGCTTGCTTTCATTAAGAAGATAGTTCATCTTAGAAATTCATAGCCTATTTATACTATTTTTACCATGCAAAAAGTAAAAAAAAAAAAAAGTTTCTGCTTGCTTGACCTTTTCTTCAGTTCATCAGTTGAACTGTATTTGTTCCAGCCTCCACAATACACAGCAATCCCCAAATTCATGCAACTGCCAGGATGCCTCAAGGGCACCGTTACTTTGATATTCCTCTTGCATCATGCCAGCATTCACTGACTCACATGGGGCCAAAGAATGTGAAATCCAAAATGAGAATTACAATTGTTCTCAACAGTAGTCATGTATGGGCAGATATTCAGCAAAACTAACTGCGCCCAGAAAGAGGAAAACACATGGAAGAGGATCTCACCTCCAATTTGTCATCTCAGAGCTAATGTTCTAGTCTAAAGCCAAATGTCAGGTTGCCCATTACAGTTGGTGGAAACCAATAGGCCCTTTCCCAAAGGAGAACTCTTTCTCCATTTCTTGGGCATTTCACAGAATCACAGAATGTTAGGGATTGGAAGGGACCTCGAAAGATCATCAAGTCCAATCCCCCTGCCAGAGCAGGAACGCCTAGATTATGCTACACAGGAACGTGTCCAGGCAGGTCTTGAATGTCTCCAGAGAAGGAGACTCCACAACCTCTCTGGGCAGCCTGTTCCAGTGTTCCGTCACCCTCACTGAGAAGAAGTTTCTTCTCGAGTTTAAGCGGAACCTCTTATGTTCCAGTTTCAGCCCATTACCCCTTGTCCTATCATCGGTTGTCACCGAGAAGAGCCTGGCTCCATCCTCGTGACACTCACCCTTGATATATTTGTAAACATTAATGAGGTCACCCCTCAGTCTCCTCCAAAGTAAAGAGCCCCAGCTCCCTCAGCCTTTGCTCATAAGGGAGATGCTCCACTCCCTTAATCATCCTAGTTGCCCTGTGCTGGACTCTCTCCAGCAGTTCCCTGTCTTTCTTGAACTGAGGGGCCCAGAACTGGACACAATATTCCAGATGGGGTCTCACCAGGGCAGAGTAGAGGGGAAGGAGAACCTCTCCCGACCTACTAACCACCCCCCTTCTAATACACCCCAGGATGCCATTGGCCTTCCTGGCCACAAGGGCACAGTGCTGGCTCATGGTCATCCTGCTGTCCACCAAGACTCCCAGGTCCCTTTCCCCTACACTGCTCTCTAATAAGTCATTCCCCAACTTATACTGGAACCTGGGGTTGTTCCTACCCAGATGCAAGACTCTACATTTACCCTTGTTATATTTCATTAAATTTTTCCCCGCCCAACCCTCCAGCCTGTCCAGGTCTCGCTGGATGGCAGCACAGCCTTCTGGTGTGTCAGCCACTCCTCCCAGCTTGGTGTCATCAGCAAACTTGCTGATAGTACTCTCTAGTCCCTCATCCAAGTCATTGATGAATATATTGAATAATACTGGTCCCAGTACCGACCCTTGAGGCACTCCACTGGATACAGGCCTCCAACCAGACTCCGCCCCATTGACCACGACTCTTTGGCTTCTTCCCCTTAGCCAGTTCACAGTCCACCTCACTACCCGAGAGTCTAGGCCACACTTCCTCAGTTTAGCAGCAAGGATGCTGTGGGAGACTGTGTCAAATGCTTTACTGAAGTCAAGGTAGACCACATCCACCGCTCGGCCATCATCTATCCACCTTGTTATATCCTCATAAAAGGCTATGAGGTTAGTCAAGCACGACTTCCCTTTGGTGAAGCCATGTTGACTGTCTCTAATGACCCTCTTATCCCTGATATGCCTTGAGATGGCACCAAGGATAAGTCGTTCCATCACTTTCCCAGGGATGGAGGTGAGGCTGACCGGTCTATAGTTTCCCGGGTCCTCCTTCTTGCCCTTTTTGAAGACTGGAGTGACATTTGCTTCCCTCCAGTCCTCAGGCACCTCTCCCGTCTCCCAAGACTTGGCAAAGATGATGGAGAGTGGTCTAGCAATGACATCAGCCAGCTCCCTCAGCACCCGTGGATGCATCCTGTCTGGACCCATGGATTTATGGATGTCCAGATTGCTTAATTGGTCCCTAACCCAGTCCTCATCAACTAAAGCAAACTCCTCCACTGCCCTGACTTCCTGTGGGGCCTCAGGGGAACGGGGCTCCTCAGGACAGCCTCCAGCAGAGTAGGCAGAGACAAAGAAGGCATTCAGTAACTCTGCCTTCTCTGTATCATCTGTCACCAAGGCACCCACCTCATTCATCAGTGGGCCTACATTGCCTCTGGTGTTAGTTTTATCTGCCACGTATTTGAAAAAGCTCTTCCTGTTGTCCTTGACCCCTCTCGCCAGGTTCAATTCTAGGGAGGCCTTTGCTTTCCTAGTTGCCTCCCTACATCCTCGGACAACAGCCTTATATTCTTCCCAAGTGGCCAGCCCCGCCTTCCAAGATCTGTAAATTCTCCTCTTGCCCTTGAGCTTATCCAGCAGATCCCTGTTTAGCCACGCAGGTCTCCTGGCTCCCTTCCTTGACTTCCTACGTCTCGGGATGCTCTGATCTCGAGCACGGTAGAAGCAGTCCCGGAACGCTAACCAACTATCTTGGGCCCCTTCACCTTCAAACAGCCTTGGCCATGGGATTTTCTCGAGTAATTGCTTGAAAAATCCAAAGTTTGCCTTGGCAAAGTCCAGGGTTGCAATTCTGCTTGCTATTTTGTTTCTGCTACATGAGATCCTGAACTCCATCATTTCATGGTCACTGCAGCCAAGGCAGCCCTCAACCTTTACTGCTTCAACCAGATCCTCCTTGTTAGTGAGGATGAGGTCCAGCAGTGCTCCTCTCCTAGTCGGCTCCTCCACCATTTGCATCAGAAAATTATCATCGATGCACTGGAGGAACCTCCTGGACTGTGGCTGGCTGGCTGAGTTGTCCTTCCAGCAAATATCAGGGAAGTTAAAATCCCCCACGACAACCAGGGCCTGTGATTGTGAGACCGCTCTCAGCTGCCTGTAGAAGGCCTCATCAACTTCCTCACCCTGATCTGGTGGCCTGTAATAGACACCCACAACAGTATCTCTCCTGCCAGCCTGCCACTTAATTCTAACCCATACACTCTCAACTTGCTCTTCATCCATGCCTGGATGGTATTCAAGACATTGTAGGTGCTCTTTCACATAAAGAGCGACTCCACCACCTCGCCTGGCTGGCCTGTCTTTCCTGAAAAGGACATAGCCACCCATGACCACATTCCAGTCATGTGAGCTGTCCCACCATGTCTCTGTAATTGCCACCAGATCATAATCTCCTGCCCGAACCCAGGTTTCTAGCTCCTCCTGCTTATTCCCCATGCTGCATGCATTGGTGTATAAGCATTTCGGGGAGCAAGCTTAGCACACTGATCTCACCCTAGGGGGATGGGAGGCCACCCGGTCCTCATAATTTCTAGAACACTGCCCTGCTGCAATCCCAGCTATAACCCCATCCCCCTTCATATATCTAGTTTAAAGAACGCTCTATGAGTCCCACCAGCTCGTGACCAAGGATCCTTTTTTCCCTTTGTGTCATTTGAACCCCAGCTTGTTTCAATAGATCAGGTGCCCTGTAGATCTCCTCACGGTCAAAAAATCCAAAGCTAGACCGCTGGCACCACCCCTTTAGCCAGGTATTAATCTGCTGCACTTTGTCAAACCTACCACTATTTTTCCTCATAATTGAAGGAATAGAGGCAAACACAACCTGTGCGCCTGATCCTTCTAGCATCCGCCCCAGTGCCCTGAAGTCCCTTTTGATTGCTTACTTTAGAATAGGCACTAAAATACGTTTTCTCTCTGTTGGTATTAAGGGAAGACTATATACTAATTTTGAGATCTCTAAAATGACAGAAGAGACATCTCATGCTGAGAATCTACATTGGAAAATCCATCCCTGGGGAGCCCCAGTGCCATAAGGGGATGTCAAAGAAATACAGGAACAAAGGGGGCCAGGAATTTAAGGAAGGCAAGTAATTAATCCATGAAATTAGTCTCCAACTTGGCAATTTGACTATTCAAATTGGAGCAAAGGTAATAGTGGCATACTTGATACATTAAGTTTGATTGTTGAGTGACTGACTCTGTGCTTCAATTTTAGTTTCATATCCTGCTCTTCAGCTCATATTCAATAAAAGTTGAAAGATACGATAGATCTCTATTTTCAGACATGTCAATAGGTTTTACTGAAGAATTACCAAATTACTGAATAAATTAAAAATTAAAATCACACTGCAATTGGCAGTTATAACTAAAAGTGTTCTAACTATCTGACGTCATGTTAGAAGGTGGTTAGTGAATTTCCATAACATCTACTACTAGTTGTTATCTCAGTTAAAGTTTTGCAAAATTTTTTAAACATTTGTAGTACTTACAAATTGTATTTGAAAAAGTTTGTGGTAACAGAGCTATTTTTGCTAATTCTGAGAAACTCCGAAACTAATTCTAAGCACCCTACATTATCAGTCACTATAGAGATTGAGCATAAAAGTATTACCTATAACAGTAAAAGAAAAGTTTATGATTTTTTTTTCATTAAATCTCATTACTTTTCATTATAAAGAAAGAGTTTCTTCCTCTCCATAGGACACATTAAAAAACTCATTTGTCTAGACAAAAATTACACCAAGTGCAAATTTACATTGACTATCAAATATACTATGCAGTACAGAAGCCCTCTTTCATCTCCGTCATCTATAATACACTGCGATTCCTTGAGCTATTACAAAGAGTTACAGAGTCATTTTAACTGCATGATCTTTCCTAGCAGTACAGTATTCATACTCTGCTAGCAACCAGAATACGCACAACAATCAGAAATTGAAGTCATTACTGCGCTTCTTCTGGATTATCCATAGCTAGAGCTCTTCTAACCAGGCACACTATCCATACAGGGGTCTAAGTCATGTGCAGAACGGATGGAGATAGGAAAAAAAATAGACCATTAAATATTTGCAGTAATCTTCCTTTTCTCCAAATTTCCCAATTTCTGATGTTACTTTAGTCTGCTTCAAACTAGTATGCAGTCAAAGGCATTCTCTCAAAGCCCATGAGCTCAACAAGATGGGAAGAGACGAAACAGAAGAGAGACAGGGTTTGGGTTTTTTTTCCACCTCAGATCTGGCCCTTAGGTAAGCGCAATTCTTTCTTTGCCTCATTGCTGGGGGAGTTCTGTACAATCGTCCGCAAAGCAGAAGGCAGAGTCGGGTCCTAGATTATTTTATAGAGCCAGGATTTTATGTGCTCTTTCTGTACACCAAGCTGGGAGGTGTGTGTGGGGAGAGGGAAAACACCCAAAGTCTAGCATCTGCTAATACAGCAAATGAATATCTAAAGTGAATACCTTGACATCATTTTGAGTAACACAGCTGCCAGCAGCAAGCAGTACTTGCCATAGAGGCTTTGCCACAGCATTGTGTAGATCTATGAATTCAATGATTAATGCTCTCACCTTTTCTATGGAGTGATTTCTATTAAAGTACATTGATTTCTACTCAAGACAAATTTCTTAGGAAAGATGTTTGGACTATCAGAAATCAAGCAGAACAGCAACAGCATATTGCTAGATGATCTGAAATTCTGACTGAATTCTGAGATACAATCTTGCTGTAATGAAATATGCCATAAAGCTCTAGGTGCTCTAAAAGTGAGAAAGTAGGCTACTAATTGAATGAAAGCAATCACATTTTAAGACACAAGCAGCTTAAAAAAAAAAAAGTAGAGCAACTAATAGATAAAAGAGTAGATTCCAGGTCAAACAGAAATCCTACTTTTCTTTAAAAAGATTTCGTACTGATCACACAAAACACTACAGTAATTACTTTATTACTACTAGATCATTAATTTTATTTTTTCTTTATTCATGAGTAATCAGGAGAGGTTTCTATAGACCTACTATGTTTTATAGAGTATGGTAATTCTTGGAATGGATATGTGCATTACATAATATACACAAAACATTTCCTCATCCAGGTAAAGTGGGCAGAAGGGCGTTTTACAAGTCTGATTTTATCGTAGGTAAAAATACATTTAACAAAACCTCACACGAAGTCTTAGATGATATCATAAATGAACAACATAGCTAACATTAAGTACTAAAATCTAACATTATTTGTGCTGTTATGCCTCCAACAAAAAGGAAAAAAAGGGGGGAAAAAAAAAGGCATCTGAGAAAATAAAAATACAACCACCCAACTGGGAGTTGTTGGTAACCTGTAGTTTGTCTCCTTGAGGTGAGAAACAGGAAGCATTTTACCCACAATTACAAAGTCTTCTAAGTTGGAAATACAGATGCTTGAGACAAAGCGCATTCCTGTATGCCTCTCTCATCGCAAAGGAACTTCAATTCAGAACCAGCTCTGATCATCACTGATTATATGTCTAGATCAGATTTTTGAAGACTGTTGAGGAATGGTATTTTCAAATAAAAGCCTCAGAATTTCACGAACTAGTGGAGAAGTACAGAGAGTTTCCTTACTCACATAGCCCTATGGTAGTCCTTACACTCTGTGCGTATTATGGGATGTTTTTTTCAGCAAACCAGATGTGAAAAGTCTCACAAGTCAACCTCTTACTTCTGTTGGAACCAAATTTATGGTTCCAATTTAAACAGCACTGCTTTCCTTTGTGTATCGCACAAGAATGAATTAAATGGAAACAAGACAACTGTGTGTCAGGTCTTTTTTTTATTTATAGCTAAATATCAATTATTTTTATATAAGGGCTCTGTTTTTCAAAAGTACCAGGTTTTATGAGAACTACGAAGTTTAGCTTCTCTGAATGGAACACTTTGATTTCCCTAACATTTGAGACTCAGCTTACAAACTTCTGCCCAATATCTCTATTCATATTATTATTGCTATCAGTGTCTACCTATGGATGAGGATATTCTATACTTATCCACCCTAACTTCCTTGTGCAATAAATGCAAACTGCATTTATTGCAACTTGCACATGAGAGATCTATTCTTCGGTGACACTGTACTTTTAATCTCTATTTAGAATGCTGATTGTCTCTTACAAAACTAGGAGCAGATAAAAATTCTACTGAAATATTTTTCTGCTGAACTTATCTGGTCTACCACACCAACAAATTCCACGGCTGTGGTAGTTTTTTTTTTTTTTTAATACCACCATGTATATGACCTTCATTATTACGCAAGTAATGAGTAGCACATAACCTTATTTTTGCAATAACTAGAGAGGCTTATGCTTGATTTTTATTAATACAAGAGAGAGGGTTGTTATTTACCTTTTTGCCACCTACTTGAGGTAGTAATTTTAGGAAGTTGCAAAGACTATAATTACATTATGACATTCGTTATGTATTCTTACTTCAAAGAAGAAAAAAATTGCGTGAAGTAACATATCCTATTAATCACAGAGATTTGAATCCATCTAATCTTTCTCTATAATTTGGGCTGGAAATCTATTATAATGTCAAATAGTATTAGTGAAGCCTTAGCTACTCAATATATGCAACACAAGTTCTTGCATGAGAATTGACTCAACAGAGCTATAAGACAATAACAGAGCAGCGGGGCTTTTGGCCTCTGCTCTCCAGTAACATGAAGAAAAGCTGAATTCACTAGGAGCTGTCAACTCTGAAACATCTCAGTTCAACATGATTTCACCAAAGATCAAATGGAAAAGGCTAATCTTGTTTTCTAGACACTTAAATCCCATTTTCCCAGGCAGATTTACCCCCTGGTTTGTCCAAACGTGTCTTAAACAGAATATCTTATTCTGAAGTGCCTTTTTTTTTTTTTTCCTAATACAACCGGCACAATAGCACTGAATACATCAGTGTCACAGTTATTGTTTCCAAAGATTAGACAGAAGGCCACAAGGCACCTATGGAAGTAGAAAGCATGTTGCTAATACTCTTACAGTACAATTATACTTTATGAAAATATTTATTTATACTCATATATCAGAAGTTTTCACTTTGTTATTCTCCAATACTTGTAATCATTCTATGCTGGTAGAACGAATTACAAACCTTTATTAGATCTGCTTGGCCTCTAAGTTCTTTTTGCTTTTGTTTAAATATAAGATTGACAGGAATGTGGTTCTAATAATATCTGTTGAGTGTTTTGTACACGAAAGACATGCTGCTGGTCGGTCATACGCATGCTACCAGAACAGTTAAAAATTAATAATTTTAATAATTAATAAAGCACATAGTCAAAATGTTACTTGAGATAGGTTGCCAACAGAAAAAAAAAGTGAAGATTCTATAAATATGGATTTAAATCTTCCCCTTTTGGCATCTGATATTTAACTCAGACAGCATTGCTTTGTTTTATTCTAGGTATTTGCTTTCTCCATTTCCATAATTTTTCCCATTTTCCTTTAGCACAATAATGATTCTCAATTCCAAGACCAAGGTATTAAAACGAAGTAAGAATCTATGTTCTACTTAATTAGCAGAAAAGTTTGCAATTTTTATCTGTGAATCTGACTTAAGTGGTGGTGTAATAAGAAGTTTGACTTTGAATATGATTTAGAGCCTTGTGTTCATTATTTGTTTAGAAGAAATAAATTTAAAAAAAAAAAAGAGAAAGGAATTAAGCTGATATTCCAATACTAGTAAAACTCAAATTTCTCTAAAAATGAAGAGCAAAATTTCCCATTATTCTCACTGAGAAAGTTTCATCCCTAGTGTTTTCCTTTTTAGGTAGAACAGTACATAATGACAAAAATCTATAGACATTTTGGGTTTCAATGCCTTGTCTTGGCAAAAATTGATAGCAATGTAGCTCCAGCATTTTGTGTTGCAATAACAACCTCTGATTCTGCATCAAGTTCAGTCCTGTATTGAAAGCAAGGGAAGTGCTCCTTTTCCAACTTGGCATGCTCAGCAACATATCTTTCTATTTCTTCATTCTATAGGAATGAAAATGTAATTTAAGGACAAGATGAGGCTTACAGTAAGTTGATTCTGTCATTACAAAAATGCTTGCTTTTCCATTTAAAAATTACTACTTATTTTGAATAGAAGAAAGCAAGCCAAGAATCTAGGTGGGTAATACTATTTTAACAAACAGCTCCCACAAAAATACTCCTTTCCAAACTGTGGTAACTTACAGGTCTGTGCATTCAGAAAGGGAGGACAGGGCTTAACTGGCTTTCCCTCTGTCAAAACAGGACTTTCCCCTCATCCCCAATCACAACTGATGGAATAGGGAAACAAACTCATCTACAACTGTACGCCTTCAGAAATACTTATCTGAAAACAAAACCCACAAAACCCCAAATATTCCTACTTCCCCAAATAGAATGGGTAGCTTAATGTTTTATCTTGCAACGTTGAAGAAGAATAAATAATAAATACCATGTAATAGGTGAAATTAACTATAAACACAGGATTTTTCTCTGCAGATACCTAATATTTAGTAGATTTTTTTCTTTTAAAAGAAATTTAATAATTCTTCTTCTAATTTGTGAGCTCAATACAATCACAAATTTGTTAAGATGATTTAGTAGAGTTTCCAAAGCCATAAAACTTAATCGGAAGCAGGAAATCCATACAGGCTCTAGAAAAGCTCAAGCAATAGAGCTGCAGACGACTACCAAGGCCCTGCAGCAAGCCACTACAGAATACAAACAAAAAACCAAGCCCAAGTTTCTTTTTCTTGGTATCACGAAAAATGTCATTTTTATCTGAAACGTCAGTTTTTATATAATCAAGCCCTACCATCCAGGCTCATGCAAAAACCCTACTCATTTCTATCAGTAGGTAAGTACTGTTACATGACAAAGCACATAATAAGTATAAATTGAGAAAGATGAGTCTATTATTTTCAGGGGTAATGGACAATGTACCACCTTAGCCCACAAACTTCAGGTCTACAAGTTTTTAAGATTGTGCATTTAGTTGTAAAATTGCATATTTAGTCACTTTATTGACCTTGTTTTGATGAGACGGAGGAAAAAAGTGTCTAATTTAGTGTTGTCAAGAAAATGCGATAGTAGCTAATTGTTTTGTGTCGATTCTGAAAATGAGTCCTCTGAAATGAATTTGGATTTCGGATAGAAGCTTTCTGACTGAAAACTAGGGAAAATGCAAGAAAGAAAGAAACAAAAGTATTAAGTAGAATAAATTAAGAGAACTAATAAACTAGTAAAAAGTAGTAAGTTCTCAGTTAAAAGGAAAAAAAAACCAGCAGTTGACAGATGAAATAGTCTTTACCTTCCCCATTAAAAAAAACCCAAACAAACAAAAAACCACAACCAACTAACCAAACAAAATACCTCAACATGACATGAAAAAAGCAACTATTTAATCTCTCTTACTGCCACTGTATTTTAACTTAAACATTAGATGAGTTAACTTAAACATTAGGGGAGTTATTTTGCTTGTATGTAACAGACACTCCTAGAATTTTCTCTTTTTTTCTATTTTTAAAAGTGAATGAAATATATTGTTGTCCAAACAGGATAACTATGAAAACCATGTAAAAAGTCAATGAAGGAAACCAGTAAGGACCTGAAAGAATTCAAACATATATTTTTCTAAACTATTTTTCTGCAGACTGCAAAAGTCTGTTTGACACTGTATATTAGTCATTGAAAAACTAGATGATTAAATCAACACATAATTGTCTTGGTAGACAAAATAGCCTCTACAGGTTAACTGACAAATGTTTAAAAATTCTTGTATCACCCATACCAGTAAATAAACAGTCCCCTGCCTACCATCCCAATCTTCCAGCCACCAGAATACACAATAGCCCACATCACTCCCAAAGAGAATTTTTTTTTTTTTGCAATAACAACCTTTCTGAACCAGAAGTGATTGAGCAGCAATAAATACCAAACCCATAAAGCCTTTTTTTCAGACAGCTGTATCCTCAAAGTAACGTTTCTTCTTCAGAAAGATGAGACTTTTTTTCCCCACAGGTAAATTCTGACATAATGTACAAAATGTACTTGCTGTTTTCCTGTTAGGTACCCTCAAATATTTCTGAAACAGATGCAGCTTGTATGTTGAGTGAAAATACTGAGGAAAGGGTCTGCCTATCCTGCTGTCTTGGCCCTTACAGTGACCAACAGCAGGAGCCTGGGAAAGACAAAGGCAAGCACATGGCTGTACTTCCCCAGAATATTTTCTAGACCTCAGCAACATGCAGCTCCAAAACCTCTTGAGCAAAAATGTTATCTTTTTTTATATAACAGTTTTTAAGTTATTTTTATTCCAGGAATCTGAACGGTCACCCTGCGAGATCATGGAAATTTTCACTATCTTTAACACCATACGGCAGTTTAATAATATGTTGCATGAAGAACAATCTTCTTTGGCTTTCTCTGAGCACCACTGGTTTTACTTTATGCTGTTACAGATGAATGTCATTCATCTGTGACATATGCCTCATTCTTAGAGTGGAACTCAAATAAATCCTTATCTACCTTCTTCTTTACACTTCTGATTTTGTCAACTTCCATACACTCCTTGGTCTTCTTTATTTTTTCCCCAAGTTCCTAGTCACTATGCATTTACTACATGCAGAACATAGTTTTGTACATTTGATTATCTTTGTCATCCTTATTCAACTCTTTCTTACATCCATAACTGAAGAAAAGAAGGATTGCATACAGTTCTTCTATGTTTGTTGCAAATTTAAATAATGTCAGTGGTGTTTCTGTTTAATTCTTCTATTACATTCCTAATAATTCTTAGCATTGATTTCTTTCTTCATTACTAGTCATTAGGCCAAGGAATACTCCTTATTACACAAATTTGCTCCTGAAGAGAAATGTAAGCAACCCAAAACAAAATCTGTAATAAACAAACAAAATATGTTTTTATATTGCAAGTCATTCAGCTTTTTATGTTAAATCTATGGCTCACTGTAAAGCTACAAATGCTATATTTGAGTTCAGAATTTAAAAGTAACTATTACACGACATTTTAAGAGAAGTGCCTTTTTTGTTAATATCACAAAACCTGCCCTTGCTAAGAGGTTGGCCTAGTGTTTTCAGGACACAATTCTAACGCTGCAATGACTCATTTTTCCTAAAGTTTTATCTGGCTCAGAGACCATCCAGTAACTTCTTACATGCACAAACTTTATAAGAAATAAAGACACACTACCACTTTAGATCTCTATTCTGTGGGCAAGAATCAAAACTGTACGGTAGCACAGATGCCCATCTCTTCTTTCCTGTTATCCCACTGGACTGAAAGAATTTTGCTACACGATGGACAGTAACTTATATGAAGCCTCTGTAAGAACTATGGCAAGAAAAATAGAAAAGGTAAACTTGCAGTAGCACATTCAAGGGCTGAAGGTGATGTTCTAGTCAGCATATCAGAGGCAGCTTTGCCCACTGAATAACTGACAGCGACATCTGTCAAAGTCATTCAACTGATGGTCATTTCTGGAAAATTACATTCATAGGCAGAGATGTGTATATGCAAGATAAAACATTCAGTTGGGTTTGTGGTTAAGATGTCGTTTGCTGCTGCCAGCTCTCAAAAGATTTATGGTTTTCAGTTTTAGTTCTCTATTATACCATAAAAGATCTTTTTAAGTGCTCTTCACTTTGAATTTAGGGTTAGTTAAAGAGCAGAAAATTGTAACTGATGAAGCAAGACTCAGTCTTGTTGCAAGCCCAGTATTGCCTTTACTTCAGGCATTTGGTTTCAAAGAGCTAAAACAACGCAAAATAAAAATGAGAATGTTTAATCTAGCAGGAATCTAAGACAATCAACAAACTAAAGCAAGTACGAATGAAAATAAGAGATCTGTTTGTAATTAGTGAGTGTGACACTTAAACCACTACTAGAAGTCTTCTTGTTAGATCTACATACTCTTTTAGAGGACACGTTCTGGGTTACAATACTCAGGAGAGCACATTCTTATATACTGTGTTATGCCGGTCTGACCAGGTTTAAATTTTGGAAACCAGAATTTATTTTGTTATTCCTTACCCTCTCCCAGTAAAGCCTCCTAGAAAAACAAAATATTTACTTATTAGTACTATGTCCATTTTTTATCATTGACCTTGCTCTAAGAGCTCACAAAATGTAATAAGTGTGGCAAGGATTTGAAAAACCTATTTTCCTTCTTTCAGAAGGTATGGGTTTGAACATGTCATATTTACTAGTACTTTTTGGCATCAAAACACTCAGCAAGAAAGGCTATAAAATAGAAAACATTTGTTACTTTTTAAGCCGTCAGCACTTAAACTTGTAAGTAATATGGACTCAGAAATTTCAGTGTACTTTTAATAGCGTTCATCTTACGAGTTCTATGCATTTCAGATAATAGCTTTAGCTGTATTAATTACCAACCCATCAGTTGTGGCTTCCTGTGCTTGATACTTTTCTGCTTCTCTTTTTCAGCTGTCCAGCATGAAATATATATGCAAACACAGTTTAAATGACACGATCTGTATGCACTGTTGAACTAGCAAGCTAATTTGCTCAAGTAATAACCAGCAAGCAGGTAATAAGCCTCATTTCTGCAACTCTTTACTTCATGGTTAGTATTTGAAATGCCCAAGACCCTACCTAACAAGAAGAGTTCTGAAGTAAATACTAGAACTGTGAACTTTCTAGACATAAAATACAATAAAATAATAATAAAAGAGTCAAGAGCGTCTATTACCTTTTTGTGATCCTATACGATACTAATACATTTAAACATATATTAAACTACACATTAGGCAAAATTGACCAGTGGAATGTCTCATGATGGCAAAGGTATCTGTGATCATGGCAGAAGTTCTTTCCACTCACTTATTCTAACATAACCACTTAAGAATAATTAACACCTGCTACAGAATGAAAATGCTTGAGTAATGTAATCTTTTGAAAATTCATTTCACAACCAATTCCCTTGGCTGAGTTTACTGTGTAACGCATCGCATTCTGCCTGCACTGTGTAAGTGGTGGTGTTCCAGAGGAATGCATGTGTTACAGATGTGGTTGCTCATGTAAAACAGTGCTCAAGGGGAGTTTGCAGGGTTGGGCATAGAGAAAAAGGGAGATATTCACTCCTGCTAGAAGTAAAGAAACACTATCCATTTATATACAGGATATCATCTACCTAGAGATTTGTCTCTGCTAGAGCAGAACAGGAAATTATGGTAGAGTTTTGTAGTGGATAAAGCACAGGGCAAATATAAGACAGTTTAGCAATCCTAAAAGAAGGAAAGCATCTGTATTAGCTGACTGTAGTAAAAAAAAAAAAAAAAAAAAGCATCTATTTGTTTAATAATCACTATAATAGTTGGGCAGTTGGATAGTGTATGGTCTGTGTTAAACAAAATAGAAGGGATCATTACAGGAGCAGACAAGACTGAAGTGGCCTGTCACAACTTTAAAAGCCGTAACGTGTGTTGGAACATATCACACACCATCTAGCAGGACTTGACAGGCAGAAACACCCTGAGATCTTGAAGTGCTCATAACAGGGAAGACTTAAAATACACCTTGAAAACTCTCTTTATGCAAAAGCAAGGTAGAACAGCTAGAAGCCAGTCTGTCAGTGCAAGAGGTGGTAAATGCAATACAAATAAGAGCTAATGAGAAAAATATAACTGATGAAGTACAAACTTGCCATCATGTCTTTCTGTTTTTCCATTTTCTACACTCTGTCTGGGATAACAGAGAGAATTGAAAGTGGGAAGAAATATTTTCAAATCACTATCCTGAGATGATTTATTGCGCTTGAATCATTAGTAAATATTTTAAAAAGTGATGGTAACAGCAGTAAGAAGCAGGCAGTTAGGAAAAGCAAAGTACAACACTATCAGCTCATTAGTTAATGAACTTCAGTTTACTGGATGTAGCCTCTAAAAGACAAAGAAAAGATGTTGTAGGGGTCTGTTGTACACTGTCTAACCCAAAGATTAGAATGATTTATTGCTAAGCATCTATGATATACAGGGTAAAGGAGTTATCAGGGAATTCAATTTTGGTTATATATGCTAGAATTCTGTATTGTAAATCATTAGAATTTCTACAAGCTCTAGATAATTTTCTAATACAAACAGAATCAGGTCCAACATACAATCTTTCCAGGAGACCACAGATTAAAGAACAAGCCAGAAACTGGTTACCTAGGGACCAGTAAGTGCAGCCTGTTTATATTACAGATGAACAGAGGATATTTCCAAGCAACACCCACTCGCTCATTCTCATATATCACATACACAGTACTTCAAAAGGACTAAATGTTCAGTGATCTTGCTATAATGAGCCAAAGTTACTAGTAGGCTAGTAGTACCACTCCCAAGAGACACGAGTGTTTATTTGCTGTGTGGGCCTGGGAACTCAGATCATATTCCTAGTCTTAAAATGACAAATAGCATTACAATTATGGGTATCTTCCAAAGTGAAAAGCAGCCCACATGATCAACACATTACTCGACTTTCCTTAAAACTAAATGGTAATTTAAAGTCAGCACTGACCTGTAAGTCCTCATCCCTTCAAGGAAAATTAATAGTTGGATCTAATCTATGAAGAGCTAAGAGCCATGTATAAAAGAGATGAAACATTGCCAGCTATAACAATTCGAGTTAAGCTGTGACAATCAGTAAATGCAGGCATGTCATGTCTGTCTCAGAATTACAATTAACCTGATTATCTTAAGTAACTTACTTTTCATCTTACATTTTTTGTGTAAGACTACACTAGTATCTATGCTAAAGTGTGTCATGCTGTGCAAATAAGATGTAGTTAGAAAAGCACATTATGTTCCAGGTTACTGCAGTTTTCTGTATCAATGGCAACTTAACGATATCAGTGAAACAAAGTAGCAATGTGAATAATTTAACAACTGCATACAGAACTGCATCCTGGTTTTCCTCTCCATCTGAGCTTGTCAGTTATCATCCTACCTTTAGCCAGTTTGTATATAATGAAAGCTTCAAGGGGGCACAGACCTTGTAAAACAACATAAAAACGTACATTTAACCCCAGTTTGGAACCATTGTTTAACCATATGAACATTTGTTCAATCACAAGGCTTTACATCATATTTAGCATAGTGAAATTAATGAAAATTTTTTTTTCTGAAGTTCTCTTGAGAGAACTGGAGAAAAAGAATAGAAGCATTGACAAATAATTTACAACAAGGTGTAACCATGAGTTAAACATATTTGCTTTACATAGGCTACTGCAAATTATTTGCAGTCACATTCAATTGTGATGTTTTTCTTTCTGCACTTGCCCAAGCCTTTGAGAAGAAAATATAAAAGATTTAATAGTCAAAATGTACTTTTCTCTAAGTCCTGTCTCCGTAAGAACTGTTGCAGAATGCATGTGAGATGTAGCTTAGAGACTGGGCCCACATAAAAACTTTAGTCAAATGAAGTAATTTATCTTATACACTAAATCAGCTAAATAAGCATGTAACTAGAGCAATATGGACAGTCTGCTTCTGCAGAAGATCCATTAAACACCAAGTCTGGATGACTTACTCTAGAATTGCCACAAGGTCTCAGGTGTAAACTCTTGCCCTAATGGCACTTCACCATCACTTCACCATCACTTCACCATGCACAGATGAAACAGTGGAGTAAGAGACCAACACAGCTGCACAAGAGAAGCTCTTTGCTGCAGTAATGTCAAGGAGACCTTTTCTGCCCAGAATTTACATAAGTTTGTATTGTGAAAAGCTGATGGATAAAGAGCCTTGCTCTCCCCATTAACCCACCATTCACTAGTTCCTGCAATATAATCTGTTTCTTTTGCTCCTAAGACCCAATCTTCCTAGCAGCCTCCATTCATCACTCATGAAAAGAAACAAATCTGCAAACTGGAGACCTAAGGAGATTCGACTGACCATCCTCAGAACTATTTTGCCTAATATGGATTTATGCTATATATTCCTAACAGGGCTTTTAGTAGCATAGCAGTACTCTACTAACAAAAAGGAATGATACGAGAACTAACAGAGCTCCAAGGCAAGGGAGAGATTCAACTCACCATCATAAAAATCTCATTATCAGGAACACTAAGAGACCATCACACAGTGATCACCATACTTTAAACAAAAAGAGTTAAAGTGTTGCTCAGATCACACTCAAGACTGCAGTAAAATCCCTGTTCGTGTTCAAATTTAGTGTATTTTCGCATTGATTTCCCTTGCTGCAGTGATAAACTCCAGATCACTTGGCAAAATCCTTTCTTGCATCTGAGAGATATCCGAAGTTAACCAAGGTAAGTACTTTTCTCAGGTAACATGCAAGTTATATATATACTCCATTATTGTAAGCTGAGATTTTACGAAAACCAAGAAAACCATGAAGGCTAATTATCATACCCAAAGTTGCACAGGTCATTAAAACCATAATGATAAATACTATCTTTGAAATCACAGTTCAGGCTACTGCTTATGTAGTATCTTGAAGAAAGATTATTAGACAAGCATCACTCCCAAGGGCTTGATTGTGAGAGTGAAGGTATTTTTTATTCACACTCTGGGAGGTCAAGCAGTCCCTGCAAGGTTCTGTTTATAAAAGAATTCTTAAAACAATTACTATTTAGAGAAGAGTCACACAAAGCTGCAGGAGCACAGCACAGGCACATTCAAAAGGTTTTGAAGTGGCCAAACTTTATGTACACAGAAAGGCTAAACATTTCTTGGTTCTGGGTCACAGGCCATCAAGACCTTTGACCTTCAAGCTATAGATCTCTTACGCAGGCAAATTACTTACACTGCAATACTTCATAAACAACAGAAGCCCTAAGTGTCCCACCAGGCATTACAAATAGGGTGGGGTTACACTTGGGATAGATTTGATTTGGATGGAAATGAGCCTCCATGGGAAGCCTACTTAAGCCTTTAAAATAATACCCGAGCAATGGTATGATGATCTAGTTTTAGAATTGCAGATAATTATGCTGCTTTGTGGTTTTAGGAACTTAGCTGTTAGGAGTCAGCCTATAACATTCATATTATATATATATTTTATTTTATTTTTTCTTAGAAATCTTACACGGTAGATGAAAATACATCGGTTCTCCATCTCTAATTTAGCAGAGTGATACTTGCTTTAGATGAATTAATTATTTCACTGCTTTCCTCTCACATAGGCATAAATAAATAAATACTTAAAATCTGATATAGCAACAGAATAAAAATGCAAAATAAAATAGCAGCTTACCTAGGTATGTTCAGTTCATATGGCCACTGAGTTCTGCAGCATCTTGTTAGCTTTATGCATTCAGTAGCCTAAAATAAGAAAACATACATTTTAAGGGGCAACTAGAAGCGCACGTTTTCACCAGAAGGAAAGAACAGTCACTCTATTTCACTCTTCTCCAGCTCTGCAGGTTTTTAAAAACATTACTAGACAAATTTCAGTTATGAATGCCACAGGTGTAGTCAGTTCTGTCTGAGTGCTAAGGACTGTATGAATTGACTTCAACATTTTTATAGCTATGCTGCCTAAAATGACTATAACCAGGAGATTTTTTTTCCTACCAAAACGAATAAGGTTTAATTACTGATAAATGAAGGCTTAAGGTCTTAGGTCTTTAAAACAATTGTTTTTCTAAAATTCAGTGCCAACATAAAAGCACATCATGAGTACTGTAAAAAAAAATTTGCACAATCTTTCAAAGCAAATACAAAAGAAAAAAGTTAAGCAAGAAATGTATTAAAATAAGTTACCTAAATTTCCACAATTCTTGACTATATGCCACATTTCTTAAAACTCATCATAGCTTTTGCTTCTTGCTGCTTCCTTTGTGGACTGACAAATCTCACTCAGGAATCAGTTTCATGCAATATTCTAGAGGAATCCCATCAAGTTCTAGTGAGAAGAATACAGTGTGGGGTTTTATTGCAGATTCTATTTATTCTGCAGCATGGCACATAGCATTCTCTCAGTAGCTAAAATTGCTTGTAGCAATGCTAAAGAAATTAAGTTTAATTATCCCTAAATTCATTTAATCCACGCAGAAAATACCTAAATACAGAAAACGCTTAAACATTTTAGGTGATTCCAAGCTCTTTTAAGAGATGCCAGTTTTAAAATGTGCTTCCCAAACCATTTATTTCGTAGCCTATTTACTAGATATATTTTATTTTACGCCTGTTAGCCAAATTTCTTTTCCTGTGCTCGGCCTCTTTACTGAACACTGAAGGAAGATGTGTGTTGGCTTATTGTCCTGGTTTGAGAGCACCAGAACAGAAATTCCTGACATAGGGGACAATCACAGGAGGGAAGGAGGGGCAGCTGTGCCTTCGGGGAGGAGAGGACGGGTCAGGAGACCCAAATGGACCAATCACAACATTCCTTCCCATGGCGTATATGAGGGCCCCAAAGAAGAGCCCTGGGGCCTTTAGTGCCTGCTGGGCTCGAGGGTTGCCATAGGTTGTTCACAGTCTCTCCCTGTGCTGCTGGTGTTCCTGCCTCCTGTCCTCACATTGCAGAGGAGCACTGTTTGTGGGGACAGGTCACCTTCTCCTGCCTCTCCAGGTGGGAGCAGCACAGCCCCTCCAAGGCTTCCTTTTCTGGTTTTTTTGGACTGTCATCGGGACTCTGGGCTCAGGTGCTCCCATCTACTGCCGAGTCCATTCTGGGACATTTCTGCTCAGGACCTAGTTGTCATCTGGAGAGCTTGAGTTCTGTCTTAACATATTCTCTTGTATATTTTAATATACTAGCATATTTTTATAGTATCTGAATATAGTTTAACATCTTAATTGTTATTGTTAGTATTAGTCTCGTTTTCATTAAACAGGTTCATGGGGTTTTTTTCAATCTTAAAGTCTCTCTCCCTGTTTCTCCTGTTATCCACCCCTGGGAGGGTGGTGGGGGAAAACCACAGAGAGCATCTGTCAAAGCTTAGGGGCTGGCCCTGTCTTAAACTTTGACACTTATCTAGGAGAATTTAGTCTTAAGTCTCCCTCCCTTATGGATGACTGCCTTTTTCTCACTGACTGCCTTGCAATTGCAGACCACATAAAAACTGGGAAGAGAACTCGGCTTGAACAAAGTGACTGATTCTTACACACTGACATCCTGCTGCAACGATCATATAAAATTTAGCACAGCAACAATCTGTCCATTTGGATCGGCTTAAGGCACACACAAAGCTAGGATAGCCATCATGGCCTTCTGAGTAGTAGGTTGGTTTTTTTTATGTAGTAAAAAAGCATTATTTTTCATTTGCATATTATTACATTGCTGAATATGAGCCACAACACCCTACAGACTAGTAAATATCACACTTATCTTGCAAGGAAGAATTTTGATAGCTCTAAACCCCATACAATTTCAGAGTGTTATTACCATAGTTATTAACTGAAAACTAAACAGAATTTGATATTTTAATATAGACGGAATCCAAATATGTTTTTTTTTGATTCTAGATTAATATTCTCTGAAGTATTTTTAAAGAAAATGAGGACCTGCAAGCATAACACACAAGTGAACAATTAAAGAGGCAAGGATATTATCTTCAGAGGCATTCTTTTATCCAGTTCAGAAATGGTGTATTCCAAGACAAACTGAAGCAGGTATGTGTCTCACCAAAAAGTACTCAGATGATCAATTAAGGGTTACTTGTTTCCCTTTCCAGCTCTCGTTTCCCACACATTCACCTAACTGTATTGCTCTATATAGAACATTTGCAGACTTTCAGTACAAGAGCTACTACTGTACTCTTCCTAAAGAAAGATTTAGCTTTTAGAATAAGAGAGTTGTTTAATAAGACAATAACATTTTAAGATTCAAAACCAAGATTACTCTTTATTGTATTTAACATAAAGTCCCTCCCTCCCTCCTTACTGCAAATATATTTGGACAAACTGTTTTGGTGTCTTTTTTCCATTTAGTGTTTTTGGCCAAAATTGTGTCTGCATGTAAACATCCCAGACTGTTAGGCTGTATCGGATCTAATAATAATAGTGCAAAGCCTGGCATAAGGGATTACATAAGGGATTACATTTTGTTTTTCCTGTGATCTTTTCCACTGAATCTTTCCAGGAATCAGGAATATTTAGTTATCAGAAATCTGGCTGCACAGAAGAAAATATAAAAATCACAAATAATAAAAAAAAAATCTGTTTAACAAGCATAGCAGTGTTTGCCAACCAGATGCTAACAAGCCAGATCTGCAGATGGGGTGGGGCGGGAAAGCAAATTACTACTTTCTGTGTATCCTTTCCCTATGTCTAAACTTTAGTTGCTTGCAACGAAGGAAGAAAAAGTCAAATTACAGATTACAAACTAGTACATTATACACATTTAATGCTGTCTTTTCATAGTATGCTTTGTATTAGTTTGTCCAAATCCACTAAGAGGGAACAATACAGTAATTACTTAGACATTCATGTCCCAAATTTTTAAAAAGAGCAAAAAACATGATAAAAATCTAAAAATAGTTATCCATGCCACAGTCTCAAAGAGTAAAAACATCTAATGACCGTATTTCCACTCTGAGAAGAAAAAAAGGACACTTTTCACAGGAAGATCTCATTTCATTTAATTTTTTCTCTCCACTTTTTCAATTAGTTTTCCTCCAGTCACTGACTGTCAGCTGAGGTATAGTTTCTTTCGTTTGCTCACCCAGCTTCTGTCACCTCACAACCCAAGAAACTAAAACTAATTGGGGCACTCAAATTGCATTAGAAAACATCTGCTACATCTATACAAAATCAAAGTATATCAGAATACTATAACTGCCTGCATTTTGACCCAATCACTAAATCCCAAGGGATTAACATTACGGTACACAGTTCCAGAATTTACCTCTCATTCTATTTAACTCCCAATTCCAGAAATACACTCACCAATTAAAAAAAAAAAAGCTATCGTAAGGGAAAAATTGCCTTGAAAGTCTCTACATAGTGCCTATTTAAAACTGGTTTTGACTTGTGAAAGAGAAATCACAGGACAAACTGTAAAACGGTGCATTTGTCTTAACATCAGAGGTATGGTGATTTTGCTTGCAATATAATTGATACACTTTTTATTTCATGCTGTTCCCTTTCTCTTCCACCTAAAGGTTCTAAGTAGTAAACAAAGCACTTGGATGAGAAAATAAATCCTTATAAAAGTACCATATATCACAATATACTCCTACTGAAATAAGAACTTCACCTACGAGTATAATAAAATGAGATCCTAAATGGCCATGCGAGAAAGTGGATTAATTTCTTTTAAGCTTTTCTAAACTCATTTCCCACTCCTGACAGAAGTTGTCATCAAAAGAATATAATGTTATAAGCTATTGTTGATAATAGTACCTTTATGATTAAAACTCAGCTGGTTAAGAACAGTCTAAACTAGATTAAGTACAATTTGTTATTCATCCAGTGACTAGATCAAGTTCCTTCTGAGAAAAAAAAAAAAAGTTATTGTCCAAAGTTTTCTTTTCCAAAGTTGAATCTGTATTTTCTAGCAGTATTGCAATCAGAAAAATGACACAGATATAAGCTATTTCTGGCATCATAATTTCTCCTACAGAGAGTGTTGAATTTCTAGTCATGTTAACTTTCATCTCTTTTTCTAGAGTAGAGAAACATTAGCTCTTAAACAAACCCCCCAGATTCTGTAAACCCAATTGCTCTGCGACTGCTATAAAGAGATGAGTACCAATACCAAACCACATTGAAAGTGAAGCAGCTATTAAAATTCACAAGCATGTCTTTACCTTGCTCCCACCTACTCCCTACAGCTTCCATGTTATGTAGTCACATCCTGGTTTAAGCTGACTGGGACAAAAAAACCCACACAGTCTCCAGCTCACTCCTTCCCCCACCCCCATTTCCACAGTGATGTGGAGGAACAAAATTCAACTAAAAAGGCTCAAAGTTTTGAGACTAAAAATAGGGAGGATAATAATCTACTGTTTAAGATGATGGGTAAAGAACCA
This sequence comes from Trogon surrucura, assembly GCA_020746105.1. Lineage (NCBI taxonomy): Eukaryota > Metazoa > Chordata > Aves > Trogoniformes > Trogonidae > Trogon > Trogon surrucura. Next base: position 42,999,824 of record CM036620.1, read on the forward strand.
GATAGATTTAGAGAGAAAAAACATAGATTTTTCTCAGGATGGCACATCTTTGTTCTCCTCTCACCTCCCCCAACAGAAAAATTCCCCAACATTAAAGACAGGACAGCTCAAAATATGACCAAACCAAAAGAGAGATTGAACAATGGGGTCGCCACTTAAATACCTTGATTGCAGAAGCACTGCTTGGCCTAGCCCCGGCCAGAGGCAGCTCCAACTCCTACTTGGGCGTGGGGGAGGGTCTTGAAGTTTTGCATGAGTCTACCCCCACTTTTACAAAAAGCCTGCCAGACTCAAACCCATGACACCACAACTTTACAATAATGTGAAAGGGAAGTGGATTTTAGCTTAGAAGGGGCTGCAAAACCAGTTTGCTTTTCAGGAAATATAAATTCACCTGTGCAACCCCTACGTTAGGGGTAAAACAAAAACAGCTTTCAATACAAAGAAGTAATGCTTTAATCCAGCCCTAGATAAATAATATTTAATCCTTACATATATATACACTGTAAGAAACAAAAATCCACAACACACCTCTCCAAGTTCCCGCAGAAGAAATTGTTGTAGTAGCCAAACAACTGATGAAAAGACAGGATGACCAACTGGAAAACTCAGGACTGAAGAAGCGTGTGGGTCACAGCACAGCTACCAGCAGGACAGCACAGTGGAACAAAGAGTAAGTGGCACCACCTGAATCTGCCTCTCCCTACGGCCCAGGAGTTCAGATTAGGGACAGCTGGTTCTTAAGAGTCCCCCTGGAACAGAATAAAGCTAATGAATTTGCATTGAAATGAGAGGTCAACTAGTACTAGTTACCAAAACTACTATTTTGTTTTTATTAATCTGGAGGAGCATAAGCACTTTTTACTTTGTTTGATGATGCTGAGGAATTTCCTAACAGAAATATCTGTGCAAAAACAGTGAGGGAAAAGAGGATTACTATTGCTTTGACTTGTTTCATATGGTTTTCCTCTTAATTTTGTCACAATAGAGATGCTGACTAGTTTACCTTTTTTATTTCAAGATATCAAGGATGTTACAACTCTAATATGGACCCAGTAGACAACTGAAGAAAGAAAATTATGTCGAATATTTACATATGTATGAGTGTAGTCAATTTTACTGGACCCACCTCACAAACAGGTAAGGGACTTGCAGAGATGAGACTTGTTTACTGAGTCCACACAAATTCCAGACTCCACTGAGAATAAATAATTCATATGTTTATGTGGTTTCTCTGTGTCCATTATTTCTCAAATTGTAGAAATGGTTTTGCAAGACATACAACAAGTACTTATCACGTTCTTTACAACCTTCCCTGAAAGTGAGCAAAGCATGTTTTTTGCTGAGGTGAAGTACTTTTTAATTGCCAATTTCATTTTTAACAGCAGTTTCAAAGCATTGCACTTGGTAGCCAAAACAATTTTTAAAATCTCAATTTGCTTAATGTGGTAAAAGTGTGTCTCATGCTGTGTTAGAACCTCCCTTAAACACATTTCATTTCAGGATGATGGAAACTGTATCTCCCAGTGAGCCACAGGCATTATTGTACTGGGTTTTGATCCAAAAGACATTTAAGCATATACACAGCTTTATCAGTTTTCTAGTTTTATTTGCTTTACTAGGAACTTTGCCGGACCGAAGCCTGGCTATTGCTTTGACAGCATTTCAAGGTTAAATAATGTACTTTCAAGTGCTTCTTTGCTACATTATCCTTCGTGTTCAAGCAGAGACTTACTCTACCAGCCGAAAAAAAGGGAAGCTTTTTATAAGTGATTAGTACATTTTAAAGACAGAAGAAATCACTTGGTCATCTAGATCACTTATGAGTGGGCGACAGAACTGTTCCATCAGTCTTGCAATAACGCCCAGCAGGTCTTACTTGCAGGAAGTCCACCTTTCAGAAAGAATTGAGATTTAATTTAAAAACACCAGAACATAAAGAATGCACGTTACTTTGTTATTGTTGTTGTTGTTCCAGTTATTAACCACTTCTATTGTGATACATTCAAAATAAAAATCACAAGATGTATCTGGCTAACTTGCAATCTGCAATCTTGCACTGTTTTTGTATCTTCTCTATTAAAGAAGGTTTTCAATCCAAGTGTTTTCTCTCCTTAAAAACCGTTGTAAATTGAAATCTGTCCACTCTTTGAGATGTTTGATAAGCCTTACGTGCAATATTTGCCACGTTTGTCTTCTTTCTTTTGATGGTATAGAAGATTAAAACAACTAAAAAAACAATCTTTATAATCAACTATCTAGAAAAGTATTTACAAAAAAACCTTTTAGTACCAAAAAGCCTTTTAAAAATAATCCTGTAAGCTTACACAGCTTTTGGTAAGGGTTGCTGAGTTCAGTTTGAAAGGTACTTCATGGTTTTTTCTTGTCAAAGACAGAAAGAGAAAGGAGAAAATTCTATTTGCCAGCAGTCACTGACACATTATTTTTAATGAATTTCCTTCAGAGACACTTGTTTCTGCAAGTATGTAGATATGATAAGTGCACATATAAAAAGGCTGTGAATCTTTTGCACTCTCAAGAGGCTTACAGCAAGTGTAGATGTATTTTTTAAAATATATAACTACAGGTGCCAGCCAATCATCCAAAATAAATCAGAACGACACTTATAAATGAGGTCTGCTCTACCTTCACCCTTCATATATGACTCATGGATGGCAATGTTTTTTTAATTTTAAAGCCATATGTCCCAAAGTGTGGTTGAGTCAAAAAAAGAGAGACGGATGCATGAAACATCCAAGCAGCTGTAGCCATCCATTTACAGATGTGTGCAGCCCAAGCAAGCTGATCAAGATTTATTCTAAGCAACAACAATTCTAGGTGCCCCATAGTTTTTCAGAAGTTTAATAATTATGTCTTTGGTGCTATAATATGGGTAGTAAATTACATTGTGTAATGACCTTAACTGTGTTAATCTGGAAAGTAAGGGCAAAGTTTTCAGCCAGACAGACAAGAATATGCTCTAGCCATACAACATTTCAAAACAACTCGGCAGAATTATAGTTTCACAATAACTTCATTGTTATTGTGAAATATCACCAAAAAAAGAGACTGAGCTTCATATAGGAAATCCTCAGGCCAAGTCTGTACGAATTCACACGGTGCAAATTAGAGATATAAGACCAAGTCCTGAAAAGAGCAGAGTCACTGTGCTTGCCCTCATCGTTAAGTACCCCAGTCATGTTAATTAGCTTCACTGTGTGGTAGTTCAAGAGCTCAAAATTAATCATTGACACTTTTCTGTTTCCTTATCTCTGCAGAGTAATTGCAGATTAGTTTCTAATAAAAAAACATTTGTTTGTCTTTATCTGTTATATATTTAAATAAAAAGCACTCAAAATCATCCTTGCTATATCATATTGTATATTCATATATTATTATGTTAAAAATAACATGTCACCTCTTCTGTTTTTACTCCTTCTAGCAAAGCCATACCAGGGGATTAAGACCAGTCTACAAAAGGTATATAAGCATATTTAAGTTGTAATAAATAAAAACATTCATTATTGTTTTTTAATTAAATGGATTCTTTTGCTTGATGGGACTTCTATCTTTAGCATGCATGGCAAGCATCAGAGGTCTTTTCAGTGTCACTTTATTTAAGATCACTAAGTGTATACTTTTTCAGTCCCTATGTAATCTTCTTGTATATTTTTTTCTATATATTTTGACATATTCGTGAGATCTTTTGATAAATCACATAATACAAATCATCCTTCCTTATTCTGAGAACAGACCTCAGTGGTACCTATTTTTTTATGTCTGTCTTTCTAAAAGTAGTGACTTCATACTATTATATACCTGCCAGCACTACAGAAATAATTTTAGGCTCTAAAAGGGAGAGTATCCTGACAGTCACTTGTACCAATAACCTTCCTTACTCTGTGGTTTCAGTTTTTGCAATAGACCTGAAAATGACTTTTCATTTGGAAAAGTTTTTTAGTAAGTAAATTGGTATGTGTCTAGGTTTGGATATCACGACATTTTCCTTAATTGCATGAGGCCGAGTATAAAATCACCAGGTACTTCTTGACTGTTCAGTTTTCAGACGATCCCATTGCAGATTAAAAAACCGCAAACCAACAGGCAATAAGAAGAACCCTAATCTTATGTAAATATTTGCCAGTTCCTTTTGGGAAACATGAGTTGTACCTAAATTTCAGTTAGGTGAAGAGAGAATGCTCCTTGAGATCCGTAGAAAAGTTCTCAAATATCTTCTTATAAAATCTCAGAACTGTAGCTTCAGTTCTGTAGACCTTGCAGTGACGTACCTTCTGTACTGGCACACCTAGGAAAAGAGATATCTCAGTCGTACAGGATTGATATTCAACTCCTCCCCTTTTCTCAGGATTAGCCCAGGTATCATAGGTCTTTCCAAAGCTATTCAGAGTCTCCCCTGTTAAAATTACTGTCTTTTGAAAAAATCAAAATCTATGGTATTTTTATCCCTGCTGAATGCAACCCAAATGGCAGTGTGAGGCAAGAGTGCCTCCAGAGGGTTGCTGAATGTGCATAAACACATACTTTATTTTCCTCATAGCACCTGCCCAAATCCTATTGCTGACAAACCAAGTGGTGAAAAACATTTGACAACATAACTCTACAATAAGTCTCACTTCTTAAGTGGTGGAAGAAGTTCTTTTTCTCTGCATAGAATCATAGAATCAAAGAATCATAGAATCAATCATAGAATCATACAATCATAGAACAATTTTGGTTGGAAGAGACCCTCAAGATCATCATCCAACCTTTGTCCTAGTCCTATCAACATCAGTAAACTATGTCCTTCACCACAACATCTACCCATCTCTTAAACAGCTCCAGGGATGGTGACTCAACCACCTCCCTGTGCAGGCTGTTCTAATGCCTGACAACCCTCTCAGTAAAGAAATTCTTCCTAATATCCAACCCGAACCTCCCCTGGTGCAACTTAAGGTCATTTCTCCTTGTCCCATCACTCAGCACAGGGAGAACAGACCAGCCCCCACCTTGCTACAACCTCCCTTCAGGTAGTTGTAGAGAGCAACAAGGTCTCCCCTTAGTCTCCTCTTCTCCAGGCTAAACAGACCCAGATCCCTCATCCGCTCCTTGCACAACACATGCTCCAAATCCTTTACTAGCTTTACTAGCTTCTGGAGAGAAGTGTTTTTCATGCTTCTTTAAGGTGACCAGCCAGTGTATCTGTTCTTTAGGGTTTTTCCTGTCCAATCTGTAATCAAAAAATAAAATTATTCAGCCTTTGACATAGGTCAAAGGCTTTCCTAGGGGCACAGACTCCTTTGTCTGTCTTTAGAACCTCATTATAAATGTTTTATAAATGTCTTCTATCAAAGCATCTCTTAATGAAGCCATGAAATTGATGTGGTTTTAATGCAAAAATAGGTACTTCAGACCACTTTCCTTGCCTTCCCAACATAATAACTATTATGTTAGTATAGAATAGAATTAGTATTTTATAAGGATATTTGGTAGTAACATCTAGAGAAAAACATTATTTCTTCCCTACTTTCATCTTGTTCTAGTAATAGCCATTTGAAAATGTGATGCCCAGCATATTCTATTTTTATGCCGAGAAATGTACAATGCTGCTTCCTGCATATAGCTGTAGCAGGAGTCTATCAGGTATCCTGGAAACATGACTTACAAGGACAGACTGCAAAAGTCTGTGATTGTTTAGGCTGAGGAGAAGAAAAACAATGGCATACATGCAAACAGTATTCAGATCTGTAAAAGAGGAAGGGAGTAATATATTCTCCTTATGTACAGAAAGCAGGCAAGAAACTAAAGATTTGCATTTCCCATTAGAAGATTCCAATGCTAGAGATTCATAATTTATCTCTCTGGGGATATTTAAGGCTAGACAAGCATCTCTCAGGATTTATGCAGGTTTAGCTGACCCTGTTTATGGACAGGGGTTGGGCCTGGTAAGATTTTGAGGTCCATTGATTCCATGCTTGTTACCTTAGTTTAACAGCTTTCAGTAAGTTGGATAAACACCTTAAATTCTTCAGCTTAGTCATATTGCCTTAGTAAAGGTAATTTCTGAATATTCTCCATATTTCCTAAAACTTTCAATTTTTTACTCTTTCATTTTTCTATTCAGAGATTTTTCTTTAAGACTGAGTTCCTCCTGTACTATGCCTTGTTCACACTACATGTGATCCGAAGTACTTAATCTTTGACGAAAACAAGAAAGATGGGTAGAAAGATAATCATGGAACACTCCCTGAAAACTAGTGAATGCCAGCTATCAAGCCCAAATGATTAAAATAGTATATTCATAGCATTATATTATTTTGTCTGCTCTTAGTTAGATAACTGTAGTCTCTGCTGACTCTCCTGGGAGGTGAGCTTTGCCTGCACATGACAAAAACTTAGCTTCAGACTGACTTAACCACATGGCTGAGGGATCATCTGCAAGCATTTCTGAAGTAATGCCAACAGGAAGATTGCTTTTTGTTCCATTGAAGAGGGAAATTAGTGCTCTTCCAATATGCCAGCCACAATAAATGGCTTTTCTTACTAGCAGCATATTAAAGAATATGTATAATTCGCTTGGTGGAATGAAGATGCAAAAAGAGACCTGACTGATCTGTGGCTCAGTTGAGATAGAGTAACTCTCTGACATTCAAATTAAAAACAATAAAATTATACAGCATATAGTCAGCTGCAGCCCAGGAGAATGACTAGGAACATGAAGAAACCTTTGTATTGGAAATTACCAGCATAGAACGTTTGTCTTCCAGAGAGATGACAGAAGGTGGCATGGTGTTTCTATGAATGACAGATTAGTTTTTTCCCTATCCTCCATTTAAAATACAATTTTCTCATGCTATAAAACTGTAAAATACTTAAATATTCAAGTTATTAACATGTGGGCAGAAATCTTTATTTCTCAGATGTCTTAGAAAGTTATGGAAATAAATACAAAGGTAATGAAAAATTTGTTGTGTGAGAGATGAAAATTTAATCAGATTTAAAAGGAAAAACTTCTTCACTGAAAGGGTGGTGAAACATTGGAATGGGTTGCTGAGGGAGGCAGTACGTTTAAAAAACAGTTGGATGTGGCACTTCAGGAGATGGTTTAGTATTAGGGTGGTGTACGGCTGTAGGTTGGACTTGATGATGTTAAGGTCCTTTCCAACCTTGATGTTTCTATGATTCTATGAATTCCCTTATAACTGTAGCTTTTGATCAATAGAAAATCCATTTGGTAATGCTGATGAGACAGAGTTTTTCATTACGTATTAGCACCACTTTGTCATTAAGAGTACTTACTCTTGGTAAAATAAGAATGAAAAATTACGACCCAATCCCCTGTGCTTAATTTAGTGTGTCTTGAGCCCTTTTTGAACTTTCATAGTGCATTTAAAAGTTTCATAATATTATACACACCATTAATGAAGCACATTTATAACAATATTACTTAGAACTTCGAACTCAGTGGCTAAATATCTTTTATAATTCTGACAAAAATGCTGACAACATTAATATTCATTCCTTCTTCTATATTCATAGAATCATAGAATGTTCCCTATGGAAGGAGGCAAAAAACCATGCTGAGGACTCTGAAGAACCATCTGGGCAAGCTTCTATCTTCCTTTCTTTCATCTTTTTTCTGGAGAAAATTTTCTCTCATTGTAAAGATGGATGTTGACTATAGAGCCTTATGTATCATAAAAATCAATTATAATCATGAGTCTGTATTTTCAAAGAATATGATTTTTTTTTGTCACAGTAAATCAATCTTTGCCTGGAAAAATTAAATCAGGTGTTGAGGTGAATATTTTCTTTGCTCTGTTGTGAATAATAATTCATTTGCTTTTGAAATACAATTCTGATTATCCAAAACCACTTTTTTACTTTGTAATTGGAATAGCTGAATACCTCACACCTTAAAGAAACATTTTGGCATGGGATGATATTCCTTGGGCTATCTGATATCTGAGGGACAAGAGAATCCATCAGGCACCTAAGGGCCTGTAGAAACACTCCCTTCCTGGACAGTGCTTTATCTGTTAAAAATAAAAGGCCAAAAACTGCTCTGGGAATTTTTCTTGATCTCTTCTGTTGACATTCTTCCAATCTGAGAAAATAACTAAGCAAGGTGTAATGAAATGTCCCACATTATTGTCTTTGGAGTAGAACTGTAAATTAGGGATTTAACTTATGAAAATCCCACACCCACTTTGCTTCCACCATCTCATTCTCTCCTTTGTTCTGTTCACTCCATCCCTCAAGTCAGGTTGATGCACCTGTTTGGGAAGTCATGCCATAAACTGGATCACTGAAAAAGTTCTAACAACAAAAAGATTATTAACTAAAGAAATAAAAAAAACCCAAAACCATAAACTGTACGTATATTTTGAGTGATTCTACACTAACTTTGAAAAAGAAAGGAAAAAGAAAAACCACTTTAAGCAGACAAATACATTTTCCAATAATGAACAGATAGTTCTTAAAAAGAGCAACCTAAAAAGATGGAATGCTAATGGCACTAAGTTTTTCTCCAAGCTACTGATAGGGCACATAAGAGAAACTATTCAGTACTTACACCAGGAAATATTTAGTTATATAGTACACCACTATCTATGTAAACCATGGATTTTCTTTTTTTTTTTTTTCAGAAACCAGGTGGAACCATGATTCAACATCTGTCGTTAGGTGATTTATAAAGCTAGAAAACACAGATTGATGACTTTTCTCCTTTGACCGTCTCATAGTTCTCAATGCTGCAGCAGATTTATTTTAGGTCATCTGTGGCTCAGTGATGTCTTGACTAACTGTGGAGCTCAGCTCTGCTTTCTTTAGGGACTGCCTGGCTCAGAAGGTCATGGGTGTTTTGTGCTTGGCTAAATCTCAAATTGCTAATGTCAGTGAGGATGAAGGGAATAACTGCAGCTGGTATGCCCTCCTTGTATATGTTTTCAGACAGGATCCCTCTATACATTCCATAAATGCTTTCAAAATCAGTTCCCATTAAACAAACCAGCATGTGCTTAAGGATTTCAGTAGCCGGCTAAAAGTAATTTTCTTCCAATCAAGTCAGTTTTGAAAGGGTATGTGTTTCCTCTATTGTAAACATGCTGTTATGCTTTGGAAGACAAAGCCCTAGTTTTGCTCTCTCCACTGCTCCCTCCCCTTCTTGAGCATACCCCCTGCTCTGGAATGCAAGACTTTTTATTCATGTCTTCTTTCATTCCAGAGTTTTCAGAGTCATGCCATATTGGTGAGAACAGTGAAATCAGGCAGCGTATCATAACTTTCACTTAACAACCACAGCTCAAAGGAGACAAAGATACCGAGTGCAGGACTGTGTTTCTTGGAACTAGTGTGTGTTAGAAAACAAGGCCTTTCAGCCCTCTCGCTACATTAATTTCATAATGTAAAATATATGAAAAAATGAGATGAGTAATTAATAGAATAATGAACAGAATAAAACATTTGTTACTTTAGACTGTCTAAATGGTTAAATTTTATTTTGGTGCAAATAAAATTATTGTAATTTTTTTTTTTTCTTCCATACAAATTTACATGGACAAGCTGTAAAATTGCCATTTCCAAAAGTACAGAAATAAAGAAAAAAAAAGACAACTTAGGAACTAGATGCCCTTGAGTTATTGCAACCACAGGAAACCCAGGAAGATTGAGCTCATATTTTCTTTTTTATTATTTTTTTTCTCATGAACTGGTTTCTTCACAGGTTTGTGATTTGAGTGAGAATCGTTACACTCCCTGAACACATATCTAATTTGGACTGTAGTCTACACCATAATTTGTCCCAGAAGGTAGATGTAAACACTGCCATAGAGAGTAGGGGAGGGAATGTTAAAAGAGGGTGAAGTAACCCTGTTTATTTATGTTCCAGATCATCGTAACTCACATATTCTTCTTTTCACATTTAGTAGCACTAATGATACCTCTCATGAATATTAGCATGGTGCACTGCCAACAGCTGGAGATGACTGCACTATTTGAGAGTTCAAGGACAAACTACAGAGTATAGTGCACTTAGGGATGAAGCTTTATTGCTCATTAAATGGGCTGCTAAATGGACCAGAAGAATATCAAATTTTCATGTATTTGTGGTTTACATGATGTTAAATTTCAGTTTAAAAAGGAACTTGTTTTTATTGGAGATAGAATACAGATATTATAGGGAAAGATTGTCATATCTATTCCAGATTTGTCATCTTAAAGAAAATTTTTTGCAAGACAAGATATTAAAATTTTTATTCATGACTTTGAGGCTGATAATTTGGAATTTAACAGATTATTTTTATTTTGTTTAAAATTAAAAGTTACCTAAGCAAAAATCAGTAACAAAACCTCAGTAAAAAAGCACATATTGACAACTACAACTAAATTTATACTTCTACAGACATATTTTAGGGAGAAAAAAATCTAATTTTCTGTTCCATATACTCCTTAGAGAACACCTCCCTGAATTGTTGAAATCAGTGTAGTTATGAAATAGTACCACTTATCTGCCTTTTCTACCACACAGCTTCAATTGGTGAAGGATTCTTTACAGCCTGTTTTAAATCACTTTGCTGCTATTAAGTTTAAGAGCCACTGGGACCTTCTGGGAATAAAAGTAGCTATTCAAGTGCAAGGTCATTAGGAAAAACTGGAATCCAAGTTATGATTCCTGCTAGGAAAGGTATCTCTAAAAATCTGTTTCAAGATCCATGACATCTTACATGCACCAGATGAAAACAAAAATTGGCTTTCCTACTACTGAGTTAATGGTACAATGGAGTCTAAATACCAGACATAAAAGCAACATGATAAGAGTACAAGGAATGTAGAATTTTTTAATTAACGAACTACAGGCTTGTTAATTCATCTGGGAACTGTAACAGATCACGATTCCACTCCTACCAAATTTGCTTTCAGTACACAAATAGCAATTATCTCCATTCTTAATGACAGCGGCAAAAAATGTCTGTTTCACTAAGCAGTTGCTAGCAGATGGTAACACCTCATCTAGCTGTCAAAAGAAATGGAAACTGGAAGAGCAATATTCGTGAACCCTCCTTAGTTATCAGGCTGTCATAATTCTCACCCAACCAGTTGCCAGTTTAAGGGATACTCTCATCCTCCTCTTAGTAACCATCTTCCTCTTCCCAATCCCTATGAGGTGAATGCATAAAGGAGCTATTCTATTTTTTCCTTTCTGCAAACTAGACAAAGGTCTTTACCTAACGCTTCTCTAAAGAAAACAGTAGTACAATTAGCTAACATAAACATTCTTCTTGCTGGTAGGTACAAAACGGTGAAAGAAAAAAATTACTATGGAAAATGATTCCAAAGCACTAGTAGCTTTTTTTTTAGATCTTATGGACTTCAGTAGCACCACTGTGAATAAACTGAATATTCTTTGACTTCTGAAATACAGAGTCAGATTTTATTTTTACATATTCTTGATTCCTTTTTAATCAACAGAACTCCTTGATAGAATAAGTGCTGTTTCTATAGGGGAAACATTAATAAAACTAAGTAATCTAGCAGCTGAGTGAAAATACAGAAGCCAACATATCCAAGCCCCAAGTTATTGTATATCAAGATCTGAACTGTGTACAAAGTGCCTAATTTTATTATTAGCCTCTGTCAGTAAATAGCACATTATTAGCAGTTACATAAGCTCAGAACTGGTCAGTCGAAAGATATATTATACTGCTGACATAAGAAAAAGCACTAGACATAGTAACAAAATTGGTTACATTTTATAATATGACAATAAGATACAAATGCATTATTAGGAAAAGATAGATACATAAAAACCTACTGCTTAAGTTTTGTGATTCTCTTTGTGTAACATATCACCTAGACCTGCTGCATTGATTCAAACTGAACTGAGTTCTTTGGGTGGTGTCATTCAGATGTGTTTGATCTAATCATCCTTCACTAGTAAAGAATGAGAGGAATCATGATGGACAGGGAGTCTTTGTTTTGGTTTTAGTTCTGATAACAAAAATTGGATCCAACTGGCCGAATGTTTTTTTCTGACATTTTGCATGAAATCTGGTGTACCCTTTGCATGGCTGTGAGATGGAAATTATAATGACTTGCTTGACAAAACAAAAAGCAGCATCTATTTTGAAGATCTTATTATAGGTAGCTCAAAAACACTAATCAATAAAACAGTTATCCTTTACCAGTTGAAAGCAATTAAATAATAATAAACATATGACAGCTAATCTAATTAACAGCAAGGACTTCAACCTATTTCTGTTTAGTATAAGGACTCAGAAGAGAAAAAGAAAATTTAGGAATTCATATGAAAGTGTAAGGATGAGGAAGCTATTCCAAATATAGAACAGCCTCCAGTAGGGCCCTAAGTGAAAAGTGAAGTGTCTGAAAAAGGGATGGAAGAAGGAAAATTGGTTGATGGAATGAGGGTAACAATGAAGCACTACCGAGAACAAGATCAGAGTTACATTTGGGTGAAACTTGAACAGATCCTTACAGATAAGGACTAAGAGCTCAAAGAAGAAAACAAGTCAATGCTGAAAGCTAATGAAGACATGAGTGCTAAATGCAGATATTAATTCAAGCCATTGCTGCTTCAGTGAACTGGAGATCAAGAAGGCAGAAATGGGATGGGATGGGATGGGATTTGATGGGATGGGATGGGATGCACGACCAGTGACTTAACAGTCACAGTCAATGCATGTATAAAATACAACATGGTTTTGGCATCTATTCCTACATTATTATTTTTGGGATGCTCCTGGCAGCTGTCCCCATTACAGTATCTAAAGCTAACTTGTTCTGCTGCATTCCTGTTTACCAGCAGATCACCTGTGGTCTATCTGCATGAAGCTCTGGCTGAGCTGACCTCAGGGATGTTGACTACACAGTGCTACTAGCAGTCAGAATATCGATTTTTATCCACCACGCTGATACTTGATTCCTGCATTGACCTGTTTCAGAGGCCTTGCCTGCCTTGCTAGTCAGTACTTGCACTGAAATTATGCCCAGAGATGTACTAATGGGCTATTACAAACTCCCTAAATTAGACACTGATGAAGAACACATGCTGAATTTGGCTAAAGTTTATCTTTTTTTTTTATGTTCTTGAAAGAGGCAATTAGCTCTTCTGGTGTAAAACTACCAGTCTTGTGGACTGGATTATGAAGGTACACTCATTCTCTTTCTTCTTTAAGATGATTTTATATCATAGCAGCATGATGTGTGTTACAAATTTAGAATCTAAATATTCTACAAATCAAGTGGAAGAAAACTGAACAAATGCGATTGTGACAAAGCTAACTTCCCTCTGACTTCCTCCTGGTTATCATGAGTATAGCTGTAAGAGTCCAGTCAGCTGTGTCCAGCTGTTTTGTAAGGACACGTCATTAGCAAATTCATTACATCAATGAAAAACTGTACCTGTTTCCTTTCTTTTTTTTTAAAGAGTTTTGTACATGAAAATAGGTTAAAAAATTATTAAGTCTTAAAGAATTTTTTTTTTCATGGGATATAAAATGCAAATATAAAAGAGTGCTATGCTACTTAAAACAAATACAAAACTATTTAAAAACCACTTGGTGTGTTCTTAGACTCTTGCAAAAAACCCATAAGTTTCTTTTTTTCTGATTTCTCCTCTGCATTCACACAGACTTACCAGGCATCTCCCTGAAAGTATTTTTTGGCTAGATAAAAGAGTTTTACAGCTCTGGGGAAAATAACCTTACTATTGCTCTTAACTATCCCCTTGATACTTTCATTAAAATGTTAGACCAAACAGAATCTCTCCAGGAAATTCCTAAACTCTAACCTTTCAGGGTCAGAGAATGCAGCAGACAGTTTGTTGTCTTGAACAGTGACCTCAGTGCAGTCCTACTCCAAACAAACTTTTAGATGCTATCTATGTATTATCTCAGGGGAATTCAGTGTTAGCCCTTAGAGATCAACAGTAGCACTTTTTGTACCACTTTCTTCACTTTCTACAAAGAATGAGGAAATGACTCTCGAATCCATTAAGTTTCAAGTATGTTGTAATTATGAATTCTCTTAGAAGAACCCTAGCTAACGCAAAAAAGGTCTATACTAGTAATTATTTTTAGATGCTAAAATGTGCAATATTTCAGTCTTTATGATGTGAATAATTTTGAAGCTAGAGCAGGTTTTGTGCATATATAATAACTGAAAGAGATTTTATGGGTAACCAGGAACATTTCTGTTGCAATACTAAACATGTATTTTTTTTTTCATAAACATAGGAAATTCCTTCTTAAAAGTAGTTTTAAAAGGTTCCCTTACTTACTTCACATAAGCCTTTAACAGAACTTACCTCAAGTATTCTTCAATGAAATACAAATTAGAAAGCTGGTTTTGCTCTTTTATGGAAATAAGCTCCTACAGCAAAATGCCTAGTTTGACATTTTTTGAGATTTCAAATGCTGCCCAACAAAACTTACATATTACTTATTATTTCATTAACATATAAATTATATAAAAGAAAGTTCTCATATATTTATCTTTCTAAATTAAAAAAAATCTTGAAAAAACTATATATATATAGAAAATTATTATATGGGTTCATCAAATAACCTAAAGCTATGAAACCAATAACTACTCCTTGAATGAATTAATCTACTAGAATAATCACCCCTTACGATTAACCCGCGACGTAAGGTTTCACAACAGTAATGTGTTCTGTTTGGTATAACTGAGTTCTCAGTCAACACAAAACGTTGTTTTAGAGAGTCTCCTGTGAATTCTTGGGGCTTCTCAGGACAGGACACATTCCAAACTTTGATCAATCTCTTCTAGAAAAATTACTCAATGGCATTTCTTGCTATTTACCCACTATTTTCTCCCAGAAGGCCAAAACTTAAATGTCTCTGTACTTCCCCAGCTGTAAAAGCACATCTGTCAGTTTAAATTAGATAGACAGCTTCCTATAGTCAAGGGGCAGACTAACGCCATTAACCTTCAAGCTTTACAAGAACTTTTTGGTGTTCAATTTTCAAATTCAATACATAGCAACTGCATGTGAAGATGATAAATGCCATGAAGAGTCAACAAAGCACATGGTATTATTTGTGAGGGACTTTAGGCAAAACTTTTTGGTTTTAGGTT
Source organism: Trogon surrucura (assembly GCA_020746105.1). Lineage (NCBI taxonomy): Eukaryota > Metazoa > Chordata > Aves > Trogoniformes > Trogonidae > Trogon > Trogon surrucura. The sequence goes on from CM036620.1 coordinate 43,014,935, forward strand.
TTCATAACACTTTTAGTGCTGACATGGAATTTTTAGATAGGCATTTAAGTAGTATATTTTTAAGGAGAAATATGTTCTTTGTGGTTTACTGTAATCTTATAAGCCACAGACTAGATGGGAGCAGTATTCAGCTACACAAAAGAAACCTCTCTTGAATCCCTAAACTTTACCGTGTTTGTAGTAATAAAAACATATTTATGTATTTGTGGCATTCTCACTTTGAAATCCAGACAGAAGGAAATGGTACCTTTCTCTCCCTCAATGTTATAAGCTCTGAGCCTGAAACATCCTGAACATGACAGGAACAGCCTGAATTATTTGGGTAGCAACGAAACTTGCAATATGGCAACTGCTGCACAGTACTAGATAAGATTATTACGCTTTCCCATGCATTCAATAGTTTAATGAAGTTTCAGATCCTTTGTATCTGTCATTTATAGATCTGCATATCCTCATTAACAGATTATGTCTTAAACAACAACCACATCACCCAAGATGCTTATCACTGTCACATATAGCTCTCATGACAAAGGTGGTTTGGTTTTTTTTTTTAAAGATTCGTGTGCAAGCTACTGCTGAGTGGAGACTGAAATCTACAAATCAACTGCTTTGAAGAAGCAAAATGCTTGCTTTGGAACAAAGTGTAAAAAGGAAAGTGTATAACCATAAGCATAGCTAAGTTTAGTAAATATGGAATTCACATATGATGCTATCATGTGAACAAGCATAGAAAAGTAAAATGGAGAGTTTCAATATATTAAGTGTTGCAGCCATCTCTTCTCTAAAAATCATATGGAAGTTTCAAAATAAATTCATTATATACATTCTTTATTGCATTTCAGTTTGCACTTAAGTTTGATGTAATGAATAATACAAACAATGAGCTCAGTTTTTAAAGGAGCTGATGAATACTGCTGTGAAGTGCAAAGAACACATCCCTGTCCCCACTGACTCATGGTATCTAAGAACATTCAATTATTTGACTGGGACCTAAATGAAAGAAGTGTGGCAGACAACTTAATGCTGAATGTCAGAAAAAGGGTCCTCAGGAAAAAGCACTCAAATGTGTCAATGAATATAGTAATAGAATTTTTGTTTTATGAACCAGACATACAGCTTCATCCTGTTGAGTGTCCTTCATTACTGAAACCTGCCTTTTCAAATCCGGTCTCTGATAGAAGAATTCATACTCATTAAACAGGTGGCAGAGTTTTTTGTACATATTTTTAAGACTATTTGCATGCTGCTAATGAAATATTATTGATTGCACTGTTTACCTGTCAGATTAGTCCACTGTTGCCAAAAGCAAAACTGTGCTCTACAGGGTATTATTAGTTATTGGCACAAGATAAGTGAGCATTTGTTGAAAATTATTATTAGTGAAAGGAAAGGAAAAAACACAGTAGTACAAATACTGCTCCATGCTAAAGACAGCATGAACCAAAATACTGTGATTAATACGATCTTTCGCAAGCCTTTAAGATACATATAATAAAAACCTGTAAATATTTCCAAGTTAGAAAGATTTTCTTTTAAGAGTCAACAACTGATGAAGTTCTTATCTTATTACGTTAAGACCGCTGTCCACACAATTTTTTTTTCTCTACCCTTAAGCTTCTCATTGAAGACCACACCATATATTTTGTAGAATGAACTTAAGAGATCCATAACCATTTGATAACACATTGCCACTAGAGCCTAAAGGGATAGCTTGGATCAAGCAAGAATCATGAATTCTCACTTCTTTTCAAGACACAATATAAAGCCAGTTTCTATCTGTAGTTTCTACCTATATTCTATATGGGTATGTGTGACTACAAAACTTAAGCCTGTGAAAACCAGTTATCTTGTAACTGTACTGCTGCAGCCTCTACATTCCCATTATCCATTGTAATTTCTTGTAAAAAATGTTCAGTTTAATGGAAATGGGAAAACTCTTCCACAGATAACAAAACTAGGGATAAAGTTTTAGCAGAATGGCTTTTGTTATTTTGCTGCCTTTAGCTGAAGACCTTTACCACTAGGCTGCAAGGCTTGCTTGCTTTTGTGACAGTCTCTGACCCAGCTAACTTTTTTCTTTTTTTTTTTTTTTTTCTGTAACAAAATGATTTAAATATGTAGGATGGAAACTGTACTTATCTTTTTATGACTTACATGTTGGTCATTAGGACAGAGATTAAAAGGCTGAAAGAACTTAGTTTTCTCAGTCGAAATAGTGTATTGAATCTGTGTTTTATCTTAGAAAAGTGCTTTAATCAGTAATGTACCATGTAATAGCAAAAGTGAGAGGGCACCACTATCACCTCTTCTAGACAGGTTTTGAAAGCAAGGATACAGGCAGCTATCTGAAGAGCAGGATTTGGGCTGTGAAGTTTGAATGGGAGGAGGCACCTCTCTGCAACACTACAGAAAAACACCTAAGTATAAGATAAGGATTAGAATTATATCACGTTACAGTTTTCAGGATTATGTTGGGCTCTCCGCTCCAAGTCTTGCTGATCATTTCCTGTGCACTGTATAGGAACTGAAGGGTAATGAAGTGAGGTGGCACAGAGCTGCCCACCACTGCAGCATTGAGCTTGTTTGAGTTTTTTTTTAATCTAGCCTTAAGTTCCATTCTAAATATTACACAGGAAGACTAGCAGAACCAGAGGCTGAATGTGTATCCGCCAAGTCACAGTTCCCTGCCATAACCACAAACCCAACGTTCCTAATGAGGAGCTGCAACAGACATGAGTCACTGTGGTCATGGTTCTGCAAAGTATGATTTTACCTTCTAATTTAATAATTGTCACATTATACTTACATTAATTTGTACTTTTGAATAATGGTTTGTATTTGACTCACGATTTTTCCCTCATATTTTTTGTTTCAAAGACATTGCTAGGGACGTTCTATTTCAAAAGAAAAATATTTCCTATAAATTGTATATAGTACATTTAGAAATAAACAAAACAGCTTCTTACACTTATGTTAACATTTAAATTTCATTATTATATTTCAAAAATACTACCAATATTATATAAATTACATAAATGTGAGTAGCCTTTCACTAGAATAATATCTTCAAAATATTTATAAAATGGATGTTAAGTACTCTTGGCATGTGTAAATTTTGGCTCAATGAAATGACTGCATCTCAAAAGTTAGACAAGGATCCAACATCAATACATGGGTTTTTGTTCATTTGCTGATGCTGACAACCATACTTTAAAGATGGCAGGTTTTCCAAATACAAAACTCTTAAGAGAATTTTTCTAGGTGCCCATCTATTAGTACCCCATAAATACCACTAGAAGTCCCCATTAAAATAAGAAAATAGAGCTGAAGTTTTGATCAGTTAAATATTTGGACAGCTCAGTTGACCACTAATAGTCTACATTTACCAAGTCAGTACACTGTGGTATCTGAAATAATAAAAGAGTTAAAGGCATTATCTTGAACCCCACAGTGTGGTAACTGTTGGGAAATGGGCTGTCTTTTTTAAGTAAAGACAGCTGAACACTTTAAACAACTTTAAACACCACAGAACCATAGCTGGGTTTAGTCCATACTGAAAATATATTCTGAGTTAATTGAGTTCGCCTGTAAGCAAACATGTCTAATTCTCTTGCTAACCAAAGAAGGAATTTTTATGTGTCTCTTACATATTATCAGTAATCTTTAACGGAATGTCTTTACAGCTAAGTAATCTACAAGAAGTGCCAGAGAAGCCTGTCCTTTTGCCCTCTTATTTATACCTGATTGCTTTAGAATCATTACTGACTAATGATACTAAAAACTGTGGTAGGTCAAACTGATACAAGGATATTCTGGTGCCTCTTTAAAAACAGTTTGCAGATTGCCCTCAAATCCCTCGTAATTTCTTCTAGTAAAGGCTGCATTGAATCTCAGATGAAATGAAAACTGTCAAATGTGTTTAGCAGAATTTAAAAATCCACACAAGCATTTGCTACGCAAATGATGCTACAGGATGCTAATATATGTCTGTTTTTCAAGAAGAAAATCCCAAAGAGTCCTCATAGAGAACTTATTTCTATATAGTTAGACTTGCCCAGTAAAAAATTACTATTTGCACTTCAGAAATATTTTGCAGTCCCAATCTGAATAGGGCTCTGATCTGCTATGCAATATGTAGAAATAAATCATACTTTCCCTACTTAGGATAATTTTACTGTCCTGAATAAAAGGCATTTTAGTACACACATAGACACTAAACAGAATACACACAACAAAATACACTGAACAGAACCCAAAACTTCCATACAAAGCTTCCATACTATATAAGCAGGTTTCTAAAATTCTTCTCTATGTGCAGTACCCTTTCCTTTTGTTTACTCGTCTCCAATGTTCATATCATTGGACTACGAAATAGGTTATTTTTATACTAAACTACAAAGTTTTTTTTAGCCAGTGTTATGTTTCTATATTATACTAAAAATGAAAACAAAGTAGAATCTTGCTAATGGAATCCTAAAATGTCCCACAAAGGCCAGCAGCAGAAAAAAGTGACTTACAAGTTTAAACCCCACACATTTCAAGTGCTCTCAGATGATTTTTTTTTTCTAGCAAGGGTACAAGCAAGCAATACATTTTACAGTTCATTATGTTATCTGTTATATTCAATATATTCAAGTTATGTTGAACTGTAGCAAGAGAAAACTAAGTAACCAGTAGCGTGCTCCAAGTTGAATTCAAGCCTTGCCAAAAATAATGTACATACTTCAGCATATTTTGGCTGTACACCAAACATGAAACAATTTGTACTGGACTACTCTTTGTTGAATTCATTGTGTTATCCAGCTAGAGATTTATTTTGTTTAAAAGTAAGTTTATATATTTCCCTTTCATGTAATAAAATGATATGTCATGTAGTATAAAAATACCAGAATATGAGATAGCATCACTTGGCATTATATAATGTTCTAAACCTAACAGTTTCTTTTATAAAGAGTAGGAAAAGATCTATTTTCTGTAGAAGCCTGAATTTATAAAGCCAGGATCTGTTGAGCATAGCACTCAATGGAAGCCTTTTGCACTCAAGGTGATTCACATGCATTTATGTATTGTTAATACAGAAAGCCCTTTTTTTGTTGACATATTATGTAAATCATTGACACTACATATATATAAAATGAATTATAGACTGTATGTTACAAATATATGTAGTATATAGAAAATATTAGATAGCTTACAGAATATAGTATACAGAATACAGTACATATGAATATTATATAGGTTGATCTGTTGAAGTGAATAGTTCCTGAATTAAGCTTCCTTAAATAAGCTTTATTCAAGGTCTTAGATAAACAAGGCATGAATGGTACTTAGAGATCCCCATGGTCGACACATGAAAGAAGAATTCCTTGATATTGGTACTGGCTCCATTCAGTTAATATTAGACTAAATCCTAACTGTAACTGACATTTTCTGATCTCCAAATCTCTTATATTAGTCAAAATCCAAGGGGAAGTATTTAGCCCAGGCTGTAGCCCACAAATGGTGACCAAGCATAGAGAGCAAAAATTATATTAACCTCTAGCCAACAGAGAAGAAATGGAACAAAAGACAAGTATCTTTACACTCAAGAAAAATAAAAATAAAGAAATCAGAAATTGGACAGGTAGTTTTCCTCCTTTCCGGGATATGTAATGAATTCTGTCAAACATAATGAGAAATATAAACACTGGAACATATCCTGCCTTGCCTATTGCTGAGTGGCTAGGCAGCTCTGCTGGTGTGTGAATTCTCTCGGGTTGAAGACATAGTAAACACATCTTGCAATCACAGGTCAGCCTGGTGAACTAAGTTAATCACAATAAACCTTTGCGCTGCACATTTTCAGAAAAGCATTATGAGTCTTCAGCGATGATGCAGCATTTAATGTAAGTAGCAAGATTTATATGTGACTGCACAAATATTTATAGTATCTACAAATTTCATCTTAAAAACAAATAGGAGGCATTTCTACCCCTACTCTCCAGCCTTTATTTGATTCTTACTGATTCTGTCCAAAAAAACCCCCAGGTGATTCTCCCCTGTTCACCAATCAGGACTGGTCACAGATGCGTCTTTTTCCTTTTCTTGTATTATCTCACATTCTCATTTCTCTCTTCTTTCACAGTTTCTCACAAAGCTCCATCTAGCTGTCTCCTGGAATTAATGATCCAGCAGGCACCTCTGCCTTGATCTTGGCTCCTGAGTGCTCCACTAGAGCTGTGAATAGAAACCTGCAATACCACTCCCCCTGCCTTTGCTCGACTGTGAAGCATCTTGCACGCATGTCTCAGTTTTGGTACAGTTTCACCCATTCCACCAATCCATCCCTTTCCCCAATTCATTCTCTGCTGTTTCTGTGAAAGGAGTAACATCTAGTAATGCCTACGTAGTCCTAGACTATTTCTTTCTTCTGGTACTTAAGGACAACTCGCCAGGCAGTGCAGTCTGGTGAAAAGTTGCATAGGCTGGTGATTTGCATGTTGATTTAGGAGGCAAAGTTCTAGCCCTGGTTGTGACTCTTGCTGTTGTGTGGCCCGGGGAAAGCATGACTGCCATGGTCTTATGTTCTGCAACCTGCAAAACTGGCACCTATCAATGAGGTACTTTGTGCTGTGTGGGTAGACAGTTAAAGAGAAGAGCTTGAAATTAATAATGTAGTAAAGAAAAGCTTAACAAATGGACTTTGCCATAATTACGAGACACTACTGTCAGGATGCAGACTGATGCCTAGCCGCCTGCAAACTAGGGAAGAAAGTGCTCAGTTCATGCTAGGGTTGTTATTGCAGCCATGGGAATTGTTGTAAGCATTATTTTAGTTTTTATTGGAAGCTTTACCTGAAGAAATCATCAGAAAAAAGGGAATACGAAATCCCACTGACTCAGTATGACCTCTGCTGGCCACAGTCCTATGTTGGCAGAATGCAAACATGCAACTCAAATGTAACTGTTAAACTGGTCATATACCAACTTTGAGTAAGGAACAATTAATATCCCACATATTTGTAACAAATTTCAGAACTCAGCTGAAATCCTGGCATTTGTTTTAGAGTATTAGAAATTTTGTAATAAAATAGAAAGCAAAATCTAACCTGAAAAAGGTTTTGTTTTTTTTTTGTTAAATAGAATATGTTCAACAACTAAATGTAGTAGAGTATCTGTACACTGCACTGGAAATCAACAATTTGCTAAATCATCATGGGGATTGCAGCAAGTTATGGTCACTCGCAATACATGATTAAACTACCATGTTTTTAATTGTCAGTAAATAAAAGTATCTCTTTCACTCAGATAATGAACCCTTTTCTGCTATCCTGATGGCTATACCCCATGCTTTTGGGGTGGGTATTTTGAGCACAGTAAGTGATTGCTCATTCCTTTACTTCTTCAAATCTGTGCAGTTTTAAGATCTTAAACTTTCTGGAGCTGTGAATAACCATGTCAAGTCATTTCACAGGGAAATAAAATGCATTGTTAAATTTTATTAGTAGTAAATAACAGACAAAGTAATGGCAATTGTGCCTCCTTCATTGTCATTCAGTATTTAATTTTTCAGTTGGTATGTACTATCAAGCAAAAACTAGAGGAATGTTTCAACTATATATAGCAAAAAAAAATCACTTTGACATCTACAATTGCTAATCAAACAGTCCAAGTGCATGAAAGCTTATGGATTTTCAATTCTCTAACTCTATCCTGCTTTTAAGACTAATTGGTGAAAGAAGAATAAGCAAAAGAGTAAAATAAATTACTGCAGTGAGATCAGTAGCTTCCATCTCACTGTAAGTTTTATTAATTACTGAAGTATAAAATGTTGTTGATGGGCTACATTCATTGAAAAGTTAGAGAAAGATCACAAATGACCTAGCTGTGTATTTTGGTTGAATGTAACTCCAAAATTTCAGTCTCAAGTGTCTGATCCCGGGGGCACATAAAACCACTGAATGTCTAAACTTCTGGAGTGAAGATAGCTATGCAGTGAGAAATTTGGGGTTTGGCACACTTACAAATGGACAAAATTAACTGAGCAAACTTGTTTAAGAGGTGAGAACAGAGCTCAGTAAACCTGTAGTTGTATTTAATCTCCAGGTAAAATTTTATTTGGCTAACAGGAGACTGAGAAGGCAGTTTGTGAGTGTGTTTTGACTGCAGTCTCTGATATGTAATGTCACTGAGTTTTTGAGCATTAGGCACAACTGCCATTTTTAATGAGAAAAACTCAGGCACATTGAAGCAGGTTTCTAGAGTCTTATCTAAACAGGCACCTAAATTACTGACAGGATAATTCTGTCTTCTAAGCTTTGCGCGTCTAAGTGTGCAATGTGCGTTGCCTTGCAGATGCAATGATAACTTGCATATCAGAAGCAATAGCATTGTGCTGGGAACAGCTCGTCCCCTGACTCAGCCTGGACTTTCAGGTCAAGTACAGCGTTGAAATAAATATCGTCCTTCAGGTATGAATCTGAATTTGCGACAGAATCCTCCTAGAGTCAAATCCAGGCCTCAAGCAGGTCAGCGGTCTTAGATCAACATAGCAGTTTTGGTGTTCCTATTCTACCTTACATAGTTCCCTGTTTAGTGCATCTGTTATAGTGAGTCCTCCTCTTATTTTATCTACAAGGGCACGGGAAGTTATGATTCTGACATACAGTGGCACACCTGTGCCAGCTCCATATAGGTAACGGAGCACAAATCACAAGCACTAAGCTTCAGGACATTGAAGGTAACAGCAAATTAAGGCTCTCAAAGAGTGAACGCTGTCTGCTAGCACACGATAAAGCCTATGCTGCTCTCTCTTTGCTATTATCAATAGTCACAATAGCTAGATTAAGGTATGACAGAGTACCTTACCAACTTCATTCAACCATCTACCCATAGTTTTTCACCTAATTATGCATCATAAAGGAAAGCTGGATGTGTGTCTCAGATTCCATAACAGCTGGGTATTTTGAGAGTAAGAGATGTAATGTTTCACTTTTTGTGGATCTAGTCCTAGCTCCACAACCATGTTGCTCATGCATTGAGCATTTAACGCTGAGTATTCCAAGCCACATGTGAGTCCAAATAATCAGTGTTTAGTAGTGAGGCCCATTTCAGCAATTTCAAGACAGAAAACAGTCACTTAATAGTAACCGGTTAGAGTCACAGTTACCTGTTCTAAATACTTCTTAGTTACAGTTCATTCTGGTTTATCATCTTAACAAAAATAAAAATACTGAGACATTAAAATTTTGATAAATTACAATTAATGTATTTTATCAGTAAACTAATTCAACAATTACTACACAGAAAGCAAAACATCAGCCTACAGCTGACCAATGCTTGTGCAGCACCTATTAGGGTTAAATTTTTCTAGTGGAATTTTAAAGAATGCAAGGGATAATCTTTCCCTTTAAAGCAATCTTGGAACATAGAGACATTAATCTCATACTTACGGTATCCAACAGCTTGGTCCTTGGTAGTAATTAATAAGACTTTTCAGTTGCTGCTAAAATTAGCTTAGTCATGGTTTTCAACTAATACGTCTCAACTACAAGCCTGCATAATTATGTTGGCTGATATGAATTATAGCACTCATAATAATAATTACTATTTTGTAGCATAATATCAAATATAATATCTTTTTCCTGTTTGACAAAAAAATAATCAATGCAACTGTTTTTCCTAAGAGGAGATGATATGCTGGTACTCAGAAAACTGGAATTGCAATATATCACTGCACTCCACATCCAGAGGAGAGCATGTATGTTATGATGTGTGTTATGTCCATGATGGATGTTATGACGTTATATCGTTAGATAAGCAAACAAGAGATGTTTGGTTCAACTGCTTAGAAAATCTTGTCCTTTGTCTCACCACTGTTTATGTCAGAGATATTTTTATCAGGCATAATGAGATGTCACATATGAACACCCTAAATCAGCAAAACAGAGCAATTGCCTGTGTTGAGCACACTGCAATATAAATTACCATTCAGAGAATTTTGTGTGTTCAGAATAATTCCCCATCAAATAGAAAGGAAAACACTCAACCTAGTGTAGATATTTAAGAGTTCATATAAGATTTTAGAATGAGGAATTAAAACATTCTGTGTTGGCCCAAGAACTGGGATGATCTTATGACTTTTACAGTTGCTTGGTATCTCTAAGAAAAAAACCCACAAGATATCACTAATGTATTTTATTATTTAAGTATATAATTAAACTGAGCATGTAATTCAAGCATTGCAGTGATATTGCATACTCTCTTGCTACGGGGATTCCACTGGTATAATTTTTTTCTGTAATACTTGAGGTTTTTTGCAGTAAGTGCCCATCCTCTAGTTGTAAGACCTCATCCAGTAAAAGTAAAAACACCTCCATTAGCAACCTCTCTTTGTTACACACTGTTCCTTAGAAACAGGAAAAAATAATAGACGTGACTATGAAATCCAGGACTACATTTTCCTTTCACTTTTTAATACATGTTGTGATAAGACTGTTCTATAAATCACTGCCTTCATTGTCTCTTTGCTGCAAGGCCACTTTTATGAATAACGAATAACTGAGCATAGAGAAAGGTGCTTAAAATCTATTATCAGTACTCCTTTAATTTCATTTTTGGAACTGTCTGTAATACGGATTCTGTCTGAACTACTGACCTTCTTCCATAACAATGAGTGCAATGTTTCGTGTCAGTGTTACAAGAAGTTTGAATTCCTTCTAATAACAACAGCTCTGACTTTTCTTTTCAAACATATTTCAGAATCTGAACTTCATGTTCCTACTTGAAAACATAAGTAATGTGAACAAATACCTTCCTATTCTGTGGGGACTGCGATTTATGATAAAAGAAAAACAGGCACTAGGAGCAATGTGTGCTCCACACACAAAAAGGCTGAACAGTCAGCTAAACCAATGTAGTGATGGAAAACAGAGTGGCCTTTGATAGATGTGTAAGTATATATTTCCTCATCATGCGAAAAGGAAACATTCTGGAATTGTAGAAAGATCTGTAAGCTCTAGCACTAAAATTTGTTTCAGCTCAATACACATCAGGAATGCAGTGTACTAATAAACTGTAAAAAGAGATGGAGGAATGAAGGGGAAAAACAAGGTCTAAGTTTACTTCTAAAGGATATGGACTAATTTTGTTTAAATTCTGACATACTTCTCAGTCTGTTAGTGCCCAAAAATGTTATATTATTTTACCAAGATCCCAAAGCAGTCTTGTCGCGGGTTAGGGCTGGGCCGGCCACTAACGCGGACAGACGCTCTCTAACCCCCTCTTCCCCCCCTCAAACGGGAAGAGAAAAGGGAATGAGGCAGAGAGACTTACGGATGAGAGAAGGAAAAAACCGAACTAGAACAGCTTTAATGAAAGTAATAGGAATAATGGTAAAAAGATAAAAGTAAAGAACTATATACAACTATAGATAATAGCCCGATATCAAACCCGACTCCCTCCCCCGATAGAAATCACCACTGGTGCTGCAGAGCAGGAGGCACTGGGGAAACCCCAGGCTCAGCGGCGGCGGGAGCTGGATACAGGGAGCTGGATTCAGGAACTCAGGATCCGGATCAAAATCAGGAGGTCAGATGGAGTCCTCTCTGGACACTGGCCATTGCAGAAAGGAAGGGCGAAAAGGCCGAAAAGCCGAACAAAAAGGGGAAAAAAAGGGACGAAACTCTCGTGATCACTCAATTTATACTAAATATGACGTATATGGGATGGAATACTCTCGTTGGTCACCTGTCCTGTCTGTTACCCCCCGGAAGGTGCCACCTTTTACTTCCTTGTGCCCCCCTCTTACTACCCAGCACCCCCAGCGTGGCACACAAGAGCCAGCAGTGGCCTTGGTCACTATAGGAATAAGTATAAGCAAGAGCCTTTCTACATACCAGTCCCAGGCAGTGACTGTAAACATCAGGTGTTATCACTGCCAGTAGCACACACTGTCTGCAAAAACATGCTGCTGACTTCAGAACGTGCAGCCTTTTAGAAGACACTAAACTGAAAAGAAAAAATCACTAAACAGGACTGGGTTTTTAGCTAAACCCAGGACAAGTCTAAAGATTATTATTCATTTAACTTAAATGTCATGGGATATTAATCTTTTAATTTAAAACTTTTTATGATTTCAGCCTCATGATTTATGTCCACAGAAGAATATCTAAATCCCTGGAATTACTTAGGTATCTAAATCCTATGTAGACACATCATTCCCTTTTTGACACTGTACCTAAACATCTTAGCTTTTTATTGAGGACATAGGCTTTAAAATTTTTCTGTACATCATTCTTCCATTGTTGATGAGTACTTCCTATGTGAAGTATTTTGATTCATGTAACTTAAAGGAAGGCTCCACTTTTCTAGCACTTAACAACTACCCTTTTGCTAAAGAGTATTCAGAAAACATTTCATAATGACCGTTTTAGAAAGCTAAACATTTTATTTCAACATCAAATGAGTAAAATGAAAAGGCAAAAAATAACCACTCTTCACACTTCCCAAATACAGATAGTTTAAGGCAATAACACTTAAACCCCTATGACCAACAAATTAGTTTATTGATGTAAGATCAAAGCATATTCAAACATGATGCTGTTGAATTCAGATTGTTCTTCAGTTTAATTCCTTGTCTCGGATTTCTGGTATCTTGCATATGCTTAGTTACTTATCTATATTTTTGCCATTTTGAGTGAGTATCTAGGAAAAAATATCTACCCTGACTATGGTATGTTTGGCACTAAGTAAAAGCTGTAAGACCTGTCCAGATGGTAAATAGCAATAGGGCCATCTTCTCTTACACTATAATTCAAAAGAATGTATTCACAGAAGTACTTGATATTTGATTTTCTATCTCTGATAAACTGATTTAAACAATGTCTTGAGATTATATAATGTGAATTTGGTTGACTTGCACAACTATTTTACAATTCTAGGGATCAAGTATTTTCTACTCAAAATATTGCTATGAAGTAAGCATCTTCTCCTGAATCCAACCTGTTTCCATTTTGTATTTGGAGACTGCTTTTTGACAAACTTTCCATAACACAGATGTTCAATATCTTCAGTAATTTGATGACCTATAATTTCTTGGACCTCTAAATCTCATCATAGTCTGTGCTTTTTAGATAATGATTATACATTACACTTACCATAATTACTAAATATAACTTTGTAGGAAGAGAACAATTTATCTGAGTAAGAAAGGATATCTGGACTTTCAGTGTTCCTATCTACATTAATACTCCCTAAATTTTTCTTGTTGTTTATGAGAGACTAGCCAAAATTCCAAGTATTAAAAAATAGCTATGTAGGTCAAACTCTACTCTGAATTATACCAAAGCAATCCAAATTTTACTAGACGAAATCACAGATTAAAAAAAGGAAACAGAATCTAAATCATTACTTCCAGATAAGAAAGTTCCTGAAAATTATTCCCTGAAATTGTAGAGCTGGAAATATGACCTCTTCTTATTCTAAGAAAGAATTGCTATTTCTTAGAAACATTATCTGGCCTAGTTCAACATCAGCCATATCAGCCATATAATTTCAGCTAAAAAACATTTCGCAGCAGGGGGGAGTCCAAAATGTTGTCCTACTGTCTCAGACCCAAATGTTGTGTTAAGAGAGTAAGAATGCACGGTATTTCAGTGATTCCTTTTCAGTATATCCTTCATTTTCTACTCTCCAGCAAGCAGAATTTTCTTCAAGAAAATCACGCATCTGTTATTTTAGGGCATGTACACAGTGATGAACAAATCAAATTGAATGTTTCATAGGGTAAAATTACAACTCAAACTTGATTTCTAATACTGTAGACGCAAGCTTTAACTTAGCAACCTGATACACAATCAGTTAAGTGAAGTGACAGATTTTTGTTAATATTAATGAACATTTTATTAGACTGTGGATCTGGACAAAATTTATCAAAGTTATTACTTTTCTGAAAGTGAAATGGGTATTTTTGAAACTGTGACTATTAGCGTGCCCAATCAGTAAGGTTCATATCAGTTACATGATGAGTATCAGACATAGTTAACTACAGGCTTGTTTGGAAATCTCAGTCTGTCTAAGACTGCCATGGCAGGGACATCTCCCAAGCTGATCTAGTAGGAGATGTCCCTGCCATGGTAGGGAGGTCGGAAGTAGATGATCTCTGAGGTCCCTTCCAACCCAAATCATTCTATGGTTCTATGACTAAAACAATCTCTTAAATAGTCTGAGATTAATCTCTCTTTTATGTTATTTACAAAGAGGGTTGTCTACTTCTTACTTGGCATGACATTGATATGCATATAAAATAAAAGGCCTGAAAGGTGCGCTCAGTAAACAAATTTGCAAAATGGAAACCAGAAAAATAACTTGACCAAATGCCATTATTATTGAAGACTGATGAGTTTTTTAATCACTTACTCTTGAAAATATCACCCTCAATAGGTGGTATATTTTTGGAGATATTAAAATTTATCAGACACTTTAATTACTTCCTCTATCTACTATTTTTTTTCTTTCAAAACGTTTTAATGACTGAGTGCAATGCCTTTTGGCTTTTATTCAGAAGCTAGAAATAATCCAGAAGTTTATTTATAAAATTTGACAGCTTGTCTCCTTATGACCTATGAAAAGACTAGATTTGGCAAAATGATCTAAAGAATAAGCTTTCCCTAGATAAACAACAAGATGCCCACCACCTGAGAAAATCCTCCTGGGAAGATGGATTTACTTTAAGCAAAAGTTAGAATAATTCTGTTATGATCAGCATAATATAATGGCCCAGTTCAAGGTGTCTGTTAAAATAGGAGCAAGTACGTTCTCCTTTTTAGCTGTCTTAGCACAGAATGTGATCTGATGTATAAAGAGAACCTAAACTGGGATACAATCTTAATTTACATAGATGGACAAATTATATTTAAATTAAGTGTTCCCATGTGCAGTGGAAACTGTGATCTCATAATTTTTGAAAAAAAGTATTTCCCTAAAGGACAAACTTCTAAAAGCAATACTAAGGAAAAAACCCAGATCTTTTCCAGAGGTTCATGCTTAAAATGATTGCTTGATTTAACAATTAACTGTACCGATAAATCTTGGACATTCTGCTAGTGCTACTTTCTTATTTATGTAAATAGCATATGCCAACAAAATATCCTAAGACCATGAGAAAAAGGTAAATGGTACTACAGTAGACTTTACACTGTGCATAAGTCTCTTGTGTCACTAAGTCAAAGTTGCTAATATAAGACAACATCCCAATTTCCCCAAATTTGGAATCTTCTATGACACATTTATCAGAAAACTTAGGTATGAGGAATATTTTTCCATTTATTAGGCATTCCAAGATGACGGTGGTGCATTCAATCAGACAGACCAGTATTCTTTTATATGATAAAAAGCATACAAGCTTAATTCTATACTTGATTAATTTGTGAAAATAATCAGTAAAATAATACTTCACATACAACTTATTTTTACACTAAAGACTTCAGTGATTTTAAATTGCCTAAGAACCTTCAGATTAAATTTTATATCTTGTGAGAATTTTAGTATAGTATGGTTCATTTTTAATGGTGTCGATATTGTTGTTGTTCCTATAATATTTGTTCTTTTATTTTAATGAAGCACCAATATTACTTATCATTTCTGGAAATGAAATAGAGAATTGCTTTAATCCACGTCAGTAATAAGCAAATTGATTTTTTTTTTTTAATACGAAATACTCAATATATTCAATATTTTTTATACGACAACTGATTCTTCTAAGTGTTTCAGGAGTGGTCCATAACGTCTTGGAAGTCTTGAATGTGTCTTTATTCTGATCTATGAAAAGATTGGATTTGGCAGGCATCTTACTTCTAGAGAGAGCTTACCTAAGAAAATTCTCCTGGGAAGATGGAATTCCTTTAAGCAAAGGACTGATTCTAGAATAATACAATAACTCAGTTTAAGGTAACTGTTAAAACATAAGCAAGTACACAGCTCCTCTAGTCTTATTCAGTTTTTGATATAATAAGAAAACATTGATGTACACAAACATGTATCTTTCAGAACTGATGCCAAAGTGTGTTTTTTTTTCATCCAATAGGCCAATTCAATTCATATTTTAACTTCTACTACTATCAGATGGAGATTGAGAGTCTAATTCTAGATTTGTAATCCATCACTGAAAATTCTTAAGGTTACAGTATTTTTGGGATGGTTTTGAGATGTTTTGATAGCTGTACATTTTGAAAGCCCTAATGACACTGCTACCAGCAGTTCTTGCCAGGCATTCAGTGGGAAGTTGGCATTTACTTTTTTTCCCAAGGCTGCATAAATGGCTGGCTGTTTACATTGCTGTTATCTCAGGAAATAGGCTGGAGTGTCTTTTTGTAAGTAGTTCATGTGCCCTTTTTGGTATTAGCAGAAACTACAATAGTGAGGGACTAAAACTTATTTTTTGATCATTTTGTGATATCAGATATTATTATTTTTGCCATTTATCCTTTTTCATATTACTTGCTGTATTTTGCTGTTCTGCATAAAATGTGATAAATTTAGTCTTAGTATTACTTAGCACAATATGATGAGCATCTACCTGTAAAACACAATTATAGTCAAACTCCAAAATATATGTGTATTAATTAGGGTTATACACCTATCTACAATACTAAAGTAATCTATATACTCTATACTTAAAACACATAGTGCATATGTGTACGTAATAGAACACATGAGGGGATATACTACTACTCCTCACTTACAGAAAGCTTTGGAAGGTAGGAGAAGTGAAAGCTGATTCTTCAGAAAGTATATTAATTTAATTGTTTTTGTCTTCACCTACCTTCTTTTGCTTACTGTGAATAGCAAAACTGCTAAGGGACTTTCCATATGTATTGGGGTTTCCCTGGGTGGAATTTTCAGGGGAGTACACAAAAGTAGAGCTTTTGAATACTGGGCTTCTAAAGCAGTGAAGTCAATTTATAGCAAAAGAATATACATAGAGGTGATTTTTGGATACTTGGTATAAAAGATCCAGTGCAGAGGGATTATCTCTAAGATAACTGCTGGATTTACTGGATACTGAAATGTGCTAAAGGATCAAAATGAAATGGGGGAAAAAAAAGGACAGAAATAAAGAAGCTCTGGTTTGCTTGTGTAATTATTTTAGACAGGGTACTCCCAATTAACAGCACAAGAATCCTAATCAAGTATGAATTACAGTGTTAATGTGCCAGTTATTTAATAATAGTATTTTATTTACAAAAAGGGCTGGCTTCCAGAGATCTCACTTACTTTTCTTAGAGCCAGAAAAAAACCACAAACTCATCTCTTAGCAGAATGTTCCAAAAATTACAGAAAGAAAAAGCTTCCTAGGACCTGTACTTCAGCTCTATCAGTGTTCTAATAAATCTCTCTCTGACCAAGCTTGAACATTCTAAGGATGATATTTCTCTTATTTTGTTCAAAGTTCACTTTAAAATAACTATGAAGTCAAAATCTAGCAATGGTACACAGCCTGTGCAATTAGTTGTAGTTAAAGGCCTTTTAAAACACTGGGGAATTTCGTCTGAAAGAAAATAACAACATTTGTATTTCATACATGTTTAACTTTGGGGCAGAGAAGTTGGATCAAGAAAGCAAAACACTATTTCCTCTTCAGAATAGATTTTCCTTTAAATTGTATCATATTTTCGGATTATATGGAAATATTTTGTCTTCTAACAAGTTTTTTTTGTTTGTTTAATATAAAAGCCCCCCCGAAATCTAACTGAAGCATTTATTGTATTGACATTTCTCATTCTAATGGAACAACTGATGACATTTCTAATGGAGAAAATTGACAAATCACAGTTACATTTGGAATTTATATCTTTCAAAATTGGGTTTCAAGTATTTTTTCATTTTCTTCACTTTACAAGTTCTCATTCATGAGGGTTTGCAGTCTAAATGTCAGAAAAAAAAATTTGTTAGAACTTGGCATGTTTCAAAGGGTTTTTATCTCATTTCCTGCTTTTAATTTCAAACAAATCCCTGCAATAAGTAGTCTTTGGCAGCATTTTGCAGTAGCCAATTTTCTTGTGCAAATACTAATTGAGAGATTTTGTGGATAAAACCCACAGTAAATAACTGATAATCCCAACTCATGTAAAGTATTTGCTAAAAAATTGTTTGCAGAAAGATTTTAATGTCAACATGTTCCTTCTCAATACAGAATACCGTTTTTCTCTGATACAGAAAGCAAGCCTAAAACTCAGAGAACAGCCACGTGTAGGTGTGTTTTTCCATGACTGTGATAATTAACTACTGTTTTCTATGGAAAACAATCAGTTTAGGCAAAACATAACTTAACTAAAACCAGAAAGTAATTCCTTTTTCAAAGGTACCTGAACCTAGAACAGAGCTGATCAGATCAGCCAACATATCTCCTCATTATTTGTGGATTAGTAATAAAAACAGAGCTGAAAATATTGTTCATTTATCTCTAGTAAATACTACTGAATCATTCTAATGTGTGACAAAATACTAAAACATTATGTCCATATTCTCTGTAACAGTGTAATATATGAAACGCATTGGGACAACGCTTGTATCCTACACAGTAGCAAATGATAAGTAAGGCTGAAACCAAGTCTTCATGTTAGTGCAACAGCCAACAATGCCTTTCTTAATAGAAAAAAATAATTAAAAAATCAGTTTAAATGGTTCTTTAAATTGTAAATATAGCAACACAGGAGACTCCACATGCCTTATTTGCTCTTCACACTGTCCTCCATTAGGCAACGCAAATGCATGTTTCACATTTTTCCATTAAAGGATGGCTTTTCCATTCTGTTTCAGGAAAAGCTTGAAGGAGCCAGGGAGCAGAATTAAGCAAATTATTTAAAAGTAGATAGTGTTGCCTTAAACACAGCTCTACTTAGCATTTCTAAATATGTGAATAGTTAGCAATTTCAAATAAGACAAAAGTAATTTCCTACAGTTTAGCCTGTTTCTGTGCTCCTTCCAAAACATCAGTTGTTTCTAAAATAAGACCTTTTCAAGGACGTCTAAATAATTTCCTGTCACATCCATATCTGACTCTTACCAGTACACCAGTATGGAATTCAGTTATCAGCTGGGAAACACAGATATACTAAACTTCAGTCTGTGCTAGGAGGTATTCTGCATGTTGTTAGAATGGGACAATACCAGAAATGACATAAACGTTAATGGCAGAAATATGAAGTACTGAAGTTATTTACTCAGCATGACATTTTTAATGAAATTTTTGCTTTCTGTCTGGGTAGTAAACGCCAAGCCAGATTTTTTCAGTACTTCAGCCAACATTACAGGATCTTCCCTTGCAGAGTTTGGGAACCATTCTACGTATCATTCTTTCCCACACAGAAAAACCTTTAACACCAGAAGTTCTTTCCAGATATTTCCTATCTTCAGTGATTACTGGTAAAGTCCAGAAGAGGTAACTATAAAAGGCATTCTCTGGGAGCTGCTCTGAGAAGCTGTTTGTTTTGGTGGGAGTTTTTCTCCTCCTGAAAGAAAGGAGGTTGAGTTAAAGAGGAAAATCATTAAATGTAAAGAAGCTCATGTACTGACTGAACTTTCCTGAAAGCATAATTTCAGTGGGGTTAAACTCCGCTAGGTGCCACACAAATGCTGGTTTTAGGTAATGCTGTCTGCCCCTCTGGAATCTTTGTTTATAACAGCTCCAGAATGTGC
Organism: Trogon surrucura; assembly: GCA_020746105.1. Lineage (NCBI taxonomy): Eukaryota > Metazoa > Chordata > Aves > Trogoniformes > Trogonidae > Trogon > Trogon surrucura. Next base: position 43,034,612 of record CM036620.1, read on the forward strand.
TTAACGCAATTAGTATTCAGTAGTTAAGAAAAACTTTATTTTAGTAGAGGATACACCTGGCAGCATACAGGTAGATAGCCCGGTTAAATATTACACCAAAATATTTATTTATGAACGAAGACTCCATAATGGAAGACATTGGACTGAGAAGGAAGAAAGAAAATGGTTCCTGCTCAAAAAAAAAAAAAAAAAAAAAAAAGGTGAAAATTGAAATGTGGAGTGTACATGGAAAAGAAAAAATAGATTAACAACATATACAATTTTTAGAAAACAATGTTTCAGCTTTCCTGATTAATATTAAACTGCTGTCACAGCCATGAGAGTATCAAAGGGCAGTACTTTCAGACAGAGGGAGTGGCATGTGGAGGGAGAGGGAAAGAGCATTGAGGTAACTGAAGGAAAAATGGGCACACAATTAATTAAAGCTGACGTTATTCACTTCCAAAAACTGTGGTCTATAGAAAGTGAGTAGATCTGGTACTGATACTATAGCTCATTGGTGACTGCCTTTACAGACAAGGGCCAGAATGGTGTCAGTGGCAACAAACACCTCGGTTTAGGCACCCAAGTCATTCCCATGATATTTTAACCAATATTACTTAAAAAGGAGTTGGTTTTGAAAACACAGTCATAATCTTTTCAATATTCATCAAGAGAGACATGCATTTAAACACACTGTAGCTAATTAAAATTTCAGTTCCTGTGCTATAAGGAACTAGCCAATTGCTTTGAATTTAGTATCTTTGTTCATCTTACCTCATTTTCACTTACTAATTCACCATGTCTATTTTCAGACTTGATCTAAGATATTTGATTTTCAAAACAGACATATTTTCATGTAATACTCTCATGTTAAATTGCTCTGAAATACTGTCGCGGGTTAGGGCTGGGCCGGCCACTAACGCGGACAGACGCTCTCTAACCCCCTCTTCCCCCCCTAAACGGGAAGAGAAAAGGGAATGAGGCAGAGAGACTTACCAGTGAGAGAAGAAAAAAAACTAGAACAGCTTTAATGAAAATAATAGGAATAATGGTAAAGAGATAAAAGTAAAGAATTATATACAACTATAGATAGTAGCCCGATATCAAACCCGACTCCCTCCCCCGATAGAAATCACCACTGGTGCTGCAGAGCAGGAGGCACTGGGGAAACCCCAGGCTCAGCGGCGGCGGGAGCTGGATACAGGGAGCTGGATTCGGGAACTCAGGATCCGGATCAAAATCAGGAGGTCAGATGGAGTCCTCTCTGGACACCGGCTGTTGCAGGAAAAGAAGGGCGAAAAGGCCGAAAAACGGCAAAAGGGGCAAAAGGGCCGAAAAAAGGGCCGAAACTCTCGTGATCACTCAATTTATACTAAATATGACGTATATGGGATGGAATACTCTCGTTGGTCACCTGTCCTGTCTGTTACCCCCCGGAGGTGCCACCTTTTACTTCCTTGTGCCCCCCTCTTACTACCCAGCACCCCCAGCGTGGCACACAAGAGCCAGCAGTGGCCTTGGTCACTATAGGAATAAGTATAAGCAAGAGCCTTTCTACATACCAGTCCCAGGCAGTGACTGTAAACATCAGGTGTTATCACTGCCAGTAGCACACACTGTCTGCAAAAACATGCTGCTGACTTCAGAACGTGCAGCCTTTTAGAAGACACTAAACTGAAAAGTAAAAATCACTAAACAGGACTGGGTTTTCAGCTAAACCCAGGACATTCCACCCCTTATTCCATACCATTTACGTCATACTGATCACGAGCTAATGATCTACTTATAGGGAAAGTTCAGTAAGTTCATGAAGTTCATAATCGTGGGTTCTATCCATCATAGCAGTCTCTCAGGGCAGGAAAGTTTATGTGAGATTCTTTACAGTTCATGTCCACAGATTGTAGGTTCACTTCGAAGAAGTCACTGGACGTCACTCAACAAGGCTAGCTCAGTTGCTGGATGTCACTCGATGAGGTCAGCTCTGGTCATCACTGGTTATTATTCTGAAAAACACTTATTGAACACTGTTAGTATTATGTAACAACATCATACAGGATTAAATCCAGTATTCTCACCTAGAGTTAAATTTCCTTGAGGTACACATTGAACTTCACCATCTTTCATCATCACCCACCAAGTAGTTCCAGGTCCTTGAGCGAAAGCAACTCCACGAATGGGTTTGCCTTTGCCTGAAGCAGGAAATACCCAGACAGTCTTCCCCAATAAATTCCTTTCATACACCACAGGGACTTTATCTCCCTCTACTGTATGTAAAGGCTCTGAATGAGCAGGACCAGCACGATTGATGGATCCTCTGGTGTTAACTAACCAGGTGGCATGTGCTAAATTCTTGTCCCAGTTTTTAAAAGTTCCACCTCCCATTGCTTTCAGAGTAGTTTTTAACAGTCCATTGTATCGTTCAATTTTCCCAGAGGCTTGTGCATGATAAGGGATATGATATACCCATTCAATACCATGTTCTTTAGCCCAATTGTCTATAAGATTGTTTTTGAAATGAGTCCCATTATCTGATTCAATTCTTTCTGGAGTGCCATGTCGCCACAGGATCTGCTTTTCTAGGCCCAAGATAGTGTTTCTGGCAGTGGCGTGAGGCACAGGATACGTTTCTAACCATCCGGTAGTTGCTTCCACCATAGTGAGCACATAGCGCTTACCCTGGCGAGTTAGAGGAAGTGTGATGTAATCAATCTGCCAGGCCTCCCCATACCTATATTTTAACCATCGTTCCCCATACCACAAAGGTTTTAATCGCTTAGCTTGCTTAATTTCAGCGCATATTTCACAATCATGGATAACCTGCGCAATAGCGTCCATAGTTAAATCCACCCCTCGGTCACGAGCCCATCTGTATGTTCCATCTCTTCCTTGATGTCCTGAAGTGTCATGGGCCCACCGAGCTAGAAACAGTTCACCTTTATGTTCCCAGTCCAAGTCTATCTGGAACACTTGAGCAGCCTGATCCACTTGCTGGTTGTGTCGATGTTCTTCAGTGGCACGACTTCTGGGCACATGAGCATCTACGTGACGCACCTTTACAACTAAGTTCTCTAGCCGAGCAGCAATGTCTTGCCATAGTTCAGCAGCCCAAATAGGCTTACCTCTGCGCTCCCAGTTATTGTGCTTCCACTGTTTTAACCAACCCCAAAAAGCATTTGCCACCATCCATGAGTCAGTATAGAGATAGAGCACTGGCCATTTTTCCCGTTCAGCAATGTCTAAGGCCAGCTGGATGGCTTTTACCTCTGCAAACTGACTTGATCCACCTTCTCCCTCAGTTGCCTCTGCAACACGTCGTATGGGACTCCACACAGCAGCTTTCCACTTACGACGATTTCCTACAAGGCGGCAAGATCCATCAGTGAATAGGGCATATTGCTTTTCATTATCCGGTAACTGATTATATGGTGGAGCTTCCTCAGCACGTGCCACCACCTCCTTAGCGGGCACTGCAAGGTCTTTACCTTGTGGCCAGTCTGCGATTACCTCTAAAAGTCCTGGACGATTATGATGACCCATTCGAGCTCTCTGTGTAATTAGGGCAGTCCATTTACTCCATGTAGCTTCAGTGGCATGATGTGTGGAAGGAACTTTACTCTTGAACATCCAGTTTAGGACGGGTATTCGTGGTACTAAGAGAAGCTGTGCCTCAGTACCAATCACTTCCGAAGCAGCTTTAACTCCTTCATATGCGGCCAATATTTCTTTTTCAGTTGCAGTATAGTTGGCCTCAGAGCCTCTATATTTTCGGCTCCAAAATCCTAAGGGTCGACCTCGAGTTTCTCCTGGTGCCCTCTGCCAAAGGCTCCAGGTAGGACCATTGTCCCCAGCTGCAGTGTATAGCAAATTTTTAATATCTTGCCCTGTTCGGATTGGCCCAAGAGCTACTGCCTGTACAATCTCTTGTTTGATTTGTTCAAAGGCCTGTTGCTGTTCAGGGCCCCACTGAAATTTGTTTTTCTTTCGAGTCACATCAAAAAGAGGTTTCACAATCTGACTATAACCAGGAATATGCATTCTCCAGAAACCCACAGTACCTAAGAAGGATTGTGTTTCCTTTTTGTTAGTTGGTGGTAGCATAGCTGATATTGTGTTAATCACGTCTATTGGGATCTGGCGACGCCCATCTTGCCATTTCACTCCCAAATACTGGATCTCTCGTGCAGGTCCCTTGACCTTGCTTCTCTTTATGGCAAAACCAGCATCCAAAAGAATCTCAATTATTTTCTTACCTTTCGTGAAAACTTCTTCTGCTGTGTTACCCCATACGATGATGTCATCAATGTATTGCAGATGTTCCGGAGCTCCACCCCTCTCCAGGGCGGTGTGGATCAGTCCATGGCAGATGGTAGGGCTGTGTTTCCACCCCTGGGGCAGTCGGTTCCAGGTGTACTGGATACCCCTCCAGGTGAAAGCAAACTGCGGCCTGCATTCTGCTGCTATAGGAATAGAGAAAAATGCATTAGCAATGTCAATTGTGGCATACCACTTAGCTGCCTTCGACTCCAGCTCATACTGAAGATCTAACATGTCCGGCACGGCAGCACTCATTGGTGGTGTAACCTCATTTAGGCCACGATAGTCTACAGTCAATCTCCATTCTCCATCAGACTTACGGACAGGCCAGATAGGACTGTTAAATGGTGAGCGAGATTTGCTGATCACTCCTTGACTTTCTAATTGACGTATCAGCTTATGGATGGGGACTACAGAGTCTCGGTTGGTACGATATTGTCGTCGATGCACTGTTTTAGTAGCAATTGGTACCTGTTGGTCTTCAGTTTTCATCAGCCCTACAACACTAGACTCCTCTGACAGTTTGGGCAAGCTAGACAGCAGATCAATGTCCTCAGTCTCTACAGCTGCTACACCAAAAGCCCATCGATACCCTCTTGGATCCTTATAATACCCTTTTTTGAGGAAGTCTATGCCAAGGATGCACGGGGCATTTGGACCAGTCACTACGGGGTGCTTTTTCCACATATTCCCAGTAAGGCTCATTTCGGCTTCCAATACAGACAGTTGTTGAGAACCACCCGTCACTCCAGAAATAGTAACAGTTTCAGTACTTGTATGATTCGATGGCATTAGAGTGCACTGTGCACCAGTGTCCACCAGAGCTCTATATTTTCGTGGTTCTAATGTGCCAGGCCACCGAATCCACACAGTCCAATAAACTCGGTTGTCCCTCTCCTCCACCTGGCTGGAGGCAGGGCCCCTCTAATTTTGAGGCTGATTCACGGGGTTTACCTGATTCACAGTATTAACTACATTTACATTCCGATTGTTCCTTCTCGTGGCAGATTGTTGTCTTCTGTTGATGTTTCGCAAATTGGATACTCGTTCTCGTAGAGCAGAAGTAGGTTTTCCATCCCAGTTTCTCATGTCCTCACCATATCCACGTAGGAAAATCCACAAGTCATTCCGTGACAAGTTGCCATCATTTTTAGTTGATCTTGAAGGTCTGTATTTTCTAACAGCATCAACGCGGCTCCATTGAGGTCTGTCATCTCTCTTGGACAATGTTTCAATCAGCTTCTCTAATGATTGATTGTTTTTCTCAAATGATTCACTATTTTTCTCAATTGCTTGATTGGTTTTCTCCATTGCTCTCTCAATTGATTCATTGGTTTTCTCCATTGCTTTCTCAATCGCTTTTTCAATTGATTTCTCCAGTGATCTGTTGTTTTCCTCAATTATTTTTTCCATGGCAGCAATCTGAATTTGTTGGGGATTGGCAGTACTGTCTTCATACTGTCGTGCTTTGTTGGCCACTTCACTCACTGTTGGTACCTGACCATCTCCATCTAATGCCCAGACCATTGTTGACAAGGTGTGCTTATACACTGGTGGGGCACTCCTCACAAACATCTGAATAACGTGCTTGTGACAGGGCATTTGATCAGGGTTTAAAATCGTTTGTGGATCGCTGTAAATCACCTCTCTCACTGCTAGTTCTCTCAGGAACTTAATGCCTTTTTCCATGCTGGTCCAGTTGGTTGTGTGAATAGGAATATCATCCTTGTGGGTATACCGGTTCTTAATAGCTGTCAAGAGTCTTCTCCAGAGGCTGAGACTGTTGTCGTCTTTTGCAAGTTCCGTGTCAACGCCTGCGTTTCCAGACAGGGATCCCAGCTGTTTGGCTTCTTTACCGTTCAGATTAATGGTCTCGGCTCCTTTATCCCAGCACCGGAGTAACCACCTGTAATATGATTCACCCTCACGACGGCCAAAGTCCTTTCTCACATCTCGCATGTCCCTCAGAGTTAAAGGTTTGACAACTGCGTCTGATTCTGACCCTGAACTATCTGATGACTTCGATTGGGAAGGACCCTTTCCTGCATCAGAACCATCTGATGTTGGGTGATTTGTCTTTGTTAGATGTTTCTTCCCAGTCACAGGGATACCAGTTTTCTTTCCTGAGTCTGAATCTGAGTCATCTGATGGTGCTACTTTAGGAGGGCTTTGTCCTGGAGTTGTGTTATCTGTTGGTAGGGCAATTGACTTTCTCCGATGTTTCTTTCTAGTCAAAGGGGCGACATTTGCTGATACACACTGAGTGTTAAAGGACACAGTGATACTCAATGACTTGCACAAATTCCTACAGAAAGGCCACAATGCCAAGAGATTCATGGGCATTAACATCAGAATCAATAGCAATTCAATCTTTCGATTAAAATAACTGCATTCACAATCACAATCCTCAAAACCTGGTATACTCAGATTAGCAAACAAATTGGTATAATTTCCTAAGGTGAAATTGAAAGTGTAGTTAAAAACAAAATTCATCATTGTGCTCTTAAGGTATTCAGGTATGCCGATCACCCAAAATACTGCAGAATACACCGACCCAAAAAAAACCAGTACAGTGAGAAATCTTGTCATGAAACCAAAACAGGCAAACCACAGAACGATATACCAAATCACACTCAAGAGTTTGGACAAAATTTTGACACCCAGGGAGGAACCCACATTTAAAAGTACATGACATAACATTTCACCGACCGATAACATGATGTTAGCTGTCCGGTTTTTCTCCTCTAACCCTTCAGAACTCTCAAAGAAAAGATCTGATACACTCTCAAATGCGCCGGATGGAATTTAAACTATGCGGGCAATATATCAGAGCCCAGTTGTGTCTAAATAACTGGTAAAATAGTCTGAGCCTGATTGGTGTTTGTTTTCGAACCCCACGTTGGGCGCCAATAAATCTGTCGCGGGTTAGGGCTGGGCCGGCCACTAACGCGGACAGACGCTCTCTAACCCCCTCTTCCCCCCCTAAACGGGAAGAGAAAAGGGAATGAGGCAGAGAGACTTACCAGTGAGAGAAGAAAAAAAACTAGAACAGCTTTAATGAAAATAATAGGAATAATGGTAAAGAGATAAAAGTAAAGAATTATATACAACTATAGATAGTAGCCCGATATCAAACCCGACTCCCTCCCCCGATAGAAATCACCACTGGTGCTGCAGAGCAGGAGGCACTGGGGAAACCCCAGGCTCAGCGGCGGCGGGAGCTGGATACAGGGAGCTGGATTCGGGAACTCAGGATCCGGATCAAAATCAGGAGGTCAGATGGAGTCCTCTCTGGACACCGGCTGTTGCAGGAAAAGAAGGGCGAAAAGGCCGAAAAACGGCAAAAGGGGCAAAAGGGCCGAAAAAAGGGCCGAAACTCTCGTGATCACTCAATTTATACTAAATATGACGTATATGGGATGGAATACTCTCGTTGGTCACCTGTCCTGTCTGTTACCCCCCGGAGGTGCCACCTTTTACTTCCTTGTGCCCCCCTCTTACTACCCAGCACCCCCAGCGTGGCACACAAGAGCCAGCAGTGGCCTTGGTCACTATAGGAATAAGTATAAGCAAGAGCCTTTCTACATACCAGTCCCAGGCAGTGACTGTAAACATCAGGTGTTATCACTGCCAGTAGCACACACTGTCTGCAAAAACATGCTGCTGACTTCAGAACGTGCAGCCTTTTAGAAGACACTAAACTGAAAAGTAAAAATCACTAAACAGGACTGGGTTTTCAGCTAAACCCAGGACAAATACTTACACAGATGTCCACTAATTTTGATTCAGGTATCTATCACCTACTGAAATCATCAGCTTCTGCATTTCACAGAATTAGATGCATTAAGAAGGATCATCAAAACTGTCTGAATGGGTTATTTCTTAAACTGACCTAGAAGTATGATGCAGTCCAAAATCTGTACACTCCTTTCCTGGGAGCAAGGTGATAAATTCCTGTTTTCTGTTGTTTGTGTTTGCACAGGCAGAAGGAGAACCTGAAACAGAGGGAATAAGCAGAAACATGAAGCCTGTGTGTAACAAACAGACCAATTGAAAAACTGAGGACATAGCTTCAAATCTTCAAATATTTTACCTAATTTGACAGAGATTTCAGCTGAGGTCATTTATCCTACAGAAAGTGTCTTTATTATAAGACTGTCTAGGTGTTCTGGATTTACAAAACCTCTAAAAGTAAAAATAGTTGTCCAATGGAGCAATTTTATTCTAATGTGTTTTCATACTGGTGATCAGAACATGCCTAAAGAATTGAGTCAGCTGAGAAAGAAGGTGCTTAGGCTGGACTCCTCCTCTGGGGCTGAGCTTCAGCTAAAAAACCAGCAGGCTGGAATCAGAACGGATGTTGTGAACACAAACTCATGGGCAGAAACTGAACTGCAGAGAGACAGTACCTGCCTTTGGAGAAAGGTGGCAGCTAGTGATATCAGTGTTGCCTAAATTGGCAGTTAAGTGCCTAAAGTGGTGTGTATTATCACCAAAGTACTTTTGAGGAACGCAGCTGAGTGAAAATCCAGCTATATATCTATCTCCAGGTATCTTCTAACTGAAACATTGTTTCATGGCAGTTTTATTTTGGTCATATTTTGACTTTATCTGTTCTTTTTTCAGGCACAGTATTTGTTCTACTAAACTCTGATAAAAAGAGGTCAGCTGTGTTGTTTATGTAACTTCTATTTCTGTCTTATTCATGTTCCAACACTACCATTACACTTTGCAATACTTGAGCACAGGATTATGAATTCCTGGTTTCTGGTATTTCTCTTGAGGTTTTCGACAGTTAAGAAAAAAAAATCAAGTAGACAGTCTGGATGCAGTCAACTTTTTACAGCTTTTTTTTATTATTTTAACAATAATAGCACAGCAGTTTTGCTCAGATTAACATATCACTAGCACTATCAATCTAAACTGCAACTCCTCACCAACTAAGTTGGAAAATAAATAAATAAATAAATGTACATTTATGCATTTTTTCAATCTTCAGCAAAGTAACTGAAAGGCAATGGAATGGACTTGTATCTGCTTATTATAGCTACCAAATTCTTTATCCTAAACTGTTCTTTGCACTCGCTCATTTACAGAATATGTCTGCTGCTAATTTGACTACAGCAAATATTTTAAAACAACCTGTACAGGTCAGGTTTAAGTATGGATCTCATGATGGTAAATATCTCCCCTTTTCTTCATCATTACTGTATTCACTCTTCCAACATACCTTTGAAACACGTATCATTGCTAATCCTCTTGTATAAAATACAGAATCTGCAGATTACACTTTCAAGCTGTAGGCACTGCAACTTTTGGCTTTTAATATTTCATGCAAACACTGCAGCTGTTAATAAGGCAACTCAAATGTATATTCCTAAAAACAGCCTAGGAAGCATCAGAATGGAATTCAGAATGGTTAGGGTGCTGAGCAGAGGTCATCTGAGCTATGAATAAGTAAGCTATTACTTTTTGAATAGCCCCTATTCCACCAGATTTTTTTTTTATCACCAGAACAAAATCTACAATTTCAGAACAGCCTCGACAAGTGTCCTCTTACTCACTGTGGAAAAGTTTCTCTCTGCACATCTCGCCTATTCTTGTCATAAGTAATTCTGTTTGTGTACTGAACTCCATAGCACCTCAGCGGAATGATTCCAGAAAACTAAAAGCCAAATACTTACTTAAATAGATGATTTATGTTGCAACTTGTTCTACTGTACATTGCAACTAATGGTGCCACCTATATTTAAAATTTTCTGTATGAAAGCTTTTCTGATGCTGTAAATATCTGAAGTATTGACAACAAAGGATTTTTCTCATTTCGTGCAAAAAAAATGCATACTCTTTTTGAACAGTAAATAGACATAAAAGGCCTTGGTTACATTTGATACTTTTACTGGAGAAGTTTTTTGCCTCATTAAACCACTGAGATGCAGACTGTTGCAGGGCACACAAATATTCCTGGGAGGTACCACTGTCTATTAGATTGTTCTTGTTTTGATTCTCAACATGTATTACTAGCTAACATCAGACATAGACCACTGGTCTAGGTGGAATTTGGTTTGGTCTGGTCTGGTATAGTCATATCAAAATACTATTATTAATGAACTTAGGCTAGCAATAGCTCCTGTTGTAGGGCAATACCATCACTATCCTTTTTATAAACTAGGATCTGAAGTAAAAGGATTTGCAGCCTCATCCAATACCAAGGTAGATAAATGGAAGTAAACAAGATACATTGAATTGCAGGTTTTATGTCACTTGAACAAGGTCTCACAGCAAATGCACAGAAGACATCTCCTCAGTCTATGTGCTTAATCCCAGCCCAGTGTTTCAACAATAGCTTTAATAATTCAATCGACCGCCTGTCCTGCTTTCAGCTGTGACAGAGCTAATGTTTTGGTTTTTCTTAGCAGCTCACCTCCTAGTAGCTAGAATAGTGCTGTGATTTGGATTCAATATGGGATTTGGTATGCGGAGAAGAATGCTGAAAATATGCTGTTGTTTTCAGTTGTTGCTAAGGAATCAAGGACTTCTCAATTTCCCATGTCTTGCTGGTGCGCAGGTGCACCAGAAGCTGGGAGGGAGCATAGCCAGAGCGATGAACCAAAACTTGGCAATGGAATTTTCCATATCATACAATGTCATGTGCAGTATATAGATGAAGGTGGGCCAGGGGGCTAATTCTCTCAGTTCTAGCGTCTCTCGCCTCTGGGATTGAGGTTTTGGTATTCTCTTCCCTGGGATTACTATCCAGGAATAGACTGGGCCTTGGCTGATGGATTGTGCATTGTGAATTACTCATTTGTACATTCTATTATTACTATCATTATTATTATTATTATTTCATATTATTAAATTGTTTTTATCTCAACCTATGAGTCTCCTTATCTTTACTTCTCTAATTCTCTCTCCTGTTCCCTGGGGTGAGGGAGAGTGAGTAGGCAGCTGTGTGGTGCTTGGCTGTCAAATGGGTTTAAACCATGACACTGCTTTTCTTGTATTGCACATTATGTAGTTAGGTAGATGTGAAGGCCTCCTAAATGCATATAAAGCCAACTTTTCTTCATTTCTTTCCAAAAAAAACAGGGAGTAATTAAACATCCTCAGTTCCTCCAGTGGGAACACATTTATTCTCATTTTAATACAAATTTTCTTAACTTCAAAAATGCTTTAAATTACCATATATTTACTCAGTTTACTAGTTATGCTCATATCAAGTATGAGAATGCATGGTCTTATTTACTAGCAAGTGCACTGGAGTGACATAATAGATTTTTCAACTTCTGAGGTTTATGTGAAACTCCATTGAAATAAAAACAGTGAAACTGGAAAAGCATAAAATCACAGATTTTACAATTTTACTACACACCATCAGAAATTCTAACAAGAAGTTAGAAACATCTATTGGTGTTAGAATTGTGCCTCACTTCTGCAACAGATGCTTTGTAACAGCATGACTTAGTATGAAGAGAAAGAAAAAAGACTAAATCTTGCTTTTCTTTCCAGACAAGATGAAAGTCATAGAGCAAGACTGAAGGGAAAAGGTTGGCAAGAAGGATATTGGCTGGAATTTCTAAAACGGAACCTTCCTTCATCTGTACTTCATGTCTAAAGCTTTGTATTCACCCTTGGCTTTGTTTCTAGTTGGATGGGAAACAGCTCTACAAAGCTATTTTCTCTCAAAAACAAATGAGATTTCATTAAGGGACAAAGAGAGAAAGAAAGATTAATCTGGCAATTTGCCTGATTAGCTGTGTGGAATACACTGGTCACGTTATTCTTACATTTCTCTTGTGCCTACTTTAAGTCTTGTATCTTTTATTGCATGTGTTTCTCATCCTCATCTCTCTGTCAATGAAAAAAGGTTGCCATGACAGCTTCTTTTTTACTATATTTTAGATGGAAACGTTCACATATTTATACATTGCTTTTTCTACTTCCCATTGGAAAACATCAGCAATACGCTCTTTCACACTGCCAAGTGTTATCTATAATTATTTCTAAATTACGACTTGATATTTGGAACTAGAGATACTCCAAAGACAAAATTTGACAGAGACCTTAATAAGAATGCCAGTAGAAGCAACATTCACATGGAAGGGATTATTATTTACACTCATCATGTGCTTGGCACTGACTGACTTCACAGATTGAATAAAGCTTGCAAAATAAGGCCCAACTGCCTAGTCACTAAAAGGCCTATCAGTGGTCTGTTTGATTTTTGTCCCACTTTACACATGCTGAAACTAATGGTGATTTTATAGTTTATTGCTGATCCTCTGTACTCCATTTACCTAAGAGTCCACTTCACCAAAAAGTCTTGTAGCATAGGCAGTGAAGTGAAATAGAAGCACTGAATTTAATATTCTGGCTGTCTGACTGAGATCTGTAGGAGTATGTTCCAAATTATATGAAAATAGTTTTCCTTGCCACAGCAGCTGTGTTATTTTGTTTTAACTGGCATAAATATTTTCAGTATAAATATTTTTCACAGAAATATTAAAATTCAGGCAAAAAAGAAGTATTAAAGGCTGTATAGGAATTTCTCCATTATGATTTTCTGCACACTATGAGGATATTAGGCAAAATAAAACAGTAAGGAAGCAGGATCAAGGCCAAGCTGAACATCTCTGATTAACATAGAAAGGTTGTTCATACTGGGCTAAGAGATCATTAGGATATATTTTTTAAGATAACTGAAGGTTTACAGACAATTCACCAAGGAAATGACCAAAAAGATTGAAATGTTGCAGAAGAGTAGTCAGTACTCTACTGTTATACCTTATAGACAGATCTCAGAGGAATAAAGAGTATTTCTGCACAGCCAGTTGGTTGAAATTCATTAAGCTGTCTAATCTTGTGATATGAAGCACAGTATTGATTCATGGATCCTAATTACTTTTCATGTTTTGAAAATACACTTTTCAAAGACAAAGGATTACAATAAGTATTGAAAAATACTTCAATTTCTTCTAGTAATAAAACTTCAATTTATTCTACTATTATTAAACAGGATAAATTTAATATTTTTGTCAACATTGTTTTTTGATGGGAAACAGATTTTGACAGTACCAAAATTATTTCCTAATGTAACTTTTCTCCATGGAAACTCAGAGCTATTGAAAAACAAAATCTTTGTTAAAAATATTCTGGCAAAATTTCGAAGTATTTTTGTGCATACATGCTATTGTACTGACTGACAGAACATGTATTTTAGTTTCTTCTTTTCCCATTCTCCTTTATGTACCAAGCACTGCTTTCAGACAATTCATCCTAAATTACTTTACACAAGAAAGCTACAGTAAATCCTAGAGAGCCCAACATTTAGAGAAAAAAAGAAGTAACTACAATTTTTTATCAAAAACTAAACAGAAATTTTTTACACACATAATTTAGAATGGCCTGGGCTGGAAGGGAAGTTACATGAGAAATGTTTGATCTAGCTATTTCCTTCAGAAAGTTAAAATTTTGTTCTTAACATAATTAATGTAAATAACAGCAAAAACTTATTTCCCAACAAATTTTATTTAAGTCACAATTTTCTGATTCTGTTAATAGATAGCTGAATAAGGAAATGTGATGATTTTATATTTATATACTGAAGACTATATATTACTTAGAATGCTGTCAGTGTTTCTTTCTGGAGATCCACATGGTACATCACACCTACTGAGAATGTAGCTGACACTGGTACTCAGATTAGCATTACCCAGAAAAGTTCTAACAGAATAAAGGCAACTTACTTTGGCTGTGAAAAATTAACCTAGACACTGGAATCCAAAATTCTCTGTTGACATTTAGTAGCTTTTTTGCTGTCTATGTAGTAAAAGTAGCAAAATATTTTTCTTGATCTAAGCTTGGTTAAGAACACAGATACTTCTTTCTGGAAATGAACTGAGCTGTTTGAATAATACAATCTTCATTCACATATTTATGAGTTAAAAGTTCAATCTGCAGGAATTTATTATTATTTTATTTCTAAGTATTGGGATGATTACTCATAAATATTTTCAGTGTGTATGGCATGGCCAAATGTTCATGAAATGAGGGCCGATTTAGCTCAGTGGGTTGAGCGTGGTGCTTGAAACACCAAGGTCACGGGTTCGATGCCTGTTCGGTTCTCACGTGTGTTGCCTGACCTAGTCGAGAGGTGGCGTCCCTGCTCACAACACGGAGGTTGGATTAAAATGATCTCTGAGGTTCCTTCCAGCCCAGGCCATTCTATGATTCTATGATTCTATGAAATGTAGAATGAATGCAGAAAGACAGTTTACAGAATGTAGATGTTATTTTGTTTTGCTTAAAAGTGCTTCTGCCGGTAAGTCAGAAAGCAGAGAATAACGCCTTGAAATTCAGGTGATCAGGCACATCTACAAGGAAAAATGAATAGCAAGACGGTATATTTCAAAATCTTCCCAGTTTCTAATTTGCCGTTATTAGTAATATTCTGCTATGTTTATGAAGTGTTTGGAAATTTCCTGAGCCATTTAAATACATGAATGATGCAATTAATTTTGTTCCTACACAGGTCTAAGAATTATCCTTAGCATATTCCAGAAACAGAATAATACAAGAAAATGGCATGAGGGGATTAATAAGCATAAATTAGCTGACCAATTAATTTCTTTGCAATTGTCTCTTATTACTGCTCTACCTTGGGCCAATGAACAGTTAATTATTTATACAATGTGGCAAAACATGACAAAACAAAGAACATAATCACTAATAACAGCAAGCCCAGTGTTTGTGGCATGTACTATACTGCAGGAACCCAGTGTTTTACTAACCTCACAGGAGTGTTCTGGACAATTAGGAAGTGTAAGCTGGGTCTATTTTTTTTCTACAGATTTGGATAAAAATTGTAGTCTGGATCTAAGAAACGCTTTTCCAATGAAAATGTTCTTCCAAAAAGATTTTATTTTTGCCAAAACGACATTTTCTTAGGGGAAAAATATGAACATGTTCCCAAACAGTTTTAGAGATGATTCATGGCAATAAGCAGCACTTCCACTGCAAGACACAGATGAAGTCTTTAGTTAACTTGAATTGCTTAAGCAGCTGAAGTAACAGACTGAAGGTTGAAGAGTATTATTTAAGAAATATTTAGAGACTGACACAATATTTCTTACCATCATGAATCAATTTTGACTGAAAGTCACTAATTAGACACAGGATTATCTTCCATGTGGATTGTTCTACCATATACAGCCTGAGAGAGTGAACTGTTGGAGTCTGACAAAGTATATAAAAATGAAAAACCCCAGGACACTTCACGTAACTTCTTTAACAACTGAAAAGTGGTATGAGATAAGGAGTTGAAAAAACTCTAACTTGGCCTCTAACTTTGCCAAGAACTCATTAACTGGAATAAACTGTTCAGCAACCTTCGTAGAGAGTGAAATAAAACTTTTACAGTATTGTGATAATACATGTCTAATCTTAATTTAGATATTTGCTACTGTATTTTTGTCTCACATTTACACTACAAAGTTCAAGCATCAGAAGTGCCAAAGAAGAATCTGACTTCCTTCTGTTGTGCGTGACCATTTCAATATGGTAGAGAAGAAAGAGGAAATCAGGTAAGTATAATAAAGAATTACTGATCGGTCTTCAGTACAGGGTCCAAGCAGATTTCATGACAGCTCAGTTATTGCAGCAATTTAGCTACACTTCTCCAGTAAAAGACTTGCCATAGAACTGGAGTTGGATCAAACCTACTATGTCAGATTTCCTATTCAGTTAATACATATTCTTTTATTAATGAATCTCATTGCTTTTTGAAGCTCCACAGATTTCTGGCATTTCATCTTCCTTTTAACTGCTCTCCATAATTTCAAAGTTTACTAATGTTCTTTGCAGTAGATTTTACTCTTCATTTCCTTTTTAGTTCAGAAAATGAAGTAATTTACAACAGCAAAACTTTTTGCTTACTTGCTACGCTCCATTCCATATAAGTTTTAAGTACAGTGGCCTAGAAGTTGATTCCTGTGGAATCATTAAATCCTCAAGTTTTGTTGCCTTTTTTTTTTTTTATTTCATTCATTTATTCAGCTTCCAAAATGCTGTTCCATCCAAAACTTTCAGTTTCCTTTTTGTCTCATTTTTTCTTTAATTTTCAAAACTGAATCAATTCTACATAATTCATTCGGTTTTGAGCTTGCTTTCACTAGGTGTTTTCAGCTGATCTTGTCTTCACATTCTCTAGCTTTTAGGTCCTTCTTTCATAGCCTTTTTTCCTTCTTTCACTGTTTTCTTTCTACATCTCTGTAATTGTATCCTTATAGTGATCTACTTGCTGCCATCTGAGCCCTTTTTCATCCTTTCTTTCTCTACCTTCTTTTCTTTTGCTCTACCACTTTTTCCTGTCTTCCACTCTGTCACTATGCATTAATTATACCAGTTAAATTAATCCAATAATATTTTAAAATCAATACTCAGCAGTAGAAAGTGAATAGAAAGAAGATGCTCTGTAAGAGATCTGAAAAACAGGGTGACTTGAAAGATACTACAACATCAATAAAAACAATCTAGAAAAAAAACTTGTTGCTCAATATTGTGATGGGACTGACATCGCAGTTTAAGCCAGAGGAAAGGAGTAAAAAAGATAGCAACGTGATAACTAAACTGTATATTAGGGAATGAGGTTAATGAAACAATGTGGTCTGGGAACTGATATTTCAGGGCTACTGAACAATGTTCAGATAGATGCCAATGACCCTCAAATCCCTGTACACTGTGAGTATAATTGCTTTATGTATTCTTAACTTGGCTTTCATTAGCCTGAGGGCATGAACAAGATTACCTCGTCATACATAAATAAATAGTATTTATTTAGCATAGTCACTTAATCATTCTTGAACAAACTCCATGAATCTTTTAAACACACTAAATCCTCCAAGGCATTTTATTCTGACAGAGATGTATTTTCAGGAATGCTGATAAATCTTTGACACTGGGGTGAAAATTTGGAATCACTCGAGGTAATGGCAGACCTCCTACCAGTTTCTAAAAATCCAATTAATAATATGCATTGTACTGATCTTGAAAACTCAGTAAGCAGGCCAGAACTTCAGTTGGTATAAATCAGAGAAAAAAACATTGAAGTATCAGAGAATCACAGAATCACAGAATGTCAGGGGTTGCAAGGGACCTCAAAAGATCATCTAGCCCAACCCCCCTGCCAGAGCAGGATCACCTACAGTAGAGCACACAGGAATACGCCCAGGTGGGTTTTGAATGTCTCCGGAGAAGGAGACTCCACAACCTCCCTGGGCAGCCTGTTCCAGTGCTCACTCACCCTCACAGTGAAAAAGTTTTTTTCTGATGTTTTTGTGGAACTTCCTGTGTTACAGATTGAATCCATTGTCCCTTGTCCTGTCATCGGACAACGCTGAAAAGAGCCTGGCTCTGTCCTCCTGACACTTCCCCTTGACATATTTATAAACATTAATGAGGTCACACCTCAGTCTCCTCTTCTCCAAGCTAAAGAGACCCGGCTCCTTCAGCCTTGCCTCATAAGGGAGATGCTCCACTCCCTTCACCATCTTTGTGGTTCTGCCCTGGACTCTCTCAAGCAGCTCCCTGTCCTTCTTGAACTGAGGGGCCCAGAACTGGACACAATATTCCAGATGTGGCCTCACCAGGGCAGAGTAGAGGGGCAGCAGGACTTCTCTTGACCTACTTGCTACTCCCCTTCTAATACACCCCAGGATGCCATTGGCCTCCTTGGCCACGAGGGCACATTGCTGGCTCATGGTCATCCTGCTGTCCACTAGAACCCTCAGGTCCCTTTCCCCTACACTGCTCTCCAGCAGGTCAGTCCCCAACCTGTAATGGCACTTGGGTTTTTTTTTTCCCAAGTGTAAAACTCTACACTTGCCCTTGTTGAACTGCATAAGGTTTCTCCCCGCCCATCCCTCCAGCCTGTCTAGGTCTCTCTGAATGGCAGCACAGCCTGCTGGTGTGTCAGCCACCCCTCCCATTTTCATGTCATCAGCAAACTTGCTGACAGTGCTCTCTAATCCCTCATCCAGGTCATTAGAGCCATACTAATCTGAGCCATACTAACCTCTGTCAAAAATCTGATCTTCATTCTTCTTCCTTCATCTCATTCAGAATGAATTTCAAAGCACATTATTAAACACAACATTATTGTATATTTTATTTTCATTACACTTGAGTAATTTCTGGGACTTAGCTATTTCATACAGATTTTTAATGATCAGAAAAGCATCTACAATTCACTTGTGAAACTGGAGTATGGAAATTCTAAAATCAACTGCCATTTGCAGTCAGGTTATCTTTTCGAAATAGGAAAATTTAAATTTAGCTTGCAGGATAATTATTTTTATTAAATTTTAAAACAGATTTCCTATTTCTCTAATAGAGCCTGTAGCTGAATATGATAAAAACTGTAGAGGAATTTCTTGTGGAGCAGAGGTGCGGTATAACTTTAAAAGTGTGGACAACCCAGCTTAGGCCTAAACAGAGGCTCTGTCCTTGAAGCTGCCTTGGAACACAGGGAGGAGGAGGTTTTATCTGTTTTGTGAGAGCTTTGCTAGATGCTTGGCTGGAGGTGCTGGCCCCAGGGGGAGAAGGGAGGGCGAGAGCCGCCTGCATAGCTGAATGGCACTATCCAATAAAACGCTGGCGTGTGTAAACCTGTGACTGACCAACTCTGTTAAGGGGCAGGCGCGGGGACACTGCTGAACTGTATATATTGAGCTGTCTGGAGCAATAAAGAGAGGACGATCTGTAGCCATATTGGTGTGATGATTGTTATCTTGGCCGGCTCTCCGAAGGGACCCTCTTCAAAAAACAATATCAACTATTAAAGCTGTTCCCAACACTAATAGGCAAACTTTTAAACTATACATCCTCTTCCAGACCAGTATCAAACCCACTATAAACCATCCAAACATATCCAGTCTGAGGAGTAGTTCAAAGATCATTATATTTAGAAAAATGTTGGCCCATATTTTTAATACAGTATGACAATTAAAGCACATTTTTCCCTGTGTTAATAAATTATTTATATAACTTTCACAAAAGATCCATTTTACTTTCCTCTGGTTTTACTCAGGCAAACATTATTAACAATATTCTTTTAACCTTTTTAGCAGTTACTCTCAGAAACTTTTTGTGATCAGGAATTATGTAGGGCAATTAAAATGCTATGTAAGCAATAAAAATTACATTATACAACATATAATCGAGAGGATTATTTAAGAAACCTACATATGAAAAAAAATTCTAGAGTTGAAATATAAAGTCCCATAGGTCACAAAGCCACTTTAAGTATTTTAATGTAATCTGGATCCATCAAACTATCATTAGGGTACATTAATATAAATTTTTTCATATAATTTTCCACAATGAAGCAGCACACTAATGAGTACATGACATAAATGGTCAGGATGGTAATTTCTTGCACACACTGCATGCAAATTTTCTTGTATTACGAAACGCATTTCTGAAAATAGGAAGAGGTCTACTAATGTAAGTGACCTTGTGAGAAGCACCTTAGGAACACAAAAGTTCTACTTAAATTGTTCTCAGCTACAACAGTCTTTTTCAAAACATCTGTCTTGATTTAAACTGCATTTGAATCCAACTTCTGTAAAACACAGGGACAATAAAAAGCTAAGCTTATTATTGCCATAATTGAAATAACATGGGAACTTTTCCCATTCAGCTTTAGTGAGTAAATAATTATTAATTAAATGTATTTACTCAGACATACATCTAGCTTTATATTGCAATTATAAGATAAAAACCAGAAGTATCACTTAAAACCTTGAGCATTCCAAATTACAAATGTTTTGAAGAGTCCAAAAACACTGATAGAGTTGATGTTTCAAAAACTCAAAGTTAAGGAGCCAAGAATCTATCAAAGGCATTTGGATAATGCCATTAATACCATGTTATAAAATTTGTTCAGCGTTGGTCAGGCAGTTGGACTAGATAATCACTCTAGGTCCCTTCCAACTAAAATAGCTCTATTCTATTCTATTCTATTCTATTCTATTCTATTCTATTCTATTCTATTCTATTCTATTCTATTCTATAACCTCTCACAAAGTAGTAATGATCACATTACACAAGAACAAACCCCTTTATGTTTTAGGCACTGTTCCCCTGAACTGCAACGTTGCCTGCAAACCCTCAAATACTGGTTAGTAAGGGTTGCAGTTTGCCCGTTGAAGGCAACAAATACAAGGTTTTGAGTTCAAGAGGTAGACACGATACCAAATCTGGTGATTTGCTATGACACTCAGACTGTCAGCAGTTTTTTCTTTTTTGTTCCATGTCAAGTGACGCTATGGTTGTCTCAGTATAAAAAAAAAGTGTTACAACTCAAGTCATCAGACCTCAAGGTGCTTCAATCCACTTATGCATCTACTTAAGGAACCATCGTTTTACACTGCTATTTAATCTAACAGAAAGATTACCACATAGACTGAAAGGATTTCTGATAAGACCTAAATTCCCCAAAAGATCAGATGAATAATACATATCATTTATACAAAATAAGTTCAAACAGTATTTATTTTGATTGTTACAGAATATTCAACATCACAACACTGAACTAAGAAGAGTAGATAAAAGTCAATGTTGAATTTACACCAGAATGTAATGATGGTTCTAGTTTCTTTAGGAGATTTAGGAAGCCTTTTTTTAAATATCAGTTTAGAACACAATCTTTTTTCCAAAAATTACAGTACCTAAGTGATGTTTCAACTCATAAAAAAATATAATGCCATTTTAGAAAATGACCCCCAAAATTAAGCTCTTTTATCTTTACTGGGTTGAAAACTTTTTTTGTTTTTTTTCTAGTTAATTTTTTGTACTTTTAATCAAGTTCATAATAAGTGTGTAGAAGATTTTTAAAATTTAGATGAAAATCATTACTGTGGTAGGACCATTTTTGATTTGTGAAATGAAATGTCTTTCTTCATTATTGGCTAACTTTCTCAGTTTCATTTTGTTATTTGTTTGCTCTGTGTTTGTTAGTGCATTTGGTTTTTGCTCCAACATACAGAGGTGAAATTTCCTATCACAGTTCCTAATTACAGCACAGAATCATCTACGTTACATTACTGCTTTTATGCAATTGTGTTACAGTCTTCCAAAATGAAAAGGAGAGTTGCAAACTGCTTACAATCGACTTACCTTCAGTTATAAAGTACGTGTGGAAGTAACAAGAAATAAAGTTTTAATTTAGTTATTCTATTTATTATAAAAAAGATGTGTCTATGTACAACACCATAATATTTTAGTAATTTATGAAGCCAGCTAGATTTATAGCCATGGTCCAGGTGGCCCTCATATTCAAATACACAAATTTTCTCAGGGGAATTCTTTAAATTATTAACACGGTTGAAGTTTATCACAGCACAAATACTTACATGCTTATATGACACTTACGTTCTGAGACACTCCTTTGTCTCAAATGGAGATCCTAAATTGCCTAATACATGAGTACAGCTTTGCTTCAACAAAGGATAAATAAGATATATAACCTGGCCACTGCAGGACATTAATTTCATTTACTGTGTCTGGTGCGAGGTTACAATGTAGAGTGGTCATAAAGAAAACAGATATATTTGGTTTTGACAATTCAAATAGAAAGGCCAAAAAATAAAATAACACAGTTTGTGCCAATGAATAAAGTAAATACAGTGCTCCTTCAGATAACCCACAATGCTGATTTAAAATCATTATAATTTCTCTCAATTGCCCAGAAACTATCACGCTATATTAAATTTATCATCTCTACATAAAACTAAGAACATCCTAGATACAGACTAAAATCTCAGTGTTTTCATAAAGTATTCTCCAGAGAAAATATACATCCTGTGATTTACTCTTCTAAAAGTTGACAATTTCAAAGAAAAGAAAATGTTTATTAATAAAAACTTAAATTACAGAATCACAAAATCACAGAATGTTAGAGGTTGGAAGGGACCTCAAAGATCATCTAGTCCAACCCCCCTGCCAGAGCAGGACCACCTACAGCAGAGCGCACAGGAACATGTCCAGGCGGGTTCTGAATGTCTCCAAAGAAGGAGATTCCACAACCTCCCTGGGCAGCCTGTTCCAGTGCTCTGTCACCCTCACAGTAAAAAAGTAAAAATTCTTTTGACAAAATAGTCTACTGACAATAAAGGAGGTTTTATAGCTTACATCACGTTTAAGAAGATATGTCAAATCATTAAAGATACAGTTAAAAGATTTATGACTGCAGTTGATTATCAGGAGAAGATGCTCTTTCACCATTAATTTTTTCATAGTAAATGTCTATTAACCTAAATAAATCTGGTTTTCAAACAAGTTAGTTTGATGCTTCTAGGTGTCTACCTGATTTCTGCATCTTAAAATATCAAAACACATAAATTAATTATATGAATAAAGAAATAAATTTATACAGATTTTCATGTATCTCTCCTACCTTGACTCCCACGGGTTCTAGCAGCTGGTTACTATATATACATCACATAGGTTTTCCTACTAGGTGTTCTATTTTGGGGAGAGAACTTCTTATTTTAAATATTCAGTTGCTTTCATTAGAATGAGTCCTGCATCAGAAATGGATAATTCTAGTGCTTCTGAAGCTAAAAAAGTGTGGCTATGATTTTTTTAAAACTGAAAGGTGTATGTTATATTGATGATAATTCTACTTTTGTGCTTGTTTATGTAGGCTCTTTACATTCACACCAGGTTCTCTTCATAGCTGTAAAGTAGTCTCAAAAACTAAAGAAAATATGGGAGAAAATTACTGATTTATTAGTTCTAAACAAGAAGAAACACGAGGTGACTAAGCTACCCATCAAAATGTTACTTCTTAAAATTAGTTCTATTTCACTATAACATTTGCTATTATGTGATGCTTACTTCTGACTTACATATTCATATGTAATTGGATAAATCTCCTGGGATATCATAAACTTAGATATGCATTTATGTTAATATCTCAGACTAGATATTCAGACTATATGCAGGAAGAAGCAAAATCCTGTGTATAGTAACTGCAAAAATTCTAAGAATGTACATGAAAATCAGTTTTTACTTTGGATGTCTTACTTCTCTAAAACATTATCTTCCTCTTTCAACTTAGCTAAATTCTTTAATACATTTTGAACCCACCTCAAAATTCCACTTACAATATATTTTACAGTATATTTTGTAGGACAGAACACGCAGTGGCAATTATCTATATTTGGAATGTTCTCATTACTGTTGTAATCTTTTTTGCAGCATACTATGACTGGACCAAAATCTAGAAATATGGAATATTGTTTTCTTCCAATGTTATGTCTCTTTGTTCCTGGCTGCTGCTAAGACTCTCCTTCTGTTTTTGCAATCTGAATTTGCAGCAAGAATTGTATTCCCTACTTTCTTCATCTCAGGTGACCTTTGGCAGGCTTCCTCTAGCGCTGAACCATAGGTATATGGGTCATCTCGGACTGGAGGAAATAATTTCCTATAGGAAAGTTGTAAAATTGGCATATTGTCTTCCAGAAATACATGAAAATATACATATTTTGGCTTGTATTTGACTTTCATTCCTTGTCCAATACTGCATTATATTTTACAAATTCTGATTTAAATTCTTTCCATTCAACAGGAAGCCATAGCTTTCCACTTCATCCAGCTGTTGCTTCACTTGGTTACACGTTATCCAGAGAATGTTACTCTGTTCTCATTTCCAACACAGAAGAAAACTTCTGGTTGTTTTTTGTATACTCAAAAAATTGAGAAGAACTTTTCTATCCATTTACAAAAGAGATGTGGAAAAGATGCAATTAATTTAGTAGTAATATATGTCTAAATTTGGGAGGTTATTTCTGAAAAGAAAAAGTATTGAGGAAAGGTCTCCAGTTCATGAAAGCCACTCAGCAGGAAACACATAGTGCTGGGATTATGCAGTGTTTTCATTATACGTAATTAAAGGAGTCGGTGAAATACTGGAACTTTTTCTCAGAACAGTGGATTCCAGATAAAAACTTTGTTTGTGTTAGTTTGCTAACAGATATTTGACAGGTTTCCTACATCTCGCCTATTTGTGTCTCTGTATCTTCTATCTGTATCCCTGGCTTGCAAACCAGTCCACACTACATGTAGAATAGCCAAAGAAACAATTTTCACAGCATTAGTCATGTCAAAGCTTCCTTAAATGTTAGCTCATGAGCAAATCTGTCTAGAAGTTTTCTAAGGAAACACAGTTTGCTTGGAAAATGACTTCATCAAACCTGAATATGGTTTATAAAAATTAACATGATTCAGGGACCCACAAACAGTTCACCTCACAGTCTACTGGAAATGCCATGGGTTGGTGATTTGCAGAGTCACAGAATGGTTGGGATTGGAAAAGACCTTTGTCAGCAACATGGACAGTGGGATCTAGTGCACCCTCAGCAAGTTTGCTCATGACACCAAGCTATGTGGTGTGGCTGACATGCTGGAGGGAAGGGATGCCATCCAGAGGGGCCTTGACAGGCTTGAGAGGTGGGCCTGTGCGAAGCTCATGAAGTTCAGCAAAGACAAGTACAAGGTCCTGCACCTGCGTTGGGGCAATCTCAAGCACAAATACAGGCTGGGCGATGAGTGGCTTGAGAGCAGCCCTACAGAGAAGGATTTGGGGGTGTTGGTGGATGAAAAACTGAATATGAGCCAGCAACGTGCACTCACAACCAAAGCCTCACAAGCCAATCGCATCCTAGGCTGCATCAAAAGTGTGGCCAGTAGGTCCAGGAAGGTGATTCTGCTCCTCTCCTCCACTCTGGTGAGACCCTGCCTGGAGTATTGTGCTCAGCTCCGGAACCCCTAACAAAAAAAGCCCATGGACCTGTTGGGGCAAGTCTAGAGGAGGTCTGTAAAGATGATCAAGGGGCTGGAGCACCTCTCATACGAGGACAGGCTAAGAGAATTAGGGTTGTTCAGCCTGGAGAGGAGAAGGCTCTGTGGAGACCTTATACTGGCCTTACAGTACTTAAAGGGAGCCCACAATAAAGAAGTGGGAGGACTCTTTATCAGGACTCTTTATCAGGGAGTGTAGTGATAGGACAAGGGGTAATGGTTTCAAACTGAAAGAGAATATATTTACACTAAATATAAGGAAGAAATTCTTTGCTGTGAGGATCATGAGGCACTGGAACAGGTTGTCCAGAGAAGTTGTGCATGCCCGCTTCCTAGAAGCATTCACCCCACTAGGGAGACATTCCTGCCCATGGCAGGAGGGTTGGAGTTAGATGGTCTTTAAGGTCTCTTAAAACCCAAATCATTCTATGATTCTATGATCCTACGATTCAATGACCTGTCCAACAACACAGAAGTCAGAATTCTGCCTTCTGGTACTTGAGAAATTACAGAGGATATAGTAAAACTAAAGGATGAAAGCTTGAACTGATGTTGTAGCAACTCTAGTAGACAAATTTACATTTTCTCTTTAGTACTGAGGTAGGTTGAAAAGTCTTAAAGATAGTAGACAATCTGTTCTGAGTTCTGCAGGAATTAATGCTTGAACAACAAAGTGTGAATGTTTTATGAAAAATGACACTAAATTAGATCTAGTCTATCCGAACAGACAAATACTTATGGTGGGTGGAAATCCAGCAGAAAAGCTTAAAGCCAGCCTCAGTCAGAATGCTTGAGCTACCACGGAAAAGGAACTGGTGTGTGTGTGTGTGTGTGTGCGTATCCCTGCCTCCCCTGGCCCTCCTGGGTCATATTACTTAAATTCATCGTAGGAATGTTAAGCACATTGCTCTGGAGTAAACTATTTCACAATGTTTACGTTCCACCAAAAGTTGAATAAAGGGACAACAGAATTATTTTGAATTCTTTTACAACTCTGAAAATGGAAACCACTGAATTTTCTTTTGTTGTATGGTTACAGAAGTTATTATTTAACTGATGCAAGCCAACTCATTTTACAAAGTCCACTTGCACAGCTGATTTCTATGTGAGATACCTGTGCTATCTCTCAGCTGATTAGCTGGAGTATGGCTACCAGTGAAGCTACTGCAGCTCAACATGCAGTTGCACCTGAGCCACTGTACTTCTGACCTGGTTTTGAAGCCTATGTGGGATTCAGAGTATCTCATATTAACTAATTCATCCTGACATTGCTGGAAATTTAGAGTAAAACTAGGAAGGATATACTGGAAGACTAAAGTTTATTTTGAAAAGCAGTGTAGGTCATGGTTGTTGGTGCCAGTCCAGCTCTATTAAACTTGGTGCCAGAGCCAATGATTCGTAACTGTTTGTTCAACAAATGCTAATCTATGAAGATACAGAGATTACCTCCATGAGTGTAAATTGAAATATGAAACACAAAATATAATTTCATCTAATCTCTAACTCTATTTTTGTTACCACCTGTAATTTCATTACTATATCAACTCTTAATGTACCCACAAGCTTTGAGAAATTAAAACGAACCTGACTTTTGCTAGGAATATTTTGAAATCTCTTTCACAAAAAACTTCTTAAATAGCTAGCAAAGAAAGGAGATAAATGTATGACTAGCAAATATGTGGCAACTGTCAGTTTGTTAGGCATTGTAAAGCCAATAAATAAAAATACTCCATCCTTCCCTTATTCAGACCAGTGACTTAAAGAGCAAATGCACACTGTAGGCTGTCTGAAAACCAGTTTGAGTGAGTCCGAGGAAAACATCCATGAGTAGGAATCCCAAATATAATCAAAATGTTTATAATACCATTATAAGAAACGGGAGTAGTAAGTCCATCTCTAACTGGAAGTAATAAATCCAGTATCTCTCACCAGACTGCAGTGAGAAATACATAATAAAAGAGGATGAAAAAGTGAAAAGGAGCCATCATGAGGCTTCAGGTAATGCCTTTCTTTGTAGCCTACGTGAGAGATGCTGAGCATTACCAGTAAACCTGGGTGCATGTGACCACCTTTTCCCCAGCACGCTGCCAGGACCCTCAGGGCAGCACTAAGCCCCCTCCAGGGCCATCAGTCCCTGTCCCAGTGATGCTGCAGCAAGGGCGAGCCCCCAGTTCCTCACAGCTGTGCCCTGCCTGGCCATGGGCTCTGCCAAGCTGGGCTCACAGCCCCATGCAGGTGCGCGATGCCCAGGACTGGAGCTGCTTGCAGTTGTCCTCTGGCTGGGGCAGTGGGATGGGCTGTGGCTGACAGGCCCTGCCCTGCTGCACCCATGGGGCGCCCCCTGTTCAGGCAGTGCCCTTACAGGAAGAGAGGAGGGAGTGCAGGCTCAGGGCTGAGCTGACACCGGGCTCCTCCGACAGTGGGTCAGGATTTGGGGTGCGGTTTGCCAGAGCCACCAAGGCCCAGTGGCGCACTCAGGATCCTGATAACTTCTTCTGGTAACAAAGTAACAACTGAAATCTCAGCTTGCCACTCTTAAGCTAATTTAAATACTACTAGTCTATGCTACAAACTGCAAAGTAGTCAGATGGAAACATTCCTGAAGTTAGTTCAAAAATATCAGAGCTTACTGTGATACCCAGGTTAACGCCCTATGTTTTCCAAAGGGATAAAAATATGTAAAATAGTTTTTTGATGTTATTGGCAACTCTAGCAAATGCCAAAATGTACTGCAGGAGTATAACTTCACTTATTTTCACTTTCAGGATGCTATATTAACAATGGATTATAATTGCTATCGTACATTGTATCAACTAATAAAAGAAAAAAGCAACAAAACTCTTCTCCTTGCTAGCTACCCACAGTTAAAA
Source organism: Trogon surrucura (assembly GCA_020746105.1). Classification (NCBI taxonomy): domain Eukaryota; kingdom Metazoa; phylum Chordata; class Aves; order Trogoniformes; family Trogonidae; genus Trogon; species Trogon surrucura. Next base: position 43,062,643 of record CM036620.1, read on the forward strand.
GCCTAAGAAGAGTCTCCTCTATAATTTTCTTCTTTCAGCTGTATCACTGCTGCTAATACTTTTCTGTTTACCAACTAACTGTACCTGGACATTTAAAAATCATTACTATCTTCCCCCTTAAAATTATTATTGTTAAAATTATTATTGCTATATTATTATTGTTAAAATTATTATTGTTATGGTGGTATTTCCTACACAGACATATTCTAATCACATAGAAAATCACAGAAAGGAAACCTGAACCAATATATTGAGTATGTGGCTTTCTAAACTCCAACAACCAGACAGAGAGGGACAAAAAAGTAAAAACTTTCTAGTCATTTTCATTTTGGTAGTATTTTGTTATTCACCTTTCAATCTCACAGTTTCTGATCAGATAATATTCATGTCTACTAAAGCTACAATAAGTCTGCAATAGTTGCTGAAGATTAGTGAATAATCCAGGATTTTTAGAGCATTTGAGGCTGACTGCCATTGTTTTTACTTCTGGGCATCAGCTGAATCATCTCCAATAGGCTGGATTTGTGCCGAGTGAGTCTCTTGAGTTGGTACCAAAGAAATACATGCAATTAAAATCATTAAATCTTTTTGAAAATAATTGTTTATGCCTACATGCAGATTGAACAAAGCAATAAAAGTAATCAGAAATATACTGAATTGTTTTAATACATAAAGTCTAAATTCTTTGGGCAATAAGGCATAAATTAATTCACAGCGTTGTGAAGGGTATTAACAAGTTTAAAGGGAGGGGAATGGAAGCATATGTTACATAACAATGTGAGACAGTTAAACCTAACATGTACAATAGAGTCTATGTTTAGGTTCCTTTTAGGGAAACTACCTATACAACAAGAATTCGATTAGAAGGAAATGGGACTAGTTTGAAGTGAATTGGCTTCGCTGTAACTTAACAGATCCAGGTGTTACTCATCTCCACGTTTTCCTGTAGGAAATTGTACCATTAAAAGTATACTGTGCTAGATTTTTAGCAGATATCAGTAAGTAGAAGCACCTTTGTGGTTTTGCTGCACATAAGTTGTGAAGAATCAAGAAATGTGCATATTGTAACTGAAGAATATAATTTTTCTTCATCATTCTGTAAAAGACGCTTTTCAATATTCTCATGGATTTTGTGTACATGAATATAGTGTTCTTCAAATAGATACATCTAGTAAATACAATGATAGTAGTAGTCACAGTCTGAAAGAAACTAGGCAGATTGTTTATGAATTTTAACTTGCCATGTGATGAATACAGTGAAATGCAATGAACTACACAATACAAAATAATTTGAACCCTAATGACCTACAGAAGAGCTAAAGAAACATTTACCAGCAACTTTCATTCAGTAATGATAAACTAAAAGCATTCTGCACAAGTGACAGAACCCTTCATAAGCCTCTATCCAGAGAAATCTGTAGGAAAGCTTCCTAGTCATTCAGTCTGGTCACTTTAGGACCACAATTTATTTAGCTGTTTGATTGCCAGCCAGCTGTGGCTGATTTTAGTCACATGTAACAATAGTTCAAGAGTTGTATCTGAAAAGGGATTTTGGCATCTAAAATCTACATTCAAAAATGTAGTCTAAAATACCATACTGACTGAGCATCTAGACACTTTTATCCCACTTGAGCCTGTCTGGGACACAGAAGATGGAGTTTCTGAGGCTGCCCGATCTGGCTCCAGTGAAAATGCAGTCATGCATTTTTTTATGATGTAAATTGATCACAGAAGGAAATTTAAGTTAATGAGGTAATGGTCAGAGCATGTGCCCAGGAAACAAGAAACTAGCATCAAGACACCTTACCACTTCAGTACCTCCAATAACTGGATTTCAGAGTAATTTTTCTTTCAGTACTTTACTGGTAGAATGCGTCTTTTTTTGTTGGTTTTGTACTCTTCAGTATGAGAGGAAGAGAAATTACAGAACCTCTTTGATGCAGGTTTTGAATTACATTTTGAGTTGATCTTAGAATGCATAGAGAGATAAATTTAGTTATTCTCTTCCTTGTGTGTGTATAATCTCATCAGGAAGAGATTGTTTCTCATAAATACTGGGCATCTTATGGTTGCCTCATAATCACAGAGAAATATTAAAATTCATTATTAATGAAGCATCACTGTTGCATGTACAGGACCTCTGGGGAAGAAGTTGTGGCTCAGAACAATAGTTTGTGTGTTTGATTTCTATTACATGAATTTATTGGAAGGGTGTTACTGAGCACCACTAGTGCTTCAATAAATGGCCTGATCATAGTTGGCACAGTGTTATTCCTCTCTAGACTGTCTAGCAGCCTATGATAACATTAAATGATTAAGGTTAGTCTACTTATGAATCTTATGTTGATTATGAAAATATTTTCTTTTGACAGCAATATATTAAAAACTAGTCCTGGCAGTTGTTCATATTTAAATTGTAAAATTGTCTTATTTTAAGTTTTATATGACACCAGCACATAAAATCCATTTCACCATGCTCTGAAATACTAGTAATGTAGCATCTGACACTTTGCACTGTATCACTTTATAAACATTTGCTATGTGAAGTTTAGTTCATTTCTGAACAACCGACTGGAGTTGGGAAGCACTGAAAGCATCAGTTGTGTAAGTTCAATGTCAATGACATCCTTTGACCTCTAAAACATCTTTCACTGTTGGCAATAAAGAAGTGATTTTTAGTGTAATAATTTTGCCATATTGTAAATTTATCCAGTGGCATGGGACCACTACTATTTAACAGGAAGGGAGGTATACTGTAAGGTCAGGAAGAGAGCAGACTCTGAATTAGGTTGCTAGAGGAGGATGTCTAAGTTCTCTTTGCCTTGATCATGATGTGTGAGCTATCAGCGTGGCATATGTTCCACTTATTTCTTCATTGAAAAATTAAAGAACTTTCATGAAATTGTAAAGTTTCTCAGATCAGTCCAATAGATTCTACAGGCACGAACATAAGCTCTGTGTGGTTTTTAAGGTAAGCAAAATCCTGTTCCATTAAAATATCTTATTTTAAGTTGTTTACTTAAAATAAGAGCAGGAAAAAAAATTTAATTGGATCAAAAAATGGTTGTGAAAGAAACAGTGGGACAGGGAAATATGTTTGATAAGAAATCAGTAAGTAGGGTAGGAATTTGAGACTTGCTGGCAAATTGACAATAACAAGCAGGTAAGAAAGAGGCAACCCAAAGAATGAGCTCAAGCACATACATGTGGCTAAGAGGTGGTGAGGACAGACATCAGAGAAAGAGCTGTAATAGAAAGATTGAATACAGTGACTGGATAAAACAACCTGGGATATTAAACTGGTACCAGAAAGAGAAAAAAAAAAAGAATGTAATTGGAAACTGAGGGATTAGGACAGCTATTTTAAAGTATTAACGGTATGTAAGAAAATGGAAGGGAATTACTTGGAAAGAAAGAGGATCAAGAGTGGAATGAGCTGTCTGGTGACTAAAAAGTGGGCATATATAGCCAGTGTTCCCAAATCTCACCCTTTCCTCAAATGACTACTAGTATTTATGAAACTCACAGGTTAGAAAATACAATTTCCTAAATATAGACATACATCTAAGAATCTGCCAGTACTTTAGCATGATTTTCTGTTCTCTCTCCAATGCCGGAACTCTTGTGCTATGAAATTAAAGGTTCCCAACAGACAGCACTAGTGGACAGCATTCCTGTTCTTTTCTTGTTTCCAAAGAAAACTGACGTCATATAGTTGCATTGTCTATCTAACAACTTTTTAACCAAGGGGCCAATGTCCACCAATTTTTTCAGAGAGAAAGTCGTCTTGGTTTACTACGTATTTTGTGAAGTGGAATGACTGGTCAAGAATACAGACCCCATTGGTGATCTGCTAGAAGAAAAAGAAAATGGAGGGAGTCTAGTTGATGGTACAGTGCTTGGCTACATAGCCTCTGCTAATGAGTATATGTGCAGCTACGTACTGTTGAGTGTGCTTTTTGATTTTCTAATTGGGCAAGAGATAGGAAGGAGGTAGAGCTATGGGAATTTCATGGCGGTAACTGTACAGAACTGGGGACATCATAAGGAAGTAGCAAAGAGGCGAGAGATACTGGGGCACCTGAAGGCAGGAACAGGAGTCACAAGACACTGAAGGTTTATAGGAAATAATGGGAAGACTCTATAATAAGCATGAGCGTTCAGTACATTGCTTCCTCCAGTCCATGAATTCTGAATCCAGGCTCCACTGAATTCCTGCATCACTGAAAGCTAAAACACTTTTTCTCTAACTCACAAGACGAGGCTCACATGTACACGCAAAAGCGTACAGCAAAGGAATATGGAGTTAGAAAACCTTAGAAGTAGCCTCCCAACCACAGTTTGTCCATTTGTGCATTGGGGAACCAAGTTCTTTCTTGGCAGCAGACTAATACTTTTTCACCTAGTTTCTTAGAAGACTGATAGTGAAACAATTTGCTTCCTTTCATGGAGTTGCAGCAGAGGAGAGAGAAAACAGAATTAAGACAGAATTACCAAAGTGAGAGAAACTACTGTAGTCAAATTGTTGACTGCCTTTTTTTTTTCAGGAAATCTTTATTTCATACTTAATAAACTGGTTTTATACTTCTTAAACTTTGTTTATTTCTTGGCTCCTTCTAAGTCTAGGATTACAGGGAATGGGCTATTTGGCAATTTTCTCCTGTTGTAGTTTATCTCACAGTTCTAGTAACACTTGGTTCTTGGCTAACTGAAAATATGTTTCCCTACACTTGAGACAAGCATTATGTAAGTTATAGAAGAATCAGCTCTGTGCTTTCCTGCTGCCTTTAAGATCTGTATGGTATTGTTCCCACGAGTACTGAGTGATTTGCATGAAATTTATTCATTTCAGACCACCACAGAGTGGAATGAATGTTTCTCAACAAAGTATACATACTTAATGCTATCACTTCATAGACTCCTATGTAAAAAACAACTGATTTGCTCAAGTATTACTTTGCATTGACTGTGTAGTGGTTACACTAAATGTCTTTCCTCACAAATTACATAACTGTATAACATCTGGTGCCTCACCCTTGGGATCTCTGCCATGTATTGCTATATCTATCATGAATTTTTTTTGGAAAAAAACCTTTTTCTTCTACCAGCTTTCAAGCTTCATTGCATACTTTTTACAAGTTGTGATACATATGCACTTGAATTTCTGCTTTATGCCAAGGTCAGAGGCCAACTGTTGTTCTGGCTTTGACAACTCTTTTAAGACTTATGTATTGGGTTAGCATGGCCAGGTTTTGGTAGCGGAGGGGGGCTGTAGGGGCAGCTTCTGCAAGAAGCTGGTAGAAGCTTCCTCCATGTCCAATAGAGCCAATGTCAGTTCGCTCCAAGATGGACCTGCCACTGGCCAAGGCCAAGCCTATCACAGAGGTAATGCCTCTTTGATAATGTGTTTAAGTGGGGAAAAACCCAAATTACTGCACTTGTAGAGAGAATGACAGGAAGAGAATATGTGAAGCCACCAAGATCAGTGAAGAAGTAGGGAGACGATGTGCTCCAGGAGCCAGAGCACAGATTACCCTGAGTTGTGGTGAAGACCATGGTGGTGACAGGGGTGTAATGTCCACCTGCAGCCGATGGAAGACCTCATGCCAGAGCAGGTGGATGCCATGTGACCACATGAGAAGATCGTGCTGGAGCAGGCTCCTGGCAGGACTTGTAGCCCATGGAGAGAGGAGCCCACACTGGAGCAGGTTTTCTGGCAGGGCTTGTGACCCCATGGGGGATTCATGTAGGAGCAGTCTGCTCCTGAAGGACTGCACCCTGTGGGGAGGATTCACTTTGGGGCATTTTGTCAAGAGCTGTCTCTTGTGAGAAGGACTTATGCTGGAGAAAGTCTGTGAAGAACAGTCTCCCATGAGGGAGACTCCGCACTGGAGCGGGGGAAGAACGACGACGAAGGAGTGGCAAAGACAACATCGAATGAACAGACCATAACCCTCATTCCCTGTCTCACTGCACTACTCACAGGGAGGAGATGGAGGCATCAAGAGTAAAGTTAAACCTGGGCAGAAGGGAGGGGTGGGAGGAAGGTGTTATTTTTAGGATTTGGTTTTATTTCTCTAACTTTATTTCCCCACGCTGGGTCTGTTTTGCCTGTGATGGTAATGGTGAGTGATCTCCCTGTCCTTATCTCAACCAATGAGCCCTTTATTACATTTTCTCTCCCCTGTCTAGTTGAGAAGGTGGAGTGATAGAGCGGCTGTTGTGGGCACCTGGCCTCCAGTCAGTCAGACTACTACAGCTTAGTAATACAATTCAGCACCAACAATATTTCTGTTCTTTGCAGGGCATCCATGAAAAATTTTGGGGAAAAAAGACGCAAATGCAATATCTTATTTCTTTCAAGTTATGAATGTTACTGAATATGGCAGTTTGTATAAATTTTATTAGTAACTCAAAAGATGTATTTCAATTTCTAAATAGGCCTATAGTGAATATATTCTATGTGATTTTTTTTAAGTGGATTATAAGCAGAAACTGTTTTAGACTTATATTTAACCAGTGCAATACTTTCAGATACTCTCCCGCCTCGCATACTTCATAATCATTTTTGCTCATCCGATCTGAATTCAAAGCATTGCATTGCTATTCTGATTATGTTACAGGTTCTCTGTACAAACTGAAGTAGCTGTGTAAGGCACTAGGTAATATTATTTACTCTTTTATTTTAATTTCCCACCATTGAATTGTTTCATACCTGTTTCTGCTAAAAATATGTAAATATATATTTCTCAAGTAAGAGAATATATTTTTCAGTTAAGTTATCAGTTAGACTACTATTAAGTTCAGTAGTTCTCATGAGGCTACAGTAAAAATTTACTTATTTTTATGGATCAGAATCTTGATAATAGTCAACATGTCATACAGGTAACGTTAGAAACAGATATAGAGATTAACATATGCGATATGACTTTCAGTCCAAGGCTTTAGGAGATCAATGACATAGTTGTCAGAGTATGCTGATGCTTTTTTAAAGTGTGTGGCCAGTTTTGCTCTGATAAACTGTAAATAACAAAACTTGCCAGATCTGGATATCCAATTGCTAGTATTTTGAAATGTTTCCTTTTTATGGTTATATAAATAAATAAATCAAGTGGAGGCATTAGGGAAACTTGAGAGTTGAATTTTGGAGCTCTCAAAGTGAATTATTTAAAAATTAAAAGCTACTTTTTGACCAATTCAGCAAAATATGACAACTCAATTGCGTTGTTTCGAGTGGCTGTAATATCCTGTGCCTCCTTACAACTGCTTTAGTTTTGAAAAACAGTGTATCAAATTATCGAGTGTAGCTGGAACAATCAGTCCATCACAAAGCTTAATTCCTCAGAGAAAATCGTTAGTAACAGGTACAGACAGAATGACAATTTCAACAGTTCATTCACTAATATGGGTAAACAAAAAAGCTGAGTGGAAATAACAATTTTTGCTTGAGTTTAATAAACTAAAATATGTAGAATTGTGTTTCTCTGATCAAAATGAAATTATTTTCTGAATAGCATAAAAACAAGTATTAATTTAAGGTTTACAAAATAATTTCCTTTCAGTGTAAGTAACTGCCAACAGTTCTTTGAACCCCAATGAAAATTAAATATATAATGGCAGAATGAAAGATAAGGATGTGTATTTATGTTTACTTAGCAGCTTTATCATTTAGGAAAAAAATAACAAGTTGCAAATATTATAAAATGAGATGAAAACTGCCAGAGTTATTATTTTCGAAATAATTTAAAGGCATAAATTTGGAACCAAATGTGTTTCAGATTCAGCTTTCAGAGAAGAACTGGAACCCCTTTTTACACAAAGTGCTTCTGCATTTTTGAGTTCCAGTAGCAAAAAAAAGCTCTCTGTAGAGATTCATAGGCACTGACGTATTTACTTCAAACTATGCTTCAAGTGTTTTTCAAGTAAAACATATAGCTCTCTTGAGAAAATGTCCTAAACAAAATAAGAACAAGCAGCAACAATTCCAGTTTCAGCATCCTGGTGATGGATATGTATGCCTTTCCAGCTACCAGAGATTTTACTGTATCCTAGCTCACCAAAGTACTCCCTTCAAGGGCACCTTTTTCAGAACAGAAACCAAACCCAAACCACGTCCCCCCAAATACACAAATCCCCAAACCTAACCAAACAACCTAACCAAAAAACTCACAAAGTTAAAATGCAGTGATGCATCTGACCTCAGAATCATAGAACAGTTGAGGTTGGAAAAGACCCTTGGGATCATCAAGTCCAACCATTAACCCTACACTACAAGTTCACCCCTAAACCATATCACCCAACACCACATCTAAGCGACAATTAAACACCTCCAGGGATGGCGACTCAACCACCTCCCTAGGCAGTCTGTTCCAGTGTCTGACCACTCTTTCCGTGAAGAATTTCTTCCTAATGTCCAGTCTACACTTGCCCTGTTACAACTTGAAACCTTCTTACATTTGGAGTTGAAAACCTGCCTTCCCTGAAAAAAACAGCAAAACTTCCAATAATTATCCTGACTTTTTTTTATGTTAGCTTTTCCATGCATGTGGAAATACAACTAATACTTATGCAACATATATATGAGCTGGCTCTATGATATAACTTCCCCACTAAGTCACTTTTCATAGCAAATTTATGCATCTGTTAAACGAAATACAATATTTTTCCCTCTAAACAACATAAATATTCTTAAAATGCTAAGTTTATTTTACACTTATAGTACACAAGGAGAACTACAGCTTTCATACGTATAGTGTAAGTGGATTTAGTACCATATGGGGAATAATTGTAAAAGGTACTGTACTTCCATCAAACTCAGAAAATTACTTCTACAATGTTTGAAGCACATAACTTCTCTTTCACAAATGGGTGCTAAACATAACATAATAGCATCAAGGGTATTGTAGCAATCTAATCTCAGATGTAAAGTGATGTTTATGACACTAATTGATTCATTATACAAACAGCATTATTCTTAGGCTTTTTAATACAAATCAGTCACAGTAATCTTGGTATTTAGTACTACAAATCTCTGCACAAATGCTGCATGCATACTGTGTCATTCAAAAACCTGATTCTTGAGGAAAAGGCTTGTTACAATCTAACAAACAGCTCACATACATCTTTGGCAGATTCAGTGGGAAGTAAGAGATGATTATTCCTGTCAAACTGCTACACAGAGATGCTCCATATCTCATCCATATCACCACTTTTTGCCATGTACAGACAGCTTGACAGCTTTGCTGATACCGGTACTTGAGAACTCTGTCTGATTTTGTCTTCAAAGGGAAAATACAGTTTTTAAGAAAGTATCTCAGTACAAACTTTCTTACAAACTTCTACCATTTCTTACACTAAAGACTTCAGAGCAAAAAAAACCACATTACGATTCTTTATTAGAAGGCAGCCCTTTCCTGAGTAGGTGTAAGAAAGGTAATAAGACTTCAAGGAATAAGTACTGCAATCATTCCCTTTGCTACTGTTTGTATAAAAAAATAAAAAATGCAGTGCTTCATTCAATAGTCTCAGCATGAAGCAGCCCCAAATTCGGGCTCTTAGTGCTAATGCAGTAATGTCTATTTTCAGTTTAAGACAGTGATGCAGTTTCTACTTAGATTCACTTTGTATCAGCTCAAAAGTGAAAGTTTGAAGGTTAGTACTCATAAAGGCACTCACTGAAAATTACTACAAAAATTTACATTGAACATTACAATTGATTTTGGTACATGTAGATGAAGGAGCAGTTCCTTCACCAACAAGCAAGTGGCTAGCATTAACTATTACCAAGTAGATCGGGACGCCCATTGAGCAAAGGTAGAAAGTCATTATTTGAAAAAAGCTCAGGACCAACACTTATGACTCCTGTCTGACCTCCCCTAGGGCATCCCCCATCCTGCCCACAGCTCCCACAAATAAAACTTTGCAAAAGTAAATGGTTACACATGCTTAGCAAACCTGATAAGAATCAGTCCTGTAATTGAATCTACTGTTGTGACTACAGATGACAATTTCACCAGGAAGTTGCAAACACTGTTGAAAGGATCTAACCTGCTTTAGTTCAGCCCCTCATCTACTGTGATGGAAGAATCTTGGTAGATAACATGCAACAAAATCATGAACACTTATAAGAACTTTCAAACCATTAACATATTATCTTTAAGCATATTGTTTCCTTGATAAAATATTTGACAAGATGAAATAATTTGGCTGCTGTATTTCTTCTACTGAAAAAAAATAATTAAGTTGCTATAGCTACATCTGTTAGCTCAAACTTAAATATCATGGAATCATAGAATGATTTGGGTTGGAAGGGTCCTCAGAGATCATCTAGTTCCAACCTCTCTGCTATGGCAGGGACATCTCCCACTAGACCAGGTTGCTCAAGGCTCCATCCAGCCTGGACTTGAACACCTCCAGGGAGGGAGCATCGGCAGCTTCTCTGGGCAACCTGTTGCAGTGCTTCATCATCCTCAGGGTAAATAAATATTCAAAACAAAGAGGTGGTGTGGGTGATTTTTTTTTTCACATTCTGAGAGTACCCATTGTTATATTCTAGCATCTCATCCACTTTTTCCCCCACAAATAACCTATAAATAAAATTTTAATTATTTGTAAATGATACAGTCCAAGAACCTGCATTGTCATGGAGATCTATGAAAAGTGAACTCATCACTTATTTATGCAGAAGAAAAAACCAGACTTGTACCAGATTAAAAAACACAATGTTACTAAACATACAATATAGTTGTAAAAGGTATTAGTAGAAAAGAGGAAAATAACCATTGATTTCGAAGTCTGAAACATTATTGAGGTACTTACACCACCTGCAGGCCCCAAAAATGAATAAAAGAAAAGGCACTCTGTCTTTTTCTCTATGTTTAACAGCATTTCCTATTATATCTTCCCTTACACTTACAGCTTTCTTCTTTTAAATATATTTCATCCTTACATATTTCTTCCCATTTTACTTCCTTATATTCTAAAAAAGTTGAATTTAAGATAAAATAAGATAGTAGAGACCATATAATATTCTGATATTTATTATGTTTACCTTGATTTCTATTAAAATATAGAAGGCTTTCAAAATGAACTATTTGTTACATAAAAGTCACTGAACTCCTGTCATTGAAAACGGCATTTATTTATTTTCCTTTTCTATAAGCTTTCTGAGATCATTATTTGACAAAAGCAAATGCCTTTTTCCAAACAGATAATTTTATGTGTCTATAAATAATTACAGAGAACATCCACATAGCGTATGCAGATTGAATATGAATTACATGCACTAAGAATGCCCTGTCCCTACTTTCCAAAAGTCTCGTTTTTCAGTAGACATAATAATCTCATTAATTCCAGCTGCTGGAGGAATAGAGATAGTCCCTGAATCAGCCAGACTCCAAGCAAGATTTATGTAAAAGTTAATTCCAGATAGGGTACAGTGAGGAGGGGGTGTGTGTGTGTATGTGTCTGTAGGGATACCAAAAAGAAACCTGTAGAAGGAAAATGAAAAGAATCTAAGGCAACAGACCTCAGCACTGTACCACTAAGTGAATAAGCTGAAACTTACACATTATTGAATGAAAAACACGTTGTAGAAGCATGAAAACAATAAACTCTTCTGTTATGAAAGTCACAAAAAAAGTTAGTAGTAGATGGTGAAAAGGTAGTGGCAGCACACAGTTATTTAAAATTATCAGTGCTAGGGGTATCAAAGATAATTCAGGAGTTAGTCTGCTCATGATAAATCTGAAGATCCTTAATTTCTTTTGTATAAAACCTGGGTTCCTTCTGACAGCCCTGGTAAAGAGGTGTGGCAAAACAACATTTTAAACAAGGGAAAGTGGTCATTGTGGCCGCAAAGAAGTGTAGCAGAACTATCAGTGCAGATTTCATGAGTTGTTTGTCAAAACCAGGGTAATTTCTTAAAGTATTTTGAAACTATAATTGTTAATTTTTAAATACTTACATCCTGTGCACCTCACTGGGAAATAACCATTTAAAGCATTCATGTGAAATAGCAGCCAATAGATTGTTAAATAAAGATTTCCCGTCACACTATTTCAGGACATCTAAAGTCACATGCATCAAACAAAGCAATATTTCATAAACTGTCCATCTGGGCATGTCTGGAGAGTGCAAAAAGTTGGGTTTCCCAGATCTATTTGTAGCATAAATATTCTTTGAGATTAGACTTCTTCCAGAGCTTGCTTTTAATCTTGCCAAAAGTAACTATGGTACTGTCCTATTCAGACTCATTTCTGCCACCCTGGTTTGAGCAACACATGTTGCTGGGAAAGTGTTTCAAATGGTGCTGTGTAATTCCAGAAGTTGGAAGTCCATAAAAGTTGATAATAAACATTATGTTTTCTAAGTTAAATATGCTTTTTATTTATTTAACTAATCCATTATTTAACTTCGGAATTTTTGACTCAGCTTGTAGGTAGGTTTACCACAGACTAGAGATGAGCATTTATCCTTGCAGCCAGTAAATCACTGTCCAAAATACATAAAGTACTTCTGATGCGAATTCACAGAAATTCAGTCCCTTTAGGGGCAAATGAAAGCAGTCTGAATTTTTCATATGCCTGACAAATGTGTATATAAAAAAAGGTGTTAGGTCATCAGGCTAAACTTAGATCTAAACTGTCTCACTCTGCTTTGTGCACACATTAGGAAAAACTTTTTCACTGTGAGGGTGACAGAGCACTGGAACAGGCTGCCCAGGAAGGTTGTAGAGTCTCCTTCTCTGGAGACTTTCAAAACCTGCCTGGACGTGTTCCTGTGTGACCTACTCCAGCTGATCCCGCTTTGGCAGGGTGGTTGGACTAGACGATCTTTCGAGGTGCCTTCCAACTCCTAACATCCTGTGATTCTGTGATTATATTGCTTATATTACTTGAAGTCAGCTGCAGCCTTACAGTAAATGGATAAGATCTGCATCAACATGCAAATTAGCCCACATCCATAATAGTCTATCTTTTCATATGATTTGGTGCTGAAATCGAATCAGCTAATTCAGAAGCCAGTTTATAAATCCATCTATATTTCCCAGGAACATGTAAAATTGAAGCATTTTTCTGCACTACTATTTTTAGAAGTATGTGAGCATGGTCTTAGATGATGGCCACAAGCTAATGGATATTACCTTTCTTGTGCCAAGTGCTCCATGATTTTTGAATAACAAAAAAAAAAGATTAGGTTTCTGCCTCAGAATGCAACTCAATAAATATAACCATTAGCCCCTTTAAAATGGGTTGAAAATAACCCAAAATAAACCAGCCTTGTTGGATTTGGAATCCCTTTTTTCAAGTATCTCATGGTATAGTTCTGCTTCATAAAATTAAGGATATATGACAGCTCTGGATAACCCTTTTCATCAATTAAATTAAAAAAAAAAGTGTGGATTACTCCTTCTGTCATCATAAATACCACTCCACAGATCTAATAAAAGACAACCATAGGTCACAGGGCAGGCATGGATAGTAAGCTTTTTACCTTCCTAGTTGAACCTACATGAACCATCTTTCTCTGTTCTTGTGGTTTCGGGGTTTTTTTTTGCATATTCATACAGTGTCTTCCAACATTGCCTTTATTTTGTGAGGTAGCTCTGTTGCAATGCAGAGAACTAAAACAACAACAGAATCTTTGCTTTGGGCTGAGGAAAGTTCTCATAAAATAAAACTATCCCACATTATGGGCTTCTGTTTCATAGCAATCACTCCATTAGTGCAGTCAGGAGGTCAGTTGGGAGTGTTGGAACTATACTGTGTAACCTGAGTAGCCTGTGGGGCATGATGTATGTCTCTCTTTCACACAGTTCAGAACATTACCTACTTGTCAGTAGCCAGGTCTGCCTCGATGATGAATTCTATAACCAGGAGTCAAAGAGATAGTAAATATTTCTGATACTTGTGAAGTTTTCTCTTCAGAGACAACTATTATTGCAGAGTCTTCCTGAAGTCTAACTGAAGACTAGAGCCAACATGTCTTTCTAACAGACAGTAGTTGCTTACACACGAAAAAGAACTTGGAAGAGTTTGTGTAATATTGCCCCCTGGTGAATATGTTGGTAATATTTCCATTTCAAAACAAAATGCATTATTACCTCTGTTATTGTTGTACTGCATTCTTCTTGATTACAAACATAGTTCATTTAATAATAAAAATAAACCTTTATGCATTTAAAGGCAAAATCCTCAGATTCCATAACATATGAAAAGCTAGAATATTCTGAAGTTATTTCTTATTAATCTCATTTTCATACTTAAGGTCATATCAGTAAAAAAATTTAGACTGACCCATATTTTTAGACAATACTATTGGACATGGCATAAAACTTATTACCTCATTTACCAGACCATAATAAAATAAAAAAATAAATAGTTCTATTGAAGAAAGCATAATTAAACAGAATGTTCTGTGTAAAATGTAAGCTTAGTTTTGGTAGGACAGAAACACTGCAGCTATAATTCTGCATACACAGTTAAGATCATTTTAACAACTTGGAGGAGGATTATGCATTGCGTTCAGAATTACTCTGAATTCTATTCACTGCCTATAAAAGATTATTACTAGGCTTTTGATGACATTGACTCCATCAGAAATATTTGGTAAGGGGTGGACATTTCAGAAGTATTTGAAATCCAATACCTCTTATTTGGTTACTGATGTTTTCCAAAGAATTTCCTGGGATAGAAAGAATCAGTTTCTTCAGGTACTTAAAATCTCATCCCAGGTATAACTGCTAAATATTCTGAACTATCCTTTCCCCTATACTTATGTGAAATCTATAGATCACTTGCCTGGTTAATGATGAATTCTCACTCTTCATGAAAATAAGCAACTGTAGCCACCTGTCACAACAGGAAACAGCAATGTGATTTCGTGTATAAATGTGTAAATATACACACACACATATACAAAGCCACTATGCCAAATTTCTTTGAAAGTAAATCAAGTTTTTTTCATTGGATTACATTCATTTTCCCCCTCCTTTTTAAAATGCTACTATTTTGCTTTTTACACAAACATGGAAGCTATTGTGAAAAGTAATTTGGCACGAAGGTGGCAGTACTGTCATAGAGGAGGCAGAGCCTACATTACGAAGACCCTGCTTTAGACCCAGCTTCTGAATGGGCAGCACGCCAGTCTAACAGATGGGAGTCAGTAATGGCAGCGATGTGCCCTTGCCTGTGCTTGTGCATCTACTGAGCTTGCCTAGGGAAATGCTTTCATCCAAGATTGTCCAAACAGCTGTTCATTCTGAGCTTCTATCCGTATTGTTAAGAAGAGATGTCAACACTAACCCATTTTTAAGCTAGATTAATTATTTTAAAAAAGAAAACTAAAGCATCTTTTTGGCTGGAAGAGTATGAGCAGAAAAAAGTACTTTTACACAAGCACATTGACTTCATAAGGTTCTCAACTCCAGCTTTCAAGTCAAAGAAAAAACAAAAAGCCATGGTTACCCAGGATAAAAGAAGGGAGTAAAGCTATGTCATAGTAAACAAAAACAAATACAGTTGAGACCTGGTTTACCATGACACTCCAGTTGGATGTCAGTACATTTCTGTTTCTGTGACCAAGTGGTGGCTACTTGGACAACCACCACTCCACATGCCAGTTGTAAGAGGGATCACGCTTCCCTTCCAGCCTCGCTTCCTGGTGGTTTCTTTCATTATATCTTTTTCCTAAATGTGCCACAACATGACAGGGCAGGAGTGAAAAGAGTGACAAATCGTTCTGTGTCTCACAGTGCTGTGCCAAACCTAATCCCATCTGCACTGCAGTGATGGGAAGAAAATGAATAAACCGATACAAAGTTTTCTCATGCTCCAGAGTCTGCTTTGTGTGTCCTTTCTCTTTGGCACTAAATCAGGACCTGCTGTCCAACAGTGGAAGACTAAAAAGCCATTTTCCATTGACTGTTTACTTAACTGAAATCCTATATGACCAAAATCATACAGATGAGATGCCAGTCTGTGAGCTTTCCAAATCTTGGGCCTTTCAGACTACCAATTCATACACTTAGACAGTTGACAAATTACAGCCCAGAAGTTACTGACACTGTATCACCACTTTACTGGCAACAAAAGCTGTAAGGCCTGGTGGTTCATCTCTAAAAGGGTTGGCTGAATGCATGGATATATTTAGTGTTGAGCAATTGCTACATTATCTTCCCTAAATTTTTGAGATGACAACAAAACATAGGCCTCTGTAGCTGACTCAGCACACTTAGCCTGCAGCGTTGATATGAAAATGTTGATTTCTGAAAATTGTTGGGGTTCCTCTTGGATTGCAGGGCTTGTGTAAAAACTCTGTCCAGTTATGTGGACCTCATTCGTTGTTATGTATATTGATTCCTTCTAAAACAGATTTACTAGATGCAGGAAAAGGTGGCAACGTCACTGAATTGAGGTCTAGAAATCCAATGTAGATGTTTATCTGTACCTTAACAATAGTTTTCCTCCGAATTTATATATATTGTCTTCCCAGTCATTTTTATTCCCTGTGTCGAACCTGTGTTCTTTACATTTGCAGACTAAATCTGGCATGTACAAAAAAAAGCCCTATTCAGTTATTTTTTAAATATAGATTATAAAAAGAGTAGCATGTTTCAGTCAGAAGACATCCTTCCAGGACAGGCTGCATTTTAATCCTTTCCTTCCAATGATAACCTTTTAGAAGGGTAATATACAATTTACACTAAGAAGCAAAATTAACAGAAGCAGAGAAGTGACAGTATTGTCATTATAAAACATAAATTCTCTGGGGAAATGAAGGTTTTATTCTTATCTTTTATAGGAGCTGAATTTCATTTGCATGCTGCTGACAGTATGGTAGCCACGAGTTGGAAGTCACAGGTTCCACTCCGACCCAGCATAATGCAAATGTTATTTTAGTTTAATAGCTCACCTACAGACCTTACAACAAGCAACTAAACAAACAAACAAAAAATCTTCCAGAACCGTTTTACCAAATAATCTCATGCTACTAGGCAAGAACTTTAAACTTAAAAGGTATGTTCCTTTTCCATTGAATTAATTCACATAGCCTTCACTGAATTCCAGTCTGCACAGGAGAAAAAAAAAAAGGTTCTGCACAAGACATTACTGCCTTGAAAAATCTTTAATGTGTGGTGAAATGACCCAAGCGGTTAGTTGGAAACCATTTCAGAAAATGATTGTATTTTTTCCTTCATGATGTCAAAACTGTCTTTGCCACCTATCTTCTTAATGTTCCTTGAAAACTCATTAAACCATTTATAAATAAACTTTCAACATCAAAACCTCAAGTATCCATGCAGTGTTTTGTTCTATTGTGAAAGCCACAGCAATTACAGATTACTCTGGAAGATCTTTGGCTCCTCTCTCCCTAATTTTCTAAAGGCAACATTTTCTATTGTAACTCTATTATTTGTTTCCTTGACAATCCTCCTCATCTAGCCTTCAAGGCACAAATAACTATGGACTTGGCAGCCCTAAAACATTTCTCACTCTGTAGAATGTTTTGTTAAATCTCTCCGTATTGGTGTCAACACAGCAAGTGGCGGAAAAAAGGTGGCAGGAAGAACTTTTTACTCTTCTCCTGCTGCTTGAGGAAAGGGAGTGTATACGTATCTGCATGTCCACTTGCAAATACTCCTATATCTGAACATACTACAAAATATTCTGTGCTCTTATTTGGGCAGCATAGTGCTGGAACATTGCTTCCCAAATGTCTACTCCTCCTTTTCTCTAGCATGGCAGTGAGATTTTTCACTCTTCTGAAATTGCTTCCTGCATTTAAATGCTCTTATTCCTATTACAGCAGAGTAATGTCTGGTCCTCTAAACTGCACTAAGCTTGACTAAAAACCAACTGAATAAAGTCATTCTGACTACTTCAACAATCCTTTCAAATGTCTTTTATGCCAAGTGAAACTTGTGACTATATGTACAGCATTAAATTATATATTTCTTTTTCTTGGACAAGCACACTCACATATATTTATCCAGTCTTCTGTATGGACTACTCTACACTCCTACCACAATTTTGAGTTCCCAAAATGAAACCACTATGATTAAGAATCCTTGGGAAAAAAGGTGGTATACAGGTACCAAAAAAAAATAAATCAAAATTTATGGAAAGGCCAAAGAACTTTCATACATAGTTTTTCTTCTAATATTATCATTGCTAGTCATTACTTTCATGTCTAGTAAATAGAAAAACATCTGGCTTTTCATGAGCAGCCTGTTGTCAGTGCCAAACTCTTGGCTTGTAGTTGTGTCCTGGGTTTAGCTAAAAACCCAGTCCTGTTTAGTGATTTTTACTTTCCAGTTTAGTGTCTTGTAAAAGGGACTAAAGGGACTAAGTGCACTGGGTGCTGTGGCTATCACTGAGCCTGAGGCTAATTCCCAATGAAAGTACGCCTTGGTACCATTTTCAGAGGCAACAGAAAACCTAATTTCAGCATACTCTGTTCCTCAGTCCTCTGCCTTTGCTCCATCTTTTTTTTGTTCTTCTAGAGAGAAGCAGTAGCCCCTCACTGACCAAGACTGCTCACCCACAGGCAACATTCCTGAGAAGTTCTAAGTCACCTCTGCTAGAAACAACAGCCAGTGCAAGTTTTGAATCTCGGCACTGTGAAAGAATACACAAAAAAACCCAGGTTTGTTTCTAGAATTTACAATGCTCTTGCAACAGTATGTTGCACCCAGACATTTATCCTAGAATAGTGTTTCGTAACATCACCACATATGTGTTCCATGAACTAAAAATGCAGAAAAAAGACAAATGCTGTGCTTTCCTTATGTTCCTTTATTTAAAAAAAAACCCAAACATTCTGCATTCCTTATTCTTCTGCATTCCTTATTCCTTGATTGCAATTTATTTTTCAGCATTTTTTCTGGCACATTTAGCATTGCTATAAGTATGTGTGTACGTCTATTATCATCTACAGGTACAGTGCATGCTAGGTACACCGGTATCTTGTTCAACAGAACTAACAAAGAAATGCAGGATTAACTTACATAAGTTATAAGTGAAACGTGATGGAGGCATTACACTTCCCACCTCAGCTTATGTTACTTATGTAAAAAAGAATTCTGGACATAATTAATGACTCTGTAGCATTCAGTGTTTGAGTTTCTTAACATCATCCTAATGACACTGAAGAACTGTACTGATGAAAGTTAGAATGAAGTATGCATATGAAAGAAAAAAATTACAATATATGAAAGATTTGGATACCTTGAAGATTGTGGATTTAACATGGGATAAGTATACAGCAGTGCAGGCAGGTAGGAAATTGACAGATAAATATGGGTTCCTCACTAAAATCCACATTTCCTCATTATTTCTGCTTCGTGTAGCACTTGGTTTAATTTTCAAGTAAATTCAAATGCAACAAATTAAATGTTGCACAGAATGTATCCTTTGCCTAAAACAACTGCAATCAATACTCAGAAGGAAAATTCTGGACATCTTACTCCTTTTTAAATAATAAAAAACCTCCCTGTACTAGTCCAGCTCTGCCTTTTGCTATACTGAAAAATATTTTCTGCTACAAGCTATTCAATGCTAAAGCATGGCTGGACATAGCCATGCCACAAGATATATGGTGAATGGTAGCATATAAATTGGTCTTCAGCTGTTACGAATTTGTCTTTCTTGTAGTATTGATTTCCCAGGCAAACAAACGAAAGATAAATATCTATTAGATATATTGGATATTATACAGCAGGGAGGTAGCATATTCTCTTTGTTTTTGTTGTCACCACCCCAGTCTCATTTAACAAATTGCTCAAATAGATTCATTCACTTAAGGTTTTGCATATGAGACCCAGATGTTTTTTTATTCCCAAGAGCTGACTCTGAGGACTATGAAGTAATGGCAATAATAGCTAACACCTTTTATCTTCATAGAATCATAGAATCATAGAATGTTAGGGATTGGAAGGGACCTCGAAAGATCATCAAGTCCAATCCCCCTGCCAGATCAGGAACGCCTAGATAATGCTACACAGGAACGTGTCCAGGCAGGTCTTGAATGTCTCCAGAGAAGGAGACTCCACAGCCTCTCTGGGCAGCCTGTTCCAGGGCTCCGTCACCCTCACGGAGAAGAAGTTTCTTCTCGAGTTTAAGCGGAACCTCTTATGTTCCAGTTTCAGCCCATTACCCCTTGTCCTATCAGTGGTTGTCACCAAGAAGAGCCTGGCTCCATCCTCCTGACACTCACCCTTGATATATTTGTAAACATTAATGAGGTCACCCCTCAATCTCCTCTTCTCCAAACTAAAGAGCCCCAGCTCCCTCAGTCTCTTCTCATAAGGGAGATGCTCCACTCCCTTAATCATCCTAGTTGCCCTGTGCTGGACTCTCTCCAGCAGTTCCCTGTCTTTCTTGAACTGAGGGGCCCAGAACTGGACACAGTATTCCAGATGGGGTCTCACCAGGGCAGAGCAGAGGGGAAGGAGAACCTCTCTTGACCTACTAACCACCCCCCTTCTAATACACCCCAGGATGCCATTGGCCTTCCTGGCCACAAGGGCACAGTGCTGGCTCATGGTCATCCTGCTGTCCAATCAGACCCCCAGGTCCCTTTCTCCTACACTGCTCTCTAATACGTCATTCCCCAACTTATACTGGAACCTGGGGTTGTTCCTACCCAGATGCAAGACTCTACACTTACCCTTGTTATATTTCATTAAATTTTTCCCCGCCCAACCCTCCAGCCTGTCCAGGTCTCGCTGGATGGCAGCACAGTCTTCTGGCGTGTCAGCCACTCCTCCCAGCTTGGTGTCATCAGCAAACTTGCTGATAGTACTCTCTAGTCCCTCATCCAAGTCATCGATGAATATATTGAATCATACTGGTCCCAGTACCGACCCTTGAGGGACTCCACTGGATACAGGCCTCCAACCAGACTCTGCCCCATTGACCACAACTCTTTGGCTTCTTCCCCTTAGCCAGTTCACAGTCCACCTCACTACCCGAGAGTCTAGACAACACTTCTGCAGTTTAGCAGCAAGGATGCTGTGGGAGACTGTGTCAAATGCTTTACTGAAGTCAAGGTAGACCACATCCACCGCTCTGCCATCATCTATCCACCTTGTTATATCCTCATAAAAGACTGTGAGGTTAGTCAAGCACGACTTCCCTTTGGTGAAGCCTTTTATGAGGATTATAATCATATCCTCTACTTGTTTGGGGCAGTTTGTTTTTCACAAGAGAAAAGAGAACTCTGGAATACAAAAGCACTTCTCAACTTCTGGAGGACGACGACCTGTGTACACTTTTTCCCCTGTACTCCCTTGAGACATTCACATATTCTTGCTTCCCTCAAACATTAAGAATGTGTGGATTCGAAAGATGTGAGATGATCCAGTCAGGTACCCTGATAATAAGCAATAAGGGGGAAAAGGACTCCCGCATGCAGAGCATTGCTCCTGCCTGGCACAGGAGGAACAGCCAGAGAGGGCCTCCCATCTCCCGGGAGAACCCCGCGGAGTGCCTTGAGGCATGTGTTCACACTGTCAATGACCTGCTCAGTGCGCCCAACCTTTAAATGATCTGAAGCAAACCCATGTGGTGTATAGCTTTTCCAGGGCTGCAATTCTTTCCAGTCACATTAATTCTATTTTTTCATTTACTGACAATTTTCTTCATTCACCAATTTAAATCAGAACACAAAAATGAAAATTTATGCATTTCCAATACCTTTTCTGCTGAAAATAAACAGCCATTTCTTCCTATTTTCCATTAAATAGCAACATAAATCCACTGAAGACACCTAGAAGAAAAATAAATACGTGCAGCTTTAGAGTCGTTTATATTATGGTACAAATACTTTACATTTTTAACTCAAAAGATTAATTGCAAGCATTTAGTTATCAAACACTATTTGTAAGTGATCGCTGTAAAGATATGAATAGGGTATTTGCATAATTTGGATTTTTATCAGAACTGCTTTTTCTGCACTACCTGGGTGCTTTATATGGCTCCATGGATCTGCCTCACTGAAAAGAGTAGAATTGTAAAAGTAAAGTTTGCAAACAAGAGAACAGGAAATGTCCTTCTTGTACTCTTTTTCTTCTTTTTCAGAAAAGTAGGCTCTTTCTCTCTCACATAATCTTTGCATAGCTTCTAAAATGATGCACACAATTTCTAATAAGGGCTGTAAATTATACATAAAGTGCTACTGTACTATCCCTTGGTATCTGAGTTTAAATGAAGGTTCCACCCCACCTGTGTGCTCATTCACTCTTCATTTGAACAGATTATTTTGTTTGCCCATGTTTACTTTTCACACTGTAGAGTTTCGACCTTAAAGATTTCCATTTCTCTCTGCTAGTTGTGAATACTGATGATGTTGCATACATTTCACTGTTCTATTTTGAAAAAAATATTTCTAATGCTAAATTTCATATCCATAGTCTAGAGTCTACTGCACATTATGCCTAAACAGATGGCCAGAGATTTTCTAACAATAACAATAATTTCAGACCTAGTTGAGATGCCTTGTATTTCATTAGGCCCAGCCAACTGAATTATTTCTGCCAAGAAATTAGAAAAAGATCTCCAAGGCTTTTCAACTCGTTGTTCAAGGCTTTTCAACAACTCCTTCATAAAACTAATATGAAAAATTAGTTTTAAGGACTTATGACTGTCTTTCCATAAGTTCTATCTTTCCCTTCTATTTCTTGTTACATGCATGCAATTATATTCACACTGCATTATGAGAAATCACTATTAGAAATTGGAGGACAATTGAAATCTATAGATTCCATATGCTTTTCAGGAAATGTATGAGAGCTAACATAATTCTGGATTTCCCCAAAATAATTCTCTTTTCAGTAACCTTGTCTAAGAAAAACATGGTAGCATGGACATTTACTAAGGCTAGATTCTGCTTGTTCTATAGCCAGTCCACAGAGCTTTGACCCTCCTCTTAGTTATCTTTACAAATAATCTACACTTTCTAAAAGATTTTTTGTACCAACACCATTTTTTGTTGATGTTCTTTTATATAATGTTTGTATCTTCAGTCAGAGACAGTAAACAGCTCAGAAATTATACTACAGGAGTTAAGCCATATGAAATGGGCTTTCTGGACCATTTTCTATTTTCATTAAGCAGGAATCACATCAATTTCCAAGTTGCTGAAAGAAACGGATATACAGAGATTGATTTGGCATCAGTTACATCTGGCTTGCATTTGGAATATTTATACAACATTAGAAAGAAATAATGCTTTGAAAATGTATTTTTAAATTCATTTTCTTCATTAATAGTACTCTACTTCAGCTACTTCTACCAGGCTCTACATGACTTTGAATATTCTGACTTGCTTTGTTGACTATAAATCACTTTTTCTTCCTCTCAACAAATAGATACTTTATCAGTGATTTTTTAGAAGTCTGCTGGAATAGTAGGTCCCCAAACTTGGCATTTACTAAAACTATTGAGAAATATAAAGGCAAAAGAAGAGAGGTTGCTTTGATAATGTTATCACATACAATCACGTTTATGTTTGTCCTACAGGCCATATGCTGAAAAGAAAAACAAGCTCAGAAATGCACCATCACTTCTAAAACACTGCATTAAACTCCTTACTTGTTTATTCAGTGTTAATTTTGTTGCACAATACTATATTTTGTTGCACAATAAAGCTTGTAAAGATATCAAAACGCACAAAGATGTGAGTAATTTGGAAACCATGAATAACTAACTAAGCAGTTAATACTGCATAAACAATCCTGCGTTGATATTCAGGCACTTTTGTATATTTGATATATTTTAGTCATTTAGACTCATTACATCAGTACAAAATACCAGCTGTGACATTGTAAAGGTTATTTTAGCATTTTAGATTCCTTTAATCACATTCTGGATATATTTGACTTGCCTGGTTTTGCCTGCTTACACTTCTACTTTTTTTGCAGATTTTGGACAGATGAAGCTGTGCCAGGACTCATGGCAAAAGATAACTCTGGAGATCTACCTTCAGTGAGTGCTTGTTATCCCTAGGCTGTTCCAACCTTGAACAAGAAATCAGAGCCTGAACTAGATCCTGGCTAACTTCTCACACTGCTCAAATCTGCAAAACAACATATGGTCTACTGACCCACACATGATGGTTTGTATTCTAAAGAGCAACTAGATATTGTTGTGCCTGATATATGATAAACTGTAGAAAGTCTGCTGTCATTTCAAAACAATCAAAGCCGGCAGCCAAATCTATCACCCGCACTTGCTCTAACTCTGAAAGAAATGACAGATTTAATTAGGCTATTTTTCTACAAACAAAACCATGATCAAAATGTTGGAATATTTTTACCTAATAAATACAAATTACTGGAGAGTGTTTGCAAAAATCGAAACTTACAGCATATGTCACAAAAATTCAAAGTATTAAGGCACAGTGTTCATGTAACAGGATGGGATTTGCTTGTAATTTCTGTGCAGCAGAACACCTGCTGTTCTGCAATGCCCACTGCTCCTGTCTGCCCACTGCCGTAACCCTGCAGTGATGGTACTGCCAGTCGTCACATCCCTATATTAGTTAATCTGCAATGAAGGTCATTACATGTGAGGAGTGTGCATAAGAAGCAATCCTCATACCATCACCATTATGACCCAGAACCAAATAACTGATTATTAAAAATAAATAAAATCTTCTAACACAAGTTTTGTATTTCCAGTCGCTTTGAAAACTGTATCATGTGTAGGCCATGTGACATTTTGTAAAAAGGATTATGTTCATCCTCACTTCGTAGATGGAGAAAAAAAATTATAAAGGATTTCCCAGGATCACAACGTGGTTTAAACAAGAGCCAGAAAGGAAGCTAGACTTTGATTGCCAGACCTATATACTTGAGACCAAATACTCGAGCAGTTTCTGGACAAGCCAATTTTGATGAGATGTTCAGTTAAACAGTTATTTTATTTGTTCTTCAGGTTAATTAAACAGGTGGGTTTTTTAAATAATGATGTTTTAATACTGCCCTACACTGACTGCAAGAATAAAAATCAATCACCTTTGCCAAAACAAATTATAATAGCATAATGAAATACTCTGTGGATCAGTTTCTTCAGATTGTCAGTTGCCCAGACACTGCAGCAAGCAACACACTCAGATAGGTCTCAGCAGTTACAAAGTATAGTGTTAATTTTATATAGCCATGTTGAAAACAAGAATGGCTGAACTTTTGTATGTTTGATAATGCATCCATCGTCAAAGGCTGGACACAAAGTTGTGTCAAATTGCAGGGTATGTTCTTTTGCCTAACAGAAAAAATGATGAGGGGGATAATATTTTACCATGAAGATGAGAAATACAGATTTCCATTCAACAGCTGGCAAGCAGTGTGTTCTCAATAAGAGCTATCATAATGAGGTTGCTGAAAATCAACCAGCTTCAAGAAAAGAGAGGCATGGCTGCAAACATTTTGTGTAGTCTGGAGATCAAGTAGCACAGTGATGGGTGAAATAGAGAATATGCTGCAGAGGGAATACAACTGATCACTAACCAGCACTTCTGACAGCAGGAATAGAATAATCAGAGCAAAAAATTTGATTTATAAAGAAAAGTAACATAACTTTATAAAGGAAGTAACATTCCGATGTGAATGCAAGAAGGGGAAATATTCAATCATAATACTGAGTTGACAGCTTCAGAAGAAGGGAATATAAGAGTTATTTTTCCTAAGGAAGGAAGGAAGGTGGATGAGACATGAAGAGAAAACAAAGCACGCCTAAGGGCAAAAGAGATGTACATAGATTCAAGTCCAGAGAAGAGTAGATTTGGCCCATATTTCAGAACCAGTGACACCAACGGTATGTGAAATAAAAATATGAAACAGATTGTCAAGTAAAGCTCAAGGATTAGCAAAAAAAAGGTAGAAAAAAATGATGCTACAACTGAATGTAGTTGAGATTTAACAACTGATTGTAACGTAACTTTTTGACTGGGAAAAAATTTCAGATTTTGGAAACACATTTGGAAATATCAAGTTAAAGTTGTGAATAAAAGTACTGCAAAAAGTTTAATGTTATGTTTCTTTTCTGACATTTTTATTTAATACCTGATCAATAATAACATTAAAAAGAAAGTTCTAGGAAATTACTGCACACTAAAGCAACTCTTGATAGACCCTATGTGATTTATTATTTGGAAATGGTACAGAAAGTGAGAGATGGATGTTAGGTGCTCTTGATCAGTTCAGCATCGTTCACTTCACAACTGAGATTTCAAACAAACATGTAGATGATCAAAACTGGCACTAAAAAAAGTCAAATAAAGTATTGATCTTCCTTACATTATGAGCTGTACCTGATTTATAAACCACATACCAGAAGGTGACATGTGACATATGCTTGATCCTTCTTTTATGTTTGACATATCATCTTTTAATTTGTGTTCCATAAGTCAAGCCAAGTCTCTAAGGTATGCGACGTAATTCACGTTGTATTAGATATGCAATTAAGAAACCTTCAAATAAAATGTAAAAGAAAGATGAACACAATGAAGTGCAATACAGTTTGAAAGCTATTGACTTAGGATAATGAAATGAAAGAAAAATATCCCTAAATTCATGTGGCAATCTTTCTCACTAGGACTGATTTAATTCCAGTTCTCATTCATTTCCAGACACATTCAACATAAGATGTATGACTATGCTTTATATTGCTCAAGCATATATTCCTCTCTAGAAAGACTTTACAGGATTTTACAAGCGAATTCATTCTGATGGATACATAGAATTGTGAGCAGATTTAATTTTATATACTTTTGGTGTGTCTTTTGTACACTTGGTCTTAAAAATCGTTTTTCCCAATATGTTTATGAAAGTAAGACCTGTACTTTGCTTAATGTAGGTACAAGTTTAACAGCATTTTTGAATGGCAGTTTTAGCTATGCCACTCACATAAGTGATTAAATATTAATTTTAGTGATACCATAGGTGGAAGTTCATTCTTCTTATTAAGACTTCATATTTATTATTGAAAAATTGTTACACAACATTATTTTTATTACAAAATAATTCATGAGCAACTCAAGCTCAAGAAAATGCCTTTGAACTACTCACAATTTTAACAGAGAATGCAGAAACACAAAACTTTAGTTCCTGTTACAAGCTTCTACTGTATTGAACTTGGCTGAACTCTTGCTAGTATCTCAAGGAAAAAATGCATTGAGGAACTCCGTTTCAAAAATCTAGCTTTGCTTTGGTAGAGGGTTGCAATTTCTATTAAGTTCAGATTTATTTTTTTTTTAATTACCCATTAATTCCTTGAGTTTGAAATAAAAAAGTTTTATAAAGCAACAAACAATAGATCATTTAGAACAAAAAATACATTTTGACTACTACTATCCAATAAGCTCTTCATTTAAAATATTGCAAATACAGAAAGTTTTAACATTAAACAGTCATTAAAAACAATTGTGTGTACTGCACCAAAACTAGCATTTGAAACATGTATAAATATATGGACACTCTGAAGTACTTTTAAGAAAAAAAAGAATGAAAAACATGAAATACCAATAAATATGATGTTTTGACACCATAGAAATGCTGTATTTACAAAACACAAGATTTAAGTTTTAAAGTGATTCTACTACCTTTTTCTTTCCTCCTTTTCCATGGTACAGTTGTAAGAACTAATCTCTGTTGTCTCTGATGGCTTTCATTTCTTGAAAGTATTTGTCACAAGACCTAAGTAAAAGTTGTTCACCTGGAAGGCAGCTTAAGAACTGTTTGCTATGAATAAATAAGATAAATTCTTAGAAGACATTAACAGAAGTTTACATCACGAGTTACAGCTGAATCATCTATTAGAGCTAAAAGGGGAAAAAAAAAAAAAGGAAGGAGGGACAGATTCAGAGACAATCTACAAGAATACTTTTATATTCCTTATCTGATGAGTTTCTCTGCTCCTGACAATTGTACTCATCAAGTATTGGTAAATGGCATTACATTCAATAAGGGGAAAATCTAATTCTTCATTCAGGAAAATATTTTCAAATGAATTTATATTGCTAAGCATAGGAATTCTGAAGTTTATGTATGTGCCCTAGTTTAATATTGTTGGTTTTATAAAAGCTTCCAAAAATAATAGACTGTAGAATATAATATTGTGATCCAATTTCATTAATTTGGGTATTTTTTTCCATCCCTGCATATTCAATGTTATTTTTTTTTAAATCTGGCATACATTAATATAAGGCATCTGCCAGATAAGCAGTGGTGTGAATTTTTCAGTCAAAATGCTCAGAAAAACCCACTTCATATTCCGAACTTTATTGCCAGATAATAATTAGGAAGACTTATTAATTTAGTATATTTTACATGCCAAATTACATTAAGAGCATGCCAAAATAACAAGAAACTTAAATACTCCGATGTTATGAAATTTGAATACTGAATTTTTCCCCTTTGGAGATTATGTATGACAGTCTTAATTTACCTGCTTTTTTTTTTTTTTTTTCCAATGGGACTTGTATCAATGTCTAATTCTTAAAGAAAAGATCCTAATTATGCTCTTTTGTTCGCAATGCTCAATGCATCTGTCCATGGCCTGTTTATTGCCTACTGTTCAAATCTGGTTTAAATGCAGCATTAAGCTCCTCTGTTGTTTTGTTTTGTTTTAAAATACATCATTATATAATGCTTATTTCAAACACTTCACAGATTAGAGGAAAATAAGGGTATATTTTGTATCTCTTCTCACTTCCCCAGCACTTGCCTGTATTGCCAGTTGTTTAGACTTCCATCCCAGAGTTAAGCTGCCAGTCTGAGGAACTTGGTTTATACCTTATTCCAGGACAGGGTAGGAACCAAGAACCACTATGCTTAATCACCTCCAGTACCTAGCACTGTACGTGTGTTCTGAATTTCCTTAACAAAAACCAACATGATTGGATGTCTCAGAAAATGCAATTCCAGACTTAAAAAAAAAAAAACCCCAAAAACCAGTAGTGGTACCACTTCACTTCTACTTCATTGCTATGCTGCACAGATTGCACAGTGCCATTATCACCAGTTTACAGAGATACATACATATACTTGACAATTCAACCTCCCAGAGAAGAATTCTCTACTCATCAGACTAATGTTGCAGTATTCCCTTCTGCACAGCAGGATTAATGGTGCCAGAAATTAAGTTTTGCAAGACAGAGCATGACTTTAACACTTAGCAAATGATCCTGTTCCTGCATGGAAAGGAAGAAGAAGGAGCAGTGTTCAGGTTCTTTTCAACTGAGTTGCAGAGCAGGTGTCTAGGATAGAAGAGGTACAACCCCCAGCAGTGCAACACAGAAATCCTTATTTACATATATTCCAGAGTCTTATGTTTCTCTGATGAGTCAAATGAATTCAAGCATTGCTCATGTACAACAGCATTTGCTGGACAGAGCTCTGAACAGGTGCTTACTACTACTACTCCTACTACACACCAGCTTACTTTCAATAATGCCAAGAAATTAGCTTCTAAGCTAAAGTTTGGTATTCTGTTGAGTGGGGGAGTACTGGGCTTTAATCCGACTACAGGCAATTAAATTTTGGGATGATCTTACCACAGTATTTACACAATAATTATTTCTCTTTTTCACTTGCACTCATAGTCAGCAATGCTGATAAAATTATCTACATTTATTCTGAAAGATTGCAAGTTATAGTTTCAATAGGACTGATCTCTATCAATGACTAATTTATCACAATCATTCAAAAACTGGAAGGTGTGAGTACAGAGGTGAAGGTTATTTGACCTTACTTAACCAAAACAAAAATGTAATTCAAGTACCTCATTTGATCTTTAAGTCAATAGATAAGGAGAGTATTGCTTTATCAGAAGAGATTCTTCATGAATAGTAAGTAATTTCTGTTTCCTTTATCTTCACACCACAACATTTTAAGCAGAAAACTTACTTATTTTGGTTGGAGAGAATTTAGATTGATTTTTTTTTAAAGTGGTAAAGGACCATAAGCATCAAAGTAATAAACTACTATGGCTGCTAACATTTACAATTGTATAAAAAAAAGTAAAATTAAGTTGTTTGTAAATGGGCTTATTTTCAGGCATTTATACACTCAAAATAGAACCATTTTCTTCCCATGTCTCTCAAACCTCAAATATGCAAACACAAGTATGCAGGAATCATTTAACTGACATTCCTAGTGAGATGAATAAGAACTTCAGTATGTGGTTCAAGTTGTTTTAAAAGTATCTTTCATAAATGCATTTAGTTGAAGCAACTTAGACAATCCTCAGGTTCCTGTGCTTCAGAAACAAAGAGAACTAGGGTCCCCTGACACTCCAGAAGAATGCACTTTTAGAAAGGTTACTATGTTATTCACCCCTAAAAAGCCAAACCTCAAATCCAAGTGGGGCAACAGTATGACTGTGCTTTCCTCTTACTGCTTTCATGCCCCGAAAGATGGGCTAGTTAGTACCACAGGGGAATTCACAAAACTGGGGCTATGATTTTGATAAACTACAAATTAGAGGAAACCTCTCTGCAGACCCTATAACCATTCACTTCCTATAGGATGCTTGACAGAGTAATCCTACTAAAGATCTGCTCACACAGCAAACAGATCTCTAGTTCTCCCAGCAATAATTTAATGTTTCTTCTTAGAATTTGCTTACTTCCATACTGTATCTAGCTCTGTCTAGAAAAAAATTATAAGACAGCAGTTTGCATTTTAGGTACAGGCATTTGTATGAGGCCCCTTCCTTGCTTTGTCCACGCAGTTTATGATCATAAACTGCTACTGTCTCAGTCTGAGATGTCACCACATAAGAATGCCCTGGAGGTCCAAGTAGCTCATTATCTTCTCACAGGTAGTAACCAAAAACACATACCAAGGGGACAATGTAGGAACAGAACAAGCACTGTTCTCTCAATTGCACTTCTAGCCTCCAACAACTTCTAACCTTTGTTATATTACCCTGTAGGTTTTTTTCCATAACTTTATGAATGTGTTCTATTCTTTTGAT
Source organism: Trogon surrucura (assembly GCA_020746105.1). NCBI lineage: Eukaryota > Metazoa > Chordata > Aves > Trogoniformes > Trogonidae > Trogon > Trogon surrucura. Next base: position 43,093,623 of record CM036620.1, read on the forward strand.
CTTCCTTATCACTCTTCTCCTTTCTTTTATTAAAATTACTACCTTCTTAGCAGGAATCACACACAATACTCAGCTATATAATGAATGCATAACACTATAGTCAGACTTTTTCATTTCTAAGTAAAATTTAGAGAAAGTGACTATGTGCCTTCTCCACCACACTTCTGCATCTTTTGCAGGCACTAGCACTCATTTTGCCGAAGGTAGTTTCAAACTTTTCAGATCTGAAGTAGAACTCACCCGAAATACATACACAATATCTGAAGTTCACTGTGGCTCAAAAAGAAAAAAAGGTGTGTTTTTGCTCTTCTGTCACCTCTGATTCAGATCTGGACTTACCTATATGTCTTTTAAGAGACAGTACATGATGTCTGCTCTCTCTGCAGAGAGCTGTGGGATGTCTTCTGCCTGGCTTGGTCCTGACTTTCACACATGACATCAGTAGCAAAACAGGACTAACAGAGATGACAGGTTGTTAAACCTTTGACGTTCAGTGATATATTTATATGCACATTGCAATTTCACACATGAAAAAACGTCAGTCTTAAGGCAAGGTTTGGAATTAATTGGAGTTCTTCTGGTTTGTTTAAATCAAAACTAAACTAGAAAAGCCATTGACATTACCACCACATTCAAACTAAAAGGCAATACCTTTAGGTTAAGGTAGTCAGGAAAAGTTCATGTCTGTTTTCACATACTGTGCCTATCCAAATGATAAATTATTTTCATGTTTATATATTTCTGATACCCCTCACAGTTACCAATCAAGTCCTTTACTATATTTAAAAGAAAAATCAAACTCCTTAGCCAACATCTTTCGATATAGCAGTAGGGAAATGTTTACATTCCCAAAATAGTAAAGCTAAAGAACATGGATAAACCACTTGATTTCTTTCAGATTTGATGTCTCTTGGGTGTCACCGACACTAAAAAAAGTATCTAGGGCAGTCATTTGATAATCTGTGATTTACAGTCACTGCTTAATAGTGGTTGAACCAGGCTGGATTTCTGCCCTAGAATTCCATGAGCTCCAAGCTAAGGGCTTGCACAGATTGCTTTAATTAGACATTTGAGGCCTGATTTTCTACAGAATGCTCCACAATTGAATGTACATTATGAATGTTTGCCCAGTAATTCACTTTCCTATGTCCTTAACAGGGGATCTAGTTGTTCTCTTCTTAAATTAAGTTCTCAGCAGCAGAAGTCATAATTTCAAAAGAAAAAGCATTCCCAGTTAATAATATTCAGTTAGAAATAGTCAAGTGGATTAGTTGTTCCTAATTTTAGACTCATAATTTGCCGTGGAAGTTCTGCCACCTACATGTGAAATAGGTGCTTTCCATCTGAGCAGAACACTGAAGATATTTTCATCAACAACTACAATTCCTCAGCTAACAAACATTGCATGTAAGCTTACATTTTTAACATTATTTTCTTGTAGGCAAAGAGATTATTTTTTTTCTAACTTTTTTAAAAACGTTTATCAGAAATGTGTTTTGTAAATAGATTTAATTCTTACTAGCTTATTTGCTACGTCCTAGGTCTCACTGGTGTCCTTTTGGACTGCACAATTCAGCCAACAGGTTACAGGTAACAACAGTTTAAATTGCACCAAACAGTACTCTATATATTTGTAGTTTCATGTGAGGAAGGTGGAGACATCCAAGACAACAGAGCACACTGGATCAACTTTTCTCCTGACCCTGGCATTATGGACAAACTGTATGCTCCTACTCTGTTCTTAAGACAATCGTCTCTTAGAGACTGTAGGGTTTTGTCGTGCAGGCAATCACAGAGACACTACAGCAGAAAAGGAACTAGGAAGACTGAAGGCTTGTGTAGACTATTCCTATTCCTGACTATAAAGCATCTGCTCAAAACAAGGACCAAGTGGATTTCAAATGGGAAAAACACAGCAGAAGATGGGAAGGAAAATAACTGTGTTTAAAATTTTATCTGGACACTTGAACGCTATGGGAATCACAGAATCACAGAATGTTAGAGGTTGGAAGGGACCTCAAAGATCATCTAGTTCAACCCCCCTGCCAGAGCAGGACCACCTACAGCAGAGCGCACAGGAACATGTCCAGGTGGGTTTTGAATGTCTCCAAAGGAGGAGATTCCACAACCTCCCTGGGCAGCCTGTTCCAGTGCTTCATCACCCTCACAGTGAAAAAGTTTTTTCTAATATTTTTATGGAACCTCTTATGTTCCAGCTTCCACCCATTGCCCCTTGTCCTGTCAGTGGACACCGCTGGAAAGAGCCTGGCTCCATCCTCCTGACACTCCCCATTGACATATTTATAAACATTAATGAGGTCACCCCTCAGTCTCCTCTTCTCCAAGCTAAAGAGACCCGGCTCCTTCAGCCTTGCCTCATAAGGGAGATGCTCCACTCCCTTCACCATCTTTGTGGCTCTGCGCTGGACTCTCTCAAGCAGTTCCCTGTCCTTCTTGAACTGCGGGGCCTAGAACTGGACACAATATTCCAGATGCGGCCTCACCAGGGCACAGTAGAGGGGCAGGAGGACCTCTCTTGACCTACTTGCTACTCCCCTTCTAATACACCCCAGGATGCCATTGGCCTTCTTGGTCACAAGGGCACAGTGCTGGCTCATGGTCATCCTGCTGTCCACCAGGACCCCCAGGTTCCTTTCCCCTGCGCTGCTCTCCAGCAGGGCAGTCCCCAACCTATACTGGCACATGGGGTTATTCTTTCCCAAGTGCAAGACTCTACACTCGCCCTTGTTGAACTTCATAAGATTTCTCCCCGCCCAGCCCTCCAGCCTGTCCAGGTCTCTCTGAACGGCTGCACAGCCTTCTGGTGTGTCAACCACTCCTCCCAATTTTGTATCATCAGAAAACTTGCTGACAACATTCTCTAATCCCTCGTCCAGGTCATTGATAAATATATTAAACAGCACCGGCCCAAGCACTGACCCCTGAGGGACCCCACTAGACACAGGCATCCAGCCAGACTCCGCCCCATTGACCACAACTCTTTGGCTTCTTCCCTTCAACCAGTTAGTGACCCATGTCACTAACTGGTCATCCAGACCACACTTCCTCAGTTTACCTATGAGGATGCTGTGGGAGATGGTGTCAAAGGCCTTGCTGATATCCAGATAGACCACATATCCAGATAGACCACAAATATAGAGTAAATTATTACTGAAGATTATCTGCTATTCAACCACATTCTTTCATCTGCCCACTACCTATATTCTGCCCTGCTATCACAAATTATACTATTCTAATGCTAAGCCTCTCTATGTCTCCTCTGTATTCCCGCCATGCGCTAAGGTGCTCAATTGGATATCATGACCTACATCTTTCCTCTTTGTACATTATTCAAATGAAAAAATAAACATTAGTAAATTGACTAAGCTCTGTAGATTATTCTGCCTATCTTCTAGTACAGTCTTCAGCAGAGGAGATGTGAAAATAAATGAACATTCTGCAGCCGAGGTGCAGGCTGAGCAGTGATTTTGTCTTTCATATGCAAAGACATAACCTAATAGGGAAGACTGACTATGTTCAGCACGTTTATCTGTGTCATAAATTGGTAGCAATATCTTCATGTTTTGTTTCTACAATTAGACAGTTACGCAGTTTTTATCTTGGTGTTCAAAATGAGAATTACACCTTCTGAACACAATAGCTCTAGCTCTGTGTTGACTCTAGAAACAAAATTTTATAAGAAAGTTTACATACCTCAGAGATCACTACACATGCTGCATGCATTATGCCCTCTGTTTCTCATAACATGCCTTTATTAACCTTACATTATTTGAAGTCTAAGTATTTCATGCTCATTACGCAGCTTATTGTATCTCTTATTTCAATTTTGAACCAGTGCAGTCTTAATCAGACTATATTTGTATAGAAAATAACCGGTTTTTAAAAGTGATATAAGATGCCTCTTTTTTTTCACTAAAAAGGAGTCTAAATTTCATCTTATCTACATATAAAATCTTGTTATGTAAATGCAAGGGTTAACAAACATCCACAGAAACATTTTCAGAAGAATCAGGTATTCACAGAAGCTGATGCCAACATACAAAAAATATCCCATCTAAATGTCTGCTTAGGCTTTCTGAAAAAAACAGGTACTTCATTGAAGTTGCACAAGAACCCTAAATACTAGTTTTCAGATTCTTGGCTTTGCAACAGTAATATTTGTACCACAATTTTTGTTGAATCAGCATATTAACTCTCACACTCCTCCCTCCCCAGGAATTATCTCATTATATTGTTCCCCATGTAGACTCCACATCAGGACTTTTTACTCTACCATACATGCTTTTTTTCCCTCTAGGTAGCAGGTAAACAGGGAACATAACAAGTGTGCCAGTTGAAAAGATATCACGGAACAGTTCGTCTGCCATTGTACATGCACTGTTTACATACTCAAAGTAGGGTGTTGGAGTAGAATTTTTTCTTAAAAGAATACATCAGATAAAAACACACGTAAAGAATAAAATATTATATCTGATATTTTACCTAATTAATCATGCTTTCTCTCTCAAGAATTCAGGTTTCAAGCTAGTGGTAAAGAGAAAATTCTTCCATGTCAACTAATTCTTATGTGCCTATGAGATACACTGTAATAGTGGGTATTTGCTTTTTGCAACCATAGTGATGAAATGTGTTTATTGGCTAAGGTCATAAGAATTCAAAGCAAGTATCTGCCTTCACTTAATTTTGGAAAATCTGAACAGTCCTCTAACACCAAATAATAGGGATTTGGGGAATAGAACTACAAAACAAGTTTTGCAACATTTTTCAGATACCAGCCGACCAATCTGAGGTTTGATTAATTGAAAAAAAAAATAATTATGAAATAGAGAAAGACAACAAAAATCTGTTCTTACAAATTCTTAATTTAATCCTGTATTATGCATGAGTTTTCTCTGAAATGCCTCAAATCCTTAAAGACATTTTATTTCTGCTAGCAGCTTAAGTTTCTGCATCTGTAGTTTTTTGATCAGTCTTATCTAATAGAAGCTACATGATAAAGTTTTTTTCTTGTTAATGTTGTGATTCAGGATATTTATAACATAAATTCTTAAGAGAATTTAGGAATTGAGTATTTGAACTTATTTGACATTCCAAAGCTCACGATCCATCAAAGTCAGTAAAACTCTATTAGCAGGGTTGGTCAGGCTAATAATGAATATATGATGCTGTGTTTAAGATCAACATTGAAAAGATTTCATCACTTGAGAAAGACTGCCAAAGACTGTCAGCATCTTTACATAGAATTATCAATATTGTGAATTCTAAGGATGTTAAGAATGTAACATGCAACAAACCTGTACTGAAAAATCATAAAAAAAAGATGTTTGGTGTCAAAGTTACTGAAGCACAGACAATTCACTGGCAAATATCTTTCACTTTAACGCAAATGAAGAACAAATAAACAAACCCTTTCTATTCTAGTGCCATTTAAAATGTTTGGGCGTACATAAACTGCATTCATAGTATTAACCAGAAACTTCATGGCAGTTGCAGATTCCTTTATTTTAATTCTTTATATTTTGGTGATCTGTGTGATTTCCATTCCTTAAACATGTTAAGAGTTACCTCTTCTTGCAAAATTACGGAAACAAACATTCTCCACAGTACATAGCACAACCTCATTTTCAAGACAATGTGCAACAAAAGCAGAACTCTAAAGGGATAAATTTATATTCTAGTTTATTACTTCCATACTTCTCTTACAAAATGTCCAACACACATAAAGCCACACCAAATAATGATGCATGGTTCAGAAGGAATTATAAATACACTTAATATTGTCTTCTCATTGGATTAAATCCAGTTGACTAAAACAACAAAGTAGCTCTTGATTCGCAAAAAATATGACTGAAAATAGAACATACTTCTTGCATTATTAAAAGAATAATCCCCTCCAAAAATAAAGCAAATGAAAAAACAGTCCCTTCTTTTTCCCGACTGCTACACAGAATCCAGTAAAATTCTTACGACAAAACTTTTCAGCTGATTTGTTAAGAGAAAAATGTTTAAACGTGGTGTTTATCCTTATTTTTACATGATTTTCCTGGCAGAATTAGATGTAAAGACTCAGTGGAGGAGCTCCAGGTGACAGACACCTTAGAGGCATGCTTGAAGTATAAGGGACTACACTACTCTGTGAATTCTAGAAACTGTAGTTTTCTGAGGGGTCAAAACCAAAATGTGAATGACAGGAATTATACTGTCCAGCTCCTATTCCTCATATTTTGAAGCAATGTAAAATCCTAAATGAGGAAAAAGCTGGCAGTATGGTCAACTAATATTTTATTTTAATATATGAGAGGTGATCAACAGTGTAGCATACAAACTACATTGCATAAAAACATTTCAAGGACATCTATAATCATTATATATTGAAGTGTAAAACAAACACTAACTGTTGTTAGTGAAGAAAAAAAATAATTTTACAGCCAGATCCTATTTCCAATTGCTTCAAAAATTCTGCCTCACATCCTAGTTTCACACTCTTGTGGGCAAGAGTCCTGTGTCTGTTGAGAAGCAAAAGGCATATTGCCACATAGTTGTGTAAAAACTCCCCTCTTCCTCTACTTTCTGCTTCAATGAGAAGGCCAAGCATATTCATAGCTAGACTATTGCTAACAGCTTGTCCCTGTCAGTTATGAGGTCCCAGTAGCATTTCTAGATAAAACAATGATCTGTCTGAAATAATGACATCTTTATATATTTTAAATAGACAAGTCTCTTCTGACTAGATAAGCTAAACCAGCATCGCAGAAGGCCAATGACGCCAGATGACAGCAAACACTATTTTTGAACGCTGAAATAATTTCCTTTTGTCTAACTTCTGCTCTGTTACAGAAACAGTGTCACAAGTCATCCATCAACAAAACCAAAGAAACCCAAATTTTCAGAGCAACTGACCTTGATAACTAAGTGATAGCTTTAGATGAAACTGTCTTCATCTGTTACTTTTTTCAAGTGTCCCTTTAGGACATCACTAAAAACACATATTTGATCTGATCTAATACTTCATCCTTCACATTTCTAAACACAATTTTTGTCTGCTATGTAACTCAGGTACAGTCACAGAAGTGTACAGTGACTCAGCAAGTGAATTTGGCTTGTCTACCAGTTTTCTGTTCAACATTGAATTTACCTTGTCAAATAAACATGTGACCTGTTAGATTTGGCACTGGACTGCAAGAAGTAAACAAGCTCCATTTTTCATTTATTTTAACACAATATACTACATATTTTCAAAAGACTCCTGAAAAAAAAAGCAGTAGAGACAAAAGTTTTTATTTCTTTTGAAGGGATTTCTTTCTTTTTTTTTCCTGGGAGAATTAATTTTTCTATTATTGAAATGAAGCCTTAACAGAGTTTTGTACTCTATCCCTGGTCTCTTTGGTTAAGAATAAAATGGGAAGCACTGAACTGTGTAACTTATTGATATGCTTAATGTATTCCCTGAAAATAATGTCATTCTTAAATATTTTTCCTCATGCCGATTTTTGCTCACTTCAATTTTAACAGTAAGTATTTTGAGACAGGTCATTTTATTACAGATCCCTCTATAACCAATAATAAGCAAAATAAGAAAATCCTTTTTAAAACTAAATGGTGTTTTTAATCCTCATAGTTATTACATTGCTAGACCATGATTTTGAAAAGTTAAAAACCACCATCAATAAACAGCATATCAAAACACATTTTTAAGATGAATTCATAATTTTGGAAGCCTCAACTTTGTTTTCACATTCTCAAAGATGACAAATACGAGCCGAGAATGTGAAATGAAACTCGTGAGTTCCAAATCCAAAAGCTCAATGCTTGGCTTTTGACTGTTTATTCTTACAAAAACCCCATTTCAATGTAAGGTCATTCTTAGCTAGAAAATATTTAAATCTTAAAGACTTTAAAATTTTCTTCATGGAAATTGCAATGCTATGAAGAAAACTTTCACTTACTACAGTCTTCATTTATCTTGTCTTTTAAGAAATTACTCTGTATTTATTTCCTTGACATATAATTATGAAGCCATTGTATCAAAAAAGCATAAACTTTAGTGAAGGTTCTGATTTGGCTAAGCCCATGACTACTATACTCCTTTTATGTGTTTCAAACACCTTTTTGTTATACCTAGATTATGCATGCAATTCCTTGCATGTGATACAAAGTCTGATTTTTTTTTAGCAGTTTTCAAAAAAAACTAAAGAACCGAAATAACAGCTCAGGCAACTCCAAGCTGATTAGTAGCCGTATTTAAAACAGCTGTTCCAAAATAGCCCTATAAAGTGTTTTAGGAAGACTAATCCATGTAACATGTTGGAGATCTACAAGGACTTGTATTTAGCTTGTCTTCAGCTTTACGGATCTCAAACTTCAAAGCAACTTTCTTCTGGCTAATAAGTGTCCAGAATATGCATGTAATCCCTCCAAGAGTTTACCTAATTGGGTCAGTCTTTTTGACTTTAAGTTGACCCTACATAGAGTTATGCTGCAAATCAAGTTAAGCATCAAGTTCTCCTGCTATTAGCCAAATTTAAGGCAACCATGTTAACTAAGCAGGGTGAATTACACTAAAGTCAACAGTCTATCTTTGCATAAGCTTCCAAGCACCATTTTAAACAATAAATAGCTTATATTTCAGGAAGAAAGAAAGCTTGCAATAAACAATTACTATGAAGCATCTTTCTAATCATTAAGCTACAATAAAGCAACATACTAAGTCCAGTTATTTAACTATAGAATAAACTCAAGTCACCAGAACTTCCAGTGAGCACTCAGAGGCATCTGAGCAAAATATCTGCAATGCTGTTAGAATTTCCCAGAGCTGACAGGGCAGATTAGTGTGATGCACACTGTGTTAAAGCATACTGTAATCATAATTGCAGAAATCAACTGTAAATATTTGTCAAAGTGTCTTTATGAAGTATCTGTGGGAACGTGCCTTCCCCTGAAAATATTAGGATCCTAGTATACTTAGTGCAAAGCCTGTCACTGGGAAAACTGTTGATGCTATAGAAGTTGCTTCTCATTCAGAGAGCACAGTTAAACTGTTTCCATTTATTTTAAATAGAAGTATAGCAAATGTATTTGTTAAAGAAACTTTCCATTTTTCATTTCTCTTCAGAAAAGAATGAATAAAAAACCCCAGCAAGCTAGCCTTGCTCTTGCAAAGCTTTTACCTGTACAGCATTAGATTAACAGCAAATACCCACTTCCAATAATAGAGGATATTTTCTTTCTAAGATATACAAGTTATTTCCACTGAACACAATACATTTTTACCATCATGTTTTTTATGTATCTGTTAAACAGGTTTTTATTACAACTGAGATGTATTCTAGTATTACGTGAGATGTTTCTGTGACAGTTGAATAAATTGAAAAACACAGGTGATTGAATTTATGGTATGGAAGACACAAGATAAAAAGATGGAAAAGCATGGAGGTTAAATTCTGAAACTCAAAGCAGGCATTTGAGTTCCTCATGTAATGCACAACATGAATTAATAACATATGAAAAGATCACAAGGAGTTGGGAATGAAAGGTAGCAAAGACGAAGGCTTAGTTACATACCCTGGCTGGAAAAAAACCACTTCCCTCCAGTTATGCTTTTCATCAAAAACATCCTAAATATGGTTTCCTAATGGTGATCATCTGTTCATGAAGGTCTTTTTTTAACATAGGAGGAACTATGAAGGACACCTTGAACTGCACAGTTAGAGAATTTGCCTAGATGTAGAACAAGAGGTTCAATCTGTATTCTGTATAATGCCAAGCACTAACTTTAACTGCTACACTAGTGGAGAAGCCTGGCTACCCACTTACCAAAGGTTTTAGTGTCTTCTCTGACAATGTCTCAATTTAAAAATAATTAAATGGTCATAAGGATACCTTGCCCACCTCACCTAGGATCACAGAATCATAGAATCATAGAATGTTAGGGATTGGAAGGGACCTTGAAAGATCATCAAGTCCAATCCCCCTGCCAGAGCAGGAATGCCTAGATAATGCTACACAGGAACGTGTCCAGGCAGATCTTGAATGTCTCCAGAGAAGGAGACTCCACAGCCTCTCTGGGCAGCCTGTTCCAGGGCTCCGTCACCCTCACTGAGAAGAAGTTTCTTCTCGAGTTTAAGCGGAACCTCTTATGTTCCAGTTTCAGCCCATTACCCCTTGTCCTATCATTGGTTGTCACCGACAAGAGCCTGGCTCCATCCTCGTGACACTCACCCTTGATATATTTGTAAACATTAATGAGGTCACCCCTCAGTCTCCTCCAAAGTAAAGAGCCCCAGTACCCTCAGCCTTTTCTCATAAGGGAGATGCTCCACTCCCTTCATCATCGTAGTCGCCCTGTGCTGGACTCTCTCCAGCAGTTCCCTGTCTTTCCTGAACTGAGGGGCCCAAAACTGGACACAATATTCCAGATGGGGTCTCACCAGGGCAGAGCAGAGGGGAAGGAGAACCTCTCTTGACCTACTAACCACCCCCCTTCTAATACACCCCAGGATGCCATTGGCCTTCCTGGCCACAAGGGCACAGTGCTGGCTCATGGTCATCCTGCTGTCCACCAAGACTCCCAGGTCCCTTGCCCCTACACCACTCTCTAATAAGTCATTCCCCAACTTATACTGGAACCTGGGGTTGTTCCTACCCAGATGCAAGACCCTACACTTACCCTTGTTACATTTCATTAAATTTTTCCCCGCCCAACACTCCAGCCTGTCCAGGTCTCGCTGGATGGCAGCACAGCCTTCTGGTGTGTCAGCCACTCCTCCCAGCTTGGTGTCATCAGCAAACTTGCTGATAGTACTCTCTAGTCCCTCATCCAAGTCATCGATGAATATATTGAATCATACTGGTCCCAGTACCAACCCCTGAGGGACTCCACTGGATACAGGTCTCCAACCAGACTCCGCCCCATTGACCACAACTCTTTGGCTTCTTCCCCTCAGCCAGTTCACAGTCCACCTCACTACCCGAGAGTCTAGACCACACTTCCTCAGTTTAGCAGCAAGGATGCTGTGGGAGATGGTGTCAAATGCTTTACTGAAGTCAAGGTAGACCACAACCACCGCTCTGCCATCATCTATCCACCTTGTTATATCCTCATAAAAGACTGTGAGGTTAGTCAAGCACGACTTCCCCTTGGTGAAGCCATGCTGACTGTCTCTAATGACCCTCTTATCCTTGATATGCCTTGAGATGGCACCAAGGATAAGTCGTTCCATCACTTTCCCAGGGATGGAGGTGAGGCTGACTGGTCTATAGTTTCCCGGGTCCTCCTTCTTGCCCTTTTTGAAGACTGGAGTGACATTTGCTTCCCTCCAGTCCTCAGGCACCTCTCCCGTCTCCCAAGACTTGGCAAAGATGATAGAGAGTGGTCCAGCAATGACATCAGCCAGCTCCCTCAGCACCCGTGGATGCATCCCATCTGGACCCATGGATTTATGGATGTCCAGATTGCTTAATTGGTCCCTAACCCAGTCCTCATCGACTAAAGCAAACTCCTCCACTGCCCTGACTTCCTCTGGGGCCTCAGCGGAACGGGGCTCCTCAGGACAGCCTCCGGCAGAGTAGACAGAGACAAAGAAGGCATTCAGTAACTCTGCCTTCTCTGTATCTTCTGTCACCAAGGCACCCATCTCATTCATCAGTGGGCCTACATTGCCTCTGGTGTTAGTTTTATCTGCCACGTATTTGAAAAAGCTCTTCCTGTTGTCCTTGACCCCTCTCGCCAGGTTCAATTCTAGGGAGGCCTTTGCTTTCCTAGTTGCCTCCCTACACCCTCGGACAACAGCCTTATATTCTTCCCAAGTGGCCAGCCCTGCCTTCCAAGATCTGTAAATTCTCCTCTTGCCCTTGAGCTTACCCAGCAGATCCCTGTTTAGCCACGCAGGTCTCCTGGCTCCCCTCCTTGACTTCCTATGTGTCGGGATGCTCTGATCTTGAGCACGGTAGAAGCAGTCCCGGAACGCTAACCAACTATCTTGGGCCCCTTCACCTTCAAACAGCCTTGCCCATGGGATTTTCTCGAGTAATTGCTTGAAAAATCCAAAGTTTGCCTTGGCAAAGTCCAGGGTTGCAATTCTGCTTGCTATTTTGTTTCTGCTACATGAGATCCTGAACTCCATCATTTCATGGTCACTGCAGCCAAGGCAGCCCTCAACCTTTACTGCTTCAACCAGATCCTCCTTGTTAGTGAGGATGAGGTCCAGCAGTGCTCCTCTCCTAGTCGGCTCCTCCACCATTTGCATCAGAAAATTATCATCGATGCACTGGAGGAACCTCCTGGACTGTGGCTGGCTGGCTGAGTTGTCCTTCCAGCAAATATCAGGGAAGTTAAAATCCCCCATGACAACCAGGGCCTGTGATTGTGAGACCGCTCTCAGCTGCCTGTAGAAGGCCTCATCAACTTCCTCACCCTGATCTGGTGGCCTGTAATAGACACACACAACAGTATCTCTCCTGCCAGCCTGCCCCTTAATTCTAACCCATACACTCTCAACTTGCTCCTCATCCATGCCTGGATGGTGTTCAAGACATTGTAGGTGCTCTTTCACGTAAAGAGCGACTCTACCACCTCGCCTGACTGGCCTGTCTTTCCTGAAAAGGACATAGCCACCCATGACCACATTCCAGTCATGTGAGCTGTCCCACCATGTCTCTGTAATTGCCACCAGATCATAATCTCCTGCCCGAACCCAGGTTTCTAGCTCCTCCTGCTTATTCCCCATGCTGCGTGCATTGGTGTATAAGCACTTCAGGGAGCAAGCTGAGCACACTGATCTCACCCTAGGGGGATGGGAGGTCACCCGGTCCTCATAATTTCTAGAGCACTGCCCCGCTGCAATCCCAGCTATAACCCCATCCCCCTTCATATCTAGTTTAAAGAACGCTCTATGAGTCCCGCCAGCTCGTGACCAAGGATCCTTTTTTCCCTTTGTGTCATTTGAACCCCAGCTTGTTTCAGTAGATCAGGTGCCCTGTAGATCTCCCCATGGTTAAAAAATCCGAAGCTAGACCGCTGGCACCACCCCTTTAGCCAAGTATTAATCTGCTGCTCTTTGTCAAACCTACCACTATTTTTCCTCATAATTGAAGGAATAGAGGCAAACACAACCTGTGCGCCTGATCCTTCTAGCATCCGCCCCAGTGCCCTGAAGTCCCTTTTGATTGCTTCTGGCCGTCTCTCTACTATCTCATCATTACCGATCTGCATAACCAAAAGCGGGTAATAGTCCGTGGGTTTGACCAGACCAGGAAGCTTCTTGATAACATCCTTAACTTGGGCCCCAGGGAGGCAGCAGGCTTCCCTGTGGGTCAGATCTGGGCGGCAGATAGGGCCCTCTGTTCCCCTCAGGAGGGAGTCTCCAATTACGATTACCCTCTTTTTTTTCTTAGATGAAGAAGTCCTAACGCGTGTATCCGAGCGACTCACCCTAGACAGTCCTATGGGTGAACCCTCCACTGACTCTTCCTTGGCCTGGCTCGCATTGTCTAGAGCCCCATACCTGTTTTGCAGGGGCAACCGGGCAGGTGAGGGAGGCCAGGCAGGGATTTTCCTTCCTCTCCTGGCAGGCACATGCTTCCACTCCTCCCTATCTTTTAGGTCCCCCTCTTTTGCTTGATGGCCAGAGGTGGGGGGATATTCTGCTCTTTGCGGAGCTTGCTGCTTGCCATTCAGGAACCGAGTCCACCGATCTGTCTCTCTCTCTGACTCCCTAATGCTCCTCAGTCTTTCTACTTCCTCCTTCAGCTCAGCCACCAGGCTGACCAGATCGCTCACCTGGTCACATCGGACACAGGCATCGCCTCCACTATCCTCCATGGCCAGTGCCAGGCTCCGGCACTCTCTGCAGCCCTAGACCTGAACACCCACATCCTTAAGTGGGGCCTCTGTCTGGGTGCCCACAGTTTTTCTAACCACCAATGATCTGGTGGCAACCATAGTTGGCTCTACAATACAAAGACTCTCCAAAAGCTAGGCACGGAATAGTTTACAAGTCTTTTAAGTACTTGCCTGTTAACAACGACTTACCCTTCTAGGTCTTTTGTTCGGTGAGCAGGGACTAGTCCCTGCCCTCCCCAAGGCTTCTTATACCCTGAGGGCACAGTTAACAGCTGATCACCGTGTTTAAAATCGCCGCGCCGCTGAGGGTGGCTCCGCCCACGCTATCTCGGGTGTCCGCCCTGGAGCTGCCGGTGCGGCCTCAGGTTTGGTTGCTGTAGCCGGCTTTAAAAAGCCCCCAAAAGCTTTTCGTCAGCCTTTTTTTTTGCTTAGATTCCTTCCCCAGTGCAGTCTTACCTGCTCTGAAGCTGGTCTCGACAGCAAATAGCCTTTACCTCCTGATCACCGTGTTTAAAATTGCCGTGCCGCTGAGGGTGGCTGGAAACTAATGCATCATCTAATCAGTATTTTATATATCTTAATTCTTTTTACTTAGTTGCAAGGAAAAGTATGTGAACCTTTTGGAATTTCATGGTGTTCTGCATTCATTTGTCATAAAATGTGATCTAACTGCCATCTAAGTCAAGAGTATCGACAAATATAATGTGCCTAAAATAATAACACAAAAACAATTCTGATCTTCCACGTCTTTATTGAACACATTCATTCAGCCTTCAATATGGTAGTGGAAAAAGTAAGTGAACCCTTGAGCTGACCTCAAAAAAGCTAATCGGAGTCAGATTAACCCGAGTCTTTTAAAGAAAATGAGTTTGGAGGTGTGGATTAGAGCTACATTGACTGACAAAAACCACTCAAACTTTCGGAGTTTGTGCCGCACAAGACATATGCTTATGTAAGCCATGCCTTGCCAAAAAGAGCTTTCAGAGGATCTACGTTCAAGAATTGTTGATTTACATAAAGCTGGAAAGGGTTACAAAGTGATTTCAAAAACCTCAGAAATTCACCAGCCTACAGTTAGGCAAACGATCTACAGATGGAGACACTTTGGGACTGTGGCTACTCTACCAAGAAGTGGGCACCCAGTCAAAGTGGCCCCAAGAGCACAACAAAGACTCATCAATGAGGTAAAGAAGCAACCCTGAGTGACAGCCAGAGAGTTGAAGGCATCATTGGAACTGGCTGACATCCATGTTCATGAGTCTACAGTATGTAAAACACTGACCAAGCAGAGTGTCTGTGGCAGGACACCACGAAGGAAGCTGCTGCTTACTACAAAGAACATTGCTGCACACATGAAGTTTGCGAAAGAACCCACTGATACTCCAGAGTGGTGTTGGCAAAATGTTTTGTGGACTGATGAAACAAAGATTGAACTGTTTGGAAAGAACATGCCACACTACATCTGGAGTAAAAAGGGCACTGCGTATCATCACAAAAACATCACCCCAACCGCAAAGTCTGGTGGAGAAAGCAACATGATTTGGGCCTGTTTTGCTGCATCAGGGCCTGGCCAGTTTGCAGTCATTGAAGGGAAGATGAATTCTCAAGTGTATTAAAAAATGTGAGAACGTCTGTACATCAGCAGAAGCTCTGTAGATGTTGGGTGATGCAACAGGACAATGACACAAAACACCAGAGCAAGTCCACAAGAGAATGGATTCAGAAAAACAAAATCCACCTTATGGAGTGGCCAAGTCAGAGCCCAGACCTCAACCCAACAGAGTTGCTCTGGAATGACTTGAAGAGAGCCATACGCATGAGACGTCCAAAGAAAATGACAGAGCTAAAGCAGTTCTGGAGGAAGAATGGGCTGGAATCCCTCCTGAATGCTGGGCGGCTCTGATCCACAGCTACAGGAAGCGCCTCGTTGAGGTTATTGCTGCCAAAGGGGTACTGATTCCAAGGGTTCACTTTTCCACTAGCATTTTGAATGCTGAAGGAGTATGTTCAATAAAGGCATGGAGGATCAGAATTGTGGGGGGTTTATGTGTTATTATTTTAGGCACACTATATTTCTCAATATTGTTGACGTAGATGATGGTTAGATCACATTTTATGATAAATTAATGCAGAACACCGTGAAATTCCAAAAAGTTTGCATACTTTTTCTTGCAACTGTATTTCTGTTTCTTCTGACAGAAGTATCTATATTCTGTGTGCAAAGAGTGGATCTTTTGGAAAAGGTCCTTTGTATCAAAAACACAAAGCAGTTCTTATACTCTTTTAAGTTAGTGGTTTACAGGCAACATCAGGAATAAACATAATTATGGAAAAGCCTAACAATTATTCATATGATGTCCTTCCTCAGGCATGTAGATTCTGGCTCTAACAAAGAGCCTTGTAGTCTTCTATCCTACCAGAGTTTTTGATGCCTTTGAATGGTTTTATCTCACTCTGAGCCTTTCGTCATGGTTCTTATTCTTGCTTTCTAATTGAATAATTAGAAACACCTTTCATAGGCAAATATCAACAAAAATATTACACCATTGAGAAAGGGACTGCCAAAACCCAACATCAACTTGACATTATGTTCTTGCCAGCAACTACTTTACATATAAATAAAAACACCAATATATATATATTTGTCCATGTATGTATTTTTGAACATAAAAAGATTACCTTATTAAAATGACAACTCAATGACCTAGAAAGTACTTTATAGTATATATCTTTATAGCCTATTTCTTAGTTTGATAAAAACTTTTCTAATGGTCAAGGCTTTGACAATTGCAAAATGCTGTAAAGACACTGATTCCTTACTACTCATAGTTAAGAGACATACATATTATTGATACCACTTTGTCACTACGGAAAGAGAGAGAGTCAAGATGTGGTGTCAATATTTTAGTGAGAATCGTGGACTATTTGCTTTCTGAACTATGGCAAACATTGTACACTGTGGTGAGACAAAGTAGGAGCGGGAATCTATTAGTTTACTTTTCCAATTTGTTGAAAAAGACTTTCTTATACTATAATAACAGACAAACTTCTGTGCAATGTCTCACCTATAACTAGGTTAATGGAGCACATCTTGGTAATCAAAATGTCATGCACATACAGGCAAAACTACACATTATATATGGGAAATGCATAACTACATATTACACTCCTCCAGCCTTCTTGTTTTGTTTGCTTTCTTTTTCTGTTTGTTTTTCTGAGTGACAGCTGATATGTGGTACATGAGAACTGAGAACACAGAAATTGCTTTCTTGGAAATGAAGCCAGAAGTATTATAGCAATCTTCTCTGAGAGAGCATTAAGAAATTATCCAAAGCCGGACACAAAGCTAGCAGTAAGAGTTAAATTTCTCTTTAAAGCACATAGTTCCCAGGACACATAGTTTCATTAGGCACTACTGTCTACCACCATGGTAATCACTAAAATATATTTTTGGTACCCTGAAAAAAAAATCAAATGGCTGCCATAAAAAACATTAAAGATATCAAATAAACATACTATGTCTTTAAAAGACCGTATATTAACTATATTCTGTATACACAAATCACTGTTGCCAATGGAATTAGAAAAATAAGAGAAAGCAGTGTCTTTCTCCCAGACAGTGGAATATGACTGAAAAGACTATCTGATTTGAGCATACCTTTGGGCAAATATCCTGATTTTATACAGGTGTATTGCACAAATCAATTGTAGGTATCTTTCAATATTGCACTAGAGGTCACAAAATGTCTGGATCTTAATTGGTTGCTTTAGCAGATAAAGATTCAGTTGTTATAAACAGTGCATGTTCCATGTGTCTAAAACATTATTAGGTTTAATGGTTGGACATAATGTTATCTCTTAAACAACTAAGAACAGTTACAATTACAATAATAATACAATGCATTTATTATACTTTTCTCTACCAAGTTTATAAAAATGAAAATAAAATAAAACCCAGATGGTGACATTACGTATTAAATCGTAAACTTACTTGAGAACATGTATCTCTCACTTCTAATTATACTCTGCAAAAGAAAAAGTTTTCTTCCATGATAAAATCTCAAACTGAATATCACATATTTGTCTAGCATGAGTCTATATCTCTTCTCAGATAGTGCCTAGACTGGAAACGTTTGTACACAGAAACAGGTACACAGGTAGATTTAAACAGGAGAGCTTGTAAAAGACCTCGTAATAATATGCTCTCTTTACCTTGCACTTTTGTAAGTGTCAGAGTTCACAATAGTATATTATAGTGTATTTGAAATAATATTTCTAACCACTGGC
The DNA here is from genome assembly GCA_020746105.1 of Trogon surrucura. Lineage (NCBI taxonomy): Eukaryota > Metazoa > Chordata > Aves > Trogoniformes > Trogonidae > Trogon > Trogon surrucura. The sequence continues at coordinate 43,111,771 of CM036620.1, forward strand.
ATGTTAGTGAAAACATAACTTAGTAGAAAACAACTTGGAGGGGATCTTAAAATACTCTTTAGTATTCCCCAAACCATTACCAACCATACATTAAATCCTTAGAGTGTTTCTATCTAAAGACTTCCTTCAGAACTAACGTTTCATCTGGTCCATATACTAATTTCTCACAAGACTTAAACATTAGGATGTTAATATACTGGTTATGTTCACGGGCTCGTGCCTCCCTCTAGTGCCTGTATCTGTTCTGTGTATTTTTAACTGGATTTTAGAGGTTACAGTCAGAGCAAAAACTGAAATTTGGTGAGGTAGGTCAAAGAATCCAAGCAAGGAGAAATGAGTTTGAAGTGAGATATTTGCTACCTGACTATAAATATTTATTAGTTTTCAGTTTGATTTTGTTGTTTGTTTTATTTTGGGGGGGGGATGGGGGTAAGGTAAGAGAAAAATTAAGCAAATACAGTCTTTATTTTACATCTACTAGCTTCTTCAATGGGAAGATATGCCATTAAGCTTTTTTATCTAAATCTATTTCACTGTGAAATCTACAGATTACTTGGAAAGTTCATGCTTAGATTTAACTAGATCACAAAAACTTGGGTTTGGTAGACTCTCCAAAGAAGTGGCCACCTTCAAGGGGACACATGCAATGATGTGAAGAACTTTATAAAAGGAAACAGCTTTTCCCCCATACCCTCTTATTCCTATTTAAGATAGGAAAATAGTTTGAAGTACATCATATCAGTCATATCTACTGTTTACTGACAGGCATTAGAGATTCTAGTTATTGCTGTTTAATGTTGTATTATGATTGGAATTGAACAATTAAATTCCTTTGAATTAAACTAAAAAAGTATTTTAATATTCACCTTCCTCCAGTACAATGCATTTGCAAATGTAACCGGATGCAATTTCACAACTTCTTCATGTTCACAGACCAGAACATAAAGGGTTCATGACTTGAAGAGTCAGCATGGAATCACTGGTGTAGTCTGACACTTTTGTATTGAAAATGGTAGCATGCAACTGATAAAACTAGATCATTTTATTTCTGTGTTAGATTAAATAAAAGTATATCTAATTCGTGAATGTATGAATGTTAATTTTCATAAGTTGTTTATCTCACTTACCATAGGACATTTCTTTTGTACCATTCTTGAATTCTGCAGGACACTCTCTTCTAGATTTTACGCACGGAAAATAATCTTGTTTAGTAGTATCATTCATCTTATTTTGTGTAATAGAAAAGTTAAGTTAAAACCTGGCAAGTTCTTACCAATCAAATATGAGGTAATATTTTTAACCATATTTTCCCAGGTATATCTAAATCTGAACAAGGCAGGATGTTCTCCAGCTAGTTAATACTTCCCCCATTATTCCTTTGTTACTCTGAATAATTTCATATGCTATATTCAGCCTATTTACTTTGTATCTCACAAAACAGAATTACCGAGCAGTATATTAGAAACCTAAGTATGAATCGGCCACGTAAACAAAGCGAATATCAATGACTTCAAAGCCCTATCAACTTTTCCACCCAGTGAGATGGGTAAAGCTATTTTACTCTGACAATATTTCTACTGTGACTCTCTGACTAGTTGTTTTCCCACAAGTGTCTTGCATTTTGGATGAATTTTGGTCAGGTGAAATAATTTACTTTTTTGTGTTCACTTTCAGAGAAGATTTACGTAAACAATCTCTTAGGTAAAAAGCAAATGTCATGAAGCTATCAGACTATTTCTATTAGAAATTATTAAATGAATATGCACATTATTGATGGTGAGAATATCCAAGCATTTATCAAGTAAGGAAACCAAGCTAGTTCTAATAGTGTGTAATTAACATTGATTATTAGTAGAGCTTCATGATTTTTAACTAAATTAAATAAATCAATATAAAAATACCATAAGGCACTTTTAAATACAACATAATAAATAAGAGTTTACATTTCCATACATTGTATTACAGTGAGATCTACATATAAAGTTACTATTTCCATTTTTAAAAAACAGCTTCCCTGTTTTTAAAAGAAAGGTATATTTCAAATTGAAGTACAGATATACATAAATACAAGCAACAGAAGTAACTTTATTTGGAACATTACTCAAAGCCTCTCTTTGTGAGAAAAGCAAGAGAACCTTAAGATTTATTGCTCTATTGTCTAAATGAAGGTGCCTGTGCACTATTAACAACGCCTGTGCCATTCAATCTTCCAAACAGTTGGAGGACATATGCTTTCATGCCTGAAGAGTCAAAAGTACGAGAACTTACTACAAAATTTGCTATGTTAGATAAGTGAATGTACAAAGTGTTTCTGGGTAGAACTAGCCTATCATAGGAAAGTAATAATCTGACAAAAAAAAAAAAAAATCATCTGATGTTTCAGAATACCACTCCACACTGCTGAGAAAATGTCTGCATACCATCCCCTGCTCTCCAGTCATTCTTTCAGCCTTCTCTCCCCTTTCAGTTTAATGTACGTTTTTCCTTTTATCACCAATTTGGATCAGTCTTGGAAATAATCAAGAGGTATCCTCTGGTTGAAAACTGCCTCAGACTACATATCCAGTCAGTATACGTATATACAAATGAGTCTCAGACATGAAAGCTGGGCAGAGGCAGTTAAATTATTCATTTCATTTATCAACCACAAAGATGGTGCTTTGAAGAAAACTCTGTGGATGCTGAGAGTGTGCACAGTAACATGGCCTCAAGAGTCTAATAAAACACTACTGGGCAAGTTAAAGTGGACTGTCTTCTTTTTATATTCTAATATCTATTTTTTTTTTGCAATATAAAAATGCTTCTTAGAAGAAAGCTTCTAGAAGAAAGGGAGTTTGTATATCAGAATGTTTCCATCAAGGATATGTATACAGTCAAAGAAAAACAGTGAGGTGCAAGTTTCCATGCTGGGAGCCTTGTGAGCCTATGGGCTCACTGAAGAGTTGTAACAGAATCCATCGTATCTTCTGAGAGCCTCTCCCACCCAAAAGAATGCAAAGAAAGCTCAAAACTAGCATCTCCTCTGCGGGAGTAGCTGCTCACATATCCAGTTATGCTCTCATCGTCTGCAACAATCAAGCTCACAGGAACACTGGCAATGACACACTTCTCTGTATTTAATATCGGCTTCCCTTTGTTAAGTTAATTCAGTTCTCTTCTCCCATCTGACCTTCAAACAAAGGTTTGGGAAACAAGGGTGAAAGCCAAAACCAAACCGAGTCCAAAGAGATAATAATCTCTCTTTCTTTGTGTTAACTCTGATGGATGTGACAAAGTTCCTTTCTCAGCCCTCACAAACTCTATAAAAGATTCCACTGACTAGAACTAATCAAGCTTTACTAAAAATCGGCAGTGAATTAGACCCTGAGTTTTTCCTCTGGTTCAGAACGGTTTTGCATTTTATTATAAAGTCAGAAGATAAAAGGCCAGTTGTGCTTAATCACTGAAAGAAGGGACTGATGTATCACTTTTTGTCAATGTTTATTTGTTACTGGGTGATTACAAACCCCGAAATGTGGTATTACGACACTTGCTGCTCAGTTTATCAGCGTTTACATACACAATGGGTAAATCAGCTTTGAATTAGTGCTTCCCTGTAATTCTCAAAAATTTATCTGGAAGTGGATATGCAGACTGCATATTTGAATGTATGTACACTGTACAAAAAGTGATCTTGTCCACACTAACTCTGATGTTGATTTGGGGTACTACCAACCATACAAAACAGGAGTTTTGCTTACATATTTTTTCTGTAAAAGGTAAAAATTGGCTTGCTTTCTTTGGTATAGTAATGTGTAGGCCAGGATCTGAAAAAAAAAAAAAAAGACAATCAAACCCATATAAGTCTTTGCCTAGACTTCTATAGCACACACATTATTTCCTGTAAGAATAGGTATAAAATCGTATAAAATCATGTAACTCATGCAGACCTTAGCTGTAGTTGCAGCATATTTATTAGCAGGATGGAAAGATTTCTACTTGTTCCAATGTATATTTTGCTAAATCTTTAGAGGTCACCTCTAGGCTAAACTTTTAATGAAGTCCAGCAGCTGACAAACAGCTGCTCGCTAAGATGTTTATTACATTTAGTTTTCCAGATCAGACACCATTTTCATGTCCAGTACAACATCACATCCACCTAAGCACATATTGGCCTGATGCTTTCCAATATGTACCAAAGCAAACAGAAGGACTATCTAATGTCACTTAATTTTGAAATACGGCCTTTGAATACAGAGAGAAATCTGAGATTTTTTTAAAACTGTTGCCCAGCTTGGGTTGGCAGCAAGCAACTGTCAAAAAATGAAAGCTACCTTTCAGAGAATGTACTCCTTTGTTACTTTAGTTCTTGAACGTTTTTCCCTTGTACTACTGGACAAACACACATATTGCTACGACTTTATTGACTGTCCTTACAGAGCTAAGGAGAATCTTAAAGAGATATGCTTACGGAGATAAAGAGAATGCTTAAGGAGATGTATGAAAGTGTTAGTTCTCAGATGTAATTTAATTACAAAGAGACTAATGTATTGCTCAGAATCAAAATTGACATGACATGTTAGACATAGTAAGATACTATATCCAATACACTTAGCTCCTAGGCATGAAGAAATAATTTCAAGAAAATTTTTTTTTTCATCTTTGAGCTGCAGTCTTTGCAAAATAAAGAATACCTTGATTCGAATATGGGATTACTGGAATGACAGTATGGAATATCAGATCAAAGGCAGGTTCTGTCAGTATTAGTAAGGAACTCATTGCCTCCACAAGCAGAATGTTAATTTGCATGACTAAGCTTATTAGCGATATGATCTTTCATTAACTTGAATATTCATTATTCTTCTTCCTCTCTCTTCCCATATACATGCTTGAGGACAAGGTTTATGATACTTTCTAGCCAAAGGACTTGGCCATTTAAACAACAGCAAGTAAGCTGCCCCATATAAGCCAGTGGGGTGGTCCCACAGTCCCACACAACAGCAAAGGAAAAGCACAGGAGAAATTGTGATTCTGAGTCATAATTCATTTCCTGGTGTGCTCATGGATTGCACAACTTCTCATTACTCCCTTGCATGGGGTGGATCAAAAAAATTCAATTTAGACAACAAATATTAGAACTTAAAATGTGAACAAATGAGTACAGCGAGAGTCAGCTCCAACTGAAACAAATACAGCGTTCTGCATACAAGTTTAAAGCCTGCTCTTTGAACTTGACAGAAAATCCTGTAGACTCGCTTTAGATTTTTTTTAAATCATTAAATTAAAAACACCTGATGGAAGCACTTGATAAGCTTCTGACAGAACCATGCTATTTCAGAAACCACTGGTTTCAAGTGAAAGTTATACAAATTGTCCTGCATTAACCCTCAGCACAATAATCTGTGTTTCCTAAATAGTTCCAAAGAAGCCCATCTGTGGACTACTTGAGAAGACAAAAATGAAGTCTTTCAGGGTCCTGAAGAGTTTGCAGGAGCACGCAATTTGAATTAGAGATGAGAGCATCTGGGTTCTACACATTTCTTAAGTGTGACTATAGAAACTCTGAAATTACTGACTTTCTGTCCCAGAGGAGGGGTCTAGGTTTATTTAAACTAATAATTTAAATAGCTTCATTTTGGACTAGAAAGATACCAGGTTTTGAAATCTCAAACAAATGGAATTACCCTTCTCAAAACAAAACAAAATTCGTATTTTAGAAAGACTCTCTCTATTAGTTGGCAGTGAGTAGTTCTGAAATTGCATACCCTACTGATAGGTTTCTAATAAGGAACTATGTCCTACAGCTCAAAGTAGGTAACTGCTAGATTGAAAGTGGTTTATATGAGCGAGACATACTAGCTGGTATTAAAATTGTTCCAATTATTACATTCTTTTAAAAGGGAAAGTTTTAGTAAGTAGTCTTAAAGGTTTCAGCTGCAGCATTTTCTAAGAAAATGTGTTGAAAGCATCTCTTTTAGCTGGATCAGATCAGACTGCCATTGAATAACTCAAGAATATAGACAACATTACTGTAAAATATCTACTTACAGTAAAACTGAGTATTATCATAACAAATTACATTACCAAGTGTCCTTCATTTTACTTGGTACTCTGTTACAGATGACTGTAACTGGGAGGTATTATGACTTATTAAGTTGTGAATGAGACTCTACTACAAAGTTTTGAGCAAAGAGGAGATACAAGTGTTAAAGAGAACCAGCATATGTTATTTTGCAGTTATTAAGTGAAGGTCAAGTTAAAATAATTTGGTTTGGTAAAGAGCAGTACATAAGATATCATAATCAAAGCAGAATTGTATTCAAAATTCAGCATTAATAGGATCTAATAAGAATTAAGTTATTTGGGCGATTTTTGGTCATCATTGTATTCTAGCTTAGAAAGGAACCCAGAAGACAGTTATACAGTAAAATAGTACAGATGAAAAGACAAGATCAGGCCAGACAAGAAAACTCATCAGGCAAGCAAAGGTGTAAAGTCCTGCTGAACATGGTCCATTTTTAACTCTGCAAGCTCCAGGAAACTGTGATGGGATTCCAGGTTGTAGAGATTGGACTGCCAATCTTCGCAAAGGACACAGGGTATCTTCCTTCTGCGTGAGTGAGATTCAAAAGAACTTGGAGTGTTAAATGCAAACTGTCATATTCTAAGGTGGGATCAGGCAAGAAAGAAAAGACTAATGCACCATATTTTCACACAGAGTTATCATGAGGTACATAATGGAGCAAGTGTTCTTCAGCTGAATCTCTGGAGTACTCCTATTTGTTGCATGAGTTCCGCATGAGGATATAACAAGGTGGATAGATGATGGCAGAGCGGTGGATGTGGTCTACCTTGACTTCAGTAAAGCATTTGACACAGTCTCCCACAGCATCCTTGCTGCTAAACTGAGGAAGTGTGGTCTAGACTCTCGGGTAGTGAGGTGGACTGTGAACTGGCTAAGGGGAAGAAGACAAAGAGTTGTGGTCAATGGGGCGGAGTCTGGTTGGAGACCTGTATCCAGTGGAGTGCCTCAAGGGTCGGTACTGGGACCAGTATTATTCAATATATTCATCGATGACTTGGATGAGGGACTAGAGAGTACTATCAGCAAGTTTGCTGATGACACCAAGCTGGGAGGAGTGGCTGACACACCAGAAGGCTGTGCTGCCATCCAGCGAGACCTGGACAGGCTGGAGGGTTGGGCAGGGAAAAATTTAATGAAATACAACAAGGGTAAATGTAGGGTCTTGCATCTGGGTAGGAACAACCTCGGGTTCCAGTATAAGTTGGGGAATGACTTATTAGAGAGCAGTGTAGGGGAAAGGGACCTGGGAGTCTTGGTGGACAGCAGGATGACCATGAGCCAGCACTGTGCCCTTGTGGCCAGGAAGGCCAATGGCATCCTGGGGTGTATTAGAAGGGGGGTGGTTAGTAGGTCAAGAGAGGTTCTCCTTCCCCTCTACTCTGCCCTGGTGAGACCCCATCTGGAATACTGTGTCCAGTTCTGGGCCCCTCAGCTCAAGAAAGACAGGGAACTGCTGGAGAGAGTCCAGCACAGGGCAACTAGGATGATTAAGGGAGTGGAGCATCTCCCTTATGAGAAAAGACTGAAGGAGCTGGGGCTCTTTAGTTTGGAGAAGAGGAGATTGAGGGGTGACCTCATTAATGTTTACAAATATATCAAGGGTGAGTGTCAGGAGGATGGAGCCAGGCTCTTCTCGGTGACAACCAATGATAGGACAAGGGGTAATGGGCTGAAACTGGAACATAAGAGGTTCCGCTTAAACTCAAGAAGAAACTTCTTCTCAGTGAGGGTGACGGAGCCCTGGAACAGGCTGCCCAGAGAGGTTGTGGAGTCTCCTTCTCTGGAGACATTCAAGACCTGCCTGGACACGTTCCTGTGTGGCATAGTCTAGGCATTCCTGCTCTGGCAGGGGGATTGGACTTGATGATCTTTCGAGGTCCCTTCCAATCCCTAACATTCTATGATTCTATGATTCTATGTCAGCTGATGCTGCAATTCCTTGCCAAATACTGTCACATTGAAGTAGATGACAAACTAAGACAGCTTGGATTAAAAATTGTACTCATCATACAAAGATGACATGCTTGCAATCTCGTGACATATTTTCCTGTTCTCAACTCATGTCTATAGATGTTCAGGTTTGAGGATGCTTTAAAGGCCAGGCTAATTTTATACTAGTACCTTGCTTTAATTAACGCTCTTGCTGGGGAAAATCCAGTTCTTTGTAAACTGCATCAACAGTTCCATTTCAGTACCGGATATCTGTACAATGCACATAGTATTTATGTCCCAAAAACAGAAGTCTCAAAGGAATGCTGACAGATAGAAGATTAATGATTTTTTTTTTCCTGGCAACAGAATTCTTTGTTTTGCTAAAAGTATTTTAAGTGATTAAAGTCATATTCATACAATTTTCTATAAAGAAACCAGAAATGTCAATGAACAGGAATTACTCATACTGAATTAATATATCATTAAAAAAAAGTCAGAAATCAAATGGATATATATCTATGTGATTCAGATCAGTCCACAAAAAAAAGAATGTTTTAGAAGGTATTAATCTTCAAACTCATGTAATAAGTCAGTTGAAATGTATTTTCAAAATAAGAATTTAACAACCCCCCCCACTATTTTTCATTTTTAAACAGATTTACAAAAAATTATAGGAAACATTTGAAAGAGAAACAAACAAAAAAAAAGTAATTTCAAACAAAGCAGCTTAAGTCTAAAGAAAAAATTATGCTGATATGACAAAATAATAGGTTCTGCTTTCAGTTAGAGTCACTAAAACAATACTGAATTTGCTGAGCTATGGATGATATGCCATTCAGGAACAAAGTTGTTACGTTCAGTAACAAGACAGTTTTTGCATTATGTAAGGTTTTTGCGGAAAAGTCTTACATGTTCTCATTATCTCTGAACACTTAGGAGGAAGCAAAGAGCAAGCAAACTGTCCTCACAGTTTACATGAGGAAAAGGTTTCTGTTTATTATAATGATATCTTGAATCTTTTTAATCCTCTGTTAAAAAGAGCAAAACAGCTGCATTTGAAGCCCTTCCAGCTGCATATTGCTCAGTTGTTACTTTTTCATGGAATTTGGGGATAGGTGTCATTAGACTGAAGGGAGTTGGGTCATGCTTAACAATTAACTCTGCTAATATAGCTGATGTGTCCAAATGTTCCTTTCGGATATCTGTGTAAACATTTTCTCTTGATAATTCTCTACTCCCCATTTCTTACAATAATGAATTGGCAGCTCCTTCCACTATCTAGAGTCCATGCTTATCAACTTTTAAGTTAAATATATACAAATGCAATTTCTGTATTGGTAAACAGATCAAATAATGATATTTCCAGAGATTGATAAGGTGACCTCAGAAAGCAGATTATGAATTTACATTAGCGCAGACCAGACATCTCTATTTATAATAATTGATCAAGAAAGATTATGAATTCTACACTGCAGAATACTTCTACAATTGTGACCTGATTGAATTACATTTCACTGACAAGTCAGTCATTGTATAACAGTCTTTAATCCAGACCATTTATGTTGCAGTTAGATAAGGACTGATCTCGGAAGGAGCTAAGGCTTGAGATAGGAGAGTTAACGGAACTCAGTGCTTTACAGAATCAGGCCACAGAGAGTAAACTTTGTAGTGGCCAAAGAGGTAAGGAGAAGAAGAGCCAGAAGGACAAAGTATATTCAAAATCAAGTAAGTTACTTTGCAAAAAAAAAAAAAAAAAAGAGTAGCAAACAATATACGCTGAGGTTATACAATTAAACAATGCATCATGATACCATCACACAGCAGCAGCAAAGGGAATAAACAATTCTGTTGGGAAGCACAGTAACATGGAGTCAAGTGCCATTAGACTAATGAGACAAATGTGCTTTTCCTTTTTCCACTACTAAACCAAGATACAGTATTTCACCTCTCCTTTCTCCTGCCTTTCAGATATTTTATTCTTCAGTGCTCTGTCCTTCATTGTGTTTTGTAGAGTCCTTAACAGGACAGCTCCTTAATCATCGTTACAATCACCAGGGTCGGTTCCAGTACAAAAGCACCAAGTATATGTCTTAGCTATGAATCCCATTCTTGAGAGATATAAACACACAGAAGTAACAAAAATGTCTACATTAAAAGCCATGATATACATCTGCTGCTGCCAAACACCACCGCACGATTCACTGAGTCCCGCCCTGTTTGAGCTATGCACGTAGACATTTGTTCAGACCCAGAACTGATACGCTCGGCAGAGATTAGCTCCTAATTTCCATGTAAGCCTGGTATCATTCAGAAAACAAGCACCATGCAAACCCAGAGTCCAGACCTAGCAGGCGTCTTCAGATCACACCTAGCACACACTGACAGGAGTGACCTACTTCCATGCTTCAACTGTTTGTGACTGCTTATGTCTGTGGAGAGAAACGAGGAAACTAGTCACAGCCTTCATATCAGGAGGGAGGAAATCAGAGCCTGTAACTTCAGTTGTTCAACTCATGAATCTCCAAGATCTCTGCCTCCTCCCTGACCTGCACTTTGCACTTTTGCCTGTCTTTGAATAGTCACTGAGCTATTTTTCATAGGGCATATCTGCATTAGCCCTACTCACTGTGCCTTTGACCAGATCACAGAATTTCTTTTCTTTCACAGATGCCCAGCTGGAAGATTCAGTCCAAGTGTCATTAAATGTGCTTTGTGGTAGGTTCGCAGGGGAAGCAACTACCACTAGCAAGAGAATGACTCTTTCCCTCCCTATTCCTTACCTCTTGTTTCTGCAATTTCAATTAGTTCTAGAGCAAATCAAAACACAACAAAGGCCACAAAGTTGATAATAGTTATTTAAATATTCAGTAAACATTATTCTGTAACATATTAACCTATCAGTGTGCAACATCTGTATTTATTTAGCATACTCTGATCATTGCTAATAGCATCAGAAATAAGAAAACTAGTCGAAAGTTTGAGCAACTCCTCGTGAAAACTATACAGTAGCAGAGGAACAAACAGCATGCTGTTCAATTGTCATCATCTTCACCCTTCATCCTTACCACCTGCTCCACACTTTTTCTCCTGAACCAACTTCCCTCATTAAAGGTGCTGTACACCTTCAGTTACAGACCCCACTGAGGGAACCTTCATGCCTGTCTCTGTAAGCCTGACTTAACACTCTCTTTGCAACAGTGTCCTCTCTGCCTGACAGGCCTACCTTTTACATTGCTTTCTGCTGCTTGCTTTCCACCTACTAAGATACAAACAGTGCCCTGGTTTAAAAAAAAAAAACCCTCAAGAAAAACAAGAGAAGGAAAAAAATTATTAAAAAAAAAAAAAAAAGATGAGGCACTGGTAAAATCTTTTTGCTCTGCTAAAGCAAAATCTTGCAATTCATCTCTATCAATGCACACAGCTGTACATATTGATTAAGGATAAAAATAAAAAATCCTTCCCTGCTATTAGCTCATCACACAGAAGGCCTTGCCCATCCACAGTGTTCTCACAGGGCATGGGACTTTCTTCAACTCTTGAATCTTTCTAGACATGCTGAGAATAGCTCTTTGTCTTCATGAACTAGAGGACAGAACTGTGACATGGAAGAAGAAGATAAGGCTCCTCTGGAATAGCTCAGATTCTGCCTGTCTGGCCCATAAAAGTCTAGGAACATTTGTACTTCCTTTCCCATGGTCATAAACTCTGGAGAGAATGTGGAACTTGTGTCAAAGGGGAAGACTACTTATTTAGTGAGTTATGTTGCTTATCCTTATTCAAGAATTTGTCTGAATCAGACGATTGCTATCAGAAACATCCTCTTCTGCTAAGAACCATGGGGGTATTCTTGTCCTGTAGGCCTTGTTTGAGATGGGGAAAATCCTAATTTAAGACTTCCTGGACTCTTTTTCTTTTCCTCCCATATGCAATCTTGGCTCTTGGACAGTTATGGTAAGGGCTCATATTTCAGTGCTCAAAAGGACCAAATTCAAGCTGAGTTGTGCAACAATATTACACATAAGTTGATTAAGAATTGTCAGTTATAGCAAAATGAAATGAACAATGAGAAACTCTCTGCTGGACAGAAAGGACAATATAAAAGCAAACTAGGAAATAAGCCAGTGTAACAGATTAATAGAGAATTAACACTTGCTCTGACTGATTCTTCTGCCTCTGAAACTTCAATTAGCAAGACGGTCCTCTCTCTCGGTCCATTGATTGCCTCTAAACCACAATAAAATATGAAGAAAAAGCAATTCAACTTACCCAAGTTGGTTGTACAAACATTCTCTTCCCTTCTGTTCCTGGGAAAGTAGCTACTATGGATGGCAATGTACGGGTCACTGCTCCCTTAGGGACACTGAATACTAGCAAGAGAGACTGGTTTTATACTGGCAGTATACTGGCAGTATTTAGCATTTGTCTGCATTTGGATAGATTCCAGTCATTGTTCAGTTTTGAATAAACTAAGTGTTAGGGCATTGGGTATGTAACAGATTATTTTTATAACACATTTTATGAATATGAGCCTACTTCTTTGGATTTATATTTATCTTCATTTTTTACTGACTGTAAAAGTTGCAACAATTTACAAAATGCGTATCAATGAAAATTAAATTCAGCACGCAAAAACAAATTATACGAAGTATTGCAATTAGGTTCACTAAATCCAAGCAGAGTGACGATATTCACACGTGACTTCGTTAACTTGTTATTATTAGTTATATAAAAGTAGCTCAAATTATCACTCTCCTACATCTGTAACAAGTTTGCATGACATAATTCACTGGCTATTCTGACCAAATGATGTAAGAACCACAGGTTTCATGCCAAGAACTCTCATGAAAATGTGATTTGACATCAGCTACTTCTGATCTTTTCAAGACAGAGTTGCAGTGCAACTTGATCAATAGTGATTAAAAGTTATTCTTCAAAAGTGGCAGTTTTCTAGCATGATCCTTTCCACCCCTTTTCCAGATCGAGGAACATTCATATTTCACTTGCCACTCCATGTATGAATCTGTTTCAAATTTTTAGGGTTTCGCTACTCTGAGGAGTACGTCTCCACCAAATAAGACAGCATTTACCAAAATATTCTATATACGTAACCGGAATCTTAAACAAAAGGAAAGCAGTACCTTAGGGTAATAAAAAATAAATCAATCCAGCATTTTGTATTTTATCCTTTATCCAAACTAGTAAATCCAAGAGAGAATATTCAAAAGCCAAAACAAAAACTAAGTCAGAGTTAAGACTTACGATACACACAAGTAACTCCATGACTCCCGCAATTATCTCTGAAACAGGTACTGTAAATAGAAGTATTTAAAAGGTTATACTATTAATGCAGAAACATTGTAACACATACATATGTATGCATATGTGTATATTCAAGAAACAACCATCAGTAAGAGTATGAAGAAAAATATGAGTTTTCTCTCACCTGGGATTAAACACTCTGGACCACGTGATTATAAAATGTCATTACCACAAGACAGTTGCAGGTTTTTGCATTGCTTAGCCAGGCAAATCAGTGACAACTGGTCAAGAAATATAAACTCTGATCTTCAGGTTCAAGAAAATATCTACTTTTTCCTCCAGGAATAATGTTGTTATTAGTGTTATTCTCTACAAATTCTTATTTGCTTATTGTAATAAATAAAGGCTGCATTCAGGGAAACTTGATTAACAGTATATATAGCAGGAAAAATGAAGGATAGACTAAAAGCTCACTAGATAATATGATATAAACAAAAGACAACCTTGTTGTCTTTTGTTTATATCATATTATTGAATTTTAGTTGAATTAAAATTTATTGAAATATTATTGAAATATTATTGAAATTTAGTTGAATTTTAGTACTGATGCTCTAGAAATTGGCAACTATCTATGCATATCTACATAGAGCCATACAACATACTGGTTACAGTTCTATTTTTCTTTTACTGGCATTTTGATGAACGGTTGTTTTTTTGACAGATCACATGGCCTACAACAATACAAAAACGTACTGCAAACTCAGTGCAAAATGTAAAGACCATTTAGACAGCAGCATGATTCGACTCAGCTAAACCCAGAAATTTTGTAGCATTGGTCAAAATATTGCTAATCATTTTACAAATTGGAAATCTCATTGCGACAAAAAAAAAATTGCAAGAAAGCTGTCATTTTTTTAACACTCTCTTTGCCTTTCACTTTTGCAATTTACTAAAAAGAGAAATCCCACATTTTCCAAGAACACCATTTAACAGGTACTATCTTACAATATTTTTCAGGGATAATAATAATATAGAAAAAGTACTATAATTTTATCCCTGGTATTTTTCCTTTTAGTTGATGATGAAGATCATGTCCACACTATTCTTGAGAGTCATTCTAGTACAGGCATCCCTATAAGCACCTCCTTCCTGCATTCACACAGCAGACCTTTTGGGATTTGTTCTGAGTTCCAACCTTTCTACACCACAGCTGTTCTACAACCTTACACATTCTACACAAGGAGCTCTACCTTACCCCAGAAGTCTCTCGAAGCAAAACTGGTGGAAGTCATATCTCTGCATTAACAGCTGTCTATACTTTCTTGTCAGGGCCCTTCTACATCCTGGAAGCTAACAGCCTTCATGAGGTAAAATGCCCCACATCTGTCTTCATGGGGCTGGACTGCTGGAATATCTACACAAAACAGGACAGTGCTTCCTGTCCCCATCCCAGGCTGATCCCAGGTCCTGCAGAGGTGAGGCAAGCCAGAATGTCCCACATGCGGGCTCCCTTCACCACCTCACAGGTTGTATGAGCCTGTGCCTTGAAGAGAATCTACAACCCTAACCAGAGAGCTTAACACCACAGGGGTACAGAGAGGGCCACCTGCAAGGAACAAGAATGAAGAAACCATTCTTTAGTTTATGTAAGAGGTGAAGAGCAGTAAATTTTGGGGACCAAGTCGAGAGACACACATTTAACTCCTGCTAAAAGCCAGGAATATGTTTTACTGTTTCCCAGGCCAAAATGTCCTTCCTCAGAGCTTACAAAGAAATGGATCTTATAACCGGCCTCCAAAGAATTGCTGTACTGTACACTGCAGTACTCAAAAGAAAAACAAACAAGGAACTGGATGAGATGACCCTGTCTCCCTACCCCTGAAATTAGGTGGCCCAGGAGTTTTGGGCTCTTGTTCACAAAAGATGAAGACATATTATCAGACAAGCAACATCAAAAGGTGACTCTTCAGTGACCAGCTATCAGTGAACACCATCTGACCTTCAGCAACATTGATTCCTACCACTGATTCTGATCTACTGATGCTGCTCGATCAGTTAAAGTTTCAGATTGTGTCTATTACAGCAAACACCTACTTGCGGACCCATAAAATATTTTAAAAACATATCCAAGTGCAGATATCTTACTGTAAACCTATGTGAACTAGTGAATATACTTCCTAGGGGTTTTAAAAACACTAACATGACAAAAAGAAATCTGCTCTCTAAAGTGTTTCAATAGATTTTGAAATGGACTTTCACCTCTATAAACAAGAGCTTCATTGACCTCACTGAAATTACTGTAATTCATTCTAGATGCATGTTAAATCCTTCATGCTCTGCAGATTTACTGAAATAGACAGGAAGAACGGTGATGTGCAAGAATGCCATGCACCTGCAACTCAAAGCACAGTTAGCAGAATTTCTAGAGCATCCTGTCTGAACAAGCAGCTTATTTAGTCCTTCGTGACTAACAGTCAGTCAGTTCATTCAACTATTCCAGTTTATCACACAAAAAACCCCAGCACACTGAATTGTAAATAATGCCAAAGCTTGCAGATATTATAAAATATTATTTCATGAGCTATGCTATATTTGGAGGTGTCACTTTCTTAAAAAATCTGCTATGTAACTAATAACTTCTAAAAATATTTCTTTTAGACTGTAAACAACTATAAGATGAACACAATGCTGAGTAGAAAATTGGTATATAAGAAAGGTCAGTCACTTTTAGAAAAATCGCACCCATAGGAGTATTTGTTCTGTTAGCACACACAGCCTAAGATTCTGGTTCGTTTCTCTTCCTTGCACAGAATTCTGCCTGCCACCCTAAGGGCCCATGAAGCATGTTCTCCTCCCTGATTCCCTACAAAAAAAAATGTTTTGACATATCTGTGATAAAAATGAATTTTAAAGTTCCCATATAAGTAGCAGGGAAGGAAACCTCATTCTTTCTAGTGTTTGTTTAGCAGCTAGACTTCAAACATTCTCTGAAAGGCAAACAACTCCAGGAAAAGGAAGATTGAAACACAACAAGAACACTGAACACATGAAAGGTTTCGAACTACATCTGCAGATTAAATAACAGGTTAACAATGATGGGAACCAAATACATAATTCGAAATCCAAGAGAAAGGGAGGAACCAAACTACACAAGGTTCATGACAAGTATTAATTCTTCTACAGATAATTTTGTAGGGTTACTGTTCTTATTCTCAGGACGAGAAATTTCTTCTTTAAGCAATGGAGGATCATGAAGCTTCAACGTCACACAGAGATTATTTCTTTATCTTCTGCATGTGAGCCAAATAGCAGCTGAAAACATCTGTACTTTAAGGAAAATTAATTATTCTGTATCAGATAAATGAGAGAGCAAGCACCACATTATCTTTGGATGTTACTGCTTTAGCCTGTATCTTCATCCTGACTCACAATGTGTCATTGCCCAGAAATATTCACTGCTTTATTGCATTGGAAAAATGAAGCAAGAGCTCCCTCTATGTAACTCCGGACACATTACTTAGTTGTTCTGTGTTACAGATACATTTGGTGTCTATTTTACAAATCTTACTGTGAATGTGAATGATGCACATAACATATCAACAAAATTATTCAAAGAAATCAGAGTTTTCACCACTAGACTGAAATAGCATTTTCAGCAAAATTACAGAGAATAATTACAGGCTAAAAATATAAGATTGTTACACTAAATGAGTTGGTAGTAAAGGCCCATTGAAGGTACAGGGCCAGAATTTCAGATGAAGCATGCCTAGCTCCTGACCAAGCAAGCACTTCTGCTTGAAAGTAAGTTAAATCAGACCAATAAGAAACATCTGAGAAAGGTCTTGATCAATTCTACAGTCATATGACAGTAAAATTTACCATCCTCAGCCATCTTGCCTGCCTCTCTGTTGAAAACTTCAGCTCCTGCAGCAGGAACAACTTCTGAACAACCACAGATGGTTTACCATCGCACTCAGATCATCATGCCAAATTATATTGATGCTGCTTAGGATGACTTTAATATCCTGGGTAGTAAATAGCAGTTGTTCAGAACTTGCATCAAGTGTGGTTGCTCCTGCTGCAGAAGCAATAACCTCCAAGAGAATGCCAGGCAGACAGTTAAACTGGTTCAGCCAAATGAACTGCGATTGTTTGTGTTTGTAAATTAAAATTCTGAACACAAAGGTGATTCTTCAGCGACGCATCATAGAAATGGGAACACTTACAATATTTCCAGTCTATCTTTGCAAGGATACTCCTGCCTTATGTAAACAATTCCTAGAGCTATTTGTAATTTTTCCCAGAATGTTGGCAGATAACTCTGCAACTAAGGGGACAAGATACCTTTCTTCATGAAAAAGTATCAATAATGCATGATGGTAGTAAGCACTGTTAACATGTAGTCACTGTAAGTATTACTGCCTTGAAGTTGTACAAAATTATTCCAAATTTCACTGCACTTTCTAAATAAGACAAAGCCATCCCTTATCCATCCTTTCCTTTCAGAAACAAAATTTTTGCCAAGACATTTCAAATTTAAGGTGGAAAATTACTTTCTATCTTGAAGTTTGTGTCTATTTTATTTTAAATTCAACAAGCCCTGGGATTGATGTGATTAATGTTATAGGTAAGTAACATGTTAACAGTATGGAGGTCCTACTGTTTATTTTCAGGTTTCCTCCCCTTCTCCTCAGTGGCTAGGCTGACAAGCACTTTCCACAGAGAAAGGAGAACAATGACTGCGGGCAGCACACTGACTTCACAGGCTCCTTCCTTACCTTGAGGAAAGAACAGATTTTCCTAAACTTCAGAGTCACTGGTTATCTAGCAGAAATACTTACTGCCTCTACACCAAAACTTTCATCAAAATGTATCATTTTGACCAGGGCACTGTTTTCTTGTCAGCCTGGACTGTTGAGACAATTGCAACCTAATGGCTGAAGAAATTCTCTGAGACTACTCTAAGGACTTTCAGACACAGAGCATCCTAAGAAGGCTGTCCCAGGAGTTAATCAGAAGAATGAGAGTAACCAGCCTGGATGATTTGATTACAGACTTTTGCCATGCTTGCATTTTGTACAGCATATTCCTGTCCCAAAGAACAGACTGAGAGAAGCTTGGTGCTCTTAAAATTAACATACTTCTTATCCAGATCTTCACAGCAGCAGTTTATTGCTGGGGCATTAACATGTCTCTGGTTTATACTCTACCTTTACTCTTTGTGTTGACACATCACTGGTACTGAGCGCTGGTTCAATAACTGCTTATCCAAATAACCCACTGTAAAATATCAATTTGGTGGGTTTTCTGGACACCTAGAAATGTGCCATAAGAACTCAGACATTATGGCATGGAAGATACCTCTCTAGGCAGTACTGACGATTCCAGAGCTGTAACACTAATAAGTTAAATTCCAAATATGGAGTTGCAAGGCATGATCCAGGTAAGATTACAAGACAGACGGGCATACTTCTGATAACTATAATCTGCCCAGTATTAGTAACATGCTGGCACACAGATTCTGACCTCTGGCAATTCTGCGCACGTTTTCTGACTGCTTCAGCCTCTGCAGTGGTATTTTCACTGCCTTTGTGAGACTAGCTAATTACACTAAATTCACCTGTGATGTGATCACACAGTTATGTGGGCTGACAGGCCTAACAAAATTACATCCATCTTCCCAACCAATGGCAGAAGTAGCATGGGGAGGGACAATCAACATAGCTGAATCTTCCTTGGCTGCCAGAACGGTGGGAGGTAGACCACTGGCATCTGCTGCCTGTTACAGGAAGCAGTCTTTCGTTATGAGTAAAAGATTAAGTATTTACTCCAGGATCTAAAAGTGTGTGCTGAGAAATTCTATCTAATAATGAAACTTTTAGAAGTACATTGTGTTGATTTGTCTCTACTAGAAAAGGACATCTTAATACTGAACTGTATCTTTTGTTAATATTTAAATACAGGTCAGGCAACACCAGTGTGAATTTGCATTCATAATTTCTTTCTGAAAAGATAATTTGACACGCTCTCTTTTTTCACTTTGCTGTGTATTCAGCTTGAGTTGAAAGATCATTTACTGCACTAATGCGTTTCCCCTTCAAAAATGTCTGTGCATGCCATGTCTCATGATGAATACCCATTTGTAAACAAAGTAGTGATTCATTATTATAGCTGAAGGGCATCGTTTTACCTGGATGTAAATTCATCATTTTTTAATGCCTCACAGCTTGATGCTTGAAATCTCATCAAGCATTCTGAAAGCTTCGTTGACACAGATTGATGATCCAAACAATTAAGTTAATAATGGCATCAGCAACTGGAGGTTAGTATCAATCAGAGAAAAAGTGAGCCAAGTCCATCCCTGGTGTATGCTTAATAAAGTCAAAGGAGGTACGCTTGGGATCTATTTACTGCAAACAATATATTTGACCCCTTTTTTCCTTTTCTGAGCTATTTTTATGAGTCTAGCTATACTGCATTAAGTACTCTGTGGACAACAAATTGAAGCATTTTTTTTAACAGGTCAGGTACCATTAAACACTATAAAAACACTCCTCTTAGAATGGTTTCAGAAAAGCTAACAATCTATGAAAATTTTGTTAGGGCTCAGCTGGAAACAGCCACTTCTCAGCTGCTAATTACTACACCTCACCTGAGATATGGAGATGTGGTAACTGCCCATGTATTTACTTCTGGTGTGCTCTAATGCGTAGCAAAACAGTATTCAGTAAAACCCCAGCTTTTTGTTGGATTTGTAGCTTAGCTAGCTACAAAAGTTTTTGGTTTTTTTCTAGCATTGTATGTCTCAATGCATGTCTACATGATCTGGGAATCCACGCATGAACATATGGCATCATTTGAATTCAGGCTGAACTAATCATAATTGTCTCAAGGAAGATTGTCTGCTACGGCCTTTGATGGATTCTGTAAGATTGTGACCATTACAACCACCTCATTATTAATTCCACTGCTATCAATCTTTCTGCAATATTAACCTCAGCATTTAAAGAAAGCCAAAGCACTAACTCTTAAAACTACGGAACTTCTTTCCTAGATCTCTGCGACGGTTTAACAGTCAGCCTAATGTCTTGTGCCAACTGACGTAATTGTACCTGGCAAACAGCGCCTGGGAACTGCCAGTTTTATGCTGGAGACTGACAGATGAACAGCTTTTCTTTCTGAAGAGAGCCAGGTGCTTGGACTGAGATGTAAAGGGCTTAGGTACTGCCTTGAAGCTAAGCTGTTTCATCCTCTCTTTGATAGTAATAAATGGGAGAAATTCAGGAGTCAGATGACTATAAAAGTACTCTGGATCCAAAGATGACACCTGCCACTGTCTGTCTGCCTCATTTTTCTTTTTTTTTCTTTTTTTTTTTTTTAAGTTTTTGTCATTTTTACAATATTGATTATCTCTATAGCCTTGTCACTCCCTTCCTCTACCAGAGTTATTTTAACTCAGATTTGAAACAAATTCTTCAGATATTTCACAGCAGTTGATGTCTTTAATGGTATAGTTAGGGTTCCCATGTTAACACTGATCCTTTCCCGCTTGTACATCTGGCACCACAGAAAAAGCACGAGCGCTTAGGTAAGTAATTTTCCTAACTATGAGATTCTGGCACAACTACAGACAGCTGCTTTTATTTGTCAGGTCCCTTGCATGCATCAGTGATCTTGCAGTTGCAAGCACAACAAAACCTTGTACGTTACATATGAAGATACTATTCATTATTTTAAGAACATTGATTTTGGTACAGTTATTAACAAAGTAAGACAAGCCCTGTGCAAGTGTACTGAACTGCCTTGCATTAAGATTAAGGGTTGTTTTTGAGAGAAGCAAAAGTCAGACTAACGTCATTCTAAAGAAAGACTATATAGAGACAACACAGCGTGCAAATAAAGATTATGATATTTCATATGTAGTGAAAAGTACATATTATTTTGCTAAAGTCTGATACATAAAAAATAATTACCGAGGAATGGATGATAGCAACTGGAGGGAGTAGTGACAAAAAAAGAGAACGTATCAGGGAGTTACAAACAGTCAGGTCAGCTGGAGGTCCAGTCATCCTTCTAAAGTACGCTAAGCTGTAGAGAAGTCAGGAACACATACCTATGCATATATTTTAAATTTATTTCTCTGAAATCTTTCAGTTCTAGATGACATTCTTTGCTACTGCTCTTAATTTCTGGAAAGCACCAAATCGAAGTTGAATCTGAAGAGGTAAACATGGACATCTATTTATCCTCTTTCATAAAATAAGAGCAAGGAGCCACTCAAGAAAACTGAAAGACAGCAGGCTTGATGTTAAAGAGAATATTATTATAAAGCACATAATTAACGTGTTGAACTCTCCACCACAAGATAACAGTGATGTGATAGCAGCAGACAGAAAAAGCATGTATTTAATGAAAATATTGTTACACTAGGCAGAATATTAAAATACATTTTCACAGATGTAAAGCAATTAGAGTACATCAGATGTTATGACAAATAATAAAAGCAAGGAAACAAAAGCAAAATAAAACTATACATAAAAATAATAAAAATTCAGTTATCACAACCGTTATACAAAACACAACACACACCACAACTCAAATTCTGATCAATTTTTATCATATATCTCTTAGTCAAGCTCTCTCCCTCCCTTCAACCCTCTTCCTATTCTAAGAAAAATGTGTACATTTGAGTTTATTTTCTTTTTCATGGATGCTCCCACTGTGCAATCTGTTTCAATGCTGCCAGAGTATTTGATGCCCGCACTTGTCAGATACTTTACAGTAATAAGAGTATTTGCTTGGCTTGGCATACTAACTCCTATGACAGGGCAGCCTATTTTACCTCTGTAGCTTTCTCTTCTAAGCTTAGTGGAGGTGTGATTATCAGGTTCTTAACAGATGCTCATTAGGCAACCTGCCTTTTCTGTGTACGGAATAAAGAAAAGCAAGTACATGTAATGGTACATTTACTTTTAGAGTAACACAGTAAAAGACATAGCTACTTCTTCATTTCCAAAATAACTAGGTCCTCATTTTAAAATGGAGCTAGATGTGTAGCTCATAGATTAGATAGAGGTTATTTTCATACTCAGTGATTTATATTAGCACAGAAATTAAAATGTCCAGTATAGGACTATGCAGATGAAAAGCACTGAATTATTTTTCTTATATATTGTTCCAACTTCTAACAAGAAGTTGGAATTGAAATACCTGCTACTAGTTTGTACTGAGAACATAGAAAAGGCCAGTACTACAAAACATATTATGCCATTTTATAGACACAGCAATAATGAAAACATTGCTAAAGCAATGAGACTTGCCAGCTACTGATGAGACTCAGGAGAAATTCTTTAACAGATGTTTCCTACATCAAATTGATACTTAGCTCTCTCTGGCTACCATGATGTTGAGAATTCACGACCTGATTCAATGATAAACACCTCTTCAGTAGTCCCATAAAAAACAAATTCTTGCAATAGGTTTTCCTTCCACACAGCAGCTGGTAAAATATATTTATGGCCTTGAGTCCCTTATGGTTAAGTTGTATTACAGCACTCTTGTTGTGCATGACATAATTAGGGTTCTGTCAGCACATCAGTCATACACTGATGGATGCACAGCCCATTTTCTTTACCTTTTTAAAAGCTACTATCCTCATGGTGAGCAGTGACTACTGCATTACAAGCTGACCTGACCACCTCCTTGCTTATTGAAAATTTCAAATGCTGTGCTCCAAGATTATTTATTATTTTTTACTGCAACCTTATTTCAACAACTTCCTTTGACAGCTGCTATTTATTATTTTTAAATGCCCTCTAATTTACAATGCACTGAATACTATTCCCTCCGGATAATTTCTTTCCTTAGCTTCAAGTTTCATCATTAAACATTGTTTAGGCATCTTTCAAGAACAGATATTCAACTCACTCTAAAGTAAGAAATTACCACCCAAGGTGAGAACTTTAGCAGCTTATACCCAGGATGGCAATTAGCAAGAACATAATAGTTTGAGACACTAGATAAGCCTGGAAATACAGAAAGTCAGACGAACACTGTTTTAACATAATACCCAGATCTATTTGTTTCATCTCTTATTTTTAGAAATCTTCAACTCCAGGTGATATTAATAATATACCTATAACATATACTCCATCCCAACGATAGTTGCTCAGGTCACAAAATATACACCAAGGAAGTACACTCATTTTGAAAAAAAATACCTTGAAACAAACTGTAGCAGACACTGAAAAGATATTCTTGTCACAGAAGTCTGAGAAAAACCTCGATTTTTCACATTATTAGAAATTTCTAGTTATATTATAGTTTTTTGTCAAAATTTACACCACTTCAATTTTCACTGATTTTCATAAATTGAGCTCTCATATTTTCTTTAAGTTTTCTGCTGCTTTTCATTTCCTTTAGTGTTTATGCTGTTGGTATGACTAATAACTCAGGTACCTGGAATGGCATAATTTATTTTTGCAGTGCAGCATATGTTAAAGTTTCTTATGAGTGGGATCAAAATAACAGCATCTTGGGCAAGGACAAATTACTTTTCCTAAAAAAGTTATCTTTATAGTAAGTATCTTTAATTCAGTTAAGCTTTTTTTACTTTTAACAGGCAAGTCAGGAGTAATAATTCAATTCAAATTAATGAACCTTTTCTAGCATATAACTGACATAAGAAAAACAAAACCTTTGATCCTGAATAAATACTTCTTAATAGCAAATCACCTCATTTGGACTGGAACACAAGAGGGGAAATCACTGAATAACCAGGCAATTCCAGAAACACAGTTTTTATAATTATATCCTGAACAACAGTGAAATTGAGCATCTGAACTTAGCCTGGCATCTTAAAACACATGCTTCAAAAAATATCACCTTGCCTACTTCTTCCACATAAATCATGGAGTGCCACCTTGCCTTTGCAGGCCTTACCTTCTCAACTGCTAAAAATTGCTGGCATCATTAACTCACTTCATATTATGCTATTTCTCTTTCTGCCCAACCTGTCACCACCTCATCTTCTCCTGCATCCCCCGGTTTGACAGATGCACTTGCAGTAATACCTGCCTAGCTTTTGACTTATCCAGATGCTGCTATGTTGCCAGCTTCCTCCTGAGAGCGCTGCTGCATCGGGAGCTGCTTCCCGCGCCGCAATCACAACTAAGGCGACTTTCAAGCAACTCGGCAACAGCAACGTTGTCGCCTAGATACGCTGCTTATTTCCAACTTAACCCATGCTGTGCGGATTTATCCACAATTTACAGAAACAACTGACTTTTCCGAGAAAAAAACACATTGCTGTGGCCTAAGCAGTTCTGTCTCACTGACACAAGCGGGGAACACTCTATTTGTACATGGTCTATACAGAACATTACACAAGAAATACGTTCACAACTTCCAAAAAATCCAGCAGATTTGTACTCTGCGTTGTTTGAGTCTATGTGCCTCATTTTCAGAGCTGCTGATCACAGCTCTTCTTTTGCATACTTCACAAGACCTTACAGAAATTTGGCATATAACCAAAAACCCAATTGTTTAATTTTTCTTTTTAATATAAATTTTTAAAGGAAAACTAGACTATAGTGGTGATTGCATGGATAGATTGATACGGAACCCTACCAAAATTTTGAACTCACTGTTACAACATTCATTCAGTAAGGAACTGAAGATGAAGATTTTTTAAAAAACCCACATTATTTCTAGAAAATGTTATAATCAAACACGTTTGAGTGACATTATTATACCACATGCAATTCTGATTAAAAGTTACTTGTAAAAATATAAAGTAAATTAAATGACCTGAAAGGCTAAAAAAAGTGAAGTCACAAGAGTCAAGTTACAGAGTCTATCAAGTGCTACTTCTAGCTCCATTCACCTAAAAATATTAGGAAAGGACAAAAATTATTCTATTGATAAAAGATATAGTGATACTGACAGGTAAACATGCAGGGTAGACAGGTTCACTTAAACTTTTGTCTAAAGATGGTGCGCTTTTGATCAGGTAAGAAGAAAAACATACTGTTTCTACAACCTTACTCTGCTAAAACCAAGGAAACTGTATCTCATGTAGTTGTTATTTCTCTCAAGCCACCAGTGTTTAATTTTAAAATAAACACTGTTTAAATGTGCAAATGATATAAACCTACTGCAATCACAATCTGTAAAATGACCCAGATGTGGCTGTGGGCAAAGAGAAACTGTTTTCCCAAATTATTCTTATTTACTCATCTTTGGTTTTTAGTCTGCCTTTGCTTCTAGTCTGGCTAGGAACTTAGAATCATTTCTGTGTAATACCTGCCAATTTAATTAATGGTCTGCTTACTCCCTTTTCCACATCATTACTGAAGATGTTAAATAAGACCAGTTCTAACACTAATCCCATGGTGCTTTGGCAGACATCTCTCCTCACAATGTAATTTATCATACCCTTTGTTTGGAGATTGTTTGGATGATACAGCTGATGTAAAAGGAGACTGCCCACCTGCTTGGATATGTCAACCACAGGGAATGTATTGTATCAATTACTGAAAAACTTCACAGACTTTATTTGTTTCTTGCTGCAAATCAGAAAATGCAGACTGTTGATAAGGTTCTAGAGAAGAGCTCTAAATCTTTTGGTTCCTGATACCTGAGAGACAGTTCAGGAATCAGGTCACTGTAAATGCTCTAGGTGACCGAGAATTCATAGAAGCAAATCCCCACTTTCCGAAAAAAAAAGCCCTACTGAAAAAACAGGTAGAGATATAAACTCTCAGCTTAAAAAAAGAGAAGAAACTTATATTTTTTGACACCCAGAAGAAAGCAAGCTATTTTTCTTAAAGTGATCCCAAATCAGACCATACGAGACTGGAAGTGACTTGTAAGAAGTCAGCTGCTTCTGCATCTTTGAGGGCAGTAGTTGAACTATATTTAAATGACTTCAGATGGAGACTTCTACAGATGGAGAATTCTCAAGATAATTTCTCACTCAGATTACGATCTAGGTAATATTGTTCTTACTTACGTGATATCATCAACTCTTTTTTAGCAGTTTGCATTCTTTCTTCTGTCACAGATTGTTGGTGCAGTTTTCCTTTCTGGTGTATCAGCTGACAGATGGTCAAAGCAAGGTACTCCCCCCTCTGAAAAAAACAAATACAAGACATTCAGTGGTCACTGTGAGTCTCAACAGTTTTTAATCTGTTTGTGTAGATGATTTATACAAATCTTCTGTGAGCCATAGTGGAAGCTTGCCACGATTACAAAAAGAGTCCAGAGGCCCTATTTTCAAAACAGCAGTCTGCTCAATTCCAAGACTCCTGTAGTTGGGTATGTCTCTGGGCATCTTCTTATTGTGTACTTTCATGATTCAGATATTATTCATGTCATTTGTAGATATAAATGCCACAAATCCTCACCCAGTGTGCTTCTGAAGTCCAGTTGTCTTTGGTTTATTTTATACACTTCTTTCAGTTTTTGGGGTTTTTTACCCCTCACCAAATTCTACTTAGCAATAATCAATGTTAATCTTTCCCTAGTCACTCCAGTGCCTAAAACCTTTCAAACTGCTGACACTTATCCACTGTTTTACACAGCTTCTCTTTTCCTTAGATCTGACTTAAGATGGGTAGTAGAACAGGCACAGTTGACAACTACTTTCTCAACAACCCTCCATAGCCTGTGATGGGGCACAATTATTAACACAAAATTCTCACCATTTATGAAGTCTATATGACAGAATTGAAGGTAAAGGTTGAAATACAGTAAGGAGAGTTCAAAATATCTGAAGGCAAAAGGAATAAATCATTCCTAGCACTGCAGTGTTGCCAACCCTTAAATTGAAAAAGTGCATCCAAAAGCAAGGTTTTGTCCTTTTTGAACCTTCTAGCATTCCTGGCAAACACCTTCCTCAACAGCTTCTCTCAGGTTATATACCCTGCCAAATAACCTTCCTGCCAGATCAACATTCTCCCCACTTCACAAATCATGAGAAACTTTATTGCACAGAAGCCCACCTCTTAGTGCTATAGCAGTTTAATCAGCAACCCATTACTGACAGTTCTCTGCCAACACCTCTTGGACACAGTATTTCATTATCAGAAGATGAAAAATAAATAAGCGCTGCAGCATGTGCAAAATGTAGTTTGAAATTCATTTAAGTAACATGAAGAATTTCACACAGAATTCAAGAATATAGCGAGAGAAATCTGGCTGATGAACAGGGTGGATCTTAATCTCACAGAAACGCACAGATTGGAACAGACCTCTGCTGTTCATCTAGTCCAATGACCCACTTGAAGCAGGGCAATATTCAAAGTGAGACCAGGTTCTCCAGGGTATTCCCCTAAGCATTCTCCAACGGCGGAGATTTCACGTGCACCCTGGGCAACCTACTACTATGCTTAACTCCATCTTCATGATTTATATTTTTTTCTTCTATACTAAAAACTTCCTTTCCTGAATGTGTTGCATTGCCTCCTGTTCACTTGCTGTGTGCCTCTGAGAAGAGCCTCTGCATCCTTAACAACTTCCCCTTTCCTTAAGCAGGTGAGGACAGCACTTAGAGATCCATAGAAAGCCTTGCCCTTCTCTTCTGCTAAGCAAACACTGCTCTCTCTGCTTCTCACTGCCCATCATGCGCGCCAGCTCCCTAAACATATTGGTGGAGCTTGGCTGGACTGTCTCTCGTTTGTCAATGTCTTCTTGTGCTGAGGAATCCAAAACTACACAAAGGACTTTGGATGCGGCTTCATATGTGCTAACTAAACAGAAATAATCACTTCCCTTTAACCAATGGCTACAAATCATCTGAAGTAGCACTGAAGGCACTTAGCCTGCATTGCCACAAAGGGTGCACTGCTGGCTCATTTTCCATTTGACCAACATGGCCCCTGCAGATCCGTCCTGCTTCTCCACCAGTCAGTCTCTAGGCCAGCATTTGTTGCATGGGGTTACTTCACCCCAGCAGCTGGGCTCCGAAAAAGAAGCATTTGCTTGCTTCTGTACAAGCCCAGGGTTCTTGTTTCCGAGTTCCCTGATGTGTCCATAACATGCTGCATTTTACACTATGAAACTCAGCAAGTCATTAACCAATTCCAGTCTTTGAGGCCCACACTTGGTTTGTTTTCTGCTTCCTTCTACTCCTTAATACTTCTTACTACTTTAGGGAAAAAAATAAAATAAAAAATATTGGCTGGTTCTCGTCTCCTTTCCAAAGTGCTCTCTGGCTTGAAAGCCAGGAACAAAATGAAAACCTCATCTGCAGTAATGATCTGCTGCTTCCTTCCAGCCAGAAGGAAAAGACTTTTTCCACTCTCCACAAGGAAAGGTAGAAATCTATACAGAGCTAAGACTTTTATCCTAGTCCAAAACTGTCTCTAGACTTTCCCAAACTCAGCAAGGTCTATCCTTTCCTTCCAATCGGTTACCTTTGACTGAGGCTCAAGAATAAAGTAGCGACTAAGCTCTTTGGGCCAGTGCTTGTATGGTTTATCAGGAAGTCAGACACCACTTTTGGACAAAACGACTATTTTAGAAAATGAAAACAGAAACAAAGATCATTAAAAAATGGACATTCACATTACTTTCACTAGCCAATTTGAGTTCTGTTATTGCATTCTTACATGACTTGCTGATAGGGGTGCAAGTAATAAATATATGTATGGAAGGCATCCAGTTTTGTTTAATTTACCAGCATTGTTTGAGGAGCTATGAATCATGTCAGAGATTTAAAGGGATTACTGATAGAGAAGAGTGTAACCTCTCTTCCAATATAACAGCTGTTCTGAAAAATTTCCATAATAACAGTTGCTTTTAATTATATAAAGAACTGCAAAGGCTTTTTAGCTTCATATCAATAATGCAGCTTTGATTCAAAAGTTGCTAAAGAGATAACCCTCAGCCTTTTTTTGTCAAGGCCAGTTTGTGAATAGCAATGATTTAAATCCCAATGTCATAAATTTTTTTAAGGGAAGAGTAGTCCTTATTTCCCTGGAACTTGGTTTGAAAAATTATAAACAGAGCTTGGGAAACAGTCTCCTGAGAGTCCTTCAAGAAATGGTACTGATGCCTAAATAAACACATTTAAAATAAAAATATCAGAAATATGACACAGCCATGAGAAAAAAAAATCATCCTAAAATATCTAGTCCAACACTACTGATAAGAAACAAAAATCTCCATGTCTAGAATTGATGTGATTTACTAAAGAAGGATTATTTTCACTTATTTTCAAGGTCCAGACAAGTCAGTGAAAATTGCATTTCTTTATCTTCCACTCTTCCTGCTTCTCTCTGTGATTGAATACTGGCCTCTGACTGCTTAATGCGTATTCATTCCTCATTTTCTGGGCAGATCACTAGTTTGTGGAGATAATTAGAGACCCCTGCTATTCCTTCTAAGCCTTGAATCTTCAGGCTAATTAAAATTGAGTGCTGCATATACATATGCAGCTGATAAAGCCTTGCAGCAAGGTATTAGGAATCTTACTATTTGTGTAACAGAGAAGTAAAACCCACTAGGACAGTTTTTCCTATGGCCCTCACTGTGTTTTTTCCAGCAAACCCCACTTATTTCAGTCTGTCATTAGAGCTTCGTGGATCTTCTAATACTGTCTATCCTTCAACAAATATTATCCTAATATTTTTCAAGACAGCATTGAACTACATCTAAACTTGAATGAAAGATGGCAAGCTCTTCATCCCAAGATCACCTTCTCTTAAATCTTCTTATTTTTCCTGAGGTGTTAATCCAAAATATAAAACATCCAGGGTAAGAGAACAGACCTCAGAGCACTGCATGTATAAATGCAATTTTGGCAAGAGGGCTACAAAGAATGTTTCTGCCTCTCTCCAGGTACCATTTTTTTCTCCTTCTTCCTTTCGATCTTTTTTAGCATGTAGAAAGCCTAGAGGCACTGCTGGACACTTTCTTAAACATCTTCAAAGCTTTAACCCTTTGAATAAACTACTGCAAGTTTAAATACTTTCTTTTCTCTTCTGGACAAATGTAGTAACTTTTACTTAGTTTGAGAAGACCCAATACCCATCAACAAAACAAGGAAAACTCCTGATGCTGAACTGTGTCTCCAGATGCAGTAAAGTTATGAGCACTGTTCCTAACTTTCTAGGTAGGTTGTCTGTACTTATCCCATGAATATCCAGCTTCAGTAAGATCTGCTCTTCCCACCCTGAGGCAGTTGCACACTGCTGTCAAACTTGTTTCTCCAAATGAAGTTAAACTATGACTGTAAATTAGAGTATGCTACTGTGAATGGGTAGAAGCACCTATTGCTCATGGATCCCAGTATCTAAAAGCAAGCAGAGAATTTAACTGGGAAGGGAATAAAAGTCTTTCAATAGAAATTTATGGGTTTTGTTTTTCCAAATATTTCCCAAACATTTTATTTCTGAACTTAGGTTCGGTCTCAGTCATTTCTTCTCCAATATTACTCAGTAATTTAAGAAGCGCAAAACACATTTTCTCCTTTGTGCATAATATTTTAGAAAGAAACATTCAGGAGAAAGACCTGATATTGCTTAATACGGTTATAGAACTTTGAAATGTCATAACGTGTACTCCACTGAACATTTCTGAGGGAATCCACACATTTTCAGATCTTTTTCTCCAGTTTTGCTTTCTAACACACAGAAAAAAAACCCCAATACTTAGTCTGTAATAGTCCAATCTCAGAAGTCTGATACTGACACACAAGTAGTCAAAAACCAAGGCTTCCCATATTCAACGTCAGTACTACGTAGCCTTGAATACACCTACATTACCAGAAAGCTTAAGTTTCTGCTGTAGCCAGCATTCTGCCCCTAGGATGTGCACAAGCAACAAGAATGGAAGATACCAGTTTCTTTATATATAAAGGGAATTGACTATCTCCACGTATCTTGCTTTCAGAGTCTGCTCCAAGAGATGTAGTTTCTCGTAACATTTATCAGGTCAATTCCTGAACAGAAAAAATGGTGAGGAGAATGTTATAGTCGTCTCTGCAACCCTCTTTCCTGCTGGCTTAAAATAACCACACAAGGAATAACACAGCTAGATCTGATTTGGAGCAGCATATGGGCTCTTGGATCTCCCACCACCAAAGGAACTAGCATTATTGCGGGGTTATTAGGCACTTTAACAGAGAAAGGAAGAGGAAAGTTTAGTATAAAAGCATTTCCCTTAAAAAAATTAAAAACAGCTGTAGATCAATCATAGAATCATAGAATGGCCTAGGCTGGAAGGGACCTTGGAGATCATTTAATCCAACCTCCCTCTCATGGGCAGGGACGCCACCTCTCGACTAGGTCAGGCAAGCTGTAGATGAATACTGAATACTTAATAACACAAATTAATAACTACACCATAAAGATGCTGATTCACTTCCAACAAGCCAAAATTAAAATTATCCTCTCAGAAGCTCCTGTTACAATTAACAGCAAGATCACAGCCTAAGATCAGATCAGAACACCCTTCCAGAGCTAGTTATATTACAAAATATGAACTCTGATACGAAGTCTGAGGTGGCCACATTCAGCAGTCTGATACTGCAAATTAGATTTGATAATCCCAGGCTAATCTAAACAACCTTGGTTCCCATCGTTGCTCTATTTGAAAACAAAGTACCTTAGGCAAAGTGAAAGCCCCCTGATAAGAGGGACAGATTTTGCCTCTGTTCAGAACACTGTCTAGTCTAGTCCCCTGCGTACCTTCTCAGGAGTTAGAAACTCTAGGATCAATTGCTCTCCACTTCCCAGGGGAAGGATGCACCACTGATTATTCTGGTATCAACAGACTGCAGATTAAAGAAGCAGCCACATTCTCCTTTTTTGGAGAAAAAAAAAAAAAAATCACTTTACTTGGATATCTAACCAAAGTGGGTGGTTTGCTGCTGTGAATCCAGAGTGCAGAGTCTTCTAGGCAACTCCATGGCACTTCCAGGCAGCTCCTGGCTCAGTGTTGAAGTGAATCATGTTCTTAGACTTAACTCTCCCCTTATACCACATAAGGAAGACACGTGACTGCTTGAAGTTCCGCAGCAGGGTATCCAACAGAGGAACTGACATTGTTCCCTTCGTGGTTAATGGAGAGAAAGACCTAATGAGGCCTCTGCTCTAAATCGCTGTCTGGTGAGGTGCCTACCTCTTGCCATTGATTAGATAGGGAGTTCAGAGTTTCCATTACCTTACAAATATAGTACAGTCGACGGACCTCAATTATTACTGAATTTTAGGGAGTGTGAATAGCTTGCCTCTCTCCTTTTAAGTCTAATTCCCTCTTGCGGATTTAACCCTTTGGTCTGAACAGAAGAAAAAGTCAGATTTCAGATGGATTTGTTCTGCCTTTTTTTTCCCCCAGCAAAGGCCAAAAGATTAATTCAGTACAAAGGTCTCTTAGGAAAGAAGCACGATTTTCAGTGTTTGAAAGCAATCCACCTCTAATTCCTGACTGAAAACACCAAAATTACTCTTCTGAAAACTAACATGTCAAAGTAGCTAAGATTTTCAAAGAGTACGTTTTTTTTTCATCTCTAGGTAAATCAAGAAATTATACAGGGATAAGAAGCTATTTTTTCAAGAAGAGTGGTGACTTTTTCCTAAAAGAGCGGTGAACTGCTTACAGGTCAATCTGTCGTACTACTCAGGATCCTGGTTATAATGTGACAATATCAAAATATTACTACTTTTTCTAAACATAAGTGCACCCATAATGAATTTGGTTTGGGTTTTTTGCAGCCTCTGTCTGTCTTCTGTTAACTCATGCCCCACTTTCACAACATGAAGTACATGTATCAAACTTACTCATAAGAAATTTACTTTCTCGTTTAGTATATGAATTGGAACCCTGGGAATGCTTATCTCTTTTTAATTGGGATGTTGTAGGATTTTATTGTGGCTGCAACGACGAAATAAAGACAAGAAACTCCCATACTAAAACTGTTACTCATGACTTAGTTCATAATTTTATATTGATATTTCACTGCCATTTCCAAATAACCTCCTTGGTCAATACAATAACTGCAGCTGTAAAAAAAAAAAAAAAAATCAAAGTTACAGTAGTATGTTTTATGTAATGGAAAGCAAGAACTTTCCACCAATAAAAGGATCCCAGCACTCAAGGCATTATGTTTTTTTTTAGATAATTGATAAAAAAAATAATGTAACTGTGCATCCATATCAACTATGCACGACTGTCAAAAATCATTGGCAGACCAGCAATTCATAACCAGACCAGAGTCCCTGAACAGTGCAACTATTTGGAATAATTGTATTAATAGACTTAATTTAGAAGGATTCGGGAATGTTTTTACAAGGTTTAGTAAGGATTTCATTAGGATTACATGATGAGCAATTCTGAGTGTGCTTAACTGTTCATATTAACTCTCTGGGAAACCGTGAAACAGCTCAGTCATCCACTGCTTATTAATTGTTATCCAAGATTTTGTCATCATAAAGGGAATGCCTTTGTAGTTCACTGTATACTTCCAATAGCCAGAAGAAAAAAATTATGGCTGAGTGATAATCTCAATGACGACATCATTCTTCAGACTGTTGGATAAGAAGAACAGGGTGTGCTTCCATTCTGCATATTTCTGTTCTGAAGGCACTTGTGTTGCCTTCAGAGAAAAGTAATTTTACTATTTGGTCTACAATTACATTCCATTTAAATTAGTTTGTATTTGCCATACAATACTCCTTAACAAAATCTTCTTTCAAAACCTTGTTAACTGCAAATTTAACTTATCTATTTAAACTGGGCACCAATGTTCTAAGACTAACTTATTAATCCAAGGGAGAAAATGAGCATAGAATAGAGCAAGTGGATGTTTGTAGCCCTTCTCTTGCAAATCAACCACATCAACTTGATGCCAAATGTTCTGTGACATAAGCTGGTGCAGAAAGGCAGGGAATAGGGGCTTCTGTATACATTCTGGAAAACAGAGTTTAAAAAAAAAAATACTGCATACTTTTCATAACTCTGAGAAACCTGACATTTTTGAAAGAAATGTACTTTTTTTTTTTTGGTGGAGATCACCACTGCAATAATATACCAGCTATGTCAGCAAAAAGATGTAAGTGTCCAGTTCTCAGCACATTGTCTATTGCATCTTATTATCTGAATGTCAATATTGCAAATGCACAAACAAATCAAGAAATGGGGCCTGAGAACACCAGTGGGAAAAATAACAGAGGCAGCTGTGTACACAGCTACAATAACAGGGGACAAATTTAAAAGCATATGCAGATTTACTCAATTTCTAGTTTAAAAATAGATTTTACCTTTCACTGCAGGTTACTTGCCATTATTTGCTACATCAATTATAATACGGTAGAATGCTATGATTTTGTTGATATAACAGCAGACAGGAAACAAAAAAATAGTTAAGTGTTAAATTTATACTCGAATAAGATTTACTTGCTTGTTTGTTCTTAAAATTTGCACATTTAATTACCTGTGGGAGACATTATTTCTTGTGGACACTGTTTTTTCAAAGTCAAATTAAGGTATGAACAACTACTGATGGAATTACCTGCCAAGAAATGTTGTGTTCTAATAAAGAACCCTGAAATAAATGTAATGAATTTAATGAAAGCTTTTATTTTGTAGGCAATCCATCAATCTCCCTTTAAAACTTGCATCTCAAAAAATATGTTCCCTTGCAGCCCGGGAATAGCAGTGCTGGAATTGAATGGCAGCTACTGAGATTTCCTGGCTCAAGGAACTACAAAAGCAGCAAAGATTATTCTACCTGGAACACTGTAAAACACAGTTACATATTTCTGTCTTAACTGCACTACTACGTCATTAAAAAAAATGTATCAGCAATAATTTTGCCTGACAACTGTTCTCCATTCAGCTGCTGTCATTCAGGTACTTACACCTAAAAAACACCCTGATTTAGAGCGGCACTAAGCATTTGTTTCAAACTACAGAACTGTCAGGCTGGTACATCTTACAGAGCTATCACCTCTCTTCTCTTTGTTGCAAACATGTTCTTAAATGCTTCCCTTAAAGCAAAGAAACTGCCAAATGCTTATCTATGGCGACCACACATTTTAACATACAGCTCATCGAAAAATGTTTGTACATATCTGGAATTCAACTTTTAGCGGTGTCACCAAGGCAACCACAAAACAGGGTAGCTACTCAAAAGCTAAGATTTATTTCAACCAGAAAACAACCCGTCACTCTGTCAGACAAAGTATATCACGAGTCTGGATGCTAGTCGGGAATATGCTACTACACAACTTGATTCAAGAATTTCTTTTGTAAAGATGATCCAAAATGTGTATGTACTCACTCATGAAAGGGGAAAAAAGCCCCTCTCACTCAACGGTACCCAGAAAAAGGGAATCGCTCACCCACAGAGGGCAAGAGCTCACTCAAGAATATACTCAGAAGTATTCACTCACCGGGGGAGGGATGAGGGCTCTCAATCCCGGCAAGTTTCCTTGGGCGGCAGCCTGATGCAAGGAGAGAGCCCCCGACCGCTCGGAGCAGAAGAATTCACTCAAACTGGCTCTCTGGCGGGGCCCCCTTTATATTCTCATCAAGTCTGGCCTGGGGTCGTTTTTAATTAGCTGGAGAGCCAGCACACAAAAGTCAAGGTAAACACCTGAAGCAAAGTCATCAGGTTTTAATGGCTGCCCTTCTCAGGTCTTTGGGCAGGGCTGTTGTCCCGGCAGATACAACTGCCGGGACTGGAATAAAAGCTCCTGCAAAAGGTGAGTTACTGCAGACTCTCTAGTTAATATTCATGGTTTACATGATTGGAAAAAGGAGTAGATGAACCTTAATAAATGGTAAGTATTGCAGCTGCTGATGCACCTGCAGAATTAGATGTGGAATTGAAAACCTTATCTGCTGCAACAAACATGCTGTACAAATCATCTGTTGAAAAATATCCAATTATAAAATCCCTTATCATGAAAAACATTATACATATATATACACACTTGATGGCCAAGTAACAGGAATTGTTACTGTCTTTACTTTTAAGATGCTTACATAGGAATGTAGAAACACAAGTTACGTATCCATTTCTAACTGCCTCGGAAGAACAGTAAGGCAGGACTCAGGGACAGCAGAAAAATCAGTTTGAGTATCACACACCTTTTGCAACATTGGTGATTTCCGCTCTCTGACTAGTGAGCTTAAGTTTCTGGCTAACAATTGCTTTATTGTTTTAGTTTCGAATGATCACAGTAAACACACCACTGTGAACAAAAGAATCCATTTGCAACAAAGGGTAGCATACCCTATCTTCAGTAGCACACCTGCATCCAGAGTTTTATTTCAGCAAACATAATTATTTTAACCTGATTTAGTCACCTCTTTCCAAGAAAAAGGGACTGAACTCAGATAATCTTTTAGGTATAAGATGATTTTGATTGATCCCAGACAAAAGACTGGATATGGGCTGTTTATATAAGGAATAATATTGATTTTGACCAGTGTGAGCAGTGGAAACACTGGGAAATGGTGTCCAAGTGTTCTACCTGCAAAGCTCCTTCAATTTTCTTAAAGCTCATGGAGTTTCTTAAACCCATTCTTAACTCAAATGCAGCCAGGAAAGTAGTGTTTTCCTTGTGCAAACTTGAAATGATTTCAAAAACTTATTAAAGACTGTTTTAAAGGTTGAAATTAACTCCCAATTGTGCATTAACTAAGTCTTAAAAGAAGATGTACTTGCAAGGATGGTCTTGACAATACCAGGAAGCCTGCGACAGCTAATAAAGTATTTGAAGACATGAGAAACCGACACTTATGAAGAAAATAAACAGGATATACCGTGTTTCCCCTGAAGAGTCTCACAAAACACAGCTTTTGGATTAACGTTCCCGTCCATGCGCAAGGTTAAGCTTAACCAACAGCGAGCCCTGTCCGGAACAGACGCAGGAGGCGGATGAGGCCGGGCCCGCCTCTCCCGCCTCCTCCAGGCGGCTCCGGGGAGAGGCTCCTCCCCGGTCACCCCGCACCCAGCCCCGGCTCAGGAGCGCCCCCGGGGTTTCTCTCCGTCCCAGGCTCGGCCTGAGCTCCATCAGGGGCCGCCCGCGGGCCTCCCCCGTCAGCCACAACGGCCCCGCGGTAACGGCCGGCGCTTACCAGTAGGCGGGGCGAGACCCGGCGCGGCAGCAGCAGCAGCGGCAGATCGCGGGCAGCAGCCATGGTGGAGGGCCCGGGCTGCGCGCTCTGCGGGGAGAGGCTGCGGTCGCGGGTGCGGCGGGGCCAGGCGGTGCGGAGCGCCCGGGGCAGCGCCGCGGTGAGGGGCAGGGCCGGGCCGGGGGGCGCAGGGCTTTTGCTCCCGGGTGTGCCCGACGGTAAAGGCGGCCGGGTTTGGGGAGGAGGAGGAGGGCGGGAAGGAAGGGAGGAGGAAGCCCCGGGGGTCCTGCAGCAGCTGCGGACCCGCTGCCCTCCTCTGGCGGGGTGTGGTGCTGGAGGCGTCCGCGGCGACTTTTCTTCTTAAAGTTGAAAAATATACTTGTCATCAAGATGCCGATAACCGTTGGCAGGTTGGATACGTAAAGAGGTGATGAAGCTGTAGAGGAAGCTTTGGGAAGCTGAGGGAAAGCGTTTAGAGTAACTCTTGTTCGCCTAGGCTGGATTGTAAAATATCGTTTAGCTTCAGGAAACCTGTACAAGTCAAGGAGGATTATAGTAGGAGTTCCTTTTTTTTTTTTGGAATCTCAGAAGTCTGCACAAGCCTCAGTGGAACATGATGAGATGTACGTGTCCGTACATGTCCCTACATGTCGGGCTGCAGAAAAAGACCTTGTAATTTTGTAACTTTTTTTTTAAAAAACAAAAACAACACTGTAACTAGACCGACTAAATAAATAAAGAGTGTGGCATCTGCTCTCAGTGTGCAGATCTATCCCCAGATAGAAAGTCGAGGTGTTTTCCCCTTCTTTAGTGTATAAAAGGCAGTGGAGGAGAGTTTGTGTTGTAAGGCTCTGTAGGTACTTCAGTAAAAACAATTTAAGGAAGAATGTGATTCAAGATGTGTCTAAGATAGGCAGTCAACAGATCAGTCCTTATAGGTTTGTATCTATCTGGTATAAGCTTTTTGAAGTAAGGATTTATGCTCCTATGGTTTAAAAAAGAAATTTAATTTCCTCAAGTATATTGATATTTGTAACATGCAGTAAAAGCCACCTCAGGACAGACTTTATCCATTGGCAAATGACCACCACAATGGTCTCGGGCTTCTTTGATCTCACAGTGGCTGCTAAGCATGGCTAAAGCCTGGGTCACTGCTGAAGACTACATTGGTAAGAGAATCCATACTACAATGATTGTAAGGGCTCACCTGATAATGAAGTGGTACGAATTTGACTTCAAACATTTTGAAAAAACAAGTTAGTTTTCTATCTCCATCACTTCTACCTCTGGTTCAGTTTAAACTGAAGTTTGAGTAGCTTTAAAATAAACCTTGTTGCTCACTGACTTACTTTAATACTTTTATTGGAAGGGATGAACTGTTTATGTGAGAGCAAAGTTTTGCTTTCTTCATATTTTTATAATAGGCACAGTGAGTCATGTTGATGTTATGCAAAAATATTTTTATTTTTCTACTTGACAGAATAATAACTATAAAACCCTCTAAACGTGTATAATTTCAAGGTAATAATACAGTGGGAGATTGTAGAGAGTAGCTCTGAGGTTTCACTAACTAGCTGAAGCCTTGCTCCTTTGCCAGAGTCACTTTCATACACAATTGCATTGCAATTGAGTGTTGTGATTGAACCACCAGTACAGGTATCTGTGCCTTGCAGCTAGGGCTCCAATGATGGTGAATACACTGCTTGCAGGTTTCAGCAGAGCCTGGGGACCTGGAGGTGCTGGTCAGGGGAGCTTGCCAGACTGAGGGAAATGGGCTGGCAGAAAGTTCAACACTTGCAGAGCTTTCAGAGTCCTGGAACTTGAAACGGAATCATGTCATGTGATGTCACAGGCCTGGCTGCCAGTCAGATGGAAAGTGGCTCCACAGAAGAAAAAAAAAAGGAGCTGGGGTCCTGTACCTGCTGAGTCCAAATCACCAGCGTGCTCTTCCAAGGAAGAGAGTCAGCCCCGTGCCAGGCTGTGCCAACAGCAGTGTAGCCAGCATGCTGAGGAGAGTGGTTCTTGCCCATGTTCAGCACTTGCGAGGCTGCATCTGGGTTACCGTGTCCGTTTTTTGACTCCCTAGTAGGAAAAAGGCAATAACATCCTAGAGTGAGTCCCCTGGTGTGGTCAGCAGGCTGAAGCATGTGATGCATGAGGAGAAGCTGATAGAACTGGATTTTTATTCCTCTTTTCAGCTACCTAAAAGGAAGGTACAGTGGAGAGAGAGCTTGACTCTTGTCCGAGGTGCACAGTAGGATGAGAGGCAGCAGGTACAGACAACAGGAGAAATTCCGATTAGGTATTAGGAAAAATCTTCCATCATGACAATAGTGAAGCCCTGGAACAAGGGTCCATAGAGAAGCTACTCTGAAATTGACTGGATAAGGCCCTGGGCTGCCTGATCTAAGTTAGTCCTGCTTTCAGCAGCTGTTTGGACCAGATAACCTGTAGCGGCCCCTTCTTAGAATTTCACTGGAGTTTCATATGCTGAGCAAGAAAAGATTATTAGTTCATTCTCGCAATTATCTTTTTCTTGTCCTCTGGTAGTGTCCCACCTGCTGTTCAACATCTTTTGTGTTTAGACTTTCAGCTAGTAGGAAGACAGAAATATCTCTGTGGGTTCAGTGGGGGCTTTTCTGTAATACACAATGCCGTATGTGAAATGCTGAACGCATGTTAATACCTTGGCTAAAAACTCAATATCAAGAGGCATTTGGAGACGGATGTAGGTCTGCAATGGCAGAATTTAGACTGACAATTATTTAATATACAAACTATGCCTGTTTAGCTCACATCAGTCTGAAACTCATTGTGAATTCATAACTTGAAGGAAAATGCACAAAATACCTTGATAAAAAAGATGTATTGTTTCAATTTAAAAAAGAATGAACTAAGTTACCATAGCATTAGTAATAGAGACTGACTGTTTCATGGGTTAATAGTCTCATTGGTTTTGATAGAACTGCTTAAGGAGAAAAAATATTTCATACAGCTACTTGCTGAATGAGTACTGATGCCAGAATCAAAGTAGTATAAATTCTGCTTTAATCTGTGTATGTTTGTACTCATTTCCAGATTGCTGCATGTGAGGAGAGAACCTCTGGGCACGATTTCCTTGTTGGACATGTTTACAGGGGTGTGGAGACATTGGGAAAAGAACTTTTTATGTATTTTGATCAGAAGGCTTTGAGGTAAGAGGCAAGAAAAAGGCTTCCTATGCATTCACACCGTAGATATTGCAGGGTCATCTGGTTCTTGCTAATGTGAGCTTCAGAGAGTTAATGTTACAGAGAAACTTCTCAGCAGCCTCTCTGCAGTGCTGGAAATACTGGATATAGTCACTTATACTTTCATCTAGTTTATGTCTTTATTCTTAGTCTAAGAGTCCAGGTAAGGGTATTTGAAAAGGACAGCTGTTCCTTGGAATGTTTTGTTTCAAACAGGAAATTGCATTTTCTGGGGACAAAACTCAAGAGAAGTGCATGCAGTTACAGTTACTTAATGTCTTCCACCACAAACTGTACTAGCAATTTCTTTCAACTTTCCTTAAGAAATTTAGACTGGAATTCTGTACTTAATTTTTAATGATTCAATTGCTCTGATAATAAACTTGTGTGGAAAAATTACCAGACTGAAACTATGCTGTGTGTATACATTTATGGTGCCGTATTTTCCTAGCCAATGCAATAACTTACTGTATTTAATGAAAACAGCCTTCAGTTATCATTTGATAATAAGCTTAAAAGTTTCATCAGTTCATTGGTTATTGTAGCCTCTAAAAACTAAAGTCCCTTTAGTTATATCGCTTATTTGGTTGGAAACAGGAGGCAGAAATTACTTATCTGATAATGGAGATCTTAATTAAGAAATGTATGTTGTGCATTGTGAAGATGTTGAGGGGAGGTGGAGGAATGCTTGAGGAAACGCATCTTACAGCAGTCTGATTGGTTGGCAGGATTGTTATTAGGAGAGAAAATAAGGAATACGCCTTCAGAGGATGTGTTATTTCTTAAACTTAACTTTCAGATACAGGACTTTCTTGTCATGAGTGGTATTACTGATACACAGGTTCTGTATCTGTATGTAGTTTCTCAACAAAACCAGCTTTTCTCGTCTGCTGAGATTACCTGTTAAAAGCTGGTGGTCACGCTGGTATAATGTCAGTCAGACACGTCTTGTGAAAGACAAGGGCAGGAGGGGTAATTAACCGATTTTATGCTCCTAGATTTTCTCAAGGGGGAACGACTGCCTGGTGGAAGAAGATAAATTGTTTTATACAGTTTGGTTATTGGTTGCCTGACTTGCAAATGAGGAAGGTAGTTTGGAAGTGTTGTCATGTTGTGGGTAGTAATTAGCAAACAAAGTTCAGTACAGTATATTTGTAAATCAGTGGTGGGCAGTAGAAGTTTTTCTAGGAGTACAAATGGGTGATGACACCTTCTGAAGAAATTTATACTTTTACTTTTTGATGTCCGTTTAAACAAGGACACTAAAGTCACTGGATAAAACCAGGGTTTTTTTAAAATCTGAGGTGCTTTTTTTTTTTTTTTTTAAATTGTGCCTTGAAAGTCACTTAAATAATCAGTGAAAGTTGAAAAAAAATCTCTGATGTTTTCGAGTTGTGCAGGAGAGACTTGCATGGGACTGCACGTTTTGCCATGGAAGTGATACAGTTATGTGAAAGACGTTGTCGTGGATTTAGTTTCTGTAATATGACATTAAGGCAAATTTGGAGTGATACATGGTTTAGAAAAGTTTCTGAAAACTGATAATGCACATATGTTTCTGCATAACTGAAAACGCACCGAAATATTCTTAGAAAAGAAATAATTGTTGACTGCAAATCCCTCAAAGGAAAGACATCCACTGTCTTGACTAGAAGTTACATCATGGCCTTTAGAACTTGATAATGTGAATTATTGCTGTTTGTGCCATCTCCATATAATAGTTTGACTGTGCTGCTGCTAGTCTTTTATTTTTATCGGGAGAAATGCTTTAAATAAAAGCAGATCCTCACAATATTGTGTAGCACTAACTACTTCTAAAACCTCATCCTTTTACTTTAAAACAACAAAAAATCATCAACTCCTTACTATTAGTTACCATTGAATAGTGGATCTTATGTTTAATTAGTGTGGCTTTTCTATTTGTAATTGCCTTATTTCAGGATATTGAAGGTAATGAGACATATTGGGGTGAAATTTTGTAAATTTCTTAAGGCTTGTGAATGTAAATGTTTAGCGATGACTTTTTCTAGTCATTAACTGACAAGTCACTAAGGTAGATAGCAGTTGGGATTTTTAACATGTCTTTTACTGGAGCTTGGTAAAAAACTCAAACATCAGCTATTAACAGGTATGCTATATCTTTAAAAAGAACTTTCTAGAAGAATTTAGTGCATTAGCATTTTTAGGAGGGTGCAAGAGTGTTGTTTAGAAATAAATTTGACCAGGTTTAAGAAATTTGACTAGTTAAGCCTCTGCAGTACTATTCATGGAACTTGAGAATTGAAAATGGCCATTGGTAATTAAAGTGGCTGAAATAATGGTATCACCCAAACTGACTTTTAAGAAGAGAGTTTTAGAAAGAAACATTTTTTAAAAATGGAAAAAACTTAATGAATAAATGCTCTGAGGATGTTATGTAGAGTTTAAGACTGTGCTTAATGAAATGTTTTCTTAACCTATCTGTAAATATTTAAAATGCCTGTCTTTCCTGAAATGTAATGAAGAGGGGTTAAAAGGAAATGCACACCTGATGTGTTTCTTTGGTCATTTGTGTAGTTTAATCTATTAAATGTCTTCATAGCTACAAAAAAATCCATCTTTTCTGATATACAATGTATAGAAGTAGGATACTCCCTCTATCATATGATTATTTAGGACTTGTATGTGCCAGATGAATTTGTTATAAATAAAATGTATGAGACCATAGTCAAAGTTGTCCTTTGCTCAAGTGTTCTAGCTCCCAGTAGAATATATTATAAAATGTAAGCCCTCTTATACCATTATCAATCTGTAAAAGAAATGCTTGAAAGAGTCTGTTCCACTTCTTCACCATCTGTGCATTTTTCAATTTCTATTATTAATTTTTAATTGACCTGCAGGTTTTGCCTTGGTTGTAGGTGAAGAAAAGCAGAAAACAACATATGGCAGATGTTAATTACTTTGTTTATGGTGTTATTGGAAGTAACTTTGATATGATAACAGTGTTGGCAATAGGGGGACTGAAATCTTTCCTTCCATACCAGGTGACTTCTTGATTTAACAGAAGATTGCCTGGTAAAGCAGCCTCATTTCTTTCAGACTTCTTAAGGACTTAAGATCCTGCATTGGAAGACCAGCGTATCAAATGAAAATAATTCTAAGTGTGATACACCAGAAAAGTGTGTTGCTTAATGGTCAGGTTTGACTTCTTTATAGTGAATTATGAAGCCCAATGGAGAAGTGCTGTGTCCTGGTGTGGTTTTAACTTGGGGAAGGTTCTCTGGGAATTGAGCACTGTGTAAGCAAGTAGTTTGCTGCCGTGTTACTCTTAATGAGTAGAATTGATATACACACATACTAACTTGGTTAGGTAATAGTTCATAACTTCAAAATAGAGTAGTGTAATGCTTTGAATCATTGTTAAGATAAAATATGCATAAGAGCTCTCTTTTCTCTCCAAGGATTCACTTCGGTATGAATGGTTCCATGTGCATTAATCCTGATGGAAGCAAAGGTAGAAATGGAGCACTGCCAGTTCTGGAGATACAGCTTACAGAGGATACTATTTGTTTTTTTGAGGCGACAGTGGAGTACAGGTAAAGCAGGAACTAACAAAATTAAACACAGCTTGGATTATTTCTTTTCCTAACGTTCTTTTAAGAACCTAGTGAAAAATCACACACAAATTAAGTGCTTGGATGAAAGCCATCACAGATACAAAGAAACAAAGCTTTCTAAACATACCATATTTGCATGGTAATTTAATCTTGTTGTTTTGTATCAGAGCTTAGATACAGCTAAGGTAGTTCCATACCATGGTCTCATTAGACAGTGTCAAGACTGGGAATGAAATTTGGATTTAATTCTGTTCTTAGATCT
This sequence comes from Trogon surrucura, assembly GCA_020746105.1. Taxonomy (NCBI): domain Eukaryota; kingdom Metazoa; phylum Chordata; class Aves; order Trogoniformes; family Trogonidae; genus Trogon; species Trogon surrucura. Next base: position 43,156,201 of record CM036620.1, read on the forward strand.
GAATGCTGAACCCCATTGCTCCTTTAACATCCACGCAAGTCCCACTTACTTAACATGGATAAGGACCTGTGATGATTACTGATTTCAAATTTGTATGGCTTCCAAGGTTATGTTTTAATTTTTGCTTTCTTTTTGGAAGCAAATTGGTGTAGTTGTTCTAATTGATGTGCATGCTTTTGTCCATCAGCATTGTACTTTTTACTGCTAATAAAACATAAAAAGCTTGATTGTAAAGCATTTGAGGCTCTTGAGGAAAAAGAAGCATGTGAATTCAAGTAACTTCTATATACATACTTAATATTACAAAACCTAAAAGCCTGAGACTTTTTGTACTATATTATTTTCAAACTATTTGTTTTTCAATATATGATTACGCTTAGCCTAATAAAAAAGGGTTTAAGAAAATGTATCTTTTATTGTCACGTAACTACTGGACCATGTAACCATACAGTTAGTTATGCTGGATGGTCCAAACACATGGTCTTTCCCTGTTGAAAATACTTTAAAGCAAGGACCTGGCAATTATTTTTTTTTAACTAAGATGAACAAAATGAGGATAATTTCTTGTATATTTGGACCAGATGCATGTTCCATGTATATATCATTGACCTGTTTTGGGGAGGGGTGGTTAATGTAATTTCTGTTCCTGTTGTTGTTGCTGGTATTTTCATGGTTTCTGTTACCTGCATATAATATTCTATTTTACTTTTATGCATTGTTTTAAAAACCATACTACTACACTAGCATATAATTAAAATAAAAATAAATCTTGATGTGATTTGGTCTTCCAGAAATGCATCTGAGAGTGAGCAGAAAGTGAGAACGATGGAAAGCTTGGATGTCTGTTCTCCAGCGTTTAGCTACTTAAGAGCAGAAAGTGAGATAAAGCAGCAGAAAACTCGCATGTTGTGTGATGTGTTACTGGATCAAGCAGTATTACCTGGAGTGGGAAATATCATAAAAAATGAAGCACTTTTTGACAGTGGTCTTCATCCAGCTGTTAAGGTGGGTGATATGTCTCAAGATTGTTTTTAATGACACCAAAGTATTAAGGATATAAATACATATTTCTGTAACATTTTGTCATCTTGTCTTTGTTTTATTATCTGTAATTCTTTGAGCTATTCTAAGACACTAAATTACTGTTTTATCATTATAACTGGAGATTCTTGTCATGGTGTACCTTGGAACCTGTTGCTGCTACTTGTGGGGCTAAGCCTTCTCTCTTACAATTTTAAACCTCTCCCTAGTAGGGAATTCATTTAAGTTTCAAATCCTGACTTTGGCATCCTGTTGGGCTACCGTTAAATTTCAGCCTATAAATAAAGGAAGGTGTAGAGTGCTCAGGTTTAGTTTTTTTCAGTTATTATCCAAAATAGTTTATGTGTTAGAGTTGATTATTTTTGCAGCTGCTTCTTCCACTTCCTGTCCTGCAACCTGGCATAATTTGTGTTTCTACTATTGTTTACCATACTTTTTTTTTGATTAAGATCCTCAAGCATGCATCTCCAAACTTTGGTTGAAAAGAAGTCTTATGTTTGCAAAAATAAACGAAAGCCAGTGAAGATAGTAATGGAAAGGTTTTTCAGGCATAGTATTTATGAAAGTTCTTTGTAGGTTCAGTCTGGATTTTAATTGTATCTGCAATATGAGCTGGCAGAGGAAAGAAAAACCTGACAAAATTGTGAGTTCTTAACAAAAGTGTATTTAGTTGATGTGTCTCTCTAATTGGGATGCCTTTGGCTTACTGGCTTCCTGAAGATCTCTCACAGGAAAGAGTCTCTGATGATAGATGGGTTATGTCATAAGCCATGAGTAAATTAAGAGGGAACCAATTTGTTAATGCCACATGATTCCTGTGATCAAAAACTCTTAGGTCAATATAGAGGAGAACAATCAAAATTTTTACCTCATGTTTTGTATGGATGAAGCGAAGTACATTGTTTGGTATTCACACACTGAGTTTGTGTAGTATAGAATGTAAAAATGTACTGTTTTACTGAAATGATATATATGTATATAATGTGAAATCAGAGAGTTATTGTAACAGGAAGCAATGCAATTCCCCATCAGCTGAAGGTGTTTGGAGTGCCCCCTGCATTGTAGGTCTTTCTGCTGTTGTTCCTTAGCATCATAATATTCTAAAAATCATCCTTGCCTTACAGGTTTGCCAACTGACAGATGAGCATATACGTCACTTGGTGAAAATGACACGTGATTTTACCCTGCTTTTTTATAAGGTATTGGCACATTCCTGAGAAACCTCCAAAACTTGACTCTGGCATGTTAGCCATATGTGATCATCTAGTGAAAACAGTAAAAAGAGGCAATAAGACAAGTGTGGCCATAAATAGTAATGTTTATTAACTGTGAATTGTTAAATGATGGAAGGGTGGGGCAGCCCATGCTATAAGAATGAGCACAGCTTGGGCCACTTGCAACAGCAGAGTTTGGGAGATGCTGCCTGAGGACCAGTATAGTTTTGCTGTATATGCATTATAACATCACTGTGAACATGTCAGAATTGATGTAGGTTAAGCACACACTTACATGTAAGACAACATAAAGGTCACTCTTCAAACTGGGAACAAGAGATTGCCCCGGGGAAGTAGGAAGGTAATTCACATGGCTTCCTCTATGAAACTTGACTAAATATATTCTAACTTCTTGTTGGATGAAGGAAAGGCTGTGTATGTTGTCTGCCTTGACTTTAGTAAGACATTTGACACTGTTGCCCACAGCATTCTCCTAGAGGAACTGACTGCTCTTGGCTTGGATGGGCATACGCTTGCCTGGGTGAAAAACTAGTTCGATGGCCGAGTACAAAGAGCCGCGGTCAACAGAGTTAAATCCAGTTGGCAGCCGGTCACGAGTGGTGTCCCCCAGGGCTGTCCTTAGTACTGGGCTCAGTCCTGTTTAACATTTTCAGCAATGATTTGGACAAGGGGACAGAGTACACCCTTAGTAAGTTTGCAGACGACACCAAGCTGGGTGGAAGTGTTGATCTGCTTGAGGTTAGGGAGGCTCTCCGGAGGTATCTAGATAGGCTGGATCGCTTGGCCTCTCCTTGAGTTCTGTGTCCAGTTTTGGGTCCCTCACTACAAGGGGGACATTGAGGTGCTGGAAGTGGCACCGTGGCAGTGAAATTCTTGTCTGTTTCTCTTGGTATTCATGAAAGGCAAAGAGCTAGTGCTGCTACAAATTGTTTTCTGGTAGGCTAGGAGGAGGGCACCTAACTTTCCTAATAGCATCTTTCAGTCATAAAGGCTAGAAAATGTCATTTATTTAGTAGTTTTCTTAAATCTCTGCTTTCCCCCAACCCACTGAAGCGTAGTCTGTTGGCTAGGGAAAACTTCTTATTCTCCAAACTTTGTAGTGAAGTCTACCAGTAAAGAGATAACATCTGGTTCTACAACAACTATAATACTAAGAGATTTAAATGTGTCACGGGCTTTTAAACTGACAATAAACAAACAAGTTAAACTTTCTGTAGCTCAGTTCAGCCATTTCCAAAACTTCTATAATCTGTACTTAGCAAGTATTCACCAGTCAAGTGCTTGTAAAGGAGAGCTAGCCTCTTCCCCAAGTCTCTTTAAGACAAAAACATAATGAAAATAGGTTGATAAGAGGGGTAGTGCTTGATAGGTTTTTATAGTGTTACAGAATGTTTGTAGTAATCACACAATATTATTTGTAGTAACACTTTACAGATGCAGAGATAAGAAATCGTGTTTGTGTAGAAAGCTGTTGCTTTTGTTTGTTTTTCAAATAACTGAATGGGAGGAAACTAATAAGAAACGAACTGCAAATCTTGAGGAGAAATCTTGAGGAGAAAGCAAAATGCTTGTGAATATTCTTGCAAAAATATAATAGTAATTCCTTCTGATTGAATTACTAGATTGTACTGGCAAACGCATTCTCATTCAACAGGGCTGATGAATAAGAGTACAGCAGAAGCAAATAATGCTGTGCTCAAAGACACAAGCATTTTGGGAGACCTCCAAGCATCTTCACACACTATGCAGCTAGAGCTATTGCACCCTGATGGGTCTGGGCTGGTGTTGCTGGGCCATCTGTGGTGGTGTTTGAACTGTGCCTGGAGAACTGTGATCGTAATGCAGAAACTTGGGTAGCTCTGCACAGTTGGCTGCATCTCTACTGGGCTTTTCTTCTTTGTTTTTTGTTTGGGTTTTTTGTTTGGTTTGGTTTGGTTTTTTTCCTGCCAAATTTAGCTTGGGGTAGGTCTATGCTGACTCCATGTGAATTGCCTCATGAAATGTGCCTGCTTGTCAGCCCTCTGGAGGCTCATTAGGTCACCGTGTCCTTTGGGCTTGTCCTGCACATTGACTTTCTGCCTGGATCTGGGGAGCTCACCATAGTGCCCAGTGGCTCTTCATAAGCCAGGTTGTCTGGTATGGCCAGCGCTGAGATGAAGCCGAGCAACTTTATTGGGTGCTGCCTGACTCCTACAGAACATGTAGAATATTTCTATGTTGCTCAGTTCTTTAGGTTTTGGGAAGGTTAAATAACTCAGATTGCAGTGTCAGGTCTGAGCTTGCTCTCTGGTGTGGTTTTGGTTCTTTTTGGGGTGAGGGAAGGTGGCATTGCTTTGTGGTTTACTTCTGTCTTATTTTTGTTTTCTGTGCTGCATTGACTGGAGCTCATCAGCCCTTTAAGGACACCCTGGCAAGTGCCAGGTCAAGGGTGATTGGTGCTCAATCAGAGCCAGCTGGTGCAGCAGAACTCAGGGAGCTCCTAGCATGTATTTGCTTGCATGATGCTAGTATGTTGGGGTATTTTCTGTCTTCTGCCTTTTATGCCATTATGTGGAGAATTCCAGACACTCTTATACCTGATTTAAAGGCAATTCATTTAATAAAAGAAAATGAAATACAAATGATTATGCCTTAAATATACTTACGTAGTCATTGAACTGTCAGTTTAGTAGGTTTTTTTATTCTATCTTCAGTTGATCTGTTGAAGAACTGACATAAAATTCATACTGGGTCTCAAACATATTCTGTTTCAGTGCCGCAAAACTGGGTCACCACTCTACAAACACTACAAAGTATACAAGCGCCCAGCCTGTGGTCAGTGCAATGGGAAGATCACCGTGTGTCGTTTAGGAGAGAATAGCAGGATGACTTACTTCTGCTCTCGATGTCAAAATGCAGATCCCCAGCTTGTCAACGTTAGGTATGATGGTAACTTTATAACACTTTTAAAAGTGCTTAAGCCCCTCAAACTGGTGTTACAGAAGGATAACATTGCTTCTCAAACAGAACAGATCATTGTGCGTTTTATATCTAAATTCAGTTGACTTTGTGGAAGAAGAATGTTTCGGCCATTGGGATTTAAAAATGGTTAAAAGCTTTTATTCATTCGTACTTTTTCTTTCAAAGGCCCCCTCCGGTATGAAATAGCTATTACTCTAATTGAATGTAGGAATCGCAAAACAATTCAGAATACTCACAATTATTCACTGCTTCTGGAAAAATTGTCCCTTATTATTGGTGTTATAATAGTCTTGGAAGTTTAGAGTTAAATGGCATAAGGAAGGTAGGAATTTGTGTCTCTCTTTTTGTAGGATAGCCCCTTCAGTCCTGGAATATCCAGATAGTTGTGAATCTATGCAATTTTGTTTTGGTTGTAGAGTTACACTGAGGATGACAAACTTCTCTAAATTCAGAGTGCAGCAAATACTGTAGGGCACAGGACTTTTTTCTTCCTTCCTCCTTATTTGGTTTGGAAAGCTTTTACTACAGATCTGCCACAGAGATGCTTTCAGTCCCATATAGATTGTGCTAGCAGCAGCTTTACTCCTTTTATTTTAGAAAAGCACAAAATGCATTTGATATCACCAAGGGTCAAACGCTAAAAGTTCCAAGAGCACCTTATTCAGACTTTTACATACGTAAGTTATTTTTGAAAATTTCCATCTGAGGTTTCAGAATCTTTACACTGAGGTCTGACAAGACACTGCTTCAATTTGCAAACTTTGCCTTCATTTGTGTGTGTGTGTGTGTGTGTGTGTGTGTGTGTGTGTGTGTGTGTGTGTGTGTGTGTGTATATCATCTTTTTTAGATAAGATTTACAGAACACATGAATCCCTCTCCCACTTCCAACATTCTTTCAAGATTCAGATGACTGAAGTGATTTTGGTTAAAGCTTAAAAGTTGCCTTTGAGTACAGATCAAATATAGAAAATTCCAGCATGGAAGATAAATATTTCACATGCTGATAACCCCAATCTGCTGTATTTTAATGAGAAATGTTTTGCAGAAGGGTAGAAGACAGCAGTGTTCCGTTGAGTCAGATAACTAGAAAGTGATGCAAGGAAAAAAAAAAAATCTCTTTCTTCCTTTGTTCCAGAACAAGTAGTGGTTTGTGTTGTTTTTTTGTCCTTGCCATTGTGTTATTTTAAAAAACAAATAATTAAACAGTAGTATATCTAAGTGAAAAAACATGGTAATGGTAGCTATAAAAAAAAAAGGTTGTTTCTTGTGCTGTCTTCATCATAATGGTCAAGTCTGTGTGTTCTGCTGCTCTGTTTTCTATTATGCAGTAACTGTTACCAAATAAAAGTATGTGCAGCTCAAGCAGTTTATCTGCCATTCCAGGCTTTTCATGTTTGAAAACTGAAAGGAGCCTGTGTGATCAGACAGACTTGTTACAGACCATAAATGTAGAATTTAACCAGTGGTTCTTGGGCCAAGTTACATAGCTTATGATTTTGCTCAACTGAAAAAAGAATTAAGAAAATACCTGTTATAAGCTTACCTCATTAAATGCAACAGTACACTGAATCTTAAAAATACTCTTTCCTCCTCATATTTCGTGTTCCAAAGTGGGGAAGACGTGGAATGATATGACAGACCAGGGGAATGACATGGAATTAAACTCCAAAACATGACATGCTGAATATATTTAGTCTATTAATGCATCTTTGATAGCAGAGTAGAACAACTGATCCAGTAGTGGTAAAAATATGCATTTTTAACACTTCTAGTTCAGCTGTTTTGTTTTCTAGCCACAGTATTTTGGTGAATGCTACTGTAATGTCTGTCCTGCCTCTGACAGCACAGGATCTCTGGTATGGCAGCAGTTCTCATTATCTTCCTTTCCAATCCTTAGTCTTCCTATAGTTCTAAATCAGTTTATCAGCACAGGAGGTGTTATAATTTACAGAAAAATAAATAAAATTCAATTTGGAGTCAAGCTTTGGCTCAGCAATTACAGCAAGGACATTCTTGAGTTCCTTCTGATGAGGAGAAAAAGAACACACACACAAAAAAAGAAAATCCTTGATTCTGAACAGGCTCCTAAATGTTAAAATATATTCCAGGAAACAGTGACACACAAGAAAGACTTTCTAACTTTTCAGACTTTCAGTTCTGTTGGCTGTTACAATAACAAAATCTAAATAAATGAGAGGAAAAAAAACCAAACTTGTTTGCTAGATGCTTTTCTGTAGTTTGGTCTCTGTACAGTTCTTTAGCCAGTAATGCATTTATTAGGAAGTGTTCTGTACAAAGAATGGGGGGAAGGTACTGATACAGTCACTCTTTCTTGCCAAGTTTCTTGCTGCAGTACTTGAAAACGGTAGGGAATTTGAAAAAGGCTGGAGCATTGTGCTGGAGAGCACATTAGTTAATAATTAACTTTCTGTCCCTTTTCATCTAAATATTTGTATTTGTATTACTTCTGCAGCATCAGGAAAGATTTGCCCTTGAGATAAAAGAAAAATAATCAAAACCTGAGCCCTGACATGCTGTCCAAGGTCTGATAGGCAGGGATAACACTGTGGGCTGCTTGTTCTTTAGCTCTGTGCCTCCCTGCGCATCGTGGTGTAAGGCAATTTTGTAGAAGAAACGTCACAAAAGACTAACATCGTTCTTTTGTTTCGCAGCAAACTGCCAACTAGAAATAGCCTAATTGGCTGGGCATATGGCAGGGAGTCATGTTCTAATGAACACGTAGCTCGGAAATCTGAAGAGGAGTGGACGTGTGTGCGCTGTACCCTAATAAACAAGCCTTCTGCTGAAATTTGTGATGCCTGCTTGACTTCAAGGCCTGAAGGTATTGAAAGGTTGTCTGGAACCTCTTTGGGGGGATTGGACTTGATGATCTTTCGAGGTCCCTTCCAATCCCTAACATTCTGTGATTCTGTGAGGGGCAGGATTGTAGTTTTCATGCAGTTTTTGCAACTATAGAAGTGTCTCACTGTGAACCGTATGTATATAACTTAAGATAATTTAAAGTCAGATTTTGGGGAAATCTTACACAGACAATCACAGAAACTGTTTTATTTTAAACCCTGAAAGTGTCTTCCAGCTTTGTGTGCAGGTGGGATTCTATAGACAAGCCTCTGCAGTGACCGACGCTTTGTTTTTATCTGAGGCAAGAAGTGAGACAAAATACCAGTCTTCCCAATCTCTTTATAATCATCACAAAGCTTGCAGCATATGTCTGAAAGAGAAATCACCAGGGGGCAGAAAAGTAATTATCATTCCTTTATGTGAACAAAGCAGTGTTTTGGTACCTTTTCCAAAGGGATGTCGGGTTTCTTAGGGTCTAGTTTTTTTCCTCCAAAGTTCAGATTAAGAAAGATTCTGGCCTTCTTACTTAAATTGCTGTTTGTATCTTAATTGAGCTTAAAGCTTCTTACCTCAAAAACTAATACTCCATTTATTCGCATTGTGTAGTGAAATCTGCATATTACAAGGTATTTGTTTTTCTAGCTCCAGTGCTGCAAAACAGAAAGAAAAAGTATTTGTAAACAAGATACAGGCTTTGTGCATCCAAGAAGAATTAATGTTTTTACGTAGGCTCCAATAAGACCTATTGTTAAAAGTGCACTGAATTTAACTGTATGACTTGAACTATATGTGCTGAAATCAGAATTAAAGATCACATTCCCCATAGCTTTTGATGGTCTTTTGAGTCATACTTACCAAAGCGCCCCCAAATTCCCTGCCTGTGAGGAAGTGACTATGGTACTGATCTCAGACCTTATTAAATAAGTTCCAATGCTTTTTTTTTAAAAGTATTGCTTCACTCTAGTTAGTCCTTTTATGAATAGAGTGATGTGTGTGAAACTCTTATCTGCTAGCTGAAGTCTATTTCTTCAGTCTATTTCTTCTTTGTGCCTTACAGGAGACTTGTTGCCAGCAGAGGCTAATCTTGCAAAAGTCTCCTGCAAAATCACTGTCAGAAGCCTGAAAGTTTTAAGTTGTCTACAGGCTCAGATTTACCAACTAAAATTTATCCTGGAATTAATACTGTCAGATGGATCTTAAGATACGTAACTGGACATGCACAAATGCTTTATTTGAAGCTTTGTAAAAAAAACCCTGCTCCTTCTCCTATACTTTTATATTTCACTTCTTCAGCTATATGCCATTGCTAAAAAGAGGCCTGGAATCTAAAGATGTGTTAGACTTGGTGGAATACTGTTAAATTATTTTTTTAAAAATACTTTTTTTTTGGCAGCATAGAAGTGGCTTTTTATGTCAAATGCAAAACGATACTTTAAAAATGGATAATCTGTTACTGCTGGAGGTACCATAGCCTGTGATCTCCAAGTGATGGGGTTATAAAATGTTATGTTGAACACTTCAGATATTTTAATTCCTGTATTTGGGCCAAATTCAATTTTGTACGGTAAATTCTCCAATAGCTTTCATCTACAGAGTACTGATCACATCTGGTCCTGTTCAAGCAATAGTAATGTTATCTTCAAACTCATGTTGTACAGGACTCCAAAAGTACATAAGCTTTTTTATTTTAAGAAATTTGGTACTATATCTAATCTGTGACAGGTTTTGAGATCTTTTCCAGATGGGATAGTAAATTTACTCTTTCACTCCCTGCATGATGACTTATGAATACAGATCAGAAATGTATCACTCAACGCAGATGGATTATAACCAATAACTTATTTTTCTTTAGTTCCAAAGACAGAGAATGGTGAAGATTCTGCAGCCTTTAAGGACTTAATGAAGTACCCTTGTAATGATTTCAGAAAACCAAGCACAGAGATAAAGATCAATAGGAAAGCTGTGTTTGGAACTGCAACTCTTGTCTTAACAGATCTTGGTAACAAAGCTGTTTTGAGAAATGATACTCAAATGTCTGATGGGCACTCTCAGTGTGTTGCTCCAAAAAACAGCTGGAATCAAATCGAACACGCTGTCTACCAGTCAGGGGGAAGCTCAACACACGTAACTGCTGTGGCATCGTCCTCCCATCAGCAGCCTCTCTCTTTCAGACACGTACAGAAGAAACAGAAAACTGATCATACACCCTTGCCTCACCAATATAACACAGCAATCAGGTATGGGTTCCAAAATGTAAGCAAGTCTTTCTGTAAATCCTTTAAACTAGATTTTTCCCTGAAGATTAATGAAATACTGTGCTGTTGGGTTCAGACACTGTTGTCTTTGGATTTCTGCCAGAAGTAACTTATTCCTGGGTAACTAAAATTACACTCAGACTTCAGAAGGACTGAACGACCAAGGCTGTCACTGGAGAAGTCCTGATTTTGGCATCTGGCAGTACTGCTGTTAAGTGAACAGCTGTTCATAGTTCAGCTGTTCCCATGGGGTATGACAGTAAAGCTCTAGTTGGTGAACAAGCACAGCCTAAGGAGTTGTCTGGTCTTAGCACTGTAGTTGCTGTCTGCTTAGAGAGATCTTGAAGTCATTGTAAAAGATGATGGAAGGCAGCTGAAGGAACATGGTCTAATTAGAGTTGTCAACTAGCAGTTTTCAACATTATTCTATAATACAAAAGCTCTGTACAGGTACCTTGATGAATCTCCCATCACTATTTTCTTTTCATTTTCCTCCCCATCCTATAGGTAACTACTTCAACACTCTACCCATCCTGAACTTTTATTTACACATCCACTGTCTAGTTAAGAGAAATGTGAGAACCTGTTAGGGTTGTCAAGGAAAAGTTGGGCAGACACAGACAACAGCAATGGGAGTACACGGTAGAGATCTCTCACAGTGGTAAATTATGCAAGGTGAATGTGAAATACTAATGATGCACTACAAAACTCTTAGTCACGTGCCTATTCTGAAATATAGAAGTTATTTCTTGCATTGCTGAAGTACCAGTTTTGAAGCAGGATCTCACTGGCTAGCCAATGTGAATACACTTTCTCCTTGCTGTCTCAGAAGAGGACTACAGGAACTGAGAATAGAGGCAGAATACAGAGGAGTGCCAAGAATAAATGAGACAGTCACAGTAACAGGTAGTTACAGCAAGTCATCAACTTAACGGTTAAAAAAATCCAACAAAAACCGACAAAAAATGTATTTTTTTAAATTTTGTTTTAATGAGGTCTTGGAAGAAAACTGTTTATATCTGCAGGACTGCAATCTTCCAGACATAAAAGAGAACATAGAATTCCTAATCTGATAGCGAGAATGAATTAATTAATCTTTTCTTTTTTCACTAAAGCTTCATCACTGCTTTTCTGCTCTGTGAAAGCAAGATACACTTCAGAATAGTAACCTTTTTCATGTTACTGTTTTTTAAATGGAGCCTTGTATATTGCATTCAGATAATCTATGACTATTTCAGTCATGAGAAGGAAGAAACTTTACCCCATTCAGAGAACACTGTTCCACTCTCTGAGCTGGATTACTCTGCTCCAAATATGATTTGGAGCATTACTGTAACTTCTGAGTTACACTAAACTTCTGGTTAAATTCTGAAAACGGAATATTCTTTTAGAATATATCGGAATAGGTGGGCAGTATAATAGCTGTGGTAATATTTATTTTGTTTTGCAATCTGAGTGCCTTGAAATAATTTAAAATGTGGGCTAATGCTGGGGAACCTGATGTAATACCTGCAAGAAAAGCACTGTTGTCTACTCACTGCTAGCAATTATCCAGCTTTAAAGGCACACAAATAAGAGTGCACTAAAGGAGTAAGTTTTCTGGCTGTTGTGTGTAGAAGTACACCGAGCTAGTGTAACGGTAGGAGAGAGTTCTTTGGCTGCGGTGTCAGGAATCCCTTTGATGTTACCCGGGAGTCATTCTGTAACCTGTCATTACAGCACACCTCAAGCTCATACGACAGATGCGATTCGTACTTTAAGCACCGGCCATCCTCACTGCAGTAAACACAGCCGTCCCTGCAGCCTCAAAGTTGTGAGGAAGGATGGAGAGAACAAGGGCAGGCAATTCTATACCTGCCCTCTGCCCAGGGAAACCCGGTGTGACTACTTTCAAGTACGTATAAAACTTCACAGCCTGTTTTCTAATAAGCTCTTCTCGCAGCCTCCTTGCCCCTGTAATCTGTAATTGAGGACGTTTAAAATTTGAGGTAATTTTGAATACTTTTGCACACTGAATTGAAACTAAGAGCATAAGAGTAGTTACAGACCTACAGTGTTACTTACTTTTAATGCTGAGAAGACACCTGCTTGTGCAAATGCTCTTAGTATGCCTCAGTGTGATGTGAAGCAGATGCACAGCAGAATTGAAGGGACTTGTAGAAGTTATTTACATCAGCCTCTTGCTTGAAGGAGGACTGTGGAAAAGTCTAGATTTAGGCATCAGCCATGCTTCTGTCTAGCCAAAATCTTGAAAGCCTTCAAGGATGAAGTTTATGTAATCTGTCAGGGCAACTGCTCCCACTGCTGCACTCATACTTAACCCGACCTTCCTAGTTGCAGCAGGAGGCTGCTGCTCCTTCCTTTGACTGTATTTAATAGACAAACTCAAAACTGTAATGACTATAATGCTTTCATTTGAAGAAAACTATGTGTTAACATCAACTAAAGTGATACCAGGTCAAGTGCATACAGTTGCAATTAATGCTAAAGAAAAGTCTAAAATGAGTGATCACAAAAGAGAGAAAAAAGTTTCTTCTAGGGACCCCCCTGTAGGTCTGTTTCTATTGCCAATTTTTAACCAAGGAATTCATACCCATCACATACGCTAAAACTGTGCCTAAAACCTGTTTCTTCTGGCAGTGGGCTGACTTGAATTTCCCATTCTGTAACCATGGCAAACGATGTGTTATGAAGACTGTGCTGAAGATTGGTCCCAATAACGGAAAGAACTTTTTTGTGTGTCCTTTTGGTAGAGAAAAACAGTGTGGCTTTTTCCAGTGGGCAGAAAATGGACCAGGCATGCAGATTATTCCTTCATGTTGATGTTCTGGTTATCTGCTCCTCAGGATGCCTTAAGAGTGTATGACTTTTCCAGTTGTTCCTGATTTTATGTTGTCTTTTTCTTTGTTCACCGGTTAATCAGTAAAATAGCTCCAACGACATAAAGAACTACGGATTTGGAAAGAGTAATTTTACATAGCCCTGTAAAAATTAAACTCTGCTTGTATGCTGTATACTATTTTGAAATAATCATCTAGCTTGCAATATATGATGAAATACTATTATATTTCTAATAAAAACATTAATTTTCTTTATGTAAATACCATGAAGTTTGACAGCACTGCATCCTTTCAAGCATATGCGATTTACAGAATGGATAACTTAATCTAAATTAGTACTTTAAAGGGAAAGGCATTTTCATAAATGTAAACATGTATTTAATAAAAGTGAATAAAAAGTCAATATACTTTTTAAAGTATCACTTCTTGCTTTGTTCCCTCAGAGTTTAAAATGAAACAGCAAAGGACTCTACACTTTGAATGTTACCATAGTTAAATGTGTGACCTTGTTAGATTTGGAAAATAAAGAAAAAAAACTGCCCTAAAATTGACTGCAGTTTTCTTAATTATGAATTTTAAATCCAGGTCTTAATGTAAAAGATATTTATCCTCTGAAGATGGAAAATCTGAATTCTTTACTAAATGAGTAGTATGTCCTGCTTAAACTATAGAGTAAGGAAAAGCATTTAAAATATTTTATCCTGATCATTGGTTCATAATTTAACAAGTCATTTCTCCCAAAGTCTGAATGATTTAAAAGCATGAGAAATAACCTACACTCAAAACCTTACTATTACAGTAGTCAACTTTCATCTTGGGTAGAAGTTCTGTTTTAAACTGGGGCTCTTTAGTTTGGAGAAGAGGAGACTGAGGGGTGACCTCATTAATGTTTACAAATATATCAAGGGTGAGTGTCACGAGGATGGAGCCAGGCTCTTCTCGGTGACAACCACTGATAGGACAAGGGGTAATGGGCTGAAACTGGAACATAAGAGGTTCCGCTTAAACTCGAGAAGAAACTTCTTCTCAGTGAGGGTGACGGAGCCCTGGAACAGGCTGCCCAGAGAGGTTGTGGAGTCTCCTTCTCTGGAGACATTCAAGACCTGCCTGGACACGTTCCTGTGTAGCATAATCTAGGCATTCCTGCTCTGGCAGGGGGATTGGACTTGATGATCTTTCGAGGTCCCTTCCAATCCCTAACATTCTATGATTCTATGATTCCTATATTGCCTCATTACTGCTACTTTCAGCACAACTACACATGTTAGCATGCAATAACTTTATAATCTCAAAAAGATTGTAATAGGCAAGCATAGGCTAGCCTGTTGGAGTAACCAGGGCTTGCTGCAGGTAAGTACCTGCTGTTACCTGAGGTAACAGCTGTACCTCACTGTTTACCCCTGAGATTGCAAGTTAGAGAGTCAACAAAGTCTCTGTGCATGAAGTTTCAATAAAACAGGTTAAGAATTCTAAGCAGGAGATGGCAGTTTACCTCATAAATTCAGGCAAGAGGTGTCATCTAGCAGATAAAATATAAAATGTTTGAGAGGAATTCTGAAATTTATTTTTATAAGAAGTTTAAACAGGAAATGAGGCAGGAGCCACAAGGCAAAGTACGGCTACTGAAGAAGTGCAACATGAAAGTTTTGGTTATGGAATAAATCTTTCTGGAGAAATGTTTATTTCATAAACAGAACTTTCAAGTTAGAAATTAGATTACTACTGAACACTCAAACAACTAGTACTTCTTCCCTAAACCTCATGAAAGTAGCGAGCACTAACAAGGGGAACTGCTCTTTTACACTGCTTAAGTCTATTACATTAAATAAGGGTATAAATTATTTAATTCTAATCTCACATCTCTGCTACAAATATTTATGCTATACACTTCAAAAGTTTGTAGAGGGTGTTCACTTGGGCATCTGTTTCGAAGGGGTGGCATACTTGTATCAGTCTAAATTTGCTCATGGTTGTATAATATCAGAAGATAAAAAAAAGCAAAAATGGAGATAAAAAGGGGCAAGGATACCCTGAGCTCATCACAGCAAATGAGCGTGTGGAGGGATCTGATCTGTTTACACTCCAGTGAAGTAGGAGACTAAGCAAGAAACAATAAATTCTAATTCACCAGCTGCCACTGCATAACTTACTGCTTTTTCAAACACTGCTTTTTAAATTATTTTTCTCTTCCTTTTGGAGAGGACAGTACTATGTAACTTGCCTAACAAGCTGTGGTTGATAGCTGGCTATAAAAGGTTTTGATTGAAAAATAAAAAGCTGATAAGAAAACCTACCTTGGAATAGACCACCCTCTCAACATTTCAAGAAGAATCTGCAACCGAGGGTGAAAAGCAGTAGTCAGTTCTTGAAAGTTCTCTCTTGTATTTGCTCAACATAAATACTGTGATTTTCAGCTTTTGTCCTAATGGTTTACAAATGTGGTGGGTTTTATTCACATTGTTTCATCTATTACAGTGCAACCGATGGAACACACTTATTTCAGGTTCATATCTGACTTACGTATTTTAATGGCCCGTGCTGCATTCAAAAACCTGTGAAGGCGAAAAAGAGTAACAAAGCCTAAGTTAAAAGAGGGGACTTCCAATCCTAAACATTTTCTGTCATTTATATTCCTTATGAAAGCCAGTGTAAATAGCTTTTTTTTTAAAAAAAAAAAAAATACAGCCCTTTTTAAAGGCTTTCGAGTTCCAACGTGGAGTTGTTACTTTAACCTGTACCCATACACAGCTAAGAGGAACAGGACGTACTGCTGGTGTCTGCAAGAGGCTGTTGGGACTGACAGGCTCACACCAGCTCCTTTGCCCACGGGCTTTCTGAATGAGGTGGTGATGGCAGCTTTGTAATTAAAAGGTGTCTTCCAGTAAAGCTGACTTCTAAGTACTACTTACTTAATTTTTACCTACTTAATTTTTAGGGAGCTTTTTTAGACAAACATTGCAAAGTGACAGCATGACTCATAACAGAAACCTGTCTTTAACCTTATACAGAAAACACTTTCTGGCTACATACAACCTTGTAAAGCACTCAACTCTGCTGAAATGCTATGTAAAACTATTTTTAGAGGATCAAATCAAGGTCACACAAGTTGTGAAGTAAAAATTTTAAACCTAGAAACTGCTAACGCCATACCTAGCTTCTGCTTTATGGTAGCACTTCAGTTACTATTACAGTTTAAGTAAGTTTAGGCAGAATATGTTTTTCACTTTGAAAGTAACATTTATATTCCAATTTGTGACATTCAAGTTGGAACCAACAGATTTTTATGCCCGGTTTCACACTTTTATATTTTTATAACCAGCTATTTGTTAAAGACAGACATGCATTTTTCTTAATCTGTACATGCACAACTACCATTTGATGGCAATGCAAATTCAGCAAACAGAAGCAATGGTCTTACATTAAGAATTCACTGAGGGAGAAATAAATTTACATCAAAAACGTGCCCTCAAGTTTTGAGACATGACTGTGTCACAGCTGTAACTACAGACCTCCACAATTATACAACTATTTCTGCATCCACTTTCCTGTCTCAAAAGTTTCTAGTTCTCACTTGTTTTTCTGGAAGGGAAAAGAACTTGATGGTGGAAGGGGACTTTGAAAGTGGAAGGTGTCATCTTTTCCTTAAAATCTGTATGAAAGTTAATCATTAGTGGCTAAATATCTTTCATGTGTAATCAAAATATATTACAAAGTCTTCAATGGAGTTCACAGCAACTGTAGGCCCTCATTCTCTCTGGACAAAATCCCCAGAAGATATAAACCTTTTTTTCAACATCTTTCTTGGACCTTTCTGCACTGTACGATTTAACTTGCTGTTAGCTACACTTGTGTTAACATTGGCTCATGACAGACAGAGTTCAGCATACAGTGTAACTTAATATGCTGCATGTCTGTGCTTTTATTCCTCCACTGCCTGAAAGGTTGTTTATTATGTCCAATTTTTACTTGAATACTCAAAACATACATTCAAAATCCATTCAGAAAAGTGTGGAAATGTGCTATACTTTATTCTAGTGGAACACAAAATCCAATCTGCAAGATTGGATATTTTCCAAATAAAAGCTTACTAAAAATGCAAGAAGCACATTTATGGGTGAGTAGAATTAAGAGTGTACACAGCATTGTCTAAACATAGTCAGTGCTTTAGTTATTTAACTTACTGAATTGCCCTTCCTACACTAAGTGCAGGTCCCTGCAGAGTTTGTATGCTTTATGATTTTTCTTATAAAATCAACTTCAAACAACATGACTGTCTTCTAGCTTTTACTCATGTGGTACAATCATACTGTGAAAAGATCCTAACAATAGTATCTTAATACTGAAGTTTCAGTTAAGACCTTAACAGAGAGCTGGCAAAGTAAAAGACCTCTCAGTAGGCACTGATGAGCCTGACTTACAGATGGCATGAAAACTGTGTAGTTAGGACCACTGAAGGGAAAAGTGAAGCAAGAGTTCCTCTGTTTTGGCAGAAGGCCCATTTGACTGGTTTGGCTACAGATGGAGCTGAAACCTGAGTCCTTCCTTCAGATACCATATGTCTGTGTGGTCTTTTAAGCCAACCTCTACTATCTCCATCTACATTTGAGACCAACTAAACAACTAAACTGGAATCCAAATGCTCTGCGCTCACATTAAACAGGCTTTAATCTCAGATTATGAGTAAATCCAACTGCACATTTCACTAGATTAAAAAGTGGCTTGTGTATAAATCTCACTGTCAGGTCTGGACTCCAGACTGATCCCAGCCAGCTGCAAAATTAAAGTACTCGAAGCACACCTTATCGCCGCAGCTCGAGCATCAGATCTTTGGATAAGAAGTTGCCAGTATTCTACCAGTTTGTAGTTTCATGTAGAGCAAACACAGATTTTTTTTTTTTTAAGAAATCTGCAAATACATTCTGCATTAGGCAACAACTTGAATTCAACAATGATTAACTGCAATTCAAACAACTTTTTTCTTCTCCTCACTGTTTTACAGAATCTAGGTTAGGGTGTTACTTAGGACACATTCATTTCAAATTCAGTTTAAAGCCTCTGATTCATTGTACAAGATGGATTAACTTTTCTATTTATTGTTACATCAGTGCATGAAGCACATGAAAACATTCAAGTACTTGATCTTTGTTACTTAAATCTCCAGAAGCCACATAAAGTCTACCTTACATCTATCCATTTAGCTCTATCTGTTGTAAAATCTCTTCAAAATAATACCGTATGCCTGACTGACGGCTTTGATGATAATAAATACTGGAAAAGGCCATTCCTGAGATAGCACTATTAATCAAGCCACACTCAGCTATTTTGTCAAAAATACTAGTCATTGTGTTAATTGCAAGGTTTCAGGTAACAATCAGCTAGCAGGCTCTGCTGATTGAGATGAATCTTTTAATGATAGCTTAGATGATTATATTCAATCTATATTTACAGATTGCTTAGGCTCCTTGATTGAAGCAATTACTGATGGAAAACTTGTAAAAGAGGTTGGGATTGTTTCCTAGGAACAAGATCGACACTAGGCAGAAAAGAAGATCTGCAGCTCTCAGCTTCTACTCCCTCTCCCTGGCAGGGAGCTCCACATCTGCACAGGAGGAGCAAGTGAGGAACCACTCACCCCAGCTGTTAAACACTAAAAGAGCTCAACTGCATCAACTTTGAAAACGAAAGGTACACCCAACCCTCACTGAATTTAAAAACAAGTTGCTTAGAATTTTTATCTTGCTTAACTGGAAGCAGCTAAGTTAGAGAATACTGTTCATATCTACCAAAAATACTGTGTCCTTGATGTTGCAAACAGTAGAAAGCTTTTGCAGTGGAAGTAGACAGTATCATCAACAGCAAATGCCCTTTATGTCCACTCACACCTAAATTTTTCCATAATGATAAATATATTGAAATAATAATAATTTATTCCATGACAATTTCTTCATGGGCCTGCCAGCTGCCCCTAATTCTCCACTCTGGCACATGAACTACTAAAGCAATTTCTTTTTTTAATATTAGTTTCTTTCTGAACTGATAAAACTACACTTTTTCTAGAACTTCTGGAAGACTCTGCAAATAAGGGCAGAGTTTAAGGCAGTCAAGAATCAGGAAAATATTTATTCAGATTCTAGAAGAAAACAAAGCAATTTCCACTTATTCCCTGCAATAAGAATTCTTACAGTTGGCACCATGTACTACCTAACCAACACCGGCAGAGGAAAAGACATATGTCAGGTTGCATATCCTCATGGAATCCTACTTCCATCTTCTAGAGAAGCAGAACTCCATGTGCTATCTTCCTAACCATCTCATGTTTCCTACCAAAACTGTTTCACCTTGTACAAATGAATTGCTAAATTTTGTAGGAGAATAAGGAGAAAAAGATTCTTCAGACTTGGTGTTCTAGGCTAACCAGGCAGCTTACTGCTCAATATAGATTTTCATATTTCATGTAAGATAGCATAGCCATTAGAAAAAGCAAGTGCAACAAGCCACAGATGCCCAAATGCACAGACTCACTCTACGCAACTGCTGAGCTGCATTCAGTGTGTCAGCATCCTCATTGGATCAGGCCCTGAGATTAGAATACGAGAACGACCAGAGCTTGAGGGTCTGTTAGCTTCCTAGTATTAGGAGTTACTGGTTTATGCATCACCAGACAGAAATACATACAGGAGGTTTGGGATATGTACAAAGTTAGAAAGCAGCACCTGAGACAAAGTACTGAGGTCCTCATAAAGCTTAAAAAATTGGACCCCTAAGTCCCTTGTGGATCTTCCCAAGAAAGGGCAATTTTTCCCTTTCTAAGGACAGAGCACTCTTTGCATACTGAGACTAAAGGCTTCAGTAGTTCTGTGTTGTTCAGTGATTTTGCTATTCGCTGAGAGAAATGCTTTAGAGGCACTCACATGGTCTACTATATGACCATATTTCCTCACTTGTATACATTTCAAGTTTTTCCCAAATGCTAAGTCTGGAAGAATTGCAGCTACAAAGTAGAACATAATGGTTAAGTAGGACACTGATTGGAATACTATGAATAGCCGAGAGGTATATAGCTGAAAGGTACATAAACTACAATTACAAACAAGTCGGAATAGTTATCTGGCATTAGCACTTTGTCATAGTGAGCCACTACGCTATTGTTATACAACTTTATGCAAGTTCAAATTTCTCTTCTGAACTCTGAAAGAGACTTGATTTTTCAAATTAAGTTACAAGGTTATACTTCTATTCTTGAATGTGATTTGAGATGTTATCTTAGCTCTGCTGAGCATCTTGGCACTTTTCTCTTGCCTAAACCTCTTTGATTCGGTAACCAGACATCCCTGTGACAGAAACCCCTGAGAACCCAATATAGCAGTCTGTCCAAAGCACAGTGGTGTTAACACAGAGCACATCTCACAGCGACTTTCAATTTAATACCCAGCCAAGGAGACTGAATTCATGGTGCTCACATTTTCATAAAGCATTGCAGTAACAGCAGTTGCTCTGAAGTATGAGATCAAAGTTGTAAAGCCTCCTCGGTCAGGAGAAATTCAAATTCACATTTGAACAAAGAGAAGGCCATCAATAAAGATTTTACAGAGACTCTGTGCTTTCCCTTCCTGAAGACAGGAAGTCTATGGTAAATAATTAAATATTTACATGACAGAAGAGAGAATACAGAGAACCTGACAGGAGTGTGCCAATGAGAATGCTCCCTGAAGTAGCAAGAGTCCTGGATTCAAATCCTGATTTCTCATGTCTCTTACTGAATTTTACTGAGGAGAAATAGTAGGGTGGGCATCTAGCTTGAGGGCTGAATCATGAAACCTGGAGAGACACAGGTACCTTACTTCAGTCTGCAGGAAAATTTTGAAGAGTCAGGTTTTGCCAGTCTAAGTATGTGCTGTCACCAGCTGGATAATTTCCTGAGTGCCCTACTGCATGTTCCTGCAGTGTACCTTGTGTTGGTATTAGCATCAGGGTAGCTGTATGGTAAAACAGAACAGCTTGCTTACTCATGCTCTGAAGAAAGACGAAAAGATTAGTTTTCAGCCAGACCAGCAAGCTAATCCATTTTGTGGGGCTGCACAATCACCAAAATCAGTTGTACTACTGAAGAGAATGCCTACTGGAGGATGTGGGTAATTCCACTCCCTTTTGGGGCAGCAAAATCTTTATCCAGCTGAAATCATATTCCAGGGATTGACAGAGTTTAAGACATAACCTTGTCTTCAGTGCTTCACTATTAGCTGATTGTTGTCTCTTCAGTATAGTTGCTTTTTGTAGATTTTATTACCACCGCTGGAACTATAAGCCTAGAAGCACAATTCACAGGAATGAGGACGGTGTTACATACATACCTGAGGGCTTTGGTGTATGCTCCCCCAGCAAGGAGCTGCTGTCAAACTGCCCTGGAGCTGTTTGCCACTGCTCTTTGATCAGAAGTTATGAACCCCACAGCAAAGCCAGTGGAACGGGGTGCAGGAATCTGCAATTTGCATTCTCGGTGTGAAGTGCAGATGGAGGTGAGAGAGGTTAAACTACTAGATGTGGCATGAAGCTGTTTGGATGACTGTGTACGTCTTAAGTCTGTCAGTCCTGGCACAAGAACAGTAACCTCCAAAGAGATGTGGTGGGCAGAGAGAAGCAGCACTGCAGAAATCGGTTAAAGGCCATTAACATCCTTAAGCCCTTGCAGCAAAGTGGTGTTACCCCCTAAAGACATGTTTTGTAGGGCTAGCAGTTTCAGTAAGCAGTGACAAAAATTGTCATCACTCTTGCTGAGAAGTGAGATCACAGGATTTTTCACGTTGATTCTTAAGAATGGGTACAAATTGAATTTAAATAGTTACAGTTCATTAACTCTGCAGCTACTCCAATGTAATTTATTTTCTACAAATGAATCTTCAGTAACAAGCAAATTAGCAAAATGCATTTGACTGCATATGAATTAGACTTGTTTACAATACTTTTTACATTCACCCTTTTAATCTATAATGCTTTACTTGATATATTGCTGTAAATCCTTCAGGAAAAAAACAACAGATGAAGAATTGCTTATGCAACAAAAATAGGAAACTGTCAGTTCTGTGTTGCTCCTCAACGCTGAGAAAAAGTGCTGCAGACAAAAATACTAATTTGTGGGAAGTTTCAATTCCTTTATACCTCTATTAGCCTGCCAACTAACCTTCATCCTCACAGATGATCTATGATAATTTCCCCTGAAATTTTTCTCATAACCATGAATACCCAGGAGCACTATTAAGCTAGCAGCACAACCATTTTGATTTTTAAAAAGCCTGTCACATAGTATTTAATAATACTATATATTTAATTTAGTACTTAATAGTATTTAATAATACTATAATAACCACACATATCATCAAACAGCTACTTATGAACAATAAGCATTCATAACCTAGCTAAGTATAACCCTAAATCTGTAGTTCTACGATACTGGAATCTACTGTGACACTGCTTCTCAGTTTGAGCAACTCCTCACTCAATCCTCAAAAATGCAACTTCTGTAGCCAGCATTTAAATCACTAACTCGATATTAGTTAATTCAGGACAACACAAAAAAACAAACAAACAAAACACCACCGTATTTACAAACACAAAAAAAAGTAATCTTAAGATCCTTCTCTCTTCCGCTCCCGCCCAAAAAAACCCACAAAGGTAGGCAGTAGGCTTCTCAAACATCAAGCAAAATGACTGCTTGAGGAATTACGCCATCTTGAAGAAGTATTAACAACCAGAACTTGGATCCTCCCCACTAAATCCTACTTGGTAAAATAACGCAAGACAGTCGACATGACGAACATAGTAAACTTCAGAAAGGAAATTAACCAACAGTTGAACCTGGATGGGTACAGTCATAACATGTCAAGAAAGCTGCTATAATGACACAGGTCTGCTGACCGCAACAAGAAAGTGAATTTCTATGGAGAAAACATTTATAAAACAACAAAAAGTATTAAGCACCATTAATGGCAAGAGAACAGGGAAAAAACTCACCAGCACTCGGATCTCAGAGGTGGGAGGTAGGAAAAGGAGCATGCCTATACATGGCAGAAGGCTTTAAACCACCCAGAGTACTTTAAAATTTACTGTAGATTGTAGCGAGTACAAGCAGTATATCTATTTATTTTGGAAGTGATTTTGTGAAATTTTTGTGAAATGGCTTCAAAAGCATGTGATACTAGCCCTTGGCAAAAGTCATCCTAAAAACTACTTTAAGCCTCAGATGAAATTACTTTTGTATGGGGCAGGTGCAAGGGATGGGAAGGAGTGCAGGAGAATTTGAATAACAAGGGAAAAAATTACTTGCCTAAAAACCTTGTTTAACCCACAGACTGAAGAAAATGTAATTTGTGAATGTCCTGTGCAACAACAGAGAATGTATACAGCAATTTAAGTAAAGGCTGTGAGTAAAATGAATGCAGTAACATAACCTGTGAAAATTAACACAAGGGCAAACATTCTTCGGACTTTCAAACAATAAAACATCCAAATCCTAAAATTCTATGTGAAAGCAATTACTTAGTTTATATTTCCCATTTCAGTTTTGCAATTGCAACCTAATGCAATATTATGGTCGCTTAACATAGTATTATGAAGTACTACCTTAACATGTAAATGTCTACTTGTAAATATGAAATTTCATTTCTTTTACAAGAGGTTAATCAGTAGGAAAAAAATTTACAAAAATCTGTCAGTTTTAAGAAAGCTCATCTGTAACTAAGACCACACGCATCTGTGAATTCAAGTTACTAAATCTGTAACAGAGAAGTATCTTAAACATTTTGATCTTGTAACAAAAAACCAAAAAATTACTATCAACGCCAGAATATCATCATGCATTTTTCCTGTTCAGTTACCCTGACATTCTACAAAGACTAAATACAGTCTTCAAATGCAGTGGGAAAATCAGACTTAAGTGGACACTTCTTCACAAAAAGACTTCCTCCTGATGGGTGGGTTAGGTCCTGTACACTTCTCTTGGAAAAAGTAACAACTTCAGGTTCTCCTCATCTGTACATAAGAATATTCACATAAACCAAGGCTACTGGATTTCTTGCTAAACAGAATTTCTTATTCCTTAGGATCTTTAAATGAAAAATGCTGAATAAACAGAAATATAAAATGCAATCCAACTCCACAGAGATTTTTTTAAAAAGATTTTTCTCTGTCCTGTCAGAACAAGAAAATAAGCCACCAGCAGCAGGAATTCCCTGAACAACTGGCACACTGCAGTTGCTATTGCTTTTATTTCCCAGATCACCATGTGTCACTGTAAACATATCAGTTAATCACAACCTGAGCAGAGTGCACCAGCAGGTGTATTTACCTATACTGATTCAACTGTCTGGGGGGAAAAAAAAAAAGAAGAAAATGAAACCATTGCTAGTATTGTTAAATGCAGAAACATCTAAAAACGTTCGCTACCTGACTCAGCAGCTTAAAAAGTAGTCACAAAATCCTGTGGTTCTAACACATCTGCTCCACAGACATTTTGGTAATACTCTTTTGCTGTAAATTTAACAGAACTAGGAGGAATGAACAGACCCCCTAGTGACAACACTGTAGTTCAGTGGTTAACGTGTAACATATCAGTTGTGTATCAGAGCTAGAGTAAATTTAACTGTATAACTGATGTTTCCTCACACATGCAAACTATAAATAGCACTGAAATCCTACAGGTAATTCTTTGTTTCAAACAAGAATGGAGAAGAGTTGCTAATGAGCTACAAGTCATGCAATAACTAAATCCAAACAACAAATGCTAACAGAAGAAGTAAGTTAAAAAGCAATCTGCACCACCATTGTTTTTACTCTGTGAAGAGATAATAGATTCAACTCCAGTTTAGAACATTATTTACTCGTAGATTTCATCTGAACAACTAACCTTGTATTTTCTGAAAATCTGAATTATTCCTGACTGAAGCAGTTACAGATGAAATGATGTATTTCAGTGGTAACCTACAAAAGGCTGAAATGACAGAGAAGTTTTCTTAAATAAGCACATACAAAACACTGTCAGGGTTCACACAGATTACTTTATTAAAGAACAATTCAGTGCCATGCAAAACCAGGGCATAGTTTGCTTTATTAGTCAGACCACTGAGCTAAGGTTCGTTTTCTGTTTACACTAGGTAATTTGGTCAGAGGTTTTAGAAACAGAAGAAAGCAGGCTAGCTAGAAGCTTATGAACTTAAACACAGTTGGACTTAAAAAAGTCCCACTATCTTACAGACAGGATGTGTTCAACTGTACCACTAATTTGCAAATACTTATATTTTGTGTAGGTATTTTGTGTAGGTTTTTTCTGCTCTTTGTAGTAAAAGTTGCACTGTAAGAACTTAAAAATACAAAATTACCTGAAATCAGAAATGATAAGACCTATTTTTATGGTTTTTGCAAGCCCAGCAGAAACCGTTGTAGTGTTTTTGCTTACTTTTGACAAAGGTTGCACTTCTAAAAATATTTCTTAAAAAAAATTAATGTATTTGCTAAGCATAAGAGAAT
Organism: Trogon surrucura; assembly: GCA_020746105.1. Taxonomy (NCBI): domain Eukaryota; kingdom Metazoa; phylum Chordata; class Aves; order Trogoniformes; family Trogonidae; genus Trogon; species Trogon surrucura. The sequence continues at coordinate 43,181,914 of CM036620.1, forward strand.
AGATTACTACTAACACCCTTTAAAGAAATATTTTTAAGATAAAATATTAAGCACATTATTTATTCAGAAGCCTGTCCATAACATTAGAATTGTACATTGATAAATACTGTAATTTACCATACTGTCAATTAACAATATATTAAAGTAATTTACACTAACTAACCCCTTCTAACCAATATCACAAAGCAACCTACATTATTAAACCCCATGTATTAGTACACGTCTCATGGAGACAAGTAATTTTGTTCTCATGTACAGATGAGCTGTCTATGCAGCAAGTTAGAATTGTAGCAGTGACTTTCAGGAGACCATTAGAGAGCGCTGACCATCTTTCAGCTCTCACCTCCAGTGGCACACACAAGCTGGCACAGATTGGCATAAGCAAACTAGAAATCAAACCATGGATGTTCCAAACCTTTTTCAAAACTGAATGCTGGTGAGGTTCAGCTGCAGCAGTCTTAGACATTAGCACTCAGCTGCCAGTACTGAGAAATCCATAATTCTATCTTCAAAATAACAATCATTAGGATTTAATTAATCTATTTGCACTTGACTGCCTGAGTTATCTACAGGCAAAACAGCTGTGGCAGAAGGGCTGCAGGCAGGATAGGTAGAAAATCTATCCTAAACCACTGCAGATATATTCAGTAAAAGCAACTTTGATAAATGCTTGTTGTGGCCTACAGTGAACTCTGTGCTATGAGATGCTCTAAAGATCCAGTGACACAACTGAATCCTCCAAATAAATTACTTTGTTGATGAAGTTCAATGGCAGGCCACTAAAGATGGCTACTCTAGTTAGAATGGGAGCTTTTAAAGATACCAACTTGGAATATAAGGCAACAATCATTCTAAGGCACAGTACACAAGCATGTAAACAACCTTACTTATAAATGGTACATTAAGGTGTGCTTTTACTACCCAATGATTTTATTCAAGGAGACAACAAATAGTTAAAGTGTTTATGACAAGACAAGCTCCTTTTACTTCCTTTCCCTCTTTTAATTTTTCCTAGCTGAAGTTTAGCAAAAATTCAATCAAACCATCAGCAAGTCCCCAAGTTAAGAAAATGATCAAACAGATTTTCAAATACCTACAGAACAATCCTCAAATTCTATTACAAATGAAATTTGCTATCTCTAGACAGAGAAAATGACAACAATCAGCTTTTTAGATGTAGGTAATTGTCATGTTCTAGGTATTCAACTACTCCTTTTCAGGGGTAAATGCACACAGAACATATTAGTGACAAGGAAAATCATTGTGATTAAGATTAATAACTTCCATTATAAAAAATGGTGACGGGAAGAATTCCACTTGTCTTCACGTCCAGTTAGAGTCAACACAGTACTCCACGAAGGCTTGTACTACAAGGCATATGTGAATGTCCTCTCTATTTAAATGTATTCTCAGCTGTTGTGAAACATCTTAAAAACATCCACAAGGAGATGCTCCTTATCTCTTAATTAAAGTTCTGCTATCTTCTCCACTACTCTTCAACCCCCCTTCCTTGCTTGTCAGCATTTGCATGCAATTTTCAAAAGAAAAGAAAACCTGGACTGAATCTCAGAAAGCCAATTAAATTTTCTCAAAATAAGTTTCACATGTAGAGGCAGAGCCCCACCCACTCTCTGTCCTTTATTCCAGCTTTCTGCCACGTTTTTAAATGATGAAGCAAAAGTCCAGTTCAATGTTTACTATTTGTCATTTTTGGCTACTTAGTTTTCATGAGAACAGGCAGACTAGAAAAGCCATTAAGACACTTGGCTTCTTTGTATGCATAAAACCATCTGTCCACTTTATCAGCTCTTTGAAAGGTTGTTTTTTTTTTTTTTTTAACTCTTCCAGCATCTAAAGCTCTACTTTCCCCAAAAAGCAGGTGAAATTTGGCATTACTTGGAAACAAATAGACAACTTTTGGTGGTATTTAGAACCACAGTTTGATTGTCAGGTTTGTCAAAGTTTAAAGAATTGAGTTGGGATGTAAGGTAATGTCTAGTAAAATTCATGACTGAAGTGACCTCAGTACTGAAGCACAGCCATTTCTACCATTTCACTTGCAGATTTTTAAACAGATGAACTGCTGATCCTAACTGTGAGAGTACCAGCTCTAACTACAGTTTTGCAACTATGTTCACTTTCCGGAAAGGCCAGCCAGGTTTTTAAACCTCACTCTAGATTATATTGCCAGTCTACAATCACTTAGAAATAAGATACTGAGATAATTAGATTAGTAAACTATAGATTAAGCTTACCTGCACTACACAAAGCAATAATAAAGTAGAAGATATTAAACAAACACACCTTTGTACTCATTCACAGGATCATGCAATAGTGAAAATGAACAACCATTTTAAAGAGTAACACCCGGAGAACCTTAGCACTTTACTCCTCGAAGTTTAGATGTTAATAGGACAAAAGAAATTAAATGCAATCTACTACTTGCTCAGTTGGCTGACTTAGCAAAGGGCTAGAAACCATGAAGTGAAACTGAGTGAATCCTGGAATTTTATTACATGCAGCACCTAGGAAAGAAAGACAGAAAGAAAAAAAGTATGATTTGCTACATTTAGTATTAGTGTCTCTGTCGTTGTACTCTATCATCTAAATGCCCAGTGGCTAATTATTCTTTTACAATCTGTTTAAGCCAAGACATCTTGAAAGTATTTAATTTTTAAGTAAAAATGCAGTGCTACTGACTGCTGTAGTGCAATTAATGCCCTTATAATACAACTCAAAACAGTAACGTAAGTTAGTAAAATATCTCTCTTTCAATCCTGATTAACATAATGAGTCCCTCCAACACTAATCTCTTAAACACAGAACCATGGGAAATAAGAGATCAAAGAATAGCAATAAGCAGTCTAACTAAATAAGCCATGTTGATTAGCAAATTGTATCTCCTACTGATCTAAGAGTTCGCTAATGAGATGCCTGGCACAATGACTGATCTTGGCTTGCTTAGAAGCTATGCTTAACAGTCATATTCTCCCTGCCTTGGTGCCCTATCTAGACAGGCCTAAGCATTCTTTTAAAAAAGCTTCAAACTAATCATACACAGTCCAGGAAAACACATGAAGGTTGTAAATATTTTTGATTTTTACTAAGACTTGCATAAATTTTGTGAAAATCTAAGACATCAAAATGCAGAGGAAAAATTAAAATATCTCAAGTCCACACTAGGACACGGTTGCCCCACTAACCAGCATTTGCTATTATGAACAGCCAGCTGTGCTGCAGAGTTCAAAGAATAATTGAAGATTTCTGCTTTAAATGCAACTGTTGGTTTTGTACTTCTGTGACCTACTTAGGGTCAACAAACTTAGTCCGTTAAACAAAATACATACCATAACTTCCAGTTGTATTGGCACATATAACCGCGCCAAAGAACTTCGGAGCATACTTCTGGATTCTGGAAATAACTTTCTGACAGGCAGCTGTTGGGTCTGTTCCCATCCTCATATACTCCACAGCCTGGTAACTAAAAAAAAGAACACCATTCCCACATCCAGACAGCTGTAGTCAGGTTTTATATTCTAAAATGCCATTTAGACACCTTGATTTCTTTTAACAACGGCAATATGTGATAAAGAATCTTCAGCTAAACGTCATATCGACAATTATTACTTTCTACATGAAAAGTAATTAGAAACAGGACTAAAAGAAACTGCAAGATGTTATCCATGCCATCGATTTGTCTACGGCAGGACCAAGCCTGGGATAACTCTCTCATCGTTTGCAGTACAAGAGGCTAAGCAACAGAGCAGCTGAAGAACCGCAAAAAGGCAGTTAAAGAGTTAGCAGCTTTTATTCTTCATTGTATGATTTTGACATTAGAAGTTACTACTAGTTTTCAAAAAGGCCAATGTCAAGATAACTTTTTTTAAGAAAACTGATCTCCAACATTACATTACTAGTAAGTTATTGATTTCAGTAACTGTTAAAAATCTTTCAGAGAAAACTTAGTTTCTCAAAACCTCAAAATTGACACATTGTCTTTATTTCCTAAGTATGAAGATGTGCTGGTTTTGGCTGGGCTAGAGTTAATTTTCTTCATAGCAGCTAGTATGGTTTGCATCTGTGCTGGAAATAGTGTTGATAACTGAAGGATGTTTTAGTCAGTGCTGAGCAGTGCTCACAGGAGAGTCAAGGCCTTTTCTGCTTCTCACCACACCAGCAAGGAGGCTGGGAGCACACAAGGAACTGGGAGGGGATACAGCCAGAAGAGGTGACCCCAACTGACCAAAGGGATATCCCAGACCATATGACACCATGCTCAGCCTATAAAGCTGGAGGAAGAAGGAGGAAGCCGGGACGTTCAGAGCGATGCCATTTGTCTTCCCAAGTCACTATTACGCATGACGAAGCCCTGCTTTCCTGGGCATGGCTGAACACCTGCCTGCCCAAGGGAAGTGGTGAATGTGTTTTGCTCTGCTTGCGTGTACAGCTTTTGATTTACCTATTAAACTGTCCTTATCTTCACCCACAAGTTTACTTACTTTTGCCCTTCTGATTCTCTCCCCAGTCCCACTGGGAGTGAGAGAGTGAGTGGCTGGGGAAGGAGGGGGTTAGTTGCCAGCTGGGGTTAAACCACAGCATTTTGATCAAGACTTTGAGCCACTTTCAAAGTTTTTGCAAGCCAATTTGAAAAAAGTAATTCATATTCTAGATGAAAGAGTAAGCAAAATGAACTTCCTTTGTATCTACAGTATCATTAGACAAATGACTGTATGAGCATTGCTTGAGATGAATTGGTTGCATTTCCAAAATGTCCTCAGAGGCAAAAAAAATAACTTTTGTTGTCTTTTTCTTTAGAACTTGAAGATTAAAAGATAACACAAGCAAACAACACTAGATTGTTTTGATGAAAGATACATATACCAAGACTAACTCTTGTTACATTAAGACTCATCTAGAGACAGCCTTAACTATAGATGTTATCAAAGTACCGCAGAAGAGAACTTCCCTTGCAGTTTGAGACTCCTTATTATCTTTGGTTTATTTTAAAAATCAAATAGGTTCAAGTTATTTAAAGATAACCATCTGAATATAAAGCTATATTTCACAGGGGTCTCTACACTAACGAAAAACTCCGTAAGATGTTACTATATCAAAGAAGGCAGACAGAAAATATTAGTAATTTTGGGTTTTATTTGACACCTCCTTCACTTCTGACAGGTCAATTCTATTCTTTGTTTTCATGTGAGAATATTTAAGTAAGATGAATTAGGAGAGATCTGTATCTACAAGGAACCTGTGATTAACCACCTAGTCTGAGCTGTTTTCTAAAACCCATTGGTGCCAACACAAAATGTTTCAAGAATTAGAGCCAAAATCCTTCAGGCTGCTAAACTGTAATGTAAGATTTTATTGATTAACCTCATTGTGGAGCTCAACTCACTACTACTGTTGGTATCTGATACCTCAGGATAATTCATGAAGTTGCCAGTTGCCTTTTATTTCAAGACCAGCTTGGAACAGCTTGAAACTCATGGTGGACATTTGTAAATATGCAACCACAAGTAGGCATTCATAACTGCCAGAGCTTCAGAAAAAGCACTCAAATAATACGAAGGCCACTGTTATATATTCCTTCAAGCATCAGTGCCCATTATGTTCAGCACAGGCTTCCATAACTCATTTCTGCTGAGGCTGACCCACAAGAAAGACTGGCAAGACTCAGTGATGAAAACAGCCATATTTTACACAGGTTAAGCAACCATGACAACAGCACTAAAACACCTCTTCCAGCTTCAAATTAGATGCAACCACATAGGATTGTTACAGCAACACCTCCCCACCCTCCTGAGTAATCTCAAGGCTCACCCCTCACCCCTCCTACAATTTATAATGCTTATTTCTCACACAACAAAACACTGTGGAGGAGAAAGCTAATCAGTTCTGTTAAAATGCATGCAGGCTGGGAATATACTTATTACTTGCTGCTTGTATGCTCACAGCTTGGCAGTATTAAGGGGATATGTCATCAAGGTATTTAAGAAGTCACTTCTTTTAAGACAGACCACAAAGATTACTTGATTCTGCTACTGTTTTTACTCTTCCTGTTCCTTCGTTTACTCCTAGTTCAGCAGCCACTATGTCAGACTTCCTTTTTAATCAATTACTTCATTTGCCAAGTTCACATTTTGCTAGAGAAAGCCAGCAAAGGACAAACCTGGGTAAGAAGCGCATCATGATGTCACCATCCCCAGTGGCTGCAGCTCCTCCAGCCGTACTATCCGCATAGGATCCTGCTCCAGCTATGGGAGAATCTCCTACACGGCTATAGTGAACAATGGGAAAAAAACAAGAACTGGAAATGACAGAAAACTAAAATTTCTTTATCCTCCTGAGATTGCACTAATGTAATAGCTCTTGGCCTGATATTGGCAAGTTCTTATGACTTGAGCTCACTTTTAACTTTGTCAACCTTACTGCCTCCAGCTGGGTTAGCATTATACCCACAGGAGAACAGAACAAGTAAAGAGGTCACTCCACTGCAGTCAGAAGTCTTGTCTTAAAACTACCAATAAAAGTGATCTGTGATAACCTGACTGACCTGAGGCTTTAATCCACCTCCAATGCACAACTGCTTGTTATTATACTAACTTATAGTTGGGACAGTAAGGTTTAGCCAGTGGGCAACAGTAAGTAGCTGGGGACATTAGTATGTCCAACTTGTTCCTAAATCCAGAAGTTGTCTGACAGGGTTGACAGACAAGATTCCTAACCAGGTAGAAAAAGATCTCAAGGACAAAATACAGGCCTGAGGCTCTGATTCTATGTACATTGCTTTGGAGACTGTGTACCTCTCTGGAATGCTCACTCATCTCTGGCACCTCTCCTTACAAGTTGACTCATAACTGTACCAGTTGTTTGTGTCTCTGTATGGTGAATTAAACCAGCTGAAAAATAAGCATTCCCTCACAAACAAAGCATCTTGCAACTGTATTAACATTTACAGCAGTGCCCAAAACCCACCAGTGTCTATAACCATCACAATCTAAACCACAAAACCTTTAGATAAGCTTAACATAGGAAATGAGATGGGGGAAAAAAGGTGGGTTTTTTTTTTGTCGAAACAGAGATACTAACCCTGGAATTTTGTGGATGGCACCATTAGTAGATGTCCCAGAAGCAACGGTTCCACTCTCACCAATTACAACCATACCTAAAATTTTCAGTAGGGATTAAACATATTCAGAAACATTCCTAACAAATTTATTAAATTAGCACTACAGTTATCAAACAGAACTATAGTATCCGGACTATTGAAATTACTAATAACCTGAAACAGAGAAAAGTTGTACTCTCCAAAAAAACAAGTTCATTGTAAAACCAATTTGGAAACTTTTCAGGTGTATTACAAGAGCACAGAACAGAAACTACAACAATGAGTACCACAGTGTTTAGAGCTGTATGTTACGGCTGCCCAAGCAGTCACTTTTTCCTGATACACACCTATGTTAACCAGCACACAACAACATTGGATTTGGCTGATTTGGGATCAGCTGCTTCTCCATAAAGCAAGAACTTTTCTTTTTAAGAAAATGCAGCTGGCATCAAACCCCAGTACACAGTTAATGACAAGAAACAGAATCCAAATTCTCTAATCTCACTAAGCAGTACCTCCTCACAGAAACATTTCCTGACCAGTAGCAGGTAAAAGCATAGAGGCACTGACTCTATGGCCACCATTAGCTTCTGCTAAAAGACTGGAAGCGTTATCAATTCCTACCAACTTCCTAGATGAATTTTGAATGAAGACTCTTCTCAAAATGTATTACGCAAGGAGGTAACTCATACATAAACCAAACAATGGGGTGGGAGAATTTGAAGTGCAAATATAAGCACCATCATTTATTATAAAGCAGCTTAGGACTACTTAATGATATACCAATTACTGAATTGTATTTAGCAGTTTTGACTCTCATCCTAACACTTCACAGTTTATGAGTTTTCTATAACATAATGAAAACTGTATATCCCAGTGAAGAAAGCTACCTACCAACTTAAGTACTGGGTAGGTTGACTGACATCTGTACAACATTAATTGGTTATCAGTAGAATAGACTGGAAGCAAAGAAGGAAGATTCCACTTGATACAACTTGTTAATACTTCGTAAAGCAAATACTGTCAGGCAAAAAGTTCTGAAGTGCTGAACTGAGAATAATTCAGGCTAAACCAAAACCATGTAAGTTTCAAGACTACAAAGTATAAAACTTTGAAAGACAGGAATCTGTAACTGCTCCAGTCCATTGTCTGATCTGCTCATTAATCACCTTATAGGTTTAGCAATTAACAGTCCTCAAACAGTAAGCTCTTAAAAGACTTTGGGGACTACTACTGCTAGCCAGTTTTAAGCACAGTAGTTTCTGTAGCAATGTATTGATTTAGTCAAAAGCCAAAAATAGAAGAAAAATGAAAGTAAGCTTTATTTTCTAAGTTTAAGGACTGTTTGACAAACATTGCTCTTGCTTGGCAACAGGACTGTTTACTCGTTTCACCACTGCAAAGCCTTTTAAGTTGTTCTGATAGCTACAGGGGAGATTCAACCTAAGTTAACAAAAAAAAAATAAATTATTTTTAACCTTGATCAGTTTTCTACACATTCATAGCTGCCCAAGCAATTATGCCAAGATATCTGAAGGAAAAGCAGTCAGGCAATGAACAAATAGCTAAGGGCAAAAAATGAAGCAAGTGGCTGTGCAGTCAGTGCACTGGGAAAAAAAAACCAAAAACAAAACACCAAAACAAATCCTACTTAATCCTAACACATAAGAAAGACAATCCTGAAATCACTCAGTATGAATCTGTAGAGGAACGAGGGCAAAAATAAGAAGCACTGGAGTTATCAAAGGTTGTTACCAATAGTATCATGATTACGAACGGTGCTTTGTGAGATGGTCTGCTCTTCTCTGTGAGTTCCTTTTTCAGGCCGTTTGTATGGTCCACAGGATTCTGAAGAGTCTGGTACCACATTCTGTAATTATTTTGTTATTTGCATGAATAACATATTATGCTTCATTACAGATAAACTTAAAAATTCTACAGTTAATACCTATAAACCACTACATGTATATCAAATGCCCAATACTTAAATTATACAGCTGTACTGAAATCCTACAAGTTGTTCCACTTAAGGAATAAAGACTGATTTCTGGTATTATATGGTAAAGAGTTTTTCCTACTAGAAAGTTATGTTGTTCAAAGTAAAGATTCTCTTTTGTTCAACTAACTGGTCAAAAAAAGTGTTTATTCTTCAGCAAAATGAAGAAAATTTTCAATCTAAATAAACAACCAGATGAACTGATCTTGTTTTACTAATGTCAAGACACTACATTAAAGTCAGTATCATAGTCAAGGTATTTTCCCAACTGAAAATCAGAATACGCATTGAATTAAAAGGATTCAACAATGCAGCACTTCATATCCACGAATAATGAACATGAAACACATAGAAATGTGCAACACAAACCCCACCAAAAAACCCCAAACAGCACCTCACCACAATAGGCAGGATTATCACAGATAGCAGCACTAATGCGATGTGTTCACAGGTCAGCATAAAGCCAGGACCTTAATTGCTACTGTAAGATTTTCCTTCAGAAATGTATACAGGCATCCAAAAACACAGGCACCAGGTTTAGCTTGAGAAGTCCTACCCAAATTTAGACTTAAAAAAACAACCCCAAACCCCACCAAAATGCTACTGCAGCAATGTCAAAACCAGTAGGAACTAACAAATAAGAGCTAGACATATACTCTTCCTGAGCCTACCAAATGCTTGGTAATTTCAAGTTTGTCCTGCTTAATAAGCAAAACTTTTTTTTTCTTCACATGCACATTCACAAGCACAACTTCAACATAAGCTGAAAGGAAAAGCAATGCTGCATTACTGACTTCCTAACCCCCCGCTTCACCACGACTGTACTGTACCTTCCAGTAGTTTGGCTGACAGCTTTGATTAAGCCACTTCGAATACATGGAAAGAGATTTTTGGGTAGTTAAATCTTCATACGGAAACCCCATTCTTACAGCAAACAAGGAGGCTTCAAAAGCAATAACAAAACCAATAATGTATTCACATTTCTATACATTTTATGATAATGCATTCATGTAATGTTATCCAGAAATCAATAAACTACATTCTCTGTGGAGATGAGAAATATTTCTTCAGAGCAGCATCAGCAGTGATGTACAACTGCAGTAACAAACTCTCCTTTCACCAGCAATATCAAATTTCCTCAGTTCACTTTAAGTTAACACCTATAAGTTTTAACACTGAAAGAAAAACACATTCAACTCTGTTAATCAACTGGACACAAATAACCTGGAGCAAGAGTGTCCTGGGCAGTGTGACACAAATATTTAAATAAGTGATACAAATTATGGTGTATTTTCCTCACAAAGCTAGTCTTTTATGAAGTGCAAGTAAGATGGTGGCACAACATTTGCAACTAAAACACTGGATACAGAAATCAATCCACCAGTTTACATCATATTACGCTTTTTCCTTGCAGCTTTAAAAATGACTGCCTCCTTGTTTTCAAAGTTAATATAGTATCTGACAAGGGAGCAAAAGAAATAACAACACAAGCAATGGAAGAAAGCTGCACTTCCAAAACCAGCTTTTAGAGTTAGGGAATGGAAAAGGGTAAAGATGAACTGCTCTCTCACCTTTCAGTGGTAGATACCTTTGATATTACCCAGTAACAGATACTGTTGCTAGATTCAAATACTTTAACAATTTGTATTACCAATCCTTGGTAACAATGTCACTATAAGACACAGCTGAACAGGCTTCTCCAGTCCAAGAACTAAGAAAAGCTTTCAATTATTTCTGGGCAGCTTTTCTGTGTTTTTCTTAAAAACGGACACAATTAAAGTCTCTGCACTCAGAGAAAAAGAACACTGACAGCTTCAATCAAACAGATATTTATTACCCCACTTCTAGAACAGGTAGGCAGGTTTGTTAGTTTTGGTTTGGTTTGGTTTTTGTGGCGGGGATTTCTTGGTTTTGATTGGGGTTTTTGGGTTTTATTTTGTGGGGTGTTTTTGTTTTATTTTTAGATAGAATAGTGCTTGTGCATATTTGTCAGCCATTCTTTAATGACTTCTGATGCCTTTCTATTCGGGGAAGCAGAGCTGGCCATTTTTACTCTTTGAACTTCTTACTTGGATTGGTCTAAGTACTGCTAGGACAAAAAGGGACAGAGTTAGGCACACTCAGATTATGAAACTTTCCTATCTGTTGGAGACAAACCTAAAAATTTCTTAGCAAATGACAACCAAAGTAATCCTTTTTTTCCTCATCTGCAGCCATTCTGCACTGACTGTCCCTTGCCAGACACAGCTGTACATTGATATACATGGGCTTTATTGATAGTTTTCCAAGATTTGTTCTAAAGAAATTAGGCAACAAATTGAGAACGCAGTTCTTTTAACAGTGTAAGAACTGATCAGTGCGGTTATCCATGTCTGCTCAACAAAAGCTACACTAAGAAATGAAGTAGGAAACAGGAAACTGCAGGCTGGAGAGTTGGGCAGAGGGGAACCTAATGAGGTTCCCCAAGGGCAAATGTACGGTCCTGCACCCGAGGAGGAACAACCCCATGCATCAGGTTAGGTGTAGACCTGCTGGAAAGCAGCCCTGAGAAGGATCTTGGGAGTCCTGGTAGACAACCATAAGCCAGCAATATGCCCTTGTGGCCAAGAAGGTCAAAGGTATTCCAGGCTCCATTAAGTGTGGCCAGTAGGTCAAGAGAAGTCATCCTTCCCCTCTATTCTGACCTGGTGAGGCCACATCTGGAATGCCGTGTCCAGTTCTGGGCTCCCCAGTTCAAGAGAGACAGGGAACTGCTGCAGAGTCCAGCAGAGGGCAATGAAAATGACTGGGGGACTGGACCATCTCTCTTATAAGGACAGGTTGAGAAAGCTGGGACTGTTTAGCCTGAAGAAGACTGAGAGACATTATGAATATAGACATTATCAATGTCTACCAGTACCTAAAGGGTGGGTGTGAGGAGGATGGAGACAGACTCTTTTCAGTAGTGCCCAGTGACAGGGTAAGGGGCAATGGGCACAAACCGGAACACAGAATTTCCATCTAAACTTGAGAAAAAAATTCTTTACCGTGAAGGTGACAAAGCACTGGAACAGACTGCCCAGAGGGGTTGTGGAGTCTCCTCTGGAGATATTCAAATCCCGTCTGGATGCAACCCTGTGTGATGTGCTCTAGGCAATCCTGCTTTAGCGGCATGGCGTTGCACAAGATGATCTCTGGAGGTCCTTTCCAACTCCAACCATTCTGTGATTCTATAATATTGTCTACCTTGCCTTCCATAAGGCTTTTGACACTGTCACTCATAAGATCGTCAAAGAGAAGTTGAAGAAATACTGTCTCAATGAACAGAGTGATGTGGACTGAGAACTGGCTGCAGGGCTTACCTCAGAGGGTGGTCACCAGCGGTATGAAGTCTTGCTGGAGCCAGTAATTAGTGGTATGTCCCTGGGGTCAATACTGGGTTCAGTAATGTTCAATATCTTCATTAATGATCTGGATGATGGGTCAGAGTGTACAGGCCCTCAACAACTTTTTCAGATGATCCAAAACTGTGAGGAGTGACTGAAGCATACGGGGGTTATGCTGTCATCCAGGACGATCTCAACAGGATGAAGAAATCGGCTGATAAGAACCTCGTGCAGTTCAACAGAGAAGTGCAAAGTCCTACATGTGGGGAGGAACAAGCCCATGCACCACTACGTGCTGGGGCCACCCAGCAGGGAAATAGCTTGGCAACAGATGACCTGGGTTGGTAGGGCAATCAGCTGAACCTCGTCAACCAGTAACATGCTCTTGCAGCAAAGGCAGATAACAGTGTAGGAATGAGCTCTAGCATTAGGAGTGCTGCCAGCAGGTCAAGGAAGGTGATCCTTCCCCTCTGCTCAGTACTGAGGAGGCCACACATGAAGCAGTGTGTGCAGTCTGGGGTGCCCAGAATGAGAGACCTGGACATGCTGGAAAGAGTCTGGGAAGTGGCCACAAAGATGATGGAGTGCTGGGACTCTTCAGCCTGGAAAAGAAAAGGCCTGGGGGGAGGTTCTCATCAGTGTATAAAAATACCTGAAGGGACAGTGCAAAGACAATCAAGCCAGGCCCTTTTCAGTGGTGCCCAGTGACAGGATGAGAGGCAGTGGGCACAAACTGAAACTCCGGACAATAGGAAAAATTTCTACACGCTAAGGATGGCCAAGTTGCTCTGAGGTCGTGGAGTCCCTCAGATAGTCAAAAGCTGTCTGGACATGGTCCCAGGCAATTGGCTCTAGGGGAATGCGCTTGAGCAGGAGAGTAATACCAGAAGACCTCAAGTCCCTGCCAATATGTGGTTCTTCCTTCTCTACATACCAAAGGTTTAAAACATCTAAACTTTATTTTTTTTTTCAGTCAAAGTAAGCAGAAGTGCGAGGACTAGTCCGGTGTCATGACACTCTACAGTGGTTTTAACACTGAAAACAAAAATGTCATGTTCCTTTCATTAACGTAACTGTGAGGAACAATGTACTGGTCACACATTTAAAAATCATCAACTAAAAATTAATGCAAGCTGCAGTTTGCCTCCTCTTCTCTGGTGTCAAACAGTCATTTTAGGGGACAGGCAGATTTTCTTGATTATATCACTAAATATACTCAAATAAAAGTGCAGTTTAGTCCTTGGGGGAAAAAAAAAAAAAAAAAAAGGAAAAACCTCAGCATTTTGCATCTTGAACAAAAAAAGCCTGCAGAGCTTATATACACATGTATGAAAAGGTCTTACTATTATAGCTAGCTTTCCTGGTGAACATGTAAATACTTTTCTTTAGAAAAGAAACTGTCATTTCTCTCACATGCTGATTTGAAAGTTCAAATGTACACTTGTGAAATGATAGCTCTATTTTGGTTTTATTAGTCTTCACCTGCTAAAGACAACTACAGTTTCCTTAACTCATGTTCGTATTTCCACAGAAATCCATTCTTTCTTAAGAAATACTACTATTTCTCAATTTCTCTACTGCTGTGATTCATTCCTTAACATTTATTACCATCTCCAATTTTTCAGCCTCTCCTTCGTTCTTTTGCCACTACTGCCAGACAGTTTATTCTGAGAAAGTTCTCATTGACAACAAGGACTCAGCGTAACAACCTTGACCACATGAATCAATTATGCAAAAGGCTATCTTGTTAGGCTGGGAAATATATTTTACATCAGCACTTTAATTCTTGTTTCTCCATCTTCTTTATCTTTTCTGCTCGTTGCACCAATCAAAAGTTAAAACTATTTTGCTAACTACCAATGACTGAGAAAGGAGTACTACAAGCATTTCTTCCTCCTCTATGTAACTCCTGGCTAATTCCTTTTTCAGCATCACCTGTGAAATCTTACCAAAGCCACTTGTAACCTAATCACAGTCATTCACTCAGATTAAATAGAATCTGTAAATCTATGTCTCTCTTTTCAGACCTTCTGTCAAACACTGTCCTCACCTTCCTCTACTGCCTATTTTACTCCATCAAAAGCTGCTGTTGCACTTATTTCTCTATCATTCTGTACACATTAATTCCTTCAAGAATCTTTCATCTTTTCTTATCAATTTCAAAGCACTTGACATCTGAGTGTTAAGGGTAAGTCAATTTCTACATTTATCTCCACATTTCTTTCTGAGCAAGCACACAGAGTTTAAAAGTTCTTAACTATAAGCCAAGTAACCTTCCACTCACTACCCATGCAGCTCCCTGGAATGTACCTCTCTTTTGAAACCAGTATTATTCCAACAGCAGCAGCTCATATTTTAAAAGCTCAACTATTCCTTGAGTTTGCTATCGCTCTTTTCTTACGCCTAGTACAGCCTCTAACGTAATTTTTTACTTGCAGTTTCTCACTATTTTTAAACTACAAAATACAGTAACCATGCTAAATACATATTAAAATAGTAAAATGTAAGTAGCATCTATTAATTGTCATACTTTTTCTAAAGTTACTCCATGATTCCAAATGAAATATTTATATCTAAAAGCTTTTAGGGTGTTCCGTATCAAATCACCTGTGATACCTTTGACATCAGCGCTATTAGCAAGGCCTTGGGATTACAGGTTAACATTAGCAGTTAAATCAGAGGAAAGCCCACAAAATTGTATTTGTCTCTTCACATGCAAATGTAATAAAACCTAATCCATACACGTGTAGTAAGGGAATGAACACTTCTGAACTATTTGACTAGATTCATTTGACTGTTAGGAAATTCCTCTATCTATATTACCAAGGATTAACAGGTGGCAATCTTAACAGGAAGCGTTTTAAGAAAAGGGTATGATTTGGAAACAGTTAAAGAAATAGTTACCTGACTCTCCCACTAATAACGTATGTTTAGTGTATTCAATGACCTTTCGCGCAACACCAATTGCATTTTTTACATGCCTGAGATCCGCAACTGCCCCAACTTCCATAGTGTTGCTGGAAATAAGAAACATTTAAAATTCATTAAAAACACAAGAAAAAAATTTATATTTGTTTTGCATTAGAGAAAACTTTTTCTCATCTACACTAGAAAGTTTGCTCCTTCAAAATATTGCTTTAATTGCTCTAAGCCATAGAAAGATGGCATCACACTGGTAGCAAAAACCTTCATGCAACATATTGTCTCCTTTCACAGGCATCACACTATTGTTCAAGTAACAATAACTCCATCCACAATAATACTTTCAGTTAAGTATTTTGTTACATAAACTCTTGAACTGAACATCTGCAGTTACGTTTTAATAGGGACAGCTTTAAATGGTAAATAAAGTATACACAACAATTGCTCCAGAAGCAAAATACTTATGGAATGAATCTAAAGGGAAAGCTTACAATGCTTTGTACAAACCACTTGCTTTGCAATTGCTGTATCTAGAGCTGCCACATGCAAAAATTCAATAACGGACATGCTTAGTTACTCTTCCACCAACGAGATAAACTTTATTACTAGTTTCACAAGTTAACATATAATTTCTTGCCAGAGTCAGCCTTAAACCAACAAGATCTCTGTAACAACCCTTAAAGTGTGCTAAAAATCACAGGGAGCATTCTTTTCTCCATGTAGCTTTCTTACCCATCCATAATCATGGCATCCAGTGTTGTTTCTCCACTTTCATCTGGGCTTCCTCCATATCCCACACTCCCATCACACTGGTCAATCTCACACTGACCGCAGCCTTTTTCAACTGCATCCAGCTCAGAACCTCCCAACTGTAATACACTCCAAGCTGTAATTAACACAAATAATTAAATGTCACTGGCAAAAACAGTCATCACTACTGCTTTAAAGAATGTCTTAAAGATGGATATAATGGAGATGCGCTATGTAAGGGGATAAAAAAGTAAACTATAACTTACACTAAAATAAAGTCAATATATAAATGTAAGGCACTATTTTTCTAGATCCTGTTTCTTGCATATTTGATTAGTGTTTCTGACTGAGAAATCAAGGGTTTTTTTTCTGACTGGGGAGCATTATTTACTAACTACCATCACAACTTCTACATAACAAATACCTTCCTCTGCCCAGAACAAACCATTACTTTACTTTATCACTATTTAAAGCCTTTTGGGGGTAGGGAGATGGGGAAGCAAAATTTTTATCAAAAAAAAGAAGTTATAACAAGTACCTCTCCATTTTTTCATATGAGAATATCAAGCATCCAGCTGCAGAGTAAAAAAGACCTAAAACATACAGTGATCTAAAAGATCTAAACTTACATCAGTAACTACATAAGAACAAAAAGAATGCAGAAACAATATACAAGAAATTACAGTCTCTGTCTTCTGTTCAACCCTTAGTGTTCTATTCTTTAGGATCTAGCTCATGGTACAGGCGTGTAAGACATTACAGACAGGCCAAACAACAGGACTGGAATAACCGGGCCTGAAGGCTTTGCACATGACATTTCACAAGGATGGCCCTCAGGCAAGATTTTCCAAGATACCTGAGCTTGCTGCCATTGACAGCTGTAATCCTGCTTCCTCCTCTTTGTGCTGGTTCTGGTGCTCCATCATCTGCGGGACCGAGCACAGGGGAGGCAGCGGAAGCATACAGCCCAGCTCTTTTCAGCAGAGCTACCTCAATACAGTCTCAACCATCTCAAAAAGCCTCACCCTCACAAATGCTGCGTGCAACCGCATGAAACTGCCTGCACCAAGAAAGAAGACTTAATATCTACCATCCAACTTCGCATAGGTTTTTGTTTATTATAAACTTCAGTGTGAAGAGTACTGCTCCAAATCCTACTACTTTTACTGTTGTGTGTAGCCTTAACATAAGCTTTCAAAAGCTGTAAAGCAATGGTTTTGCAGCTTCCATTAACGTATTTCACCTCTGACCTATAGAAGGCTTTATAGGCAATCCATTCCACTAGCAACGCTTCCCTAGTAAGTCTCCTTCTCTGGAGACTTTCTAAACCCTCCTGGATGTGTTCCTGTGTGGCCTGCCCCAGAGGATCCTGCACTGGCAGCGGGGGTTGGACTAGATGACCTCTAGACCTCCCTTCCAACCCCAGCATTCTATGATTCTATTAACTACTCAACTATGCCAAAACAGCCCAAGTCTTTTAAAATCGGTATCCACCACAAATTTATACTGTCACAGGAAAACCTGCTTTGACTATCAACAGCACATCACTGAACAACACAGAGCTCCAAAAACATGACAGCGAGAAGTATCTAATCTTTAGGGGCAAGAACGAATCTTAGAAGGGGCACTGTTAAAAACAAGTCACCCTTGTGAACTGCCACGAGAGCGTAAAACGCATAGTTAACTTAAGAATGCTTTTAATCCACCTCTTCCACACCTCACAATGCCTACTTTTATTATTAAAAAAAAACCCCAAAACATCCAAAACGCATTTTTCCCACCCTTGCAAGTTAAAATCGCTCACTTGCAGGCTCTCGGGCAACACCACGGCCCAGCGGGCACAGCGCCCCCAAGGCAAACACACTCTCCGGCGCTCGGCCCTTTCCTTCCCGCACGGAGCTCCCCCGCGCCGGAGGCGGGCCCTTTCCCGGCACTCAGAGCCGCCCTTCCCGCTCCCTCCCTGCCGGTACCGGGGCCGGCTCGGACCCGTGAGGGAGGCGAGAGGGGCCCGGGGGAGCAGGCACCCGCCACAAGAGGAGCAGAGCCAAGCCCGCACCTTGTCGCCGCACCTCAGGGGCTTATTTTGCTTTTAGACCAACACTCTGAGCTGCCCACCGGCCCCCTCAGCAGGAAGGGCACCGAGCAAGCGGCACTGCCCCGCCCGGCCCCACCCGGCCCGGCCCCCCGCCGGGGCACCTGTCTGTGCAGCCGTCCTAAACGCCCACGTGTTGATGACTAGGGGCAGGGCGGCGGCTGAGGCGGCGCCCGTCAGCCGCAACGCGACAAGCAAAAGAGGCGCGACCGTCATCCACCGCCGGCGCCGGCCGCCGCCCCGTCCCGTCGCCGCCATCGCCTCCAGGCCCTCGACCCGGTCCCTGCAGCGCCGCCACCAACAGGGCGGCTGCGGCGGCGCATGCGCACACGGCGCGGCGGAGTGATACGGCGGCTGCGCTTGGTGGAGGGAGATGGCCAGGACGCGGACGTGGCGCTGGTGCTCTGTGTGTGTTGCTTCGTTTGCGGACGTCGCGGCCTGTTGGCGAAAGCTCAGGGCGAACTTGATGGAGTGAAGAGGCCGAAATCAGAACTTAATAGCCTTGATGTCTATTAAGCAGGTATTCTCTGCTACAGCGCTGGGCACACTCCACCTACTGTGTGCCCTGAGAAAGGCCAGACGTACAGCTTTTATACGGTTTAGATATACATATTCATGCAGTTTCCGAGAACTCATTAACATGTTGCCGCCCACTCGCGCATGCATAATACAGTCTTTCGGTGGTTGTCAGGGTCTCTGGTAGTCGTTTTACTTCATCATCGTAGTCTTCATCGAGGTGTCCTCTTGATGAGCTCCATACAGTTAACTCCTTGTCTTTGTTAAGAGACTCCAAGGCTGGTTCTGCATATCTTAATGGCAGTTGGGAGCCTGGGGCATTCCATCTTTGAAGATAAGAGCACCCTGTCCTTGAGGAAAAGTTCCTGGGAAAAGCTCTGCTGGTGGAATACCTGTCTCGCACCTCCATTGTCCCACTGATTCTGTTTGCCCCAGCATATTGAGTCTTTTACGTACCAATTAAAACTACAGTTCTGGCTGTAACTATGGCTCCAGCTAAAAACCACTACTTCAAACTGAAACACGATTTATGCTTATTGGCCCCCTGGGTGTGTGTTAAAGGCAGCCTCCTTGCATGGAGGTCACAAAACTGTCGATGAAATCGCTGGTGCTTGAGGGTGGGAGCTGAGGTGTGGTTGTGGGGCCCAGCAGAGGCCCAGGGCCTGGCTGACCCTGCAGCCATGGCTTGGAGTGAGGTGGCACCAGGTGAAGCGTATTCGAAAGTCATCTCTGCCTGTGCTTGGGAGATTCACAAGTGGTGTTGTGACATCCTTCTGTGTTAACATGGAACCATAGAATGCGTTGGGTTGGAAGGCACCTTTAAAGGTCATCTAGTCCAACCCCCCTGCAGTGAGCAGGACGTCTTTAAAATGTATTTGTTCGTCAAAAGTGCCTTAATGGCTCTTGATTTGCTTTCTGATATAAAGTATTTTAAAGTTGCAAAAGGTGCATTTTAGGATCTATTGTAGGGAATGGCTTACAGAAGAATTTGTAGAAAGCCCGGCTTTGTAGAAATCATAAAACATATAAGAAGCAAGTCTGTAATTCTGCCCCTGCCGTTCAAGCTTTTCATTATAAACCATTAGCAATCGTTTAAAGCTGTTGGATGCGTTGCCATAGCAGTCTTGCCTGTTTTCAGGTCTGTCGGCTCACCTGCTGTCAGCATAACGCACCAGTTTGTGTTCAGGCCTGATTATGTTCAAGCAGTCCATGATCATCAACTAGCTATTATTTCTGAATGACAAGAGAAGGTGGCCTCTGCTTCTAGCAGAGAAAGTGGATATAAAATATACTCTTTTTTGTTTGGGGTTTTGGTTTTATTTTTTTTTTACTTTTTCATTCTCATTACTGCTTTTCAATATGTGATGGGCCAAAATCCATCACACTTTACCAGCAATGTTGCTGGTCTCATATTTGTAGTAAGAGGAGATACCCGAACGTCATGTGTGACAAGCTCAAGCTGGTAAGCATGCATCAATTTTAGGTGTACCCAAACTGGTTTAAAAAGCTCGAAGCAATATTATTTTTATAATAACAAAATGGTCCACAGACTTCAGAATTAAATGATTGTTGCAAAAGAAATGTATAAACCTTCATTACAGAAGTCACAAAATAATAAAAACCAGTATTTGGTTTGACTTTTATAATAGCATGGCCTTGGTTTCAGCCAGTTCACAAAAGAAAAACTGCAAGTAGTCTAGAGAAACCTCTAGTCAGGTAAATATTGTTGGCTAATTTATTTTTTATATTACTGATCTTATTTCTGACATGTACTTCTGTGTAAAGCTGTTAGGGAACGGAAAAAGGCCACACTACAAATCTGAATTAATGTTAGCTGAAGGAAAACGGAGAAGAACATTATCAGGAAAATAATTTAGTAATAAGAGAAAAGGAAAATAGAGCCAAACATGTTCCTAAAATTGATACATTGACAGTATTTTTCAAATATTGTTTTATTCTAGCCAGATAAAGTGGGCTGTTATGAAACACAACCACTTTGATATGGGTGTCATTCAAATAAAAATATTGACTGTGCTGGTTGCATCTGCAGGCTGAGCCCGCACAGCTGTGGAGAGAATATTTTGTATGCCTTGAAAACAGCAGAACATTCTGCTTTGAGGCCCATGTAGAAATTCAGTTGATAGGATTTCTGTGGTATGCTTTCTAACTGGCATTTAAATGTGAATGACTTCCTGCTGGAAATAAATGCAATAATGACTCCATACTTTACTGTATACAACCTTATTTAATATAATATATTTTTATGCTAACTGGGAAAAAAACTCACAAAGCAAACATTGCTCTCATCCAGTGTGTAAAATCAACAGCAAGGTCAATAAAACTGGTTTTACATGCTGAAAGCTGAGGAGAATTTGAGCAGTATCTGTTGAAGGCAGCTCTGCAAGTCAGTTCTGCTACATCCATCTGGGCTCTCGATTTGCTGATATAAAGTATTTTAAAATCGGTCTTTGAATTTTAAACTTGTTTGTATTTTCATAAAAATTAGTTGGTTTAGGTTTGTTCTTCCCATGTAACCTTCATCTATTTGTCCCTCAATACTTACTGTTTTCTTGGAGACTAAGATAAATGACGATACTGTTAGACTTTTGTCTCTGCAGCTAAGAGGCAAATCGGTGTTTTTACGCACAATTTTTCTTCAAATGCGTAATATTGAACGAATATTCTAGCCAAAGACTTGTATGGACAAGGGATTACTGAGAGGATCTACAATAGACAGTGCTGTGACTGAATGGCACTGAGTAATTAATGGAAATCACAGGAGGAAGTTCACCTCTTTCACTGAGAGTGTCTGTTCCTACAGTGGCCAGATTCTGACCTCAATTATATCTGTGTGACCTTATCTAGCACCATCTGTTCAGAAATGCATGCCCAGCTCCTTTTCACTGTCTCAAATTTTCCATAACTGTGCTTTGAATTCTAATTAAGTATTGCAGTTATATCTGTAATTTATTTACATTTTTATCTTGATTTTACTTACACTTTCTAATATCAACATACACAAACACACACACAAAAAGCAAATCTAAGGATAATTTTCTTAATAAAAATAATCAACTCTTTGATTAGCATTTGCTATGGGAACTTGTGTTTTGGTTTGGGTTTTTTTTTTTTTGACACCTAGGATTTTGAATCCATTGTGCTTCTAATTAAAATATATTTTTAAATGGCTCTGTCTTGTGGTTTTCTGTTTTGAGTAGATTTGTGGAAGCACTGTACTCTCAGGGTTTTTAAATTATTTTTACTCTTTTTTGATCCTTTCCGTGGCTTCTTACAATGTGTAAGTTCTCTCATTCACTGAATAGCAAGGGGAAAGGATGAAAAGATTTATTCAGGGTGAATGTCTCCATCATCTACTTAAATCTTGTAGGAAAAACCCTTATGCCCTCTCTCATGCTTGAAAAGAACTTTCTCTAAACATTTTCAAAGCGACTCTAGTTATCCTCACCTGATTCCTCCATAAAACTCAGCATCAGTGTGAGGTCTGCCAAGATGCCTAACATTTAAATTGCATTATTACATAGACCTCTGCTTCCCGTTCTGTTGTGATGTTTTCATGGCCTCCCCAACAGCCTTTTCCCATGTGTTATGTTTTCCTTTCTACTTTTAATGTAAGGTCTTCTCGGTACAAGTTGTTACTTTACGTTTGTACAGTGTATAGCACCACTGTGTCCTATCTGAGCACTCTGATCCTTGACAACATGTTAATGAGCATATCAATAATGAGAAAAAATACAGGTGCTAGTTATAATAGCCAAGCAACCATCAATAATAACCAAACAATAATAAAATGTTTCCGTTGCTAAATTTGTTTGTTACCACTTTTTAAAATCAGATTGCCAAGTTACAAAAGTAAAGTAGCTTGCTTTATTGATTTGTAACCTCAGAATAATTATTATATGTCAGAATAATATATTCTTACAGCATTATTTTTGCCTATTGTACATTCTGTCTCAAAACAAATTTTGCATAATGTATTTCCTATTCATAATTGCTGTACTGGTCCACTGCAGTAATAAAGTTGTCATATGGAACAGGTAATGGACCACTTTACATTGTTGGAACTGCTTTTTTTTATTACAACTCCTTGTAACTTTATGACGTCTTCATAAATGTGATCCACAGCAATAATAAAGTTGTTGCACAAATACGGCAAGTTACTGTTTTCTTCCCCCAAGTCTGAAAGTTATCTTGACATTGTTAAATGAGCATACCTAAAGTTTTCAACCTCGAAACGAAGGTAGCCTGAAACTTGTATTATACAAATATTATATTAGAAATAAGGCGATTTGCAATGTCTACATCTATGTTATGTGGTCAGGGTATGGCTACCGAAATTTTTAAGCAGGGTTCTCGTCGATTTAGGATTATCTAAAACTAGAGGGCATGTCAACACATGCAGCACTGTGATCATGTTGTGGTTAGAACTCCTCCAAAGCAATAAATAGTCGTTTTGGGAGGTAATTTGTGATGTGTAAGCCCCAACTTTGGAAAGAAAATTTTGTGATGTCTGTGCATAGTGCTCTGTCCAAGTTGTTTGCTCTATAGTCTTTGTTAGGACACATTAATGCCATTCTGTGTTTTTCCATGTATGGTTAGTCAGTATAGCAGTCAGTGTAAAAATGGTTGAAAAACTTTGAAGGCTTTTGAAGACAAAAGTTGAAAACTTCTGAAGATTTTAAGAATGGGGCTGAGAAGTGGTAAAGAGTTAGTTCCTACTTCGTGATGTCTGAGCTGGATGAATCCACAGCTCTGCAGCGTTTCTAAACCACTGAAAAAGTGTACAAACAGGGTCAAAGTCGTTTTGAGAATCTGTTTCAGCAATGTACCAACCATTCAATTACTGTCCTTTGCAAGTTCCACTGAACTCTGATAGTAACCACAGGGGTTGTTAAGTGGGAAATACATCTTTTTTGGCTTCAGACTGACAAACTAGAATCTCGAACAAAAACCCTCTTGATAGCATTTTACCAACTATATTTTAAGATGAAATGGCTGAGATACAAAGCACAGAAATACAAAGTTATGAGCTACCACTACATTTTTAAGTTCATTTTTGTGCCAGAAATTGACCTTCTGTACTGATTAAATCATAGATATGATGCCTACAGACAAGGGGGCAAGCCAGCGGTTAAGCAGCAGGTGTGAGTCTGAATTTACTTACTTTGCGAGGATTTAGTCTGATTATTTGAGTATAATAATCTCAACCTTTCCTGGTCGCATAAGTGCAGCACCACAGAATACAAAGGAGACTCTGTAGATTGAAACAACAGGAGAATTTTCTGTCAGATTTTGTGTGTTTTGATTCTGTATGAGTGTTTCTCAAATTTCAGAAGCTTTTACTTGAGAAAAAAGAGTTGCATTTTCTGTCATCTTTGATACTCACTTTTGGAATAATGTTATGAGGTAAACCCATCACATACCCCAGAAAAATCTCAATAAAATATATCTCTTCTTATGTTTTCTTCTCTCCAGGGTTGTCATTTTACAATTGCTTCTTAGACTTAGACTTCAGAGTCATATTGAAAAGGGAGGCTCCATGGCCTTTGTAGCGTAAATACAAATTCAGATTGTGAATAAATAATAGTTAAAATGACCTTTCAGACCATTATTGCTATGGACAGCCCCATCGTCTTTATTGAGGAAGTATCTGGTAAATGTCTGCTCCCTCATCAGCAGGACTCGTTCACCTGTGAGGCACATAAGGCAATTGCCCAGAGCTCTGTGCCATGCTGGGGCACGGCTTTGGTGGTCATTTGGGAAGAAAGGGACACATATCTAATCTTCTGACCTGGGGCTCCCTTAGTCTGTAACAACATGTGTAACAGTGTGGGAGCCAGTAGTGACTGAGTTAATGTATGATAGTCTGTGGCCATCTTTATATTGTCTTGACTTTCCTAAAAACAGTCATATGCACCTTTTCAGAAAAACATCTACAATAATAAACAAAAATGTCACTAAGGTAAGACCACTAAAATTAGTCAAGTCCAGCATTTTTATTGTCTGTTCATTTTCCCAATAACCTTCTAGCTATTGTTTATTTAGAAGTAAGTTTAGTTTTAGAACCTTAAATTTTAATCTTAAATTGAAATTTTAACTTGGAAACCATTGTCAATCACTATAGCAGTTATATCACTTAGACTTTACTTAAAGGAGCTATAAGACTGTGATTCTGTGACTTGATGAAAAGCTAGATAATGTCATACTGAAAATATGATGTTACTGTGCAGACTGCCATCTAAACAAGTCTTAATTTTTAGCTGCTCTGGTACCAGATGCCTTTATTGCAACTCGATAAAAATGATCAAGCTTCTGAACAGAAATACTGCCTTTTGGATTTGGTTGTAAAGAGAACCTGACGGAATTTTCACTTAAAATATGTATGTGCATAAACATGACGCATTTCTTACTGAGAGAAACCAAGTTAACAGCTTTCGTCCTATTTATCTGAACGTATTTGTTGTATTATGTATTCTGCCATGTGTTCTTTGTGTTCAGAAATAAGAAGGACAGCTGTGTGGCTTTGGGGAGATCTGTTGAGCTATAGTATGGATTTCCATATGGTACCTGGCTCTAGCTGATTGTATTTCAGCTGGAGATTCAAATTCATCATCACAAGCAATACAAATATAAGGGTGTTTCTTGTTCTAGTGGAATTACTCTGCTAGGTTGTTTTCATTAAATCTGTTTTAAGACCAATAGATGGTGTATTACTCCTTGGATTAACTTGTACTGACAACTCACTCACCAGAGAACACCCCGGATTTACATGCTTTTGTTGCTTCACGTAATAGTACTAATTTATCATGTCTGACTCCCCTGTAAGCAGAATTACCAGAGATGTAGTGCAAATAAACATAGTTTGTACTGACAAATTTATATTTAGATGGAGCACCATATGACATTTCAAAAGCGTGGTAGTTTGCAGTAGAGTCATGGACCTAGGATAGATCCACAAAACTGTTTTAAGCTCCTGACTCATGCTTAGGTTTCCAAAATACTGACTATGTGAAACTACAGACAGAATAGGAGGTAGGAATCGAAACCGCTTGGCAAGTGTGGCCTGGCCTGTGGCTAGTTCCTGAACAATCGACTTTAAATCTGACTTAAATCTCCAAATGTTTCTTTGAAATATCCCGTAAACAGACAACAATGAACTAACTGACGTGGCACTTGGGGACATGGTTTAATGGTGGACTTGGCAGTGTTAGCTTAACGGTTGGACTTAATGATCTTAAAGGTCTTTTCCAACCTAAAGGATGCTATGATTCTAAACCGAACACCCTGGACTTAAATCTTAGAGCTGTCTGGACACACTGGCTCTAATCTGCATCGTCTGCTTGTGGGAGATGTGCAGAACGAGCTGCAGCCCATCCCTCTTTCGCATCATAAGACCTACATGTAAGTACATTCAGAGGACTCTTATCTCCTGGCATCTGCCAGTGCCTGTGCAGCTACAGGGCAACTCTGGAGAACACAAATGAAGACTTGAGATTTTGTGTGGCTGTGAGAATCACTAAAGAAGAGCGGCACACATTAGAGAAGATGAGGAGGATGAAAAGAGCTATGTATAACGGGGTGTGGAAGACTGAAGTACTTCCACCCTACTTCTTGAGAGCCTAGTATGCTTCATTCCTACATACTAAAGTAATTTTAAATAAGCTTCTTTGAAATATTTTTCTGTTGTGTATATCTTTCTTGTCTATGTCTATTTTAAACCATATGATCTCAGTGCAAAAAATGTGTCTAATAATTTTTTGTACAGTGTTAAAGAATTGCATACATTGCTATTGAAATAACAACAGTAATAAAAATAATAATAACCTAATAATTTAGTCAGAAAAAACCCCATGATAACTAATTTTTTTTTTTAGAAACATACCCATTTAATGTATTTTCACCAAACCACAAGTTACTAGGAATATGGCAGCAGGGAGGAGAAGCAAGGAATCCTTAGGAGTCACCCTTACCCCATGTTACAACAAATTTAACAAAATGTGGCTGATTTTTTTCATATAACTAATATTGTTAAATTCTTTCTCAAGTTGTAAGAATTTCCTTTAAACAGTGAATTTGAGTTTCTGAATTAATCCGTGACACATTATTTAATGAAATCTTGTCCAAAAGGCCTATCCCAGCAAAAAGTACTTGAGATCAAACTGCTTACAGACTTTGAGAGAAAATACATCTTGTTATTTCTTTAGAAATCTTCTCTAACATTTGTTCATTCTGTAATCCTTGAATTGGAAATACAATCATGTACCACCTGGGAGCTACTTTAATCAGTAAAACCATTGTGGGAACAAAGATGGTCTCTGTCATCTGAACTCTGACTGAAACAGTGCTGTCACTATTCTCTAACTCAATTTCTGAAATTGTGTATTTTGTTTTATTAATTGTTTTTATCAGAATTTTCTCTGATCAAACAAGCATTCTAATAGCGCATAATTTCTTACCAAGTGTACAAATTGTGTTTACACAAAAAAAAAGTTTACAGAATCAGGGACTGGATTATTTTCTAATAAGAAAAATATCATTTAGTGCTTTGTTAAAAATGGCTCCATCCATGTATGACAGTGATTGCTTCAGGTGCTTACTCTGGCAAAGGATTCACCATTAAACAACAGCTGGTGCCCGTTCAGTTTAAAATGCTTATCACCTGAGCAGTATCAGTTTTCTTTTTTTGTAGTGTACGTGTTCCAAGTTAAATTGCTACTATTTTTATCACTCATTTTTTCCTGTGATTTCCCTGTAGTGATGTGTGTACTGCTATACTGTCGTATGGCCTGTGACATGTCTGTTTCTCCATAAGTAAGTGTAAGTGTCTTACTATGTAAGAATACATAGAGGCTAAGTCTGTTCAGCAACTCTATATATAATCTGGAATATTAATCAGATATTAAATAGATGAGATAATGTGTCATGAGTAAGTCTGTAGTTTTAGAAGTTTGGCATGTATTTTTCTGCAATTTATTTTTTGTTCATTAAAAGGTATTCCAACAAAAGTGACGTCTTTGACTAGTATTTACTCCTAGAACTATATAAGCATCAGTTATAAGCAATGCCTCTGCTCATGTTTAAAGAACTTACATTCATTAACTTTGCACATATTTGGCTTTGAAGTAGCAAACACAGACTCCTGCTAGTCTACAGACGGTATGAAATTATGATTCTATCTATAGTCTATAAGAACTAGCAGATGAAAGAGCATGTTATTTCACTGTCTTTCTCATAAAAACAGATTTCAGCCAAGGAGAAAACCAGATTACAAATCAATCCATGTAATAAACATAATACCCAGAAGCTGAAAAATATATCTAAAAGATACAATAAAATTCTCTTGAAAACCAGATGGGATGTGGAACTTCCACTCCATTCAACACTGTAAGATATGTGTGGACTTTCAAGCAGTTTTTTTCATTATTTAACTTGTGAAACATAAACAGCACCTAGTTCCAAACGCTATATGTCTTGGACTGCATTCTGATTATTTTATGCTAATAGGAATGAACCCTGCTGAGGAAGTATACTGCTGAAAATGACCTTTGATCAGCAAATGACTTCATGATTAGGTTCACAGCTGGATCAGCTGCATTTGGCTCCATTGTCCACTACTGTTCTAGAGGGCAGAGTGAATATATACGTGCATGCAAGCAGACAGACTTTGAAGCAAAAAAAAATGATAAATAATAGCTTACCACTTAGTTGCACTTTAATGCCTATATGTATTCACTTAAAATGAAGGAGATCATTGCAAGGAACTTCTACTTCCAGCTGCTAGTGGAGCATGTTTTGCTTTTTACTACTCCAGTAATGTGAAGTTCTAATTATAAACTCAGCAACACTAGGAAAAAAAATCTGGACTGACATATATGCCATTAATAACTTACAGTTGTTTCATATTTATTAGGAATTGTATTTTTGTATGGTTGTATCCTTCTATATAGACACACTCACAAAATATGACAACAGCCATGGTGTTAAATTAACCTCTTTCTTTAATGATCTGGAGTTTCCAAACAGGCAGTCCCTCTCATATGATTAATTTTGTCATCTTTGCTTAGGAACTGGATGTTTTCTGCTGGAAAAAATAATGACAAACTGGTCCTTAAACTTGTCAGGTCATGAGCTTGCCTGCCTGATGGAGAGTGGTGGTGAGAAAGGTATGATCTGAAACAACACTATTGACGGTCAGGATGATTGAGTACATTCAAAAGTTTTCAGTACAGCACTGCCTTATGCCTTCATAATCTCTGATCAGCACATTTTCATCTTGTCTACATTTGTGTGGCATTGCCATACCTCATATAAATCCTTCAACTGCTTTGAGCATGGCATAAAAGCTCCTATGGTGGTTGTCAAGGTATCACTTGCAATTTGTCAGTTCCGCCACAAATCTTATCCCTGCACTTCAACTTAGAAACCATGGCAAATCTTCTGGCAGGCCAGCTTGTTGATAGCAGAAGCCAAGTAAACCAGTGGAGTCTGATGAGTGCTACATTTTCATGTAAGCAGAGTTTGGACTACCTTGTACAATTAAGATTTATTGTCACCGAGGCATAGGTGGTCTGACAACAAGCATGACAGACTGCACCACATAAGCTTTCTGTAGTTCCTTGACATTGGTGGCAGCATACACATATTTTACAGGGCAAAACATACATCCATCAAAGTAAATATGTTGCAAATATATTCTTGATTATTCGTATGTGCATGGTGATTAGGCAGGGCAAGGCACAGATGCACAAGCACACCCAGACACAAGGATTAAGATGCTCAGTGAACACCAACTTGAACGCCATATAAGTATCACAAGGGTGACAGAGATGGGAATTTTCAGGATACCTGTACCGTAAAATACTGCTGTATGCTCCATTATTTTTTTTACTTGAATTTCATTTTTTTTTCACTAGGTGGCAATGTAGCATGTAATTTGTACCAAATTTACAGCAGCACTGTACTGATCAGAAATAACTGCACTAGGTGAATGTTTTACACTGGGTTGCAGTAAAGAAATGTTGATTAATTCATAGTCCTACTTTTTAATTTTATGCTTAAAAGAATTTGCACTGTATCTACACTTTAAGTAGAAATTTCATGAGATTGCAGTAGATTGCAAAGCCTGCATAAGTCACATGAGGTATTTAGAGGTAGCTCAGAGAGCCAGTGGACCCCATCACCTCTAGTTCTTATGCCTGAAGTGTCAGGAATGGAGTGTGGTGCGAAAAGCAGCACATGCAGCTCAGTCACCTCAGTGGAAAGAGTTCATTTCAGTCAGTGAGAGAAGCCTGATCACAGCTAAGAATTAGAAATATTTTATTAGAATGGGTTTCTGAAATACATCTTGCTCTGGCTGTATTAGAGCTCTAGAGCTCTGACATGAAGACTGGTTCAGAGCGGAAGAATGTGGATAGCTTCATCTATGAGTTCCTTGGGTTTTCTCTCTTATAACACTGATGCTTTGGAAACTGCCCAGACGAGTCCCAGGGACATGGGTAGAGGTAACATGAGTACCAGCCCAGTGAAGCTGGTGAGAGCTGGCAGCTCTCTTCAGCAGACCTGCAGCAGAATGAGGTCTGCAGAGCAGGGTCGGAAGAAGACACTGTGGTGGTGGAGACCACCAGCAAGATCGGCTGTGATTCTCTTGTTAAGATTCACTGTGCATGCGAGGGATAGGCTTCCTGTGTGATTTGATTACTTCAGTATTAAATCTTTCTTTTGTAAGGTCTTAAAATCCAGATACTGTATTATATAGAGCCAAGATGTTCTTTTTCTCATTTGCCCTGTGAATTAAGTATAATCTTTTATGTCAGGCAGATTCAATCTTCACTGGTTTTCAGAATGACCTCATGCCAGGCTACCTGTCTGCCCAGTTCTCTGTTCGTGGCCTTTTGCTTTCTCAAATTTCATTATGTGACTTGGCTGGTTAATTTGTTGACTTTTAAGCTGTCTGTACTTTTTACTCTAGGGCAATAGGCAGTGCTTATATTTAGAAGCTTTTCCTGCCATGGTGGTTTATAACACTAGAGGTTTAGTCTGTCTGACCCGGCACTCTTTTGTCCTGAGCACTTTCTGTCAAATTGTCTCAATTATCCCTCCATTCCTTTGATAGATTGTACCCTTGCTGTTATTGTTGAATAGACAATAATTATTTGGGACATTTAATTATTTTTTTTTTTTGCTGAGGCCTGTTATTTATCTTGGAGTTTCCAATGCTTATGATTTGTGTTGTTTAAGGGACCATCTAAGAAGTAGCTGTTAGTTCTTCTTAAAACACATGCTGCAATTCAGAATAATTCGTACTGTATTTTGCATTTCTCTTTGCTGTATATTTTAAAAATAGATGAATCTCCAAAATGTCAGAAGTCTTTTGCAACCAGAGGTGGCTCTCATCTTGGGATAGTAGGGTCCAACCCCACTAGAACATTATAAACCCTGCTAAAACCTTTCTTTGCCGCTCTGTTTTAATAGGGATGTCCAGTGGCAAAAAATAATGCCACAGAAGTTTAAGAACAATATAGGTTGCTCATGATCAGGGTAAAATTAAAAAAAACACCAGAATATTTACTTATTAAGTAGTGGAAATCATAAGAAAATGGCCAGTCACATGTAAATGACTCTGCAAAGCTTTTACAACTCTTTTTGTTATGGGTACGCATCTGAACAACCTTTTTGGATTGTCTTGAGTTGTTACGGACTCTGCAAGAAGACAGATGACCAGTGAAGTTCCTAGAATGTAACAGTGATGTGATAACAGTTACAGTTATCTATATATACATGTTAATGTGTGATTGCAGTTTTAGGACACTCCTGAGCCTGCCCTGTAGCTCTGAGTGAGGTTTCTGTTGAGTTGCATGCATGCAAACACATATACACACACAGTTCCTCAGAGCTTACTAGAGGTGTTTCTGTTGAGATTCTCGCCAGACAACAAGCTTTAAAGCTGCAGCTGCTTGCAACATCTGTGAAATATGTTTTTGACTTATGAGGTCTTGTTCATATCCCACACTGTCTTCTGCAGCTTCATTCTAGACCAGTGACACAATGACGAACCTGTTGTTACAAAATGCCAGCTTA
The DNA here is from genome assembly GCA_020746105.1 of Trogon surrucura. Taxonomy (NCBI): domain Eukaryota; kingdom Metazoa; phylum Chordata; class Aves; order Trogoniformes; family Trogonidae; genus Trogon; species Trogon surrucura. The sequence continues at coordinate 43,213,764 of CM036620.1, forward strand.
CAGCACGGCATTTACTACAACAGCATTTCCATCCAGAATGTTATATAGTGTGAATTTTTTCTGGTTTTAAGATCTGTGTCGATTAGCTAGTAGTTTCTGTGTATCACCCAGTAAAATAACTCATACAGATGGCTGAAACCAAACCCAGAATATCATGCCACTATTGCTCGTAACATTTATGCTCATTTTCATGTAAAAATTCAGTCACATAACCAGTAACTTTAGAAAGGCAAGTAGAAACCTGGGTTATTTACTCGAGTGAAGTCTGAGTCCTTAAAATGTATTTGTTCTGAAGTTATCCCTACTTTGAAATTAGAAGTAATTTAATTACACAAGAGCTGGTTACTAACTCTTTCTCTCTGAGCAGTTGACTTGGGCGTTAATATTGGTACATTGCAACGAAGAACAGGAAAGAACTTCCTGATACGGCTTTATCCAAGCTTCTTTTTTTTCAGCAAAGCATTTCTTCCCATAACTTTTAGACACATACGTGGATTAGTCTCTTCTAGGCTGAATTTACCAAGTTTTTAGCTGGATATTTGGAGAGTAGGGTTTTGTTAGCCTTATATTGACCAACAGAAGTGCAAAATTTTTTAAGGAAAGAACATAGATGCAAAACATTTTTTTTACAGGAAGAACATAAATTTCTTAAATCTGCTCCTGATTTGACTTGTGTTTGGTGGAGGTTTTTTTTCTGTAGTCTGTTTTCAATTAAAAGGTTTGTGTGCCTGCTAGTAAGTTTACTGTCTGTTTTCAGCTTCCTTAGCATTTTTTCTGTACTTGCATTGAGACACCAAACTGTAGTGACTGTGGCCCTAGTTCTTCTCTTTACTTCACCTAAAGACTAACGTGTGACACCATCCATCATTACTGCAGTTAGCCTGGCAATGTTTGTTATTTCTCTTAAAAGCTCACTTTGTGAATCATGTCATCAAGAAAGAATCTCAGCTTTTAACTAAACAAAAATAGAACTTTTTTCTCTTCCTAACAGGAGAGGCAAGTTTGAATATACGACTTGAATATGCCAAAAGGCTTTTAAAGACAGTAGATAAAAGAAAAAATATTTTGAAATTATTATGATGTTTATCAAAAGCTGTAAGTTTTGTGTTGGGGTTGACTGCTGAATCCTGGACATTAAGGGGCAGATAAAATAACTTTTAAGCAGAGAAAAAGCCTTAAAATATACTGGCAAAATTATCCTGTGCGTTGTTGATTTCAATGAAGCCAACTTTCCAAGCTGCTGATAAGAAAAGAGCTCCTTTCTGGTAGTGATAGAGTTAGTGCCCTGTAAAATCTGTACGAACATGATGTATGCCCTTAAGAATGACTAGCAGGCCTAGAATATAGCAGCAATGCCATTTATATTATGCGTACTGGGGAATTAAACTGGTCAGAGACTACTGGCAAGATTCTCAGGGCTTTTAAGCATTGATAATAGAAGTTCTTGTTGAAGCATGTAACTAGTAATAACAAACAATAACTAACATTTGAGTTTTTATACGTTTGGATCCATATTTATTGAGCTGAACAGAACTGTTGTTACGTCTTGCCAGCTTTATAACTTTGCAGAAGAGATGAAGTAGAATGGGAAAAAAGCCAACTTAAGTCAAAGATACATAAGATAAAGGGAAGCTACAAAGTTAACAGTTCTGAATTTGTCCTAACTGGTTCTGTTAGAGGAAAATATATCATACTAGATCTGACAGCTTAAGGGAGGTGAGGCTACCCGCGGGTCAACAAATAGTGAGTCTGAAAATGTCTTCGCAGTATGCACAAGGACACAGAGCACCTGGATACACTGTGTACCTAGGTAATTGTACACTCGGCCTCTCAGACCATAGACAGACACACAGAGCACTCACATGAGCACAGACAGCATCAATGGCTTCATCTCACTCCCCTCTCTGGCTGAGCAGAGTAGAGGTCCATTAGTGGAATATTCTCCAGTTGCAAAGATCTGAACATAGGAACTCCTGAGGCTGCAGCCCCACTCCAGTTCACAGAATGACAGAATGGCTGAGATTGGAAGGCAGCTCTGGAGGTCTTCTGGTCCAGCCTCCCTGCCTGAGCAGGGCAACTTAGAACCGGTTACCCAGGACCATGTCCAGACAGCTTACTGACCACCAAAACCAAATCTTTTCCTGCAAAGCTGCTTTCCAAAATGTTCTTCCCTGCATCTCATAGTGTGCCTCACGCCCCCACACAGTGTTCTCATCTTAGTCTGAAAGGTGATCTAAAGAGCTGCTCCCAGTGACTTAATCTGATGAGTTTCATGCTTGGACACTGGGGCTGAGGACCTCCTGGGAGAGAACACCCTCAGCCCTTCTGCCTGGGATATTCTGATAAAGAGAAACAAAAAGCGTGTGCTCATTTTTAGCTTTGTCAGCAAAGTCTGTTGACTGATGACTATAGCTCTGAATATATGGGAGATTTTGGTACTGTAAGCAATGCCAAACTTGTTTGGAAAGCATAGCCCTTATAAAATGATAAGATGCATTAAGGCTTTTTTTGGTATTAACCATGACTCTTCTAACCAAAATAATTTGCGAAACTAAAATTTTTGATTATTTCATCAACATGCTGTTAGGTAGCATATTGGATTTATTTGGAAAATTGTTGGAAAATATGCCAGTAATGGAGGTACAGAACTGCAGTGCTTTATAAAACAATATAGAGAGGACTTTCACTCTTCTGAATGCTTATGAAAATATGCCCCAATATGCTGGAAAGAAATTCTAAGTAGAAGGTCAAAAAGGGCCAAATCTTGAGCTCTGCTTTTATTGGGGCTTGACTCTGATAAAATCTTACCCCTGCCTGGGTTTTGCCTGAACAAGCACTGTGCAAGACTTACAGCGTCAGGACTTAGCCCACAAAAATTATTAGCTCAGGTCACAGCCTAGGCTTTCTTATATAATTTATCTGTCACTTACTTATGTTATAAAAGTGCAGAGGTGATAAAGAAGTCATCTCTCAGGTCATACAGCAGTTTGAACTGCTGTGTCTCTGATTAAGCATCGTAGACAAAAGGAGATAATAAGGTCCAGGGGAAGATGAGAAGAGTAGAAGTAAAAAGCTTGCACAGCTATCAGAAAGAGGACTGACATTATTTTGCTACAGACTCAATAGGAACATCTAATCCCCATTTCTTATGAAGTGTAGTTCTGACTGCCCCAAAATTGCTTTAAACATGAAAAAGATGAGACCACTGTGCTTAATAATGCTGTTAACACTGTGTCTGAAGATTTGTTCCTTAGCTGTACCGCACATAAATACTGCTTAGTCTTCATCTGTGCAAAATGTAGAGGTAAACTTTAATTGAGGGCTTTTCTTTGGGGATCATGTGCATTCAGGGGGAACAAAACTTCTATTATCAAACTAGAAATATAACAAGTTTGAGAGAATTGTCACATAGAGATACTGAAACGTTAATTCATGCTTCTGTGACATCTTGTCTGGATTACTGTAATTCCCTGCTTGCAGGTCTCACTCAGCCCTCCTTTCACAAAACAAGAACTTGTACAATAATGCAACCACTGAGATTTTAAGCCTGCATAGTATTCAGTCATCCTGCGTCTAGGTACTGAGATCTCAGTGCTGCCTGCCATTAGGTGCTGGATCGATTTGAAGCTCCTGGTGATGCGTTTTAAAGCACCACATGTATCCAAATGAGTTTTTGGTTCCCTATTGTCCAGGCCCAATTTTACTCAAGTGTAAAAACATTGGGCTTTGACTTGTTCAGAGCAAGAATTATAAATTACTGTGTCCCATAGCTTCTTCATGCACCTATGGAATGCACTTTGCCGGAACAGATTTGGAGTGTCAGTCTTATCATTGACTTGAGGTCAAGACTGTGGTGGGTTGCTTACCTTTTCTTTCTGTCACCAGCATCTCTGTTTGTGTCAGGATATATTTAATAGAACATTCTAAGGCTGCCTTTTTTTAAAAACTGTTTCAGCCTTGCAGCATCCCTGTGCTTTACAAGAGGGCTTTTCAAATGCCAGCAATAGTGTTGGCATTTCTGATTGTTTAAAAGTCACAAAAAGATTTTTATAAAAAGAAATTCAGCAAAATAACAGAAGTGTTTCTGGTACAGTTGTTGTTTTCTGTCAAAAGGATATGCCTTCTTTACCTACACTTTTTGTATATCACAGTATAAGAAAGACATTTTTAGTTATGCAATCGTGCTCTTTCTTCCTTCTATGTTTTGGAATAGGATACAAACAAATTCGTTTGTACTGATTGTGTACTTCACAGAGAAAAGTCTCCAGAATTTGCTGTGCAAACAAGACCTTTTTATCTAAAACAGCTTGCAAAAACAGTTTTCCAGTTTATTTGCTGCTGTAGTTCCAGCTTTTTTCTGTCTCTGTCCTTCCCTATTTTGACCATTATATGCTGCACATGCTAAGCTCATGTACTGAGCCTACATTTTGAAACGTAATATTTCTACCACTGAGCATGAGTAGTGGAAAATATTTGCACATTTGGGCTCCATTAAAAAGGGCATCAACAAAAGAAGAAAGAAAAAAGAAAAAAATAGTCATATATCCACACTAGCTTCTAGTTGCTTAAATCCTATTTAGTGTCTTTTTGCCATTGCAGTGAAGGAATATAGGCAGCTTGATACCTAAATAACCTCATGGATCGGTCCCCAAGTGCTTTATCATTCTGTCATCCTTGCTCACAGGCAGGATACTGTATATTACTTTTCTGTTATTTTCTAGCATTTAACTTTCAATATAGGTATTCTATTACATCCATATGTAATATTCCTTTCAAAGCCAGGATGATACACACCCTTTTTATTTAGCCTACCCTCTAGTCTCTTCTTGCCAGTTCCAGTTTTGATGATTGTGACAATACAAAAAATGTTACCCTCCAGCATTGTGTATATCATCTACAGTAGGTGAAGAAAGGCCAGAGTATTAAACTTCTGCACAAGTTCAATATACTGTTATTAGCAGACCTGCTGAAGTTTGCAGTTTCGAAATCTAAAATGCTTGGTTTCCCGGTTAAGAAACAAGGATGTCTTAAAAGGCTAGGCCATACGTTATATCCGCAAAGACTAACAAGCTTATACCTCTAAAGGAGTTTTTTTGATAGCAAAATCCTTATCACCATTATAGACTTAAAGGTTTCCTGTGTCATGTCACCTTCATGGATTCTTGTTCTTTATATTTCCAGTGGTATGAAGCAGGGTTGGATTTCACAAGGTGTTAGGTCTTGCTGTCATTTGGAGACGTTTTACTGCTAACAATCCTGCTGGATCTTAAGCAGTTTGGTGAAACTTTCTTTTCCACATAAAGTGTAATGTCTTTCTTTACTGATATTCTTGTTTGACTGTGAATGTAAGAGAGGATGTAACATCTTCCTTGCTGTGCCTGTTCATTTCTGCACTGCCTATGGACACATTCAAAGTTTCTCCACCAGCAGTTAAATTTCCTTTCTGTGTTTGCCTCTGTGTCTGCATTCAAGGCCGAATTCAGAAGTGGTACATGTTACTTAGAACTATTCAAAAGGTCCCCTTAGACTCTGACAGATCTATTTATACCACCTCTATCAGTGTATAACATAATCTGCAATTTACATACCAAGGAATTGCAAGAGGATTTCAATTTAAATAACAGAGACTCTTCTTTCATTTACACTTACTCATGAGTCCTTATTATGAAAGCTGTAGCGAGTTAGATTGACATTTGATGAACAAAGGGCAATTGTCTTCAATGGAAAAGAACAATAGTGTTCCAGTAGTTTTCTGAAGCATATTTTCACTCTTATCATTGTCATTTTCATCTTCCTGGGTTTGGTGAATACAGCATTTCATCCAGTGAATTGATATTGATCCCTGCCAGTCAGTATCTTGCAGCTGTGTGGAGAAAAAGAAAATAAAAATCTCTTATTCCTTTTACTCTTGTGGCATTGCCTGAATATATTTTTGTCTGGTTGGTGTGTGGATTTCAAATGGGTTTTAGACTGTCTCTAGTCCATTCCATCTTTTTCTTCTCTTAGTCTGCTTTGCTTAGTGTAATGCTCTGGTAAGTACAGAAATGCCCCTTGTCAGGGTGACTCTAGGAGTCTAAGATTTAAGGTGTGTGGACAGCCAACTATCATGGTGCTGAGCCAGCTTGTCAGATTCATGACCTGGATTTTTACTTTTTATTTTAAAGTTATGGTGAAACCTAGCTACATTCCTAAGTCTTTTGTGCTAAACATCTTTCATACTTCTTTCCCTTTCGGTTATAATGTAATTACAATGTGAGTCAGTAGTTCAGAATAGCTGTGCGCTGGGCTGCGTTCCCTATGTTTTCTGCCAGCCAGATCGAGCACATAACCCTTCTGAGAGGCGAACTGTGAGGCAGCAGGGTTACAGGCTGAGGGGGAAACAGGGAATGGGAAAAGGAAGAGGAAACTCCAATAACCTTTTTTCCCCTCATCAACAGCTCTGAAAATCGATAGGAATTCTACACTCTGTCCATTCCTCACCACTCAGACTATGCATGTGTGTTTGAAGAGCTGTTTAAAGGCCAGAGCCAGCTGGTGTTAGTTCCTGTCAATTAGAGAGGAAAGGATTTACACTCATGTCGCTCTGCTTTGTGGAGTTTGGTCCTTCTTGGTATAAGTTATACCATCACTTCTGTAGATTAGGTGTGTTAGAAAAGTATTAGAGATTACAAATGTTGTCCTACTCACATTGGATGTTAACTGGGACTGTTCTTCGGATGTTTGACTTAGCAATTTTCAGCTCTGCTCTGCTGACGCTGTTAGTGACCTGAGAATAGATTTGTATTATGGCTGTGGAGAGTATTAAGGCTTCTCAGTAATGCAGGTAGACTCTGACTAGCCAAAGCATTTCCTTCACATTTGCAGACTGTAGAGTGTCTGTAAAGAAGATAATTCTCAATAATATTCTTTTTTCTCTAGACTCTTTTGTGCATCTTCAAACTGTCAGTTTTTCTCAGAAAATTTAGAGTCCAGTTTTGATAGTCTATCTTTTTAGAACAAGTATCTTGAAAAAAAGTGGTTGGTTTTTTTTTTGAGACAGCCCTATCTTTATATCATATAATGTTTCATGGCAAAAAATTACATCCTGGATTTGAATTATATACTTTGTCTTGTCTGCTAGCTGTCTGAGTTTGTAGATAGCTGTTTGCAATCTATGAGCCCTCTATTATGCAAAACTGACAGTTAAAGATTCCTGTGCAATACTCTATGTAGAGCCTCAGTCAGAACAACAGACTTTCCAAATAACAATCCCCTCCCCAATAACAATGCCCATTGATGCTGCAGGGCAGGCGCCCCCAGGCCCAGCGGCAGAGGGCAGCTGGACACGGGAACTGGAGTCAGGAACTCGGGATTGGCATCAAAGGCAGAAGATTGGACAGAGTCCTCCCTGGACGCCAGCCGTTGAAGAAGAAGCAAATGAGGCCTAAACCCTCGCGATCCCTCAGTTTTATACTGAATATGACGTATATGGAACGGAATACTCTTTTTGATCACCTGTCCTGTCTATTACCCCCCGGAGGTGCAACCGTTTACTTCCTTGTGCCCCCTCTTACTACCCAGCACCCCCAGCGTGGCACACAAGAGCCAGCAGTGGCCTTGGTCACTGTAGGAATAAGTATAAGCAAGAGCCTTTCTGCATCCCAGTCCCAGGCAGTAACTGTAAACATCAGGTGTTATCACTGCCAGTAGCACACACTGTCTGCAAAAACATGCTGCTGACTTCAGAAAGTGCAGCCTCTTAGAAAAGACTGAACTGAGAAGTAAAAATCACTAAACAGAATTGGTTCTGTTTAGCTCAAACCAGGACAACTGCCCACATATCCTTGCTGTAATTAACATGGTGCTGTAATTAACATGGTTTCTTACTAGGTAGGTTGAATGGGCTAACACCGTGGTGGATATCTTGCTTCAGTAAACAATGTGTCTTCTGAGTTTATTAAATCTGAGGTTTCATATGCCACAGGAAAGAAGATAAATGCCTGATTTTTCTTCCAGTCATGTTGAAATAGATTTCTTCTGCAGAAATATGGTTTGAATGAGACTTGAAATACATACTGTCTTTTTAAATCACTCTGAGCCCAGATTTGCATCCTGCTGGGTATCTTCTGCAGAACGTCGAACAAACTTGCTGCCTGTTAGCTTTGGAGGGAGCTAAAAGCACTCATCACCGTACAGGATCAGGCCCTCTATGTTTAGAAATAAAAAAAAAATATATTCATCTTACCGTTAAAGAATGCCTTACAAAATGAAAGGGATAAACTCACCATAAAGCTACTTTTGTGCTCCTAATGACTGTGTAAAAAATCTACAGGGATTAAAAAAAATGAAGTAAATACAGCAGTGCCTCACCTTTCACAGGTAATACCAAATCATCCATAAAATTCTGTGAAAACAAATGTCCACCTACTCCAAAACCAAAAGAGCTCAGATTACTTGTTTAAAAAAATAATGAATTGACCTGTTCTTATTTGGGCAACAAGCATTCATCTCCAATAATTAAGGGTTCGTGGTGTTGCTGTATGCTTGGAACTAAACCTTTTAAATAACTTCCTAGTTTCCAGATGACTGAATCTTTGAAAAGTTTTTTTTTTTTTTAATCTCCAAATACTGGAAGCTTAGCACAACAATGGCAGTTCAAAGCCTCGCAGGTAAAGAGCCTTCAAAGAGTAATTCGCAATACAAATTCATAAAAGTCAACAGTTTAGACTACTCAATTGCTTTTAAGATTTTCATCAAATGCATCTCAGCAGTTGAAACTTACCACTGATGCCTCCCAACTGAGTTGAAGTCAGAAAACACTGACAATGTTAGCTTTCTGTTTCTGTGATTTTGGGGCAGTGAGAGATAGAAACTGAGCTTTGCCTCAATTTTACTTCATATGTTATCTTTACAGATCTGTCCGAAAGTGCACAAGTTAGATACTCTGGTATAAAACCCATTATATTTCATGCTACTGAAGTTTTAAAATACTAATTAATAGAAAGTGAGTTGCTCAAATCAGAGTATATAAATGTTATCTGCTCTGTGTAATTAAAATTCTTTTAAATACAGGTGGGTGCTCCCAAAGTTCTTTGCAATGTAGTAAAGATACCTGTTTTAAAATCAAGATTATTTCAGAAGACATTCATAATTAATGGGACATTCTAGGATTTCATGAAAAGATGCACAAGCTCCTCATCAATATGACAATAGTGTGATTTTTCCATAAACTGTAGTAGGAATTTTCCTTTAAATGTTACAGAATTGCATCCCAATTGTACTGCTTCATTGTGTGTTATGCTGGCAGAATCAGAAATTAACTGTATCACCAAAGAAGTGAAATTAACTGCCCTGTGTCTGGGCTCCCTTCACTGTCTGTTGGGAAAGATTTTGAAAACAGAGGTTGGTGAATAAAGGCATAATTTAAAATAATTTTCCTTACTATTTTGAAACATTAAAAATGTTTTGATTTACCTCTGATGCAGTTTCTCTTCCTCACAACAGCTATGAGGTTGTCTTTTCCGATGTTAAGAATTTCTTGTTCTGTTTAAAAGCTTCTGTATCCAAATACATTTATATGTGTGTCTGTATCTGTTTATATGCATGTATACATATGACTGAAGAAACTTATAGCTGTGATCGGCTGGTATAAAAAAGTTCTGTGTTAATTTAAGGCCTTCATTATCATTGTTTCAACACTCTTTGTTACTACTGTTTCAAATAGATCCCAATAACTCAGTAGCTCGTACAACGGTATAATCTGTTCCTGTGAGATGCTTAGATTTGCTTAATAACTAGTAGGTCTGTGCTTTAAAATGTTAGTTTAATAATATGTATTATTTATAATAGCAGCAGGGTGGTCATGAAATGAAAATAATATAGCTTTTTAAAAAAAAAAATCTGGTTATGAAAAAGTAAAAATGTCAGTCTTTATCCAAACCTTTGAACCTCTTGGTTATAGAAGACTGCAATACGAGAAGAGTTCTCATGAACTCTTATTTTCTATCTCTTTCAATCAGAAAAAAAAACCACAACAAAATCCAAAACAAGACCGAAAACCTTTAAAACTGTGTTTTTTTTAAAAATTATTTTCTAACTCCTTCTGGGCAAGTCAGAAGTATAACAATATAATTAAAGGACCCGTTTTTTTACTTTTGCTTAACAATAAATCATGAGGTTCAGCCGAGGTTCAGACCCTCTTCTGTTTAGCCTCGAGGAGACAGAGGACTTTCTGTGTGACTCCATAAACCCTAGCAAAAATTCCTAAATATTCTCCCTCTGATGATACAGAGGGGATCGTTTACATCTGGAGCTTTCTTCCACCTGTAGAAATGGCAGTACAGGTTTCTTTTCAGGTGTGGTTCTTCCTAACATATTTCTAAATGGTTTCTAAATTTCTAAACTCCAGGGATGCCTTGGTGGATTGGCTGGAAAAAGCTGATTTCCTCGTTTGGTAAAAATAGGCAGTGTAATTACTGCTTTGTTTTTGGTTTGTTTGGTGTTTTTGAGGGGGAGGGTGTTGACAGAGAGCTCTTATTATGCTTCGCTGTGCACCCCGGCATCCACATTCCTGCCCTACAACCAAACCTTTCTCTTGCTGGCTCGCTGCAATTCCTTCGTCAAGTGAACTCTGTAGCTGTGGATTCACCTCTAACAATAACCCAGCAATATCCCTATGACTTTCATTGCTCAGCCATTTCATCATGGGATATATACCAGAAATAAATGTAGCTCCTTGCAGTTATATCATCCAACCAATCTGCCAGTTAAAAACCAGTATCTTTAATATTTGAACCTGAATAATTTACCAGCCAAAAAGTCCAATCCTGCAGACACACCGAAGTCAGTCTTTGTTGCTTGTATGGTCCCATAAAAGTCATCAGAGCATTTGCATTAGCATGGATAAAGTGAGACCCAGAGCTGGTCAAGTAGTCATTAAAAGATAGAAATCATAATGAAATCACTTGAGCTTTGTGTGAGAGAAAGAAAGATTCAGAAAATAAATAAATAAACATAAGATTTCAATTAGGATTTCAGCCGTCAGAAGTAAAAAGAACAATGTGCTAGGATATACTAGGGATTTGCTCCTGGGGATTCATGCTGAACCTATATAACACTTTAGTAATGAAAAAGCTGTATATCAGAACATGAACTGACTTCCTGTCAGTCAAAACATTTCCTCTAGCTATCAGTGCAAATAAGAGAGGAATTTGGACTTCATATATGTTGTATTAAAATTCTTATCGAGAGGTGTCTATGCAAAGTCAAAACCAATATTGGTTTGGGTTTTTTCTTTTTCTTTTTTTTTTTTTTTGTCTTTTTCTGCTTCCCCCTGGCTTTTGCTCATGGTTTTATTAGCCTGGTTAAGAAACCAGACTTTTTAAAACTCTAAACCAAAAAGGGTACATAGCAGAAATTTTACAAAATCATCTTATTCTTTTAGTGGTTGACGGGATTTTCTTGGAAAACAGGTGAAATTCAACTGGGTCTTTCTCCAAACTCCTGTCACAACTATGCCCCTTTCTGAAACTGATGTTCAAAACTGTCTCGGGAACAAACATATCACTGCAAGGTGGTGGAAAAACAACCCAGTCATACTGTAAGCGGGGAAGGCAGTGAGGCATGGTGAGCTACCCTGCATTCAGATAGAAAACTGAGAAGAGTTTGGATTAAGCATGAGAGAAAAAGAAAAACCCAAACCCAAACCCCTTCTTTATGTAATTTCTCTGCAGCCTGCCTTGCGTTTGCTATCAAGAGTAAAAATGATGTCTTCCTTAAGGTTATTACTTAGGAGAAACCGATCTCTATTATTCCACGCAATTACCTCTGAACATACCTGGGCTCTTTTACTCTGTTTCTGAGATTCACATCTCTGAGGCAATTGCTCCATTTATCCTCAGTACTTCTTCCCTCCCCATTTCATCAAAGCCTGGTCCCACACTACCTCCACCTCCGCTCCAGCTGCCTGCCTCTCTATTTCTCTGGAGCGCTGGCTAGCCAGGAAAGGGGAAAAAGGAGACAATTATACCCTCTTTAGCTACAGCTACAAAATAAGCTCCACCTACATAAAATGATGCTCTCAGCAGACTGTATAGGTATTTCAAATATGATGGCATATAAATTCTCTGTGCTCCTTTGTTTACCACTTAGTGGCTTCATCCAGTGAAGCTGGATTCAAATTCTGCTCTCAAACTGCTGTAAACAGCTCTGATGAGAAGTTTGAAACCTACACTGAAACTCAGAATAAATAACAAAAAAAAAATTAATTGGGAAGTGGTTATGCAATGAGTTCAGAAGCTCCAGTTCACCCACTACAATACTGCTTATTTTATATATTTAACAATATTCTACCTTTCCTATATGTGTATCACTATTGTCATGATGCTTCCATCAACAGACCCTTCATAAGCACAGCTGATAATGTTTCATATTACAAAGGAAGGGCATTTATGCAGACATTTGGATGATTTTTTTTCCCCCCAACTCATGTGTTCAAGCTTTCTTTTATAGCAATAAGGCCTAGAAACACTCAAGTCAATCTTACTGAGAACTGTTTCAATACCTTTCAATACTTTTCACTGCAGAATTAACTGTACAGAAGAGTATCCCTGTGTGCAAGCCCACTTGTTTTAAAATGAAGCAGGGTGTGTTCTGTGAAAATAAAACAGGCAGGTAAAAGAGGACTGTGGTTTCTCGATAGCAGCTGAGTATCTCAGAAAATGATGGGTTGGGACTTGAAAGTAACTTTGCTCATGTGAAATTACCAGAAGGTAAGAAATATTTAATTGAAAAAAAAGAGATTTTATCAGTGAACTGAGATAAATGAAATAGGATTTCAAAATGATTCTAAATGAAAAAATGCTATTTTTATTGGAAAGTGCTTTCCAGGTATCACAGCTGTTGCAATTCTAGATAGTCTCACTAAAGAATGCATTTGGAGATACATGGAGTTCTTGTCCTTGAGAACCAAACATTTTGTGCGTTCTAGTCAAGTGCATCCTCTAAGCCTGACAAGGTCATGGACGTTGTCAGAAGCAGAGACCCAAAACAAGGAATACAAGATTAACAATAGACAGTTTTAAATGATACGAGATTAATTTCTTTAGTCTGAATAATGCTGTCACTTGCAATTAATTTTAACTCTGAGCTCAGAAGAGTATGTAACAGATACTCTGAATATGAAAACTGAATCAAGGAGCAAGTGGGTAGTATTTCTACTTTTACATTCTATTACTACATTATATTATTATATTGGATTCTGAGTTTTGAACATACTGCACGTCATGGAAGCTGATAGGTTAAGATGCTAGGGGCATCTTTCATGAATGTGCTTTAATAGTACTGTTCCTTAATACTTTGCTTTAACCATCACAAATATTTGCTTTGGTACCTATTTTGTTAATAACTGAAGAAAAAAATACTATGTGTGGTTCTTCAGAATTAATTTTTTTCTTACCTTCTTTGACTGGGAGGGATTTTCCTTACTGTATACTACTAATGTAAGGAGGATGGTATCTTTTTCCTAAATTCCTCCTTTTAGACATCTCTGCCTTCCTCAGTGGTTGTTCTCATTGAAGAATCTTTTCAATCACCAAATTCCTGAAGGCCAAAGACTATTAAACACACATTTCTGTTTTCAGGTGAACTGAAATCCTTAGGTGTACCTGACTCTTCTGTGTGTCTATCCTTCAGCGTAATCTCTGTCTATTGCATTAAGGCCAGATGGACAATTTATTTTTTTTCTTTTGCCACCTGGTAAGCAAAGGTTAGAGTTCAACTTGTCCCAAATCAGTTTATCCTTCTACAGGGTAGTCAAAGCCCACTTACAAACACTCTGCCGCAGTTTTACATTTTTGCCTCCCACCAGCATTCAAACCTGGGTAAATGTCTTTCTCTGTCAAAGCAGCAGTGGGAGGTGAAAATGAAAGTCCCTTTTTTCTTTCCCTGAGAAATTGGACTGTAAAAAGCTGTCAGTTTAAAAATGACATAGTGGCACAGCATTTCTATAAGGTGGCTCCTTTCATTTTTGACTCCTGCTGTCTCTCTGACAGTTGAAGTTGCAGCAGGAGGTAAAAACTAAAATGAGCACTGCTGGCATTTGCCCTCAAGCACGAAATTAATAATGGAAGAAACAGGACGACATCCAAAACCACCTCGTATCAGATGTCAGCCAATGAGGTTTCAACACTTCCATAATAAGGTGACCAGAACGATGCCCATTATTCCAAATACAATCTTACTCTCTATTACTTGCCTAGTGCTGGATCTATTTTCCCCATTTTTATATTTGATTCTCTGCTTTGTAGGTTATGGAATATTTTAAATTCTGTTAAGCTATATGCTATAACTTTATAAGTTTTCCCCCTCTGGACCCTAGATCTGGTCAAAATTTTATGGATGTTGTCTTTTTTCAAGTTTTATACCTCTCAATCTTTCCACATGAAGGTTTCACTTCCAAATCACTGTTTGAAATATCCTACTATGTCCTATCTGTATACATGAACAAAACTCAGAACCTTTTAAATTGATGGCTTTTAGAGTAAACAGTCACAGGATCAAAAAGCTGAGATGTTTTCTATACTTGAAAACTCAAGAGCTGAACATTTCCTGCCATCATTAAGAAAAAAAATGAGTCATTATTAAGTGGCCAAGAGAAGGAAGAGGACTCAAAATCCTTCAAGCAGGATATGGGTCTTTCTTTTTCTTAAAAACCTCAGTGGTGTGTGCAAGACTTACTAAAATTAACATAAGAAGGCAAAAACAGTCTGTTAGAAATTGAGTTCTTTCTGAGATAATTCAGCCATTTTTTTCTAATTTTAGCAGCATTTGGGTGGCATTTACTGTCTTACTTTTGACTATTCAGGACAGCAAATACTTTAGGGCTGCGACTGTTGACTTACTCGGATATGACACTCCTACACCACACAGAGTTACACCACATCATTCAAATCTTCTTCAAAGCCTAGCTTTGAGGGTAACCTGTCTTTACAGCATGCCTAACTTTTCCCAACATAAATTGTTTGCACTTTTCTGTGTACCTTTCCTGCTACCTTTTCACTTCCTGTTTTGCTACTGCTTTTATTGGCATACACTTTTGTTTTGCAGAGATGAAGAGAGGTGGTAAACTGTCAGCAAATCAGTGGTGTGGATAATTCCCAAGTGCTGACAAACATACAAAATAAACAAAAAAAGAGAAGCATTTTATTTCTTCATATGCTATTGCTTTCAGCCATTACACCAGTCATCCAGCCCACAGCTTAAAACAGCTTTCATCTATTATTAGAGAATAAGAATGACTCAAATTCTTCAGCTGAACCCATTGATCTCATTGATTTCAACATCTGTTAATGACAAAGAGAAGCTGGACTGGATAAACAGTCCTAGTTTCTTACAACGACCTTCAGTTGTTCCGTCTTCGATTTCAAAAAAATCTTTTATTGTATGTTTTAACCTCTTGTGCAATTTAACTCTAATTCTTGTCTTCTGATTTTTTCCTCAAGGCTTGTTTGCAAACTTCATTCTGTAATCCTTCACAAGCTTTTTTTTTATTCTCAGTTACTTTTTGTACTTGCTTGCTCATCAGTCTAGTTTTCTTTAAATGTTCATTATTCATCGTGGCAAAAGCCACAGAGCAGTTGGGCTTATAATAATTGCTCTGCACGCTCAAGTTCCCTCCTTCTACCTGTCCACTCTATGGTTCTATCCCATCCACTTCCTCTTGTGTTTTCCATGTTCCTTCAAGACTTATTCTGATTAGTTGAAGTCTCTTTATGTCCACCTATGTATGCCCACCATCCTACTTACAAACATAAATGGTTTATGATTGTTATTGTCTAGCTACTCCTCCACCTTTGTTACACATCCTTAAGCATGCTTCTGCTTTTCAGAATATAGCCATGCATACTCCCTTCCCAATTTCCTCTTTCACATTTTCTGTGTTCTGTATTACTTTTTCAGTATTTTATCTCAGTTTGCTTTCCCCGATTTTTCTTCTTAATGTTCTCCACGATCCAGGTAGCTACTTGAAATCTACATTGCCTCTAGGGGTTTTCCCTTTTAACCGCTGTTTCACATGTATTTTATATTATCTTACCTTGTTACTTGTCTGATGATGTTTGGCTTCCTTTTGTAAAACTGAATTTCAGGCCATGATTTTGCACACAGAATTACTTTTTTTCTCTCTTGTAGCATTGCTCACTTGAATTACTCATGTCAGATTTCAACTTGCTTCCATTGGTGGGAGGAGAGTAGGATTACTATTTTAGATTACATTATTGTGGGTTTGTTCGTACAGAGTTTCCTTCATCTTGATGTTGAACTTGAATAACGTAGGAAGGATTTTGTTCTCTGTCATTATGTACAATTGCTCTTTGCTTTATTTTCTTTTGTCTAAATTGCTCATTAACCTTACAATACTTCTGTTTTTTGTCAAATTCTGAGCTAACCCACTATCCCCTTTGCATACACACATCTATAGTTCTAACTTTGGAGACTTTCTTTTACATGGGTCTTAAAATATCCCTCTGAACTTATTTAAATCTAGGGTTTTGTTTCTGTACAAGTAGGAAATCTTTCTGCTGTCAGCTTTCGTAGAGTTTGTTGAAATATTTTATCAGTATGTAAAGGAATTAATTTCCTTGAATTCAGTGTAAAAGAGGCAGGATGGTTAGGAAAAATTTACCCTTTTCCCTTTTCTCTTTGGACTCCATCCCACCTCCCTTTCTTTTTTCTAATTAGTACAAAATTCATGTGTACAGGGCTCTATTGTCTTCCTTACTATTTTGATTCATTTTAGCATTACTTTATGTAGCACAATAGACATAGGGAATGAAGTGAGGGGGGATTATCCCAGGTAAGCTAAGATGGATGATAACAAAGCTGAGCCTTCTTAGACCATGTATTGTCAGAAGTCTGCTGATAACAAATCTACATTTTTCCTTGGTCTTCAGGGTTTGCTTCCAGCACAAATATTTTTTTTTATTTTTCACTGTATGGCATAGGACAGGAATCATCTAATGAAGGAAAAGTTTGGTACTAAGAAAGCTGAAGTTTGAGATCCTCTCTGTGGTTCAAAGTCCATGATTTCTTGAACACTATCTGCACTGTTTCCTGACTGGTATGTCCTTGGTGTACACAGCAGCTGCTGGTGGACAAGACACTTGAAGGAATGGTGTTCCTCTCTTCTTATTGCAATGCTCTGAAGGGCACAGAGCATGGCTCTCTACTGGGAACCCACTGGTCTCCTCAAACTGCAGAGCTCCTTGACCCACATAATCCTGCTCATCAGGCTCCTGCTAGATGGGATGCTGGTGCCTGGTACTCAAGAGCAAGTAGGCAGGAGCTCAACGAAAGATGAGACAAAAAACCTCAACAATACTCAGAGATGCTTAGTTTGTAGGTATAGTAAGCGAAGAACATTTCTGGAAGGAGGTGGCTTGCATGTTTCCCTGACAACTCTGCAGAGGCAGAGACACAGTGAAATCAGCTGGTTGCTTACTGCTCTGAAAAAGCAGCTCAAATCCAATGAGCTATGTTTCTGTCTGACATCCCAATACTGAATTTACAGAAGAGGAAACAGATCCAATGCACATCAGCAGTGAAATACACTGATTTAATTTAATCGAATTTTAACGCCTGTCCTGCATTACCTTTCCCTGTTGTACTTTGTTTGCTTGCCTGTAACTCATGCACACACTTTAAAAATCCCTAATGTACAATTACTCCTGCTTCCTTCAACAAGCGTGAAACACAGATATAGCAGAGCACCAACTCCATTTATAGCGTATGACCGATTAGCTGAGGTTTACCCCAAGTGATTAATAGCACTGGAGTCTGAAGTGCCTGTCCAACAAGACTTTAAGAAATGTCTTTAAAAAAATCCTCTGCCTCCACTGAATGTTGGAAAATTTGAAGTACCTAGAATCATGAGGTATTTGTGAAAAATCCTGCCCAATTGCCACATTAGGTACACAAAATATGCTGTAAATCTCAACTCTGTTTTTAATGAGGAACAGTAACATGGTGAGAATAAACACCTGCTAGTTGAGTAAACAGCAGTTTCTCTTCAACAAGCCCATTCACAATAAAGGTTAAATGACTTGTAAATTTTAAATTTTGGTTTCTGTATATAGGTTATTGTATTCTAGAAGACAAAATTAGCCTGTAAGAAATGCTGTGTGGGGAGAATAACGTACTGTGGTACATCATAAAAACTGATGTTCTGGCAGTTCCTCCTTACAGGAACAGACTGCTGTGCTGCTTCTTGAACTGTGATGTTGAACCAATGAGTCTGTTAAAAGTTAGGTGTTAGTCTCATAATTCTGGATATACCAAAATACTGGTTAAATGTCTCTATTGTCAGTCTCTTTCAAAGTTACTACCACAAAACACCAAATACATTAATGTTCCATAACCAATCCAATGGGCTTTTTTCCCTGAGGAATATAATGAAATTAACACCAGTTGAGCATAATTAGTGTCTAATAAGCTTTAATAAGTGAGTGTGCTTTAATAGGGTACTATATAGCATTAATTGTATTTACAAGTGCAGATTTTATTGCATATGTCAAACCAATCAGGACAAATTTTCTGTAGTGGAAACTTAAATAACCATGTAGCATTTTTGAAGTGGTAGATTGCTTTTTACTTAGAAATGGCTAGATTAGAGATAAAAAAAAAATGACAGAGATGTTTCTGATTTTTTTTTTAAAAAAACTATTACATTTGTACTTACTGAATCAGTCACTTTGCAGAGACAGGACACCAATGTGCTCACACTGAAGGAAGCGTATCTTATGAAGTGGCTGCTACACTTCACCTTAAGAGAGAAACGCTTTCTTTCTTTTTGGTAATTATAATACATGTATTCAGATGGCAACACTTGTCCTTCCTAATGCTGCTAAAAGAGTATTTAAAAATAAACCTCACATTGAGCTAAACAGTTGGAGCAACCCCATTCTTGAGGGCATGGTAAATACACGTCTTTTTCCTATCTTGTAATGAATTGCACTTGCTTTCAGCTGTGGTAAACGGAAGACAAAGAGTCTTGTTTCTTTGTAATATATATAATTTCACTTCGTAGACGTGTCTTCTTTTTATTCTTTCTGTTTGAAGTCTGGAAGTCCTTTTTTTTTTTCCCCTTCAGGCTTTACAATGCTAAAGTCCTTGGGGATAATTTAAGCACTCTGCCACCAGTTACTTTTTTAGCACCCTGTCACAAAAAAACAAGCTGCATGCTCTGTAGGCAAGACAGAGTTTACAAGAAGTACTTACCTGGTGAAATGACAAGTATTAGCCATGGCAAAGCTGTGGCAGGCTGCCTTCTATCCTGCTGCCAGAAGTCAGCATAGCCCAGTGCTCTGGCTCTTCTGTGCTGGATGGATGCTTACCTCCATCTGAGAGACCGAAGTGTATTTCAGGAAAGAGATGGCCACAGGAAGGAAAGTTGCCATGAAGGAGCTACATCTTACAGACTCTCTAGTATGTGTTAAAGCCATATGATTTTAGCTGCCAGTCACAGGTTTTGAGAAGAATGAAGGAACAAGGTGAAAAAGTGTGAGCGTGGTACAAGAAAGAGGAAAGAGGATGTGCCACAGCGAGGTCTGCCTGTCTCTTCATCCTCTTTCCTCTTCCAGTCACTGAAACTAGGGTATGGCCCAGGAGTTGGGAGAAATTCAATTCTTGTGACTTCCCATGCCCTGCTCACAGCTGGAGAGAGCTGCAGTGATCTGGAAGCTTAATATATGGGGACTCTTAACAGCCTTCTGATTTGCATACTTTCAGATGCTAATATCTAGGGCTTAAACTCTGAATGAGCTTTTGAAGACACCCTGCTAGGTGTTGCAGCTGACAGAATGCCACAGTGAAGAGCATTACCTGCAGCAGAAAGGCTGATTTCACCCAGCCAAGCCATGGCAACAACAGCTGTGGCGGAGCAGGCTGCTTTGCACTCAGCAGTTGAATTTGGGGTGGTGAGAACTAGGTGAGGAAGAGACACGGAAATGATCGCACTTTGGTTCTAGCTTCACCATGAAGAAATTGGAGTGAGTCAGGAACATCTTAGAAGGCTAAGTCTGGTCCTTAGCAAGCTGGACAATCAATGACTGCCCAGAGCAGTTATTCATCCATTCTACTGGGGTTTGGTAACTTCATTTCATTATCTCAGGAAGTCTTTTCTCTCTTCTCACATAAAAAGTGTTTGCAGTATAGGCACTACAGAGCTTTGGTGTCAGTCAGAAGAGATTGAGGTTGCTGTGCCAGGCTATCATAGGCTATGTAAAGTGAACTTAAAAAGTGCGTTACTATGGGAAGCTCGGCTGCTGGTAGGTAGACTCTCTGAGGCATATATTGGAAAAGAGTTTATCTCTTGGTATTATGAATAGTGAAACTGAAATAAGTTATTCCAAGAACAATGGACCAGGAATAACTTCTTTTTTTTTAAAAAAAAAAAGTAGCATATGCCTTAGATCAATCAGTTTTGTCATAATGTAGTATTTACTTGATGAAATTCTATGACTGAGGTGACTAGATGGTGATAATAGTCCATTTTGACCTTAAAACTTATGCATTTCGGAAACATCTTTACCAATCTGAGAGATAGAATATTATGTTTTTAAAAAGCATTTGCAATGCTGTATATGCCTTTCTGAAAACATCTTCTCATTTTTCATTTTCTCCCTGTTAGAAAGGCTGATTGTCATTCCATTATAATTTCTACTTTGTTACTCTTAAAGTTAAAAGCCTGATTTTGGCATATTAGATACATTCTTCTATTATGTTTTATATATAGCTATATGCCTGTCAAACACTGAATATAACAAGCAAACGAGTAGAGAAAGCAAAGCAAAAATCATGTCCTTTCTTTTGCTGTCCTTGTTAACACTGATGGATATTTTGGAGACTGAGAAACCTAAAATAAACCTTCTTTAGAGATTGTGTTACCACCTTCTTTGCCTGATTCCCCTGAACCTCGGTTCTGTAGGCTTTCTTCCACTGATTCACTGCCCTTCGGATCAGCCCCATATTGCATTTTATGTCTGCCAGCTTTAGGGTATGCTGGAGTCCGAGAGAACGGTGAAGTGTTCAGTTAGGTCTTACAAATGGGGTCAAAACAAAGAAAGAGAAATAAAAGCTTGCCTCAGAGGAGAAGGGCAGTAAGACTGCCTCCCTTCTGGCGATTAGTACCTAGCGGTCTATAAATTGGATTGCATCAGCCAAGTACAGCACAAAATGTACTGCACAGAAGAGCAGCTATTATGTACAGTAGCCACTTCACTGATTGCAATCAATGTCACAAATTAGAGTGATTTCCTGACTTGAGACTAGTC
The DNA here is from genome assembly GCA_020746105.1 of Trogon surrucura. NCBI lineage: Eukaryota > Metazoa > Chordata > Aves > Trogoniformes > Trogonidae > Trogon > Trogon surrucura. The sequence continues at coordinate 43,235,069 of CM036620.1, forward strand.
AGAGCTAAAGTTTGTGTCGTGAGTCACGCTGTCTGGACACCCAGCTCCTAGGCACTCTGTCTTACCCTCAGCAATTTTCACTTTTTGCCTTTCATTTTTTGTAAATGGATCTGTGCTCACTTTTGCTATGTAAATGTGGACTGCTTCTAATTGCATCCAAGTGGTATTTGATATTAAAAAGAAGTTCCCATCACTGCTTCTTTAGCTTCTACTGAAATACATATTTTTTTTTTTACCAGCAGCAGAACTTCTGTTCAGAAGTGGCAGATCCTTATCAACTTTATCCAGAAGTTTGAGCTGATACTCTAAGACTCTCTTATGCTTGCCTATTTCTGCCTTACTCGTTTTCCAAATGCCTGATGAGGGCTATTCCATTCCAGTCAAATGTTGTTCTAATATTCATGCTGTGCTCTGAACACCTCTTCTGCTGCATCCATTTGTTTAAATCCAATTCTAAAAGTAGTGTTTTGCAGACTGTTTTGCTTACAGTTTTTAATATTTTGGCATGTGGGACTTCAGCATTCACACAAGGACAAACACACAGCTTTTGTCTGCACTAAAGTAGTATTGTGTAATTAGAAACACTTGGTCTATACAGGGAGATAAGTGAGGAGCTGCTTTCTTGTACCTTGCAGCAATGCCGTTTCAGTAGATTAAGAGCATTCACATCTATAGCATTAATGAAGAGTAGCTGGTGCAGTGATTTGATGCTTCAGCCTACCTGATACTCAACAGTTTGTCTAAGAGATCCCTGACATTTCTTAATGGGGAACAATTGAATGGTAGCTAAAGCTTCACAGGCAACAAAGGGAAGTTAAACACAATTATTTCTATGAATGAAAGGGTCAGCACTTTGGTGTTGGCTTAACTGTTTTTGAATTAAGTGGAGATTGGCAAGATAGGCAAGTGACATAATTAATTTTCTAATAATTTAGGAATCATTAGCTGTGGGTCTGTGTGCATTGCCATTAAGTTGAATGGTTGCTTGCCTTAGCTTTTCTCCCAGAGTCACTTCTTCCACTTTTACAGATGCTTACACTAGGTAGAGGCCTACTCTAAAGCTTTCAGCTGATTTTCACTAGATCTCAATGTGCCCACTTGGAATGAGGATACATAAACTATTCTCCCGATGACTGATTTTCCACTACTTTTCCATAATAGTTGATACCTCCTGAAAATGGTGCAATGTCCTCTGCAGTTCTCTGAGGAGGTTTCTAGAGTTGTTACCTCATTACAAAGCCAAAAGACATGGGGGACAGCCTAAAACATTTAGTGAGGCAGTTGCAGGAGTGCTGTACTGGTAGGAAAAGGTTATGTCATTGGTGTTATAGCAACTGTTGCTCTGATGAGATGCATCTCTGCAGTATGCAATGGAAAGCTTCCCAGACTAGCTCCAGAGCTGCTGATATATCCATGAGATGGGTGGCAACACCTTCTCAAGATCCTGGCCTGGATGGCAGATGTCTAGCTTGCCCCAGTGCCATGTTCAAGCAAAGATTTTAGTTCTTGTTCTGGAAGCAGCTGGGCTGGGCAGGGAGGTGGCTGGGCACCTTCCCTGCTGCAGCAGAAAGTGCTAAGCTGAGCTGAGCATTCAGCCCTGGCTGACGCTGCCTGGTTACCTGCACTAGTTCTGCCACAAAGACCTAACTCTATAACGCCATTGGCATGGAAGGGAATAGGATCTAGTCTCTTTACCTATCCATTGGACTGCATTGTGTTGCCACTTTAATGACACTTTTTCTCCTAGCCTTGTTATTACCTTTCACAGTCCATCACAGTTATAGGTCTCCATCTCCCTTAGCTGTTTTTTGGGGTTTTTTTTTGTCAGCATCGTGAGCTCTAGTGCCACAGATATTACAGGTACATTTAATTGAACTCTAACAGCTAAAAAACTGATCTATTGATTAAGAATGTTGTCTTTCATTTGCTAATTGCAGCATCATAGGACTCTGTTGTTTGATCCAGAGGTAGCTTCTCATGGTCTCTAACCTGAGAATAAAGATTTTAGGAACATTTGAGAACGTTTGTATTTTTCCCAATATAGCTTGAATTGAAGCTTACTAATACCACCAGTCTTCAGATGATTTCCTCAACCTCTACACTTCAGCATGTAAGTGAGAAGAAAAACTAAAAAGCAATGCATAAGAGAGCCAGATCATTGCCCATTATACAAACATGTGGAAAGGAATTGTTTATACAAAAGGCTGTCCCTGACCATAGGAAAACAGGAAGCATGGTGATGCTCTTTGCACATTATGAAAATGAAAGAGGAATGGACTTAGAGAAATACATTGTACTGTCTTAGAATCACAGAATTGTAAAATAATTAAGGTTGGAAAAGACTTCTGATCATCAAGTCCAACTGTGAACTCAACACCACCACGGCCACTAAACCGTGTCCTGAAGTGCCATGTCTACGCATTTTTTGAACACTTCCAAGGATGGTGACTCCCTAGGCAGCCTGTTCCAATGCTTCACCAGTCCCTCAGTAAAGAATTTTTTTCCTAATATGAAACCTCAACCTTCCCTGGCACAACTTGAGGCTGTTTCCTCTCGTCTTGTCACAAGTGAATTGGGAGAATTCTTCTGGCAGAATCTGGTCATTTCCTGCAGCAAATTAAAAGAGACAATTAGAGAATACGGCATGGAGAATTGAAGTGGTGTGGTGATGTGAATCAAATTCCAGGAGACCTTTTTACAACCTATTAAAAATAGGGGAGGGCAAGAAAAAGGGGGACATGAGATGCAGCCCCAAATAAATCCTGTAACAAGGGGTACATGAGGGCCATCTCCTTTATATCTTTCTTACAAGATTTACAGATCTCTTTGTACTAGTAAAGGCTTATCTACCTTGTTACTGATAGATAATAGTAGTAATAGTGCAATTCTTTAGCCTTATGTATATTTCAGCGTTACTCTTATCTGAATACAAGGTTCCCTGGAGGGACATGCTTGTTCTAGAGCCGGTCTTGATAGTTTCCAAACAGAAGCAAGATCTAAATTCCAACTCATGGCTTTATCAGATTGTTCCTGCCTTTTTTTTCGTGGTGTACTGGGGAGATTATTAGGCAACAGATAGTCATACTTGGAAGTGAACAAGAGTATCACTGCTTTTAAACAGGTGCTTCTGAGCTTGCAGATAAGGCTGTTATTGCGTAGGGAAATTTCTTTGGCATCTTCTGTCACCCTTTTTCTTAGATTAGTTTATGAAGAACTTGAGTCAAATCTAATGGGAAGATACAATCGGTGTGGCTCCTAAGAGGTGGAGTTACCCAGTCATCCACATACTTTCCAGCTTGAATGCTGTGTTAGGAAATCAGAGGCCAAACAGGGAAGAATATTTCAATATGGGAGCAGTAGCCAAGCAGGATAAAGTATTTAAACTAGGAGGATGTGTGTCCTGATTCCAAGGGATGTTGCAATTTTATGTAAAAACGATGGGAAAGTATGGTGGAATGGGAAAACATTTCTAATTTACTTTCTGATGACAGATGAAAGCGATATTATATGACATAAGACTGTAAAGATAGCATGATTTTGCACCCCCAGTGGAGTTCACAGACAGTTCTGTGCTTTAAAATGTGTGGCTTGGGTCTGCCTATCTTATTTCTAACTGCAGTGTGATAACTTTGATCTCTTTTGTATTACCATTTTAGTTGGCTTTCTCTTTTTGTTTCAGTCACCCTTTAGCATATTGTCTGACCTTTTTTTCCCACATTGTGACACATACTGTCTGGTATTTAAATTATTGCTGAAACATATTCTGGCATAAAATCTCCATTTATTTAGTTTGGACAGGCATGTTAATTTCTATAAGAAATCTCAGCCCTACTTTGATTTTTATCTTTGACTCATTTACTTTGCTTAATATTTATGTATATATATGTATGTTCTTTTTTCCCTAATTCATTTAGTGAATAAAATGAGCATTCTCTTGTATCAGAGGCACATTTTTGACCTTTAAAAATGCAAAATTAGAAGAATCTAGGGAAATATAACATGTACATATAATAAAAAATGCTGCACTGAGTTAGTGAATATCTTTTACATCTCTATCAAGAAAATCCCAAACTGAGATCATGACTGAAAAGTTCATAAACACAGAATCTGCAGTGCACATGGGGTTTTAAATACCTGCTTCAGCTCTCTGCCGTGTGGTCGATTTAGACGCATGATGGGATTTATTTAAAGGGACACAATCAACTTGAAAATAACAGTGCTGTCTGAAAAAAAATGTTATTGAGTGTAATTATAAGTAACAACTAAAATTACTGTAATTGAAAAAAGTTAATGAAAAAATCCCTCTACTTTTTTGATTGGTTTACTTTGTGCGTTTGACAGCTCTCTGTAATAATTATAATACTTACCTTTTATACAACACTTTACACCAGTAGACCTCAGCAGCTTTACAAAAATAAAGTCCATTTCCCTCTCTCTATAGCCAGATTCTCTGTTTTCTCCACAGTCAATTTCTTCCTGTGTGAAAGACTTTTATAAACACCAGTTCAGAATCAAGAAAAAATCCAAAGCATTTTATGAAATGACAGATGTGCTATTAAAAAAAAAATAGCACTATCAGTTGGGTTAATTAGCCACATTATAAAGAAAAGGTTGAAAATATCTTTGAGATTGTAAAATTGGAGGAAGCTGATCATTTAGTGTCTTAATAATTTAGACTCTGTCTCAGATTTCTGACATTCTTAAGTTATTTTCTGAATTCCATTAAACCCATTTAGCATTGTGTTAGATATTCAAGATGAGAGCATCACAAAGTACTACCAAAATTATCGTAGGCATATTCTAAATGAATCGACTGGGCATCCTTTATGCTCATAAAGACAGACACCTAGAAACAAAGGCTTTTCTTTCCTAGTCTCATGAAAACCAATGTTTTCTTTCTCCTTTGTCTTCATATTTCCTAATTTAGAATCCTGAGTTCTTAATTGTTTGCTGCTGTTGTGTTCCAAACCTTGCATTCCCAACTTGCAGTGAGAAAATATCTTGACTCTTGAATGCGAAGTGTATGAAGATTGTTGTCCTTGTGGAAGAATACACATTAAATGCCTCTGAGTGGGTCAAGTGGTGAAATAAATATATGGAACAATGTTTAGTACCTTTTTCTTTTCAGAAGACTTTAGATCTCATAACTATATTCTCTTAAAAGCTTTTGCCATGCACTCAGCAGCATGTTCTGCTTTTTTGTTAGATTTGTCTTTTTGGCCTACTTTTTTAAACTATATTTTAACTGGAACTCAAACTCTTTTCCCTTTCCTTCTATTTGCTGAAGCTAGCAATCCCATGCTGGCTAAATAATCTGTAGTCCATGATCTACTATCCTATCAGCCTTGTTATCCTGGCTCCAAACCCCAAAATGTTGGATACCTAGCTGGTAAGTATTCCCAGGAAGGCTTCCTAATGACCTTCCCCACTGGTTGCTATCATCATTGCTTATACACAGATGAAACTACTTTGTAATACACTGACTATATTTGGAAAAATTAATTGGGAGTTCTTATGGTGTTTTTGTTAGGAAAAGTGACATTTTCGAAGTTAAGAAAAATATCCCAATTCACTGTCTTTCATTAGATATAACGAAACATTGCTAGAGAACATATATTCCCAGATGTAATGGTACTTCATTTTCTTGCAATAAAAGCAGCTTGGGATCCAAATCAATCAGGAGATGAGATTATTGTAGTCATTTGGCTGCCCTGTCATTTTTAAAACATTTTTGACTGCATTTGTAAAGCATTTAATATATGCTTAAGTGTAGTGCAAACATACTGTTACTTATTGAATTATAGAACATAATAAAAAATTGTTTATACATTAAAGATCAAGAGGATGGAAATGACTCTCTACAATTGATAAAATGTTATTTCAGCTCAGCTGGGAATCCTAGATATAAACCTTACACCTTAGTAATTTAATTTTAAAAAATTGTAAGCTCTTGAAGGAAAGAACCTTTATCTAGGCTATATAGAAGAGTTTATAATTTGGTCACTAAGGGTTTAACAAAATGTCTTTCTTCAAGTATAAGAATGAGTAGTGCAGTTTTTTCAGTATTCCATGTTGTCTCTGGATAAGTGCAAAACCGGCAAGACCCTTAACATGCAGGAGGACATGAAGAAAACCAAATTGTTCTGCATTGCTTGCTGTCCAGGAAGGCAGGTGCAGACAAAGTCCTTCCATTTGTATGTCTGTGAACTGCACCTTCCAAAATGAGTGCACACTTATGTCTAGGTCAGCTGTAAAGCTAGAGCTTCAGTGTGTCTTTAATGATGCACAGGATTTACATGTGGATTCTAGCTCTTACGAATAGCTCTTATTTTTTGAGCCTTCTGAAAATAAAATTTTTAGCTTCCTCTGTTGCTGTCTATCAAGTTTCCCTTTCTTATTAGTCAGGAGACTAGAAAACACTAGAAAAAGTATTTTATACACAAATTGCCTAACTAATTACACTGCCAGCTCTGCAGCTATGGCAACTGATGTGTTGATTTCACCTGAGAATTATGAATTTCACATCTAAAGCTGGAAACTCTGATAGGTGAAAAAACTAAGGAAAAGGCGGTATCTCAGTATCATTTGCTGAAATGAGTCCCCAAAGGGTCTACTCTGGTACACTGGGAGGGGTTTCCTGTGTGCCAGAGCCAAGGTTGAATTGGCAGCCTGAGATGCCACCTGGCACGCTCCATTTGCAATGTGGATGTGGGGCCCTACAGGAGCGAGCTCTTTGCACAATGGATGCTTCTGACCATGAGCAGCTGCCAATCTAGCAGTGGCACAAATGCAGTGTGGTTGTAGAATAACAGTATCACTGCAAATTAGATGGCTGCCCTCCCCTCTTTGCACTGCCTCGTTGCATAATGTGAGAACCCCTCATTTTCACAGGGGAGAATGGTGAAAAATCCTGACCACACCGGCATCCATCTGCCTCTTTCAGACATTTATCCTCTATGGAAGCATGAGAAAGGAGCAAAAACTGAGCCTCTGGTAAAACTGGAGAGACTGTCCTTGTGCAAAACAATTGTGGTAAGATCTCATTAATCCTTTGTATGCAGGAAAGCTGATCAGTACCTGACCATAACCTTGACCTCACCTGTAAGAAGTGCAGCACAGAGGACAATAATTGAGACTAAGCAATCAGCTAGAGCAGAGTAGACTTATAAACATAAATGTTATATTCAATAGGGAATTGTGTCCTTGTGAAATCTATTTTTGTAATGCTGGACTGAAATGCTCTGCAATTATTTTGGCAGGATGTTCAGAGAAACCTTTTCAAAGAAATCATTTGCTGAATGTGATGAGATTTTAAGAGAGCTTTTCAGATTTATTTTTTTTTACATTGCTGAAAAGACACACTGAAGCAAATGAATAATTGGCAGAACATGGAATATGTAACATGCTGTGTGAGAACTGGATTCATTCAAATCATCATTTGTCAGAAATTGGTTCCTATACCTGGGACCTTAGAGCTGAGAATGTAATGATATAAATCTAACCTAGTTAATTTCGGTTCTCTGCACTAAGTGAGGAGAGTTGGCACATTTTAAGTTATAAAATTGCTCAGCTGTAAATAAGATTGGGGTACTGTGTGTTTTCAGGGCTTGTCTCCAAAGCTAGCATCTCTTAGATTCCTTGTGTTTAAGAATTCAAGGAAATCAGAATGATAAGTTACAGAAAATTGCTAGCCTATTCTGTAAAAAAAAAAAAAAAAAAAAGAAAAAAAAAAGTATGAGCTAGGGAATAATAGCTACATACCTTTAAAATTTTAAAAAAGTTCAAAAGTATATTCATGCTTAATGGAAGGTTTTCGAACAGTTCTTAAAAGAAATTATGCCTGATCAACACTCTTCTAAAAGCTACTGCAAAACTTCTTATTTGAAACTGAGAAAACTGATTTCCAAAGTAAGTTCACTGATAAAAGAGTTGGTGTTGCAGATGAGAACAAAACTCAGAGTGTGAAGGCTCTGTTGCCGTGCAGTTGTCAAGCGAGTACAAAAGGCAGATGAAATGCTACAGCTCAGGCTAGTATCAATTCACAATCTCTTTGCACAGGAATTTGCTATTTTACTGGGTTAAAGGCATCAGAAAAACTGCTTTTCTCTTCTCTCAGTGTTTTCGTTCTCTGTTTTTGTTTCTTGAAGGTTTTTATTTTCAGCCTTGAATGCAAAGCCCAGATAAGGACCTTTTTTTCTTGGATTCCTTTCATCTGATAGAATATTGGTTCCAGTTTATGATTTCTTTGGCAAAGAAACATGCAATGACATTTTTGCCTTTCCAACATTCCACCTTCTCAATAAACACTCTATCCTGATTCTCAAAAGAGAGGATATGACTTTAATGTTATCTTTATGATGGTATCAGATGATCCCAAACTTGGACAAACACGTATCTGGAAAATAGAACTGTGAACATTTTTTTTTTTTACCTTAAATACACTGCCAAATAGAAGAAAAACCAATTTTTCACCTCTGAGCAATAAGTAAATTACCTACTTGGTCTTACTACTTTGTAGAGATATGTCAGACAGTAGGCTAGGAAAACCTTCTTTTTCAATGGCTGACCCTGAAGCTAGAAACATGAATACTAAAGGATGACTGTGAAAGAAAGGTACTTTGGGATAAGAGACTAAATTCTGATTTCCTTTTTGGGGGATTGAAACTGTCTTATTGAAGTATATCATTAAGTTGCAGTTCCACATTAGGAATTATTAGTGAATGTCAGAAAGCACTAATTTTATTTTGGTGTTTTTTTTTTTACATTAGGCTTTCGCAGTTTTCAGATGAATAGTTATAGTTCTTTCAAATAGGATTTTATTTTTATTTTTACCTAAATACAATGACAATCTGGTACAGAGCTAATATTTCCAGATGCTTTGAAAATTCAATACTAATGGTAATTGTGATATCAATGATAGTAGAACTCTTTCTTCAACATTACAAGTGCAAGTATACGGCACAATTGAAAAGTGCACATTAATACCAAGCCTCAGATCTTTAAATTCAAAAGAGATAACTAGAAACTATATTATAGCACTCATCTGATACACAACTTACTACTTTATTTTCTTGCTTTCTAGGGTGTAAATTTCTCCAAGATTGTCCTTTTTCTTACTGTTCAGAAAGTAATGGACTTACGAACAGTACGTGTGTTTATATGCAAGGAGAAAGTATGACAACAGAGAGGTAAGTGGGGATTGCAAAATTTTATTAATGTAAGAAAGAGTAGTTCATTTAGTAGAGTAGGATTTTTTGGTGTCTGTCAGAGAGGCAAGTGTTCTGGATGTACCATGTATGAAACCAAGTTCTATGGGAGTTCTGCCGGCATCAATGTGTGTAAGCTGTCAACGTTCTCAGAGTTAAGAAAAACAAATCAGTATAATAAATCAAAAAACAGTGGTTGGTGAATGATGACAGTGACTAATGTGTGGATATTTTGATTAATAGAATCTCAGTCTGTGTACACATGCTCTTACACACACTCATGCACTTTTCTGGCATGAGAAATGCTTTTCCATCTTTGCTCTCAGCCTGAACCATTGTGCATATGTTATACAGTCATCTATTTTTATGCTCTCATCTATGGAGTTCATGAACATTATGAATATGGGTAATAAAGTGAGGACTCCTTGTTTTAAGGTAAGAGTTGATGAGGTGTTTTAGCTGTTCCTGATTGCATCCATCATGCAGATGAAAATGTCCGTTATAAATGCATATAATCAAATCTTACAGTCAGAAATCTAAACTGAATACGTAGAAGGTAGACAACTGTTTTTTATAAGGCTTTTTTTTTTAAGAGCTGGGATCTGTAATAAGTATGATAGCCAGTGTATGAGCAGGTAACTTAATACTTTTAGTGAACATTGAAGTTAGTTTAAATTAAAGAGTTGGAGCAGATACTGTGTTTTCTGCAAGGCAGATGTCTGTGAGGAGCAATGAAGTGACAATTGCTTTCAACAAAAGGTGGTCTGTTTTGAGATATGTAGAATTCATGGGTGATGATAAGAGTACTAGTATTGTTCCTCCTTAAAAAGGAGAACATAAATGTCTCATTTGAAAATCGTCCATTTACTTCTTTACAAGATATTTTCCAGTATTACCGTATTCTCTTTTTACAGAAAAACTGAGATTCACTCACAAGTGGATTCTGATACTGTTTTACTTTAGTTTTATACTTACATAGTTTAGGTATTTGTCGCGGACTTATTCCAGATTTATGTTGGTGCTACTGGAGAATTGAGTCCTTACATTTCATTTCACTCAACTCATTTCACGAGAGGCAGGAGGCGTTCTTCACAGGCCAGTGGGATCGAGTGCACCCTCAGCAAGTTTGCCAGTGACACCAAGATGTGTGGTGCAGTTGATGACCTGGAGGGAAGGGATGCCATCCAGAGGGGCCTTGACAGGCTTGAGAGGTGGGCCTGTGCAAAGCTCATGAAATTCAGCAAAGCCAAGTGCAAGGCCCTGCACCTGGGTTGGGGCAATCCCAAGCACAGATACAGGCTGGGTGCTGAGTGGATTGAGAGCAGCCCTGAGGTCACTGTTCAACATTACCTATCAAGGTGTACTTGCAGCCCAGAAAGCCAACCGCATCCTGGGCTGCATCAAAAGAAGTGTGGCCAGCAGGTCAAGGGAGATGATTCTGGCCCTCAGCTCTCGTGAGACCCCATCTGGAGAACCATGTCCAGCTCTGGAGTCCTCAGCACAAGAGAGACATGGACCTGTTAAAACGAGTCCAGAGGAGGGCCACAAAGATAATCAGGGGGCTGGAGCACCTCCGCTATGAGGACAGGCTGAGGGAGATGGGGGTGTTTTGCCTCTAGAACAGCAGCTTTCAGATACCTAAAGGGGGCCTACAGGAAAGCTGAAGAGGGACTTTTTACAAGAACTTATAGTGATGGGATAAGGGGTAAGGGGTAACAGTTTCAAACTGAAAGAGGGTAGATTTGGATTAGATACAAGGAAAAAGTTCTTCACTGTGAGGGTGGCGAGACATTGGAAAGAGGTTGCCCAGAGAAGTTATGGACACCCCCTCCCTGCAAGTGTTCAAGGCTAGGTTAGATGGCGCTTTGAGCAACCTGGTCTAGTGGAAGATGTCCCTGCCCATGGCAGGAGGGTTGGGACTAGGTGACCTTTAAGGTCCTTTCCAACCCAAACCATTCTATGATTCTATGATTCTTAAGTTTCATGAAACCAAGTTAAGCAGAGTAGGGAGGTAATTCCCTACATTTTCTGAATAAGATAGGAAGATGATTTGAAATGTTCTCCATTTCATCAAAACAATTTTTCAGAGTGTCTTAAGACTTTGAAATCATACCTCTATGTATCTATTTCTGAACTGCTTGAAATATAACATCAGATGTGCTAGTAAGCTCCAGTTCAGAAGACATGCATATTTGGGATGTGATAAGCTTTTCCTTCTCATGAACTTCAAAGCACTGTCACTGGTGTAGTATGAAAAGGATGAAAAAGCTTGACTCAGCTGGATGACACACTGTTCCCAGCGCATCCCACGCAATGTAATCGGTAGCCTATAGAGTCACATGTGAGTTCAGGCAAGCAATCATGTCCTCTCAAGCAAATTCACAATGGATACAGTAAATTAAGGAAATATTTGAGAGGAAGGCAAGCAGTGAGTAGGGGCCTAAGATGGACAGTTTGGCTTATTTTTTTGTAACTCCTCCCTGCACTGTGAAGACACTAATCTACTGAAAGCAGACTTAGTAGTGGGGGGAAAAATAGAAATGAAGGCTGAAAGACCTCTGATGCCCTCTGTCCAGGAATGAATAAAACCATTTCTTCTGTCTGTCTTTCCGTATTCTTTCTTGTTCATTTGACTGAAACAGCAAGGAAGGTCAATATAGCTTGACTACTTTACTTTCTGTATTTTGAAACAGAGTTGTGGTTTGGCACTCATCAAATGATCATCAAATGATCAAAAATGGTGTATGGTGCTTGATTATTCATGTTTCTGACCACCTCCACTTTCAGTTGAACTGGTTTCATGTCACCGAATCACAGAATCACACAATGTTAGAGGCTGGAAGGGACCTCAAAAGTTCATCTAGTCCAGCCCCTCTGCCAAAGCAGGATCACCTCCCAGCCTGTTCCAGTGCTCTGTCACCCTCACAGTGAAAAAGTTTTTCCTAATGTTTTTGTGGAACCTCCTATGTTCCAGCTTGTGCCCATTGCCCCTTGTCCTGTCATTGGGCATCGCTGAAAAGAGCCTGGCACCATCCTCCTGACATTCCCCTTTAACGTATTTATAAACATTTATGAGATCACCCCTCAGCCTCCTCTTCTCCAAGCTAAAGAGACCCAGCTCCTTCAGCCTTTTCCTCATAAGGGAGATGTTCCACTCCCTTCTCATCTTTGTGGCTCTGCGCTGGACTCTCTCAAGCAGTTCCCTGTCTCTCTTGAGCTGAGGGGCCCAGAACTGGACACAATATTCCAGATGTGGCCTCACCAGGGCAGAGGGGCAGGAGGACCTCTCTTGACCTACTAGCTACTCCCCTTCTAATACACCCCAGGATGCCATTGGCCTTCTTGGCCACGAGGGCACATTGCTGTCTCATGGTCATCCTGCTGTCCACTAGAACCCCCAGGTCTCTTTCCCTACACTGCTCTCCAGCAGGGCAGTCTCCAACCTACACTGGCACTTGGGGTTCTTCTTTCTCAGATGCAAGACTCTATACTTGCCCTTGTTGAACTTCATAAGATTTCTCCCCGCCCAGCCCTCTAACCTGTCTAGATCTCTCTGAATGGCAGCACAGTCTTCTGGTGTGTCAACCACTCCTCCCAGTTTTGTGTCATCAACAAACTTGCTGACAGTGCTCTCTAATCCCTCGTCCAGGTCATTGATGAATATATTGAAAAGCACCGGCCCTAGCACTGACCCCTGAGGGACCCCACTAGACACAGGCATCCAACTAGACTCTGCCCCATTGACCACAACTCTCTGACTTCTTCCCTTCAACCAATTAGTGACCCACCTCACTACTTGGTCATTCAGACCACGCTTCCTCGGTTGATTTATAAGGATTCTGTGGGAGACGGTGTCAAATGCCTTGCTGATATCAAGATAGACCACATCCACTGCACAGCCACCATCCATCCACCTGGTTACGTCTTCATAAAAGGCTATCAGGTTGGTCAAACATGACTTCCCCTTGACAAAGCCATGCTGACGGCTCCTAATAACCTTCTTATCCTTGATATGCCTAGAAACAGCGTCAAGGATAAGATGTTCCATCACCTTTCCAGGGATGGAGGTGAGGCTGACTGGTCTGTAGTTACCCGGGTCATCCTTCCTGCCCTTCTTATAGACTGGAGTGACATTCGCTTTCCTCCAGTCTTCAGGCACCTCACCTGTTCCCCACAACTTAACAAAGATGATGGAGAATATAAAGCTGCTCTTCTCAGAAGGCATGATGAGCTTTCTTCAGAGAAAGTGTGAATTCATGATTTACCTCGTAGGTAGAAAAGGGTGGTGCAGTTTAGTTTGATGATAGAACTGGTTTAGGATCATCTCAGAAGAAGACATCATACTTTTCTGTATGTCAGGAGAGGTTACCTGGAATTTCCATATGTGATCATTGATCTGCTGAGTAAGAAATATCTAATCTTTCCAACGTGGACTGGATTTCTTTTCTATTTATCTCCTTGAGCTGCACAAGGTGAAATTCACGTCCTGCCACTGTTATGTTGTCATGGCATAGCTCGATTAACAACCTGGTGGTTCCTTCTGAGCTTCTTGCTTTCTCAGTATTTATTAGGAAATTAACATATTTTTTTCTCTATAAGCAGATTTGAGGCTGAAAGTTACAGACGCTGTAGCCTCCTCATGAGGAATAGATTTTACCTTGCAAGAAAGGACATATTTGATTCATGCTGGCATGGAGAGAGCCAGGAAAGTACAATGTCAGTGCATTTAAATGTAGATGGCTTTTGATAGTTCATTAACAATTTCAATTTGTTGGTGTAAAAATAACTAGGACTCTGTGCATTTCCTTTCTGTGGAAATTAGGCTCACCCTAATCTACAGCTACGGCTCAGATCTTGCTGTATTCACAGCTCCCATTTATACAGAGGCTGTTGACTTAATTCACACCAGTTTGCACATGAACAACAGGCATTCCTATGCTGTCAGGGCTTGCAGGTCATGAGAGCTGTGCTGAATCTTAAGGTACAGGATATTCATACTCCTTACTACTGTGTGAGATGGAAGAACTCCCTGCTGTAATCGAGGTGTCTTTAGAAATACATTTTTGTGTAAATCACATTTGCTTCAGCCAAGATTTGGTGATGTTGTCATTAAAGAGTGAACACAAACCAAAACCAGCAGATAGCAAGCTTCAGCTCGGTTCCATACAGCAATCTACTGAAGATTCCGCAGGTCATAGTACAATGGAAGCCATTCGCCAAACAAGTGTGGTACAACATCATTTTCCACCATGCTGAGTACTGCCAAATCAGAGAAGAATAAGCGTAAGTCCTTCATCTACTTCAGATCAGAAAACAGCTCTGTGGATTTGCAACAAATAAATTCTACTGAAACAGATAAATACAACAGTCAACTGTCCTCATCATGTTAGGGAACAGAATGAAAGTTCAACTAACAGAGAAGTTGTTTGATGCCATGTTTCTTCAGATAAAGAAAAAGGAGCTGTTTTACGTTGTGGTAAAACCAATTGATTTTTTTTCCTCTAAGCTTCTGTAATTAATCTTCTTAGTCTTGCCTTGAGTGATGCAAAAAAATTAATAAACATTAAAAAACATGTCCTCTAGATTGCAAAATCTAGGATATTTTTATTCCAAAAATGTCCTGAAGATGGCACAATAGGTACACGTTGCTATATGGTTTGCTTAAGGTCATACTGAAAGATGAGAGAATTTCTGCTAAAATATGAATCCTTTGGACGAGCTCTTTAAAAAATAGACGGAGAAGAGAAATTTAAACTTTATAAAGCACAGCCTATCAATAAAATTATTTTACAAGTGGAACACAATCTGTTAATTTCATGTGCCTAAAAGATTAATATAAACAGGTAGGCAGACAGAGGGTCATCACGTCAGGTGTTATTGGCAAGAATCAGTTTAATTTGTGTTGTTCATTTTTTATCAATACATTTCCTTTGTAATTGTAAACCAACTGATAATATCATCTGTTATCTCCAGCATAATGTATAATCTACATCTAAATGACAATTTTTATGAGGCCCATTTTGACTTTGAGGGAGACAAGATTACTTCCACAATCTCTACTTTATTAAAATATAAGAAATATTATGGGCCATTTTTATTAAAAAGAAAATACTGAGTGTCAAGTTGTATTAGTGAATGAATAAATCTGCATTATAGATGAATTAACTATAAATACACTTTCCACAACACACTTAGGCACCTTGAAAATATGGAGTTTATAAAACATGGGAGTAATTTCACAGATGTACTATAGCTAAGGGTGATTGAACTTGCTGTATCCAAGCATGTATGCTTGAGATGTATTTAACAAAAGCCCTGTGCTGAAAGCTCTTACAGAATCAAAGCTGTCCCTATGGCAAGAGGGAAGAGTCCTTTTGTGGATTGCTTCCTGAAGGATAAAGAAACAAGAAGGTAGGACTAAATGAGCTATTCTCCAGTGGTAAAAGGCTACCAGGGGAGACCCGCAGGTATCCACAGGTATTACTGACACCTTTGCTATTTCACATGTCCATAAACAATGAAGAAAAGGAGAAGGAAGTGAGCGGACAAAATTTACTGGTGAGACTACAATATGTAAGGCAATAAAAATGAAAGGCAGTGCCAGAGAGCTGCAGAAGGATCCCCCTCTATTAAGTGACTGAATAGTAAAAGGATAGTTGAAGTCCAATACTGATAATTACGTGCAATGTGATTCATGTGGGGAAAAACAACTGTAACTCTAAGTGCACAATAGCAATGGGTTTTACAGTAGCTGTTAACCACTCAGTGAGGAGGTGTAGTCAGTATCTCCAGTAGTGTACCAATATTGCAAGACACTGATTTTTACCATCATTTTCTTTAGAAGTTGATAACAAGCAAGATATGGGCCACATACACAAAGGAAAAAGGTACTTGGAAGAAGAGGGACGATCCTAAACACAAGTGTGTCATGTATGAAGTGTTTTCTTAGCTGCCATCTACTGTGGCAGTTGCATGAATTCCTAGGTATGGAAGTCATCTAACTTCAGTAATACAAATATCAAATGCCTAGTTTAAATATCATCATGTCCTTTTATGGCCAATGTAGACATGCTCTTCCCATGTGTGATTCGTTCAATTCTGAACAGATGTCTAAGGTAGATGAAATGCTCTTCATTTCTCCGTAGACTGCATAGGGAACTTAGATGTACTGTAATTTACTGCTACAGTGAGCATCTAAGACTTATGTAGCTACAAATGAAATTAATCTCACTCAAGCATCTATGTTCCCTCTGATAGTCTTCAGATACATAAACTCAGAGCTGCTCAGAGGCAGCTCAGTCCCGTTAGACTGAGAGCCATAAACACTTCTCTCTTTTTCTCCCTTTCTCTGTACTTGTTGCCACCTGTGGGCTGCAAATCTGAGCCTTTCTTCATGTTTTCACAGCTGATGGGGACTGTGTTAGTTATCAGGTTACTGAAATGATTCTGGTAAACACACCACTTTTAGGGTGGTTGTTGTTCTTGCATGTTAATAATTTAACTGACGGTTTTATAGCAGTGTGGCCTGACAGTAACATTGTCCCATACTCAAGGATATGCAGATGCGGGAGAGAATGAGAGGGGAAGAAGAGAGCATGGGAACTTCTTCGCTTGGCTTCCTCTCTGAAGCCAATGTACTGTAGACTCTTGACAGCATAAGTGCCTTTCTGGTGCTTAATCCCAAACAGGGCATTCTCAGTGGAGTCTTTTTTAATGTCTCCTGTAGGAGCTTTTTCTCTTTGTGTAAATATTCATGGGCACACTGACTGAAATGCAGGTTTCCCAGGAGAAGGTACTACCCACAAGACTCAAATCCTTCTCACTCTGCAGGCTCATATATTTATTTCCGTATTTTCAATGCAGTGAAACAACTTCAGAAAGGGACGTTGAGGAGTTTCATGTATAGGATAACTTCTTATCTCAGAAAAAGGAAGGGCAGATACCTGGTTTCATCCATGTCAGTGATGTCCCTGCTCATTGTAGGAAGGTTGGACTAGATGACCTTTAAAGGTCCCTTCCAAAACAAACTATTCTATTTCAATGTGTGTCCTTTATTGCCTATATGAATGCTGTAACCTTCAGGCATTGGATAGCAGTGCCCGTATTGCAACTATTTCCGAATTTTTGGAAGAGCAATGTCTCAGGACATTTGATCCAAGAAGGACTCCTGGTAGTGGAAAGTGTTTGGGAGAAAAGGTTTTATGGCACCAGATTTTCTTTTAGAACTTCCCCAGATTCTTGGCTTTTCCTGTGACCAGGTGTAAGCAGCTCTTTAGAAGAAAAACTCTCATGAGTCCATCTCTCCACAGGGCTAGTTCTCCTTCTGCTTTTTATTTCTCTCAGCCAGAGTGTCTGGCTGAGGGCTGTGAACTCTTCCAGGTAGTGAGCATTTAAAAAACAGTTGATACATTTCCATGAGGTGGCCAGAGCTGGAACGGAAACGTTGCTCTGAGTTGCAGAAATCTGCAGCGGACAGTAAGGCTGCAAAAGCCAGCCAGAGCCAGGCTCTGAAGGGCTCCTTCTCCCTTCAGGCTGTGGGTACGGTGCCCTCCCATCTTGCCTTTCTACTGCCCACTTTTGCACGGTTCTGCATGCCAGATTTCTCCTTGGCTAGTGTTTATAGGGCTTTGGGACTGTTATCATGGTTTTTGAACAAAAACATGGATGTACCAGCAGAATAGCTCAGGTGAGGTTAAAAGGTGAGGGTCTTGGTTAAAATACAACTCTCAAGCCAAGGAGGGAGAAACAAGCTCCCATTTGTTTCCAACAAAATGCTGATAGTTTTTACCTTTTCTGTTCTATTATTACCATCTCTAAATTATTCCATCCCAGTGCCAGGATTTCTTCTGTTGCTCTGAAGGTGACTGGAGTAAAGCTGTCTGCTTTTCAGAGGAACTTACTGTGACTGCCCATATGGACAATTAGGGTACTCCAGCTGTGTGTGGGGTGTAATTTCCAGCTGTGGGGTGGTAGTAAACTGCTGGGAGTGGTAATTTCTCAAACTGCTCCAGCTACATTCACAACATATTTCTATGCCCTAAGGATTTTCAGTAAACTAACTGTATTATTCACAGTATTTAGAGCATTTATTTAAAATGTAGAAAGTAAAAGCCAATACTACAGGTTCTGAGGTAAATTAATTTTATTGTAAGCAAAACTGCCAAATATTTAAGGACAACAGCTGTGGCTACTGCTGCTTGAACGAATTTGTATTACCAGCTGAGAAAAGAGAAAAGAAAATATTATGAAAATTTATACAGATCTATAGCATGCTTCCTGAATCTACTTAAACTTTGTCACTCAGTTTTCCTAATCAATCAAGTCTGTTAATAGTGCTGTTAAGATTTACAATATAAATTGAATGCAGTGCAAGTCTGGCGGAAGTGGAGCTCTTCTGAAAGTTTTCTTGAGAATTACTGTGTGTTAATACTAAAACTTTTGCATTAATGGTTTACTACAAATACTGAGTTTTGTGCCTCTGTAGGCTAATCTTGTGGCACATTCCTTTTTGGATATATTTCCTCTGGGAAGAAGTTCATATACAGAATATAATTGTAATATAATGTATGTAACAGTCTGTCTCTTACAGTAATTGTATTTAGGAATCTATGAAGCTAATATCCTTCTACTAAGATATAAATAGCAAGTCCTAGTCAGCTGTGGAAACTGATTTGGTAGAAGGCAGTGGTGTTCTGCACACCTGTGACTGCACAAGATTCAGGGCTCCAGAGGATGAGAACAGCAGCATGCAAATGCACAAGGCATTTGGTAGTAGCACTTCTGCTATGATGAGATTGCTTATGGCATGTAGGGTAACTAGCAATGCTAAGTATCTATGAAATAAGGCCCCTGATTTAGGGTCCTAAATATAGCTTTTGTGATTTGCTTCAGGCTCTTAAATTTGACTATTTTGACTTAGCTGCTTGCAGAACCATAGTTTATCATTTCTGGTGCAATGTTCAGCCAACTTATAACAGTTCATGTGAAAAAAAGTTGTTTCAGAAATTCTTATAGACGCCAAACTGTCATACACATGCACTGTATAATAGATAGTGGTATTATTAACAAGAATTCTCAAGAGAAATCATAGTTACCTTGCCTGCTTTCACTGACTGAAGTTTTTCATACGGTTAAGAAAAAGACTTACTCATGACTGCAGAAAACTTAGTTCTTTTGAACTAAGCATTGTTTGTAATGATTTTATATGTTCTGTCGCTGTATGATAAAATGGATTTGTTTGATAGCTTCAGCACAGTATCCTCAAAAGGATTTAACAACTGATGTTTTCAAAATACCTTCTTTTGCTGGTTCTTTTATTACTTCAAAATATTTTTCAAATGCAACAGTAATAATAATAATAATTCATGTGTACAATTCCTTTCAATACTAAATCTCAGAGTACATGCATTAATAAATTAAGCCTCGCAGCAGCCCTGTAATTTAAGAGTATTTTTATCCACATTTGACAGATGGAGAAACATGGGTACTAAGAATTACAGATGCATTTGCTGAGGTGTGATTAGGCTGTACAGAAGAGAATATGAATACAGTATTTAGGGTACTCCAGAGCTATGAAGAATTTTCGAGAATAGGAGGTATGTTCTTTTGAAAATGTGGTTCTCCTCAGGGTGTGTAGGCTGACGGCTTGAACTGGCAAGTCAGCACAGCACAGCACGGCTCTTTCTAATGTATTGATTTGACTCTGTGCTAGTTAAAGGATCTCACCGCTGCTGCTCTTCCTGTGTTATAGATCGGCATTCTGAAACCCCGCTCAACAGCAGACGATATTTCGATACTCCGCGATAAACTTGTCCCCATACTTGAATTCACGTAAGGTGATACTTTTCATGATTACGAACAGTCCACACAGTGCTGATAACACCGCAAACATGCACAGAGCAAATGACAATTGCTTACATGCCTTTCTGCAGTGGTTGCAACGCAGAGGGAGGTGTTCCTCACCCAATTGTTTGGGACACCAGCTCTGGAGATGGAAGCAGCTCGTGGTTTATGCCACTGAACACATGCATGCCAGCTGACACTTCGGTCAACAACATTCATGTACAACTGAAAAGCATCCTGTGTGCTGCTGAAGATGTGCACACCACGGATTGGGAGCATTTGTTCTGCTTAGGGTTTGGGCTGGCTCTGCTTATGCAAGGGAGCATTGAGGCTCTGATGCCTTCCAAATTTTCTGGGTCCGTGCAGATATCTATCATGTGTCCCAGTGGACAGAGATTCTGTTCAGTTTCATGTTCCACATCTGTGTCAGCTCACTGACTCTTGGAAATTCTTTGGGAGAGATGACTACATTAACACTAGGGCACCATTAAGTACTATGATAGCTTCCTTCTAAAAATCCTGGTATCAGTCCTTAAGGCAGATCAGAAGCCAAATACCCTTTTTTGGGGGGGTAATTTCCTTGACTGTCTGCAGGTATAAGGAAAATATTCTATTCTTTTGTTCTTTTGCAATACAGAACTACTACACTATTTAAAACCTCAAATAGTAGATCATGCATCAACAACAAATTACTAGAATGGCTCTTTAGTTGATGATAAAATATTAATTACTATCCAGCTGAGGTAGATAGAAATGATTGAATCCAACAGCACTTGTCACTTAGTGCTTGTGTTATTCTCAGGGTTTGGACCTCTCAGTTTAATGCATCTGTAGAAATGAGTAAATTTTAGTATATTAGAATTCCAGAATTATTTACTACAGTTGTTCTGTGAATGACTAGATTAAAGACTTCTTTAAAAACATCACTCTAAGTATTTTTACATTTACTTGCTAAGTTGTCTATTGCAATAAGCAGAGGAAAAAGTGCTGTAAATAAAATTCCATCTGTGCTTTACATGCAAATTTCAGTCATAGCAGGAAGAGTTCTACAGTTCTTTTATCATGTAATATGCTAATCATTTATGAATTTCTGCAGGACAAAGATATTTATAGGATAGCAGAGACTGTTCGTGTTCTTCTTGGACGTATTTTTGCTCATATTTACTGTTTTGTTTCTTTTATTTGCTAACACTGGGAATTAGCAATTTATTGAAAAAAGATGACTAAATCTCACTGGTCCAAGTGACCTTAAAACAACTGTTGTGGCATTTCCTAAGGATACAAATAAAACTTCAGAAATTTGGGCAAAGCTTGTTTGAAAAATGTGATCTAATAATTATTTTTGTATAAAATCATGTGATTTCAGTTCAGATCTCACAGTGTGGGTTTTTTCTTCCCACAGAGGCAATGAAGGCAACTTTCCTATGTTTAGATTGTGAAATGAGTGAGACATCTGCTTTTCTGCTGAAGTTCCTGCTTTGCACTGGGTGTATGTTTACATCTGGTGAGTTTGTGAAACGTATCAATCTGCATCATCTTGGAGCTATGGGAAAGGATGTAGACAATAGAAAACAGAGCAATTTTTTTCCATTCACTACCTCATTACTCAGCTGTGAGGCTGTGACTTGCAGTAATCTTGGTTCGGTTGGCTGAGGATTTGTCCGGCAAGCCACTGCAGCAAGAATAGCACCACAGCCAACCTCCTCCCTCCCAGGCCTGGAGTGGTTTTTTGCTCCCTCTTCATCTGCCACATCCAAGGGTTTAAAGTACGAAATATAAACTGGTTGCCCTAGCTTCATGATGTTCAAGGACTCCCTGCTCTGAGAAACTCTTAGCTGCTTGTTTAAAGCGTTGTTAAGTGCCCATTGTGCTACTGAAGTTAAACACTTTAATTAAGTCTGAGGCTCTTGCCCATTGTTTTTATTTAAAAAATATTTAGGCTATTGATTAGCTGGATTGGCTCTTCTCCATTTCCTTATTTAGAAGACCTCTTCGAGTTTCCCTGCTGTGGGGGATTTTTTCCCCTATATATGTGCTGTGCTTAAAAATACAGGGACATTAATTAGTCACAAGCAGGCTTATGAGGAAGGCAAATGAAGTCAAATGAATAGAAGCACAGTATTTATAATTACATTAGTTAAACCATGTGATGTTTTCAAGGCAAGATATTGGAGTAAATTTCTTTGCAGATATAAAGAGTAAATTTCTTTGCAGAAATAAAGAGTAAGACCTACTTTACTCCGTCCAAAGTATGGAGTTACAGAAGTGTCATTTCCAATTCCTTTTTCTCTGTGCTTTTCTGCACCGTCTGGTTGATGGATGTATAACAACAATGAGCTATTAGCCACCTTCTTCCATTGCTTTTCCCAGTGCACTCCCTTGTCATTAACATCCTGCACTTGAGAGAAAGCTCTTAGATTGCTTCCTTCTTTTAGCGTGTAAATGAAACACAATTACAACACTTCCAAGTGAGTTTATTAAAACTGCTTTGGTGTCTGTGAACAGATAAATCTCTCTTCTCTACTTTTGACAAAATTGACATATACTCCTACCTTGAGTTTCTTGGAAGGGTTGTCCACTGCTGGGGCTGCATACTCCTTCAGTGTTCTTAATTTTGTCAGGTTTCTCAGTACCCTTCATCTTACAACTTTGGTTGATCTTTCACATTTTAATTTGTGATTGTTTTCTGTACTTGATTTGTTTTGTCTGGGTTTTTTTTTCCCCGTCAGCAACTCTTGCACTGCAAAATGTATCAGTGGCTGACAGACTCTTTCTAAGTCCTGAGCTATTTTCTCCCAGCCCAGCAAATATTTCAGCTTGCCACACCTGCTTTTCTTTAAAAGTTTCCCTGTTTTTCCCATTTTCTAATGTATTTACAGTAGCTCCGTATTCCTTGACAGCTGAGGCCATACTTTGTGTCATTTCCAACTCATTTGCCTTTGCTATTCATCCTATCTACAAATTCTTTCTATTCAAAACAGTACTGAAGAGTCAATCATTTTTATTTGCTGAGGCAGCTAAAATTTTCCCAATCTTCTTCAGTTTTCTTGCTGGCTGTGATCTCTTTGGCAACTCTCATTCCGCATTATCTCATCCTTCCCACAGCCTTCTTTAGTACTTCATTCAGATTACTGCTCTTGGAACGTAGCCCATTGTCGTCATACTGCTCTTTGAACCCCTGTTTTTTTTCTATTTTAATGTCTTGGGGGAGGGGAGAGGGGTAATGTTTTCATTGTTAAGAATTTAAGACTTTAGGTCCCTGTTCAATTGTCCTTGCATTCCACAGCCTTGTTTTTTTTTTCCTCTCTCTCCCACTCTATCAGTAGTGCTTGCATTTTTTCTATTTCATGTTGTACTTCTTTACTGTTTCCTAATACTCCCTTGGTTTGAAACATTCTTCTTTATGTCAGCTGTAAGGTGTCTAGCCTTGTACTTCAAGCTTCTGTATAAGATGTTCAATACCTAAGACTTAACTTCACATAAATTACAGTCCCATCAAAACCTTCAGATATTAGTCTTTGGTGGGGAAACTGCATCAGTTAAACTCCATCCTTATTCTACCATTAATCCACAGTTACAGCATATCCAATACCACTGTTTAGATCCTCTGGGGAAGAGTTCCTAATGAGTGTTTCAGGAAAAAAAAGAAAATAAAAAAGAGTGCTGATGTATGCAGATCTGTTCAGGACAATTAATGAACAGAAAAGGGAGATTATTTATTTTGAGGTTCTCTGTAAGCATATTTCCTTATTTTAAAATGCCACTTGTTTGGTTACAGATTATCTTTTCTGTAAATACAATGTGTGAAATCAAATGCCAATATTTTACTCATTACTCAGAGTATGCCAGTATTTGACTTGGCATACGTTGCTTTTTCTGTGTCTTTCATGATCACAGTCTAGGTATATGTTTTGGTAAAGGTAAATATAAAGTGTTAATTTCATTCTTTCATGAGCAGAATAATTTCCAGAACTACAGACTATTCTCTAATTCATCTCATGTTTCCGTTATTCTTGAATATAGCAGAGAGTGAGCCTTAACACTTTCGGTCTGAGAAAGAAATCTTCATATTTATTACTAATGTGCTTAACACTATGGCAGGCTACGACAAGCACAAGAAAATAACTTTCTTTTTTAAAATAAGTGATATTTAAAGGGCAGGATAGGAGAGGAAAATAACATTCATATGCATCCCTGAACACAACTAAGGCTGATTACAGCACACATTTGTATACGTGTTTTATCCTAGAAGAAAACGCGGTGTGAGAATAAACTCAGACCCTTAGCACTAGAGGTCACTAAACACAGCAATTTCAAAGGGTCTGTAAACTGTGCTCTACTTTTTCTTGTTATGTTAAACTGGACAGTTCATTTACATTACTACGGTTAAAGCCCTCAGGAGATAGCAGTAGATGAGAAGCCGTCTGCTCCTGTGTATAAATGGGGAAGGTGGTGACAGCGCAATTGCTCAGCTGAGACCATCCCTCATGGTGCAGAAGCCTGTACCTCAGTCATGAGTGATAAGTAGATGGAGGAGAGGATGTATTGCTTTATTTCGCTTCTGCTCCAACTTGCCTTTGTAATCCAGGCATGATATAAGGAAATTACTTAGGTTTTTAGACAAGTTGGTGATCATGCCCTTGTTAGAAAGGATGACTTGGAAAACTTAAATTCCTTTAGAAAAACGAGCTTTTATTCAGAGCCCAAGTAATAGGTTAAATTGCAGTGGAGTGGTCAGATATTAATGCATACTGATGGCTTGAATCTTAACAGATGTATCTTTTGCAGAGACCTTCTGTCTTTGTTGGGAAATGTTTCACAAGATGTCTCAGTGTGGAAAAAACAAAACAAGCAACTACCAAAGGGATAAGTGGTACAAAGTTCTCAACCAAGAGATGAAAAGAAAGAACTTTTGGCTGTCTGATTTTGGATCTGTTGAAAGGCCCTAATATTACGTATTGTTAGTTATGGTTGGTTTAAATAGGTTTCCCTAACCACTTTCATGGCTATATGATTTTATCCTTCAGATCTATAACATGAAGGTCCTGCAAGACAGAATGGGTTTATCATTAAGAAAAGATGTAGAGCAAATATTGTCTAGGGAAATGTTTGGATCACTCTTGTGGAGGAAGAAGGATCTGGACAAAAAAAGGTCATCTTTCTCAAAGAATGTGTTGCCCTGCAAAATCTGTAGTGGAATTTAGGATTCCCAGTTCATGCCATTCCTCTGGTACCAGCCAGCATCTACAAATTTCACCCAGTTTCCTGACCTTCCTGCTCCTGGTCCAATCAGGAGCTAATGAACTGTAACTGCTGTCAGCTACTCCTTTCAGCTCAAGTAGAACAAAACTTTCTCATCCTGATGTAAACCCTTGATGCTCTCAGTTTCATACCACATGATAAAACTGGATTTTGTCATTAGGATTTTAGACAATTTTATAAAAAAGCTCCCTTATAGGAATTTTATTAGTATCAAGAAGGAAAAACATTTCATAGTCAGGACATTTCAGAACTTGCTTTACCTTTCTAATCATACTTTTGCCTTCTGCAAATGTGCTATACTGCAGGCTTTAACTGTATGGTATGTACATGCTTTTAATAAAGGGTCCAAGTCATTTCACAAGTTAAAAGAAATATGTGCTGAAGGAGACTATTGTCTACAGACACTAAATTAGTAGACCTTCTTGACCTTAATTTCTTTGCTTTTTCATTCTCTATAATCTTGCAGGAGTGTTGTGAGCACTAGTTAATTAATATTTTTAATTGTTTAGGTACTGTGGTGATGAGCGTCAGAGAAACTCATGAGGAAATTAACCATTCTGTCTTGAGAGAAGGGTTTGACTAGTGTGCAGTAAATAAGGCCTCAGGTCACACACTGAAAAATGAGGAGAAAACAAAATATTGAGTAGTTGCTCATTATGTGAACATTCTGCTCACTGAACGAAGCAGAGGTCCTGTGGAAGAGGAAAGCGATCACATAATTAGATTTTGTCATGAACTTATGCACAAAGAGGGCTGAATGAAGGATGCACAGGAAAATCAAAGATGAGCATTTCTTAACATTGGAAAGCTTCCTTGAACAGTCTTATATTCTTTCAACATAATTTGCATTTTTATGTGTGTATGTGCTTTATGTATGTGTGTGCATGAAATAAATTTCTCATTGCTTTGAAATATGCATTAAGAGCTGACATGATGATTCCTAAATGAACATTCAGTCTTATAGCTGTTGTATCTGGAGTTTTCAAGAGAATTTTAAATATAAACCATAAGATGAAAAATACATTCTGTGTCTTTCAGAATAGTTCACACCTTTTCCCTTGAGCTTGTTTAAGATTAGCACTTTAAATTTTCAGGGCAGAACTGCAAGGAAAATGAGTTTTCTTCAAATTATTCTTACAATATTTTTTCTACATCTCTTCTTTGCTGTTGATGGATTAATCTGACTATGTTCTGAAAATGTCAATAGTGAAAGAACTGTTCCCTGTCAAAGATTACCTTTTAAGTAAACAATTAGGTATGGCAGCAAAAAACTTTAAAAAAACCCCAAAAAACATGCTTCAGAGAAAACTGATTTCCAAACAGGCAACTAGAATTTTATCAGATGATAAAGGATTTATAATGCAAAGTCACACCTACATTTGTAGTAAGACCTTGATGAATTTCTGTACATTGCTTTTTCTTGGGAAAAAGGGTGATTCTTTTAAATAGTTACTGGCTTCTCTATCACTAGGTTTAGGGGAGAGGTTATCAGCTATCATTTTTGAAAACACGATAAGGGAGTGGACATAAGTTTTTGCACTTTCATTTGACAACGGATGTTTAAAAGGCACTTGGAAAATAGAGAGTTGTGAAGCATTTGCTTGGATTTTAAATTGAAACTCAAATTCTGGAGCATGCATCTTTGTAGAAGAGAAATGTATTTAAATGAAAAAAGTAAAGACAAAGATGCCATTATAATATGTGATGCCACTAATACATATGTAGAGAATTGAAGATAAACATTAAGAATAGATTAAGTTTCTATGTAATTCCAAAACACTAAGTAATAGGAGATACTTGATAAGCTAAATAACATGAGATATTTGTAATGGAAACTTCTTAGATCTGTGGCAAGCTCTTATTTAACATCTTGTCCTTAATTGGGAACCAGAGTTTACACTTGCAAACTATAATCAAGTAGACTCATACTGTTTAGTACTGCAAAGAAGAATTAAGGGAATTAATTTTTTTTTCTTGAAAAGTCACGGCCACAAAAAGCAAAAGACTGAGCTGTACTAAAGCAAGCATATCTGTAGTAGTTCCAGACATCAAAATTAGTTTTGAAAAATAATATTTATCCTAGCCTTCCTGTTAATATCTTAGTTTTCATGACTAAGGCTTTCATCCTTGATATTCCTCATTCAGCAATATATTTAAATGTCTTCAGAATAGTTTTTGCCAATGAACATACTCAGAAAAACTATTCATCACTGCTGCAACGTACAATTGTCCTACTAAGATTACCCGTGATTTGGCAATTGGCTTCACTGCATAGTATTTCATAGAGCTAAAGGGTTTCTTCTTTACTCATAATGTTTTTTTGAAAATCAGAAAATATAATTTTATGCTTTCTGATTTGAAAATGTGATCTGTCTTGAAAAATGGTGCTATTTTCTTCCCAGGGAGTTTAACAACCTACATGGAGCAGGAGACTACACCTTCAGTAGTACTTTCTACTGTTTCAAGAGCAGATCTGAATGTGTGGGGATTTCTGTCACATATTATTATTGGGGAGCAACTGGATTTTCTAGATTGTTTTGGCAGTAACTGTAACAATGGCTGTGTTTCCTTTAGATGTTTTTTCCCAGATAGTTTATTTTTATCTTGACATTTTGCTCATCCTGTGAATTTCATCACAGGGAAGAAACAGCAGTTTGTCTCAGAGCAGTTCAATTTCAATCTCTAGGTGACAAGTTGATATTTCTTTCCTCTTGAAGAAGCTTTTAATATGATGTGTTAAATGTCAAGGAAACTCTTCAATATATATTGAACTTTACTAACCTTATTTCTCTTAATATTAATGACATATTGGCAGCATGTTTTGAAAAATGAACACTTCTCACAGATGTCAGGATCCTATACTCACATTGTTCCTACAGGAACCTCACATTCTGGTTGTTATTTTTCAGAACTGTAGTAATTTTACAATGACTTTTTTTTTTTTTTCTTCTACAAAGACTTTTACAGACTTTTAAAAAATGCATTTCACAAGTTTTATTTCATTATTGAATGCTGACAGTTCTGGTCGAATGAATAATAGATCACAAGTCAATTTAGTAAGTTTATAAGTTAGCTTTGACAAATAAATTGAGATCTGAGCTTTTGGAAGCTAGCTCTGTTATGCTGATTTTGTAAATCCAGGTGACTAAATGAGGGTATCCCCTAAGTGCTATTACATATGAGAAGCATATGGCATTTTTGTCCTGGAAAACAGCAAACGTCTGTGTTGGAGTCAGTGTGACAGAATAACCAGTGCTGAAGGTCCATAGGAGACAATAGTTCTATGAAGTCATTCAGGCTGGAGAGTTGGTAATTTCTTAATCAAATCTCACCAAGTACACCTTAAAATAGGGCTTAACTGAGTTGCCTCCAGCATCTGGAGCCATTTGCAGTGCCGCAGGCTGGGACACCTGCATCAGAAGTGAGAACTGACAGAGGGAGATCTTCTGCAGCTGCATCTGGCATGTGGCAAGTATAGAATCATGGAATTCCATGGACATCTGCAAGAGGACCAGCTGCCTGTGCCTAGACAACTGAGATGAATCCCTAATGACAGCTGCATATTTTTCAGAAAGGCTGTGTACTCCACTGAGTGTACTGAGATTTGAGGTCACCTCTCGCTGCCGATGTGTAGACACATTGTCTTAATACTCAACTGAAACCTAGCCGTGATGTTTCCTTCCAAAGCAGATCATATGCAACTTCTAGCATCTCACCTTCTTTCTGGTTGCATGTTATTTACACATTAGTATATTTTCCCAGACATATTTAAGATAAAAACACTCAATATTTGGACAAAATGCAACTGAGCATGTAAGTGGATACAGTTCTACTTTGAACACGTTAAATCCAAGTTAAGGATTTTCTTGCAGCAACACTGAATATTTGCAAGGTGTTAGCATTATTTGCATTGGCTCAAAATGCATTATTTTTGAGAAACTTCTTTTCTGTTTGCATCCAAATATAGTCGATAAGTAGGTTCGAAGAATTCAGACAACGGAATTGATGAAAATCTGGTTTTATTCTAAAATACCTGCAACATCTGGCAAGAAATAGAGTGGTGCTCAATTTTCACTTTCTGATTTACCATCAAAGTTCTGTCTCAGTGATATTTATATAAGCTGTCAAAATACAGGAGCTACAGAACTTAGCTATGGAGCTTAAAAAGCTGTCTTTTGTCAAACATTTATTTTCTCATTCCTTGTTTCTGTTTCTGCTTTTCTGTATTTGCTGAATAAATTATCCAGGATTTTGCATTGACTGTATTTCATTGAAGGAAAAGCCTAATTATTGAACCTTAATTCTGCTGAATAGTTTTGTGCACATCATACTTTGCCTTTAATACCAGATAATATGGTGTTAAGTGCAGTTTATGTCCAATACAGGCAAACATCTAATCTGCATTCCAAGGAAATATAATTTAAAACAATTGTGGTGATTTAAATACATTTGTGAGGCTCTTAAATTACACTGAAGCACAAACAACTACAAATAATTCAGCATGTTTTTTTCTTGTAATTAAAAAAGATTCCTGAGCTTACTAACAACAGATCCAGAGTAATATTAATTTAGGTTTGGTCATTACTAACTCTTTAAAATATTTTTTTCATGTACAAAAAAGAAAAAAATAGAAAAGCTTTTTTTCATTCCCATGGGAAATCTGAAAAATTGTATAAACATATTACATCTGTCTACAGAAAAGCAGTGCCTGCTCCCATTTATAGTGCATTGTACTTCCTCAGAGCATTGAAAAAATTGGTTAGAAGGGAGGGAATTAGAGTTAGCAGCAAACAATGCACAAGTCCCATTTATTTATTTACTTATTTATTGTGGACTATTCAGAAGGATCTATGCTGTCTCTAGGAGTCTTCATGAATATTAAAAGTTTAACATAAGGATAAATATTCTTAGCAGAAAAAGTCATGATTGCCCAAGGCTACAGCGTTCTATGAGTATCACAGATAGGTTCCTTATATCTTAAATCCCACAGCACAGAGAGTAATGTTGAGTAATCAGCTGTCTCAGGCTGCCCTCTGAGAAAAAAAACAATAATCTATTTGTCATTATTATTTACAATTGTTATTCCACCAAAACCAAGCAGGGTATACATTTATGGATAAGTACACGCTTATGGATAAGTATACATTTATGAGTAAGTAAGGAAGTGTCAGGGATGTTGACAAGAGCCATAGCACCCTGAGGGCTGGACTTCCAGCCTGGAGAAGGCTCAGCAACAGCTGTGAGGCGCTCGTGCTGTGGCCAGGCTGCAAAAGCTGGGAGCACATCTTGCTTCCTGTGGCTGCCCACCACCGTCCTGCCTCTGCTGACCTGGGGACACCCTGCAGAGCACATCTGCTGAACAGATTACATATGGCCTCAGAGATGGAAAGACCCACCTACACTACGGGCGAGAGAAAGAAAACATGATTGCTGGATGCTGGCTCCTGGAGACTATCAGGGTCAGCAGAAGTCCTGGTTCTGAGATGCTGCCTCTCCCAGACATTGCCGCTACCACTGCCATTACAGCTGCCACTGCTGCTATCGCTGCCGCCTCACTTTGCACACAGAAAAGAGAGTGTTAACCTTCTGATTATATTTCAGTGTCCTGGAGAGTGTTTTAAACCTGTACTGCTGTAGGGCCGTGTCCACAGAGACATGCTTGCTGCATAGTTACATGAGGCAGGAGAAAGTAAGATGGGAGAACCCTGGCCCACCCAGGGCCAGGGTTCTTCAGTAGCAGAATTCAGTGCTCGGGATCAATAAGAATTGAGGAGTCAGTATGTTATTAATTCTCAGTTCTGATCTCAGATACACTAGCTGTAAGGCAGAGCAACTCCACAAGAATTCACAAAGATAGTTTGAATTTATGTGAGTGTATCTGGGGGCAGTATTTGGCTCCATATTTGTATGCAAACTAATTGTTTGCCTCAGCTTCCCAGAGATAAAGGCTTCAATTAGTGGAAATGTAACACAATTTTTTTTTTCATTGAACTGTATCCTTTAAGTATTCAGTATTTGGAAAACAATCTGTGGCTGTTTATAATCTTGCAAACTGGATCAACGGTTCTCTTCCTCTGTGCTCCATTTAATGTGAGAATGATGCAGAGGAAGGCATTGTTAATTTTAATAAAATTAACTTTGTAGTGTTATTTCAATGCTTTTTAATAAGTTTATATGATGCCCCAAGGGCAGTTCTGTTTGTACTAAAGTATCTTGATCACAGTTTCGTTAGGGTAGAATCACTTGGCTTTACTTTCTTTTTTTTTTTTTTTTTTTTTTAATAGCCTGAACTCAAGCTGTTTTGTAGCTGCCCTATGATATAAATAGCTGCACTCTTGGGGCACTGATTAAATTTTGTATGTTTTAGAAATATGTTCCTAGAATCATGTTGGCACAAGTACCTCTGAACTACCAGTATCTGTGCCATTTTTACATCAAGGTGGAAGCAGAAAATATTCTGAAGCACAGATAACTTATATACTCTTCTTAAAATACTATTTATGCATACTAATTAGTTGTAACCATGGGAAGCAGTATTAACAGTATACTTTTCATTTTAAACCAGGCTCTCTTGTGCTCCACTTGATTAATTGTCACAGAGCATAATTTTATCATAGTTAAAACTAATTCAAGCCCATTTCCCTGTAGTAATATATATTTTTTTTTGGTTTGGAGAAATTAATATTCCTCAAAAACTAATTAATGATCTCCAAAGAATCATTTGCATAAAGGATGTTAGAGTTTTACAGCAATTATGCATTGTATGTAACTCATTAAAAGGTCCATTTTCATTACTGGATTTAGTGATGAGGTGACAGGCGTAACCACTCCAAATGGCCAGGCAAAATGTAAAGTGAGACTGGGAAATCCATCAGTCTAAAGCCATCAATGTAGCCAAGTTATTTCTCCATCATGAAATTTTTAGAAAGGAAATGGCTCTGAAATGAACAATAAGGTCCTTTGAAGGTTACTTCTTGTCTGACAGAAATGGTGGCATATTCTTTCCATTCAAAGAAGGATCATCTGAGCGTGTGCCGAGGCCCCCAGCTCCTGGGCCGAATCCTGTTACCTCTCATTCTCAGGGTGTAATATCCCCATCAATCATCACTTGATGTCAGCGAGGTCTCCCAAACGACAAGATGCTGTGCAATGTGAGAAAGGGTGGCCGGCAGCCACTGGCAGGCTGTAGAGCAGTGAAACTAGATCCAAATTTTCTTTGAACCTGTGTCAATCACTCTTCTGATAAAGGGAGAAATCAGAAGCACCC
Source organism: Trogon surrucura (assembly GCA_020746105.1). Lineage (NCBI taxonomy): Eukaryota > Metazoa > Chordata > Aves > Trogoniformes > Trogonidae > Trogon > Trogon surrucura. Next base: position 43,267,646 of record CM036620.1, read on the forward strand.
TTCTTTTATCTCTTTACAGTGACTGTTTGCATAAAAATTTTGGCTCAGAAACGAATCTGTATTTCTGTTACACTGAAAAGCGTCTGTGCGTAACAAACTTTAATATGTTTCATTTGTCTGAGACATCGTTAGAGCCCACCAGGCTGGCTGTGCACTGGGCAGCATAATTCATGGCAGACAGATGATCCATTCATTATTCCTGCCATAATTGCAGCAAGAGTATTATTGATAATCCAAACAGAAATAGTAATTCTTTTGAAAAAAAACCCCAATGCAGTTCGTGGCTTTCTAACGCAAACAGAAGATACTGTATGTAAAATCAATCTTCCAAGTGACATATTTATTGGGACTTCTGAGATGCAAAACTAAAACATTCTCACCTTTTCCCTTTTTTTTTCAGGTATGTTTCATCTCAGGCAATATCAATATACAAAGAGTCAGACACTACAGCTCGAAACATGCATCTTCTCATTTTCACCCCCGCCTCTACATTCCCTAATAAATCAGTGTTAATAATATCTAAGGTCCTAATCCAGCAAAACACTTAAGCACATACTTAACCTTAAACACATGAGTAGTCTCATTATAATCAGTGAGACTCCTCATGCTTTAAAGTTAAGCTCATATTTAAGTGCTTTGTTGAATCATAGCCAAAAGGAAGTAGTACAAACCAAGGTGTTTTCTGCATCGAAATACAAGTACAAAGACATGGCATTAACACTATGGCTTACATTAATGAAAAAAGCACTCCTGGAAGTGTGAATTACAAGAACACTGTTAATTTACCCTCATGGGCTTTAGTGCAGCAATGCACGCTCCAGAGATGGGATTTTCAAGGCTGATTGTGTTTAGAAGTGCTAAGCACAAGCAAATAGAAAAATAGTTATCCTGACAATCAATTGTGATTACTACATCCAGTGCAATTTCTAACATATCCAATTATACCTGTCTCTGTTGTTACCATGTCCTCAGTATTTTTCTGTGTTTTAAATCCCAGAGAGTGTGACTCTGCCAGGCAAGTAATGTCACAGCATCACTTGTACAATAGGTCCCTGACAGTGTTCCAGCTTATAATGACAAAAGAAATACGAAATAACAACAATCTTTTATCTGGCACTGAAAGGTACTTGATGACATAATCAGGTCTTTGGGGGGTTTTGTGAAAAAAAAATTTGTCTTTACATTGCTTGAGAGGTGTTCAAATTGTGGAAATTTGCTCCAAGCAGTAGGAAATGAATATAAACATCTTTTTTTAAAAAAAAAAAACCCTCAAATAAAATAAGCTAATTTTGTTTTCTGCTTTTCATATTTAAAAAGATGCATCCTACATATAATCCATTTCAGAATACAAGTTAGCCCAACGGTAATCTCACTGGAATTTTAATATTTTACAAGTGTGATCTAAGGCTAATTTGTATCTGCATATAAAATGAGGCAATTAAAGAAGGAGGGAGGAAGAAGGATCTGATGTATTATTCTTGATTAATTTGGATAACTTTTAAGGACTAATTATTTTCTCTACTAGGATATTCGAGGCAGCATTTCAACCTTCTGCATAGGATCAGTTGTACTTTAATCCTGCTTAAACCTGACTAGTAATTGCAGAGCTTGTATACTTCTTGCTTATCATCATGTAAAATATTTTCTCTCAGGATTGTGACCTTTGAACTATGCTATACAAGTTAGCTAGGATTGAAATAGAAGCATTACTATTAGCTAAATTGTTGTCAGCAGTAAAAGCCTGTAGTGCACAAATACTATTTTGAAAAATTCAATCTCATTCATCCCTATGTAGAAGATGAACTAAGAGTGCTACTAATGTCGGAGTAACTGCAGGCTGCATTAACTCGTAAAGAAAATGCTCCAGAGCTGATGGTCTCTCAAAGTTTGGGAGCTTTGTCTGTTCCTTGCCATCTTTTTTTTTTTTGTATGTGTGTACTCCAGTGCTCTTCTTTTTTTTTTTTTTTTTTTTTTCAGAGTAGAAATTAGTGAACTGCTCTGTTCTAAAACATATGCAATTGTAGGATGTGGGGTTTTTATCTGAAATATTTTTTTAGAGTTGCTATTTTACTTTCTAAGGTCAGAAGGTGCCTGAAATTATACACCCCCAACCCCTACATCCCTGAGCTTCTGTTTAATTAATGCAAAGCCAGTACAAAGCTCTCATGGATCTGAGGAAACAAAGAAAAATCGAGACTGTAAATAATACATATTTCATAATACAGGTAAGAAGAAGGTCCAGAAGGCTGGACCTCAAAAGATAAAGTTTTTAAAGTCTAAGAATGAGAGCTACTTAAACAGCAGCCTTCATAGGAATACACCTTCTTCCTCTTCAGTAACTGACACGCTAACTCATGCTAACTCTTCTTTCATACATATATACTAGATTAAAGGTAGTATGCATGGCAACTTGATGCTGATGATCTGGAGAAGAAAACTAGACAAAAGTCTGCACACAGAGCTACCTTTGCCAATAGCTTTAAGCTGACACTCAGTATTTTTAAGCAGAAACATCCTTCATCCAGGTTTCCAGACCATGTTTGTAAAAGGATATAAAAGAACAGATGTATCCACTCACTACCTCTGTAGAGCAACAAGCAACAGCTGTTTCAGAGAAAGGTAATACAATCTACTTGCTGGTAATTCTTTTTTTTTAAGTTCCCAACAGGGAGGAGTCATTGTATGGCTGAAATATAAGGGTTTACGTGGCAAGAGCTTATGATTTTGCTTTGCCCATTCCTAAATCTTTCTAAATTCATGGTTTCAAGTGTATTCTGTGGCAATAAATCCCATGGGATAGTTGTTTCTTTGTAGAAAAGTTTTCTCTTACTTTTTACCACATTTTACCATCATCCGTTTCTTTTTCTACAGAGAAAAAAATACCTCTATCCACCTTCAGCATTTTTATGTATTTTGCTTATTTCCTTGCATTGTTTTAATTTTCTCTTTTCACTGAATTAACATGTCCTGACTTTCCTGTTCTCTCTTCAGACTTGAATTTTACCAAGACCATAGTCATTCTTTTCACCACCATATGCAGTTCCCCTATTCACAAAGTGAATGAAGTGAAATGAGCAGAGTTGCTGTTTTGGTTTGGCCTGGCTGGATTTTGGCGGCGGGGGGGGAAGCTGCAGGGTGGCTTCTGTAAGAAGCTGCTAGAAGCTCCCCAAGTTTGATAGAGCCAATGCCAGCCGGCTCCAAAGAGGGACCCACCGCTGGCCAAGGCTGAGCCTATCAGTAAGGTGATAGCAGAGGAACGCCTCTCTGAAAACCATATTTAAGAACGGGAAAAAGAACTGCACCACAACAGCTGGCACAGAGATGGAGGAGTGAGAATCTGTGCAGACACCAAGGTCAGTGAAGAAGGAGTGGGGGGAGGATGAGCTCCAGGCGCCGGAGCAGAAGGAGTCCCCCGGGTCCGTGGTGAAGACCATGGTGAAGCGGGTTGTCCCCCTGCAGCCCATGGGCGAGGTGCAGAAGTCCACCGTGAGGATCACCGCGTAGATGCCCACTGAGGACTCCACGCCGTGTGGGTGGATGCCTGAAAGGGGACTGTAGCCCGTGGGAAGCCCACATCAGAGCAAGACGCTGCCGGAACCTGTAGCCCGTGGAAGGGAGGAATGCCCACGCTGGAGCAGGCTGGCCGGTGGGACTTTTGGGATGCTGCGGGTGGCTCACACTGGAGCAGTTTCCCCCGAAGGACTGCGCCTCAGACTCACGAGGGGTGGGCTGCCCCTCGTGAGGTGTCTCACGTCGGGCAGAGAGCGTGAAGCTTGTCTCCCATGAGAGGGACCCCACAGTGGCCCTGGGGAAGAGTGAAGAGTCCTCCCCCGGAGTGAAGAAGTGGTGAAACCAACGTCGGATGAACTGACCTCAACCCCATTCCCTGTCCCCCTGCGCCGCTTGGGGGGAGGAGGTGGAGAAACCGGGATTGATGTTAAGCCCGGGAAGAAGGGAGGGATGGGGGGAAGGTGTTCTGTTTAAGATCTGTTTGCTCTTTTCTTACTTCTCACTACTCCTCTCTGATTAGTTCTTTTAATAAATGTACCTAATTTCCCTAAAATTGAGTCTGTTTTGCACGGGACGGTAAATGAAAGTGATCTCCCTGTCCTTATCTCAAACCCCGAACCCTTGGAAATATTTTCTCCCCCTGTTCAGCAGTGAAGGGGGGGGTGTGAGTGAGCGGCTGTGTGGGTACCTGGCGGCCGGCCAGGGTCAACCCACGACACACATATAAACCTACATCACGATGATGTACGCAATGGCACCAGGACGTGTTTTTGCAGCACAATCTTTCTGACTCAGTATGTGTCCTAATGGCTTGTTTTCTTTGCTGTGCTGTGACACATAGAGCTGAGGCCTTGTTTGCCCTGTTGTCAGTTCTCCTGAGGTGATGTTGCTAATTTATGGTCTTGTCTGCATATAAGTCTTTGAAGATTTCATCGAAAAGAATGTAACAATAAAATTAAACTTTCACTTTCCTTTATGTTGATTCTTAACGGGAAACTAATTTCTGACTTTTCCTTTGCAGCGTATTTTCCAACTTCTCTATCATTACTGTTTTTCAATTAAACAATTATCAAGCCATGGGAACATTATACTGATCAAGGAAAGATGTATTAGATTTTAAGGAGTTATGCACTTTCTTATTTGGAACTATTGTGGCAAATGCTATCTGACATATACGTCCCACCTGAGCTTCATCATTCGATGGAGACGGTTAAGGATCTAATCGCTCTAGGCTATCCCCAGTGTCAATGGCAAGAGATAGGCACCTCTGGAAGGTTTCAGATCTTACTTGAATTTAATTGCTTGCTGAAGGTGTCTTTCTGGAAATGACCCAGATAACTAGTTTCTAATTTGACTGTCTGAGGTAGGTGCCATTAGGCTTATGTGTGTTATGGCCACCAAGTTAGAGCACCTGTTTGCTGGAAAAGAACCTGATGAAACCAACACACCAAACCTTCTCTGGGATCACGAAGGCCGTGCTGTGTTTCCAGCAGCATCAGTGTTAGTGACTGATTTTAGGCAGCCCTTACAGAGTCTCAGAAATTGATCTAAAGCCTGTTTAAAGTCACTGAAAACATTCGAGTTGATAGCGGCTTTGTACGAGACCCTTATAAGATAATGAATACAAGAACCAGTTGAACAGCATTTATTAAAAAAAAAAAATCAATTAACTGAGGGGCTTTTTTGTTTGGTATAGTATTTGTTGTCCAGTCATGTGTTCTGAAAATTGATTAAACATTTATTAATGCTTGCCTGGTAGTACGTGCAGATAATTTTCATTCCTCAGCTGTTTAAAAAATATTTAGTGTTCACTTTATCTATTGTTCAGTCATACTGTATTGTGGGATGCATATCACAATTTTTTTCTCATGGAATGGACACCTAAAAAATATTAATTTGAGCATAAAAATGATTAATAAATAACAAAGAGTGAAACTCTAGTACAGGTGTAAAATCACAGAATTATTAAGGTTGGAAAAGACCTCTAAGATCATCAAGTCCCACTGTCAACACACCACCACCATGACCACTAAACCATGCCCCAAAGTGCCATGTTTACATGTTTTTTGAACACCTCCAGGAATGGTGACTCCACCACTTCCCTGGGCAGCCTGTTCCAATGCCTCATCACTCTTCCAGTAAAGAAATTTTTCCTAGTATCCAACTGAAACCTTCCCTGGTGCAACCTGAAGCCATTTCCTCTTGTGCTATCACTAATTACTTGGGAGAAGAGACCAACACCCACCTTGCTACAACCTCCTTTCAGGTAGTTGTAGAGAACGATAAGGTCTCCTCTCAGCTTCCTCTTCTCAAGACTAAGCATCCCAGTTCCCTCAGCCAGTCCTCACAAGACATGCTCTCCAGACCCCTCACAAGCTTGGTTACCCCTCTCTGGATCCGCTCCAGCAACTCAATGTCTTTCCCGTACGCTGAAACCCAACACTGAACACAGCATTCAAGGTGCGGCCTCCCCAGTGCTGAGTAGAGGGGGCGATCACTTCCCTACTCTTTCTGCACAAGTTATTTTTGATACAGGCCAGGATGCTGACTCTTCCCAATCCTGCGGTGTTCCTGGGGTTGTTGTGACCCAAGTGCAGGACCTGACATTTGGTCTTGTTGAACCTCATAGAAATGACCTCAGCCCATTGATCCAGTCTGTCCAGATCCCTCTGAAAAGCCTTCCTGCCCTCCAGCAGATCAATATTCCTGTTCAATTTGGTGTCATCTGCAAACTTTCTGAGGGTGCACTCAATCCCCTCATCCAGATTATTGATAAAAATATTAAACAAGACTGACCCCAAATCTGAGCCCAGGGGAACACCACTAGGGACTGGCCACCAACTGAATTTAACTCCATTCACAATTCTCTGGGCTCAGCCATCTAGCCAAATTTTTACCCAGCAAAGAGTATGAGACTCTTGAGATATGCAAATCTTTTTTTGACTACTAGTGGTCATGCCAGCATTTGTTAATATTTTATTCTGTGACCCAGATAAATACACATATGCATGTTTTTTTTGTATTATGTTATACACATGTATGTATGTCTCTGTGAGTGTACAGGAGAGGTTTAAAAGGATATGAGTGATACAAGACTTTAAAAGTGTTTATTAGTAACACATCTGACTAAATATATATTCAACTTTTATTGAAATCATGGGGCCTATTTACAACCATTCTAGCACAGTGCTTAAACTTTTATAATGGGAACTCTGTTGAGATGTGGTGTTTTCTGTTTCATTTCTCTAGTTTTCTCTAGGAGTCTGGATTATGTGATATAGGAGATTCAAATGTATTCTCTGGAAATGATCAAGCACTTCAATCTTTTGGCTTGCCCAGACAGAAAGACCAAATCGAAACTTACAAATATGTTTAGACCTGAATCAAAATGGCCACACTGATGTACAATAGGATATAAGTTTGAAAATGGCATAGATAGTGTCCCAAGCCCAAATAACCTTCTGTATCCCCAGAAAAGATGAACTAAGCTCATATAAAAAAAGATTAGATTGTAGATCAAGCAGAAGGAAGGCTGGAAAACAAAGCTTCTAAGGTCCTTGAATGAGTACAAATATAGACATGCAAGGTGGGAAATTCTTTTTTATGTCAACATTTTTATTTTAGGTTATGATTCTGTCATTATGTAGACAGGGCTGAAGAATGTGGTATTTCAATTGGATGTCAAAATAGCAGCTAAGTTTTTAAACCGGTATTAGCAGGAATCTGACGGATTGAAATCAGTTATTTGAATAATACTAGTTTCTGTTCCCTAGGGGATAAAGATTTTTGCATATCACTTATGAAACAATACAGTACATCTAACTCCATTTAGACATTATCATTAATTTTTACATATTTACATATATATATTTACATATACCTTTTACATATTCTAAATGGTGGATTTATTGAATCATCCTATGCTTGCTCCTCTGGGGGCATGTAAGAATAAGCTTGTGTATCCTTAGGAGCAAACTGCAAATCAGCAGTTTTAATGCTGCCTAAGATTGTCTGTTGTGGGGGAGTTTTGTTTGTATGTTTTTTATTTTTTTAATTACTAACATATATCAAGTTTATGTTAATTATATGAAAACTTAACAGAAATATTCAGTAGCATTTAAGGAACTTAAAGTTGTTAACCTAGCTCTGAGTTGTAAAATGTTAGAAGACTCAGCACATTAAAATAGGTGCAAAAATATAATGGGACATTTGCTTTTATTGGTATTGAGGTTTTATATGAAACTAAGTTAAACTTATTTTCCTAAATGTGTTAGTGAAAATTCTTCAAATGTCATCTCCTTTTCCCTCTGCCTTTCTCTCTCACCTCCACAGATTTCTTTTCCGTCCTTGTGCAATCATCTAACAAGTCACCTTTGCTTAACTCACAATTTATGTTTCCTTAGGTGTAAGACATAAGGAACTTAATCAGTCCAGATGATGACTTTGTAAATTTTTATTCAGAAGTACGGAAAACAAACACATTTCTCTGCAAGAAAGAAAATGACCAGGTGGCCCTGAAACAGCCAGGGCAATGTGATGCAGTGTGCCGCTCACCCACACACTCCCAGGAGCATTAATCACAGAATCACAGAATGTCAGGTGTTGGAAGGGACCTGAAAGATCATCTGGTCCAGCCCCCCTGCCAGAGCAGGATCCCCTAGGGCAGCCACACAGGAACGCATCCAGGTAGGTTTTGAAAGTCTCCAGAGAAGAAGACTCCACACCCTCCCTGGGCAGCCTGTGCCAGTGCTCTGCCACCCCCACAGTGAAAAAGTTTTTTCTAATATTTTTATGGAACCTCCTATGTTCCAGCTTGCACCCATTACCCCTTGTCCTGTCAATGGATGCCGCTGAAAAGAGCCTGGCTCCGTCCTCCTGACACTCCTCCTCGAGGTATTTACAAACATTTATGAGGTCACCCCTCAGCCTCCTCTTCTCCAAGCTGAAGAGACCCAGCTCCTTCAGCCTTTCCTCATAAGGGAGATGTTCCGCTCCCTTCTCATCTTTGTGGCTCTGCGGTGGACGCTCTTAATGCGCAGTGCGTTCTATACAGCACTGCACGAAGTTGCCAATAGACGGGAAAAATCTTAATTCTACAAGTAAAAGGGGACCTCCCCCGGTCCAGGGGTCCCGGTATCGCTCCCGGCCCGCAGCGCGCTGGACCGAGGCAGGAACGGGCGCGGGCCGCGTGCAGACCCGCCCGGGGCCGGTAGTTGCCGCACGAGGCGCTGGCGGGGCCTGGGCGTTGCCGGGGCAACCGCGGCCACACAACCCCCTTTCCCGCCTGTAACAGACGAGCGGGAGAGAGCCCAGGGAGCCGGTGGAGTTCGGTCAGGGAGCGATGGCCTCCAGCCGGCAGCAAGCCTTGGTCTCTCTAAGCTCTGCAGTCACCCAGAGAGAGCTCTGGTGGGAACGTGTGGCCGCCCCAGTGTGCCCTGCCCTTACCCCGGCAGCAGTGAGGAGACCTGTGGGAGATGTGCCCAGGCAGAGGAGCTCCCCTGCTCGGTGACAGAGCTCTGGAGGGAGGTGAGTGGGTTGAGCAGCATCAGGGAGTGAAAGAGAGAGAGAGACAAACTCCTGGAGTCACACCTTGCCGTCCCTGGGCCAGGCCCAGCAGGCTGGACACAGGACAGGGAGGATTCCCCATCCTGCCACTGCCCGGCTGAGCACGGGGGATGGGGGCAATGGCAGCAAGCTCCTGCCCGGCACAGTGGATGAGTCTCCTCTGTGGCTCCCCCACCTTCCCAGGTGTCCTTGTGTAACAGGTGTGAGGCTCTGCAAGTGGAGCCGAGCAATAATGAGGACGATGGCTCACCCAGCTTGGAGCTGTTGCTGAGGTTAAGTCAGCCTGGGCCTTGTGTCAAAATCTGCTTCTATAAAGAAAAAAAGATGGGTTGTTATCAGGGTGACTCCTTCTGAAGGGAACAGAAGGCCCAATATACAGACTGGACCCTCCTTTAGGGAAGTCTGCTGCCTGGGTTACATGAAGAGAATGTTCCCTGCCCCTGATGTGGCCCTCACATCACTACCTGTTACTGATTTTCCAGGTAGGCAGTGATGATGTTCCAGCCAGAAGTCTGAGGGCAATCAAGGAACTTCAGGGCCTTAGAATGACTGGTCAAGGGATCAGGAGCACGAATAGTGTTCTTCTCTGTCCTTCCAGTTACAGGGAACGATGAGGGAAGAAAAGGAAGAATCAGCAGATCTGAGCCTGGTGTTACTGACAGAGCTTTGGAGCATCTAGAGTTGTTTAGCCAGTAGAAAAGAAGGCTGAGGGGAGACTTTGTCATTCTCTACAACTACTTGACAGGAGGTTGTAGTGAGGTGGATGTCTGTCTCTTTTCTCAAGTAGGAAGCAATAGGATAAGAGGAAATGGGCTCAAGTTGCACTGGGGGAAGTTCGGATTGTTAGCAAATATTTGTTCACCAAAAGGCATTGGAACAGGCTGCCCAGGGAAGTGGTTGAGTCACCATCCGTGGAGGTATTTGAAAGAAGTGTAGATGAGGTGCTTGGGGAAGTGGTTTAATGGTGAACCTGTCATTGCTGTGTTAATGGTTGGACTTGATGATCTGATTCTATTAATTTATGAGAGCAAATAGATACTGGGTACTACAAGATAATGGTTACTCAGTCTCCTAGACTATTGGTTTACTACTTCCTCTAAAAATCCAGTTATCTGCATAACATTGTGGTGTTTGAAATAGAGAAGTAGCTTATGTTGCTAAATCTGGTAGCTCCATGTAATTTCCAGGACTATGGACATAGTTGACAAAAGGCAGCTCTAGTTTACCTTATGTTTATCTATAGACAAAGAAGGCTGCATTTAGCTCGTACACATCTGTAATTAAATGTTAGAGGTAATTTCCTATTTTGAAATATTTTTACTATTGTATAATGCTCTGCAGCATGCTAATTTACAGGAACTTTTCACTGAATATAATATATTTGACTCAAATGCATTCTGGTTATAGAAGGAAGTGAGTTTCTTTATTCTGGAAGATATCGATGTTTCAAACTTATAACCAGGTGTTACAGTGTGTATGGACTCAATAAACCTAATGAAAGGCTACACAGTTTCACAATTTGACAATGCTGAGATACCTTCATGCTGAGTTATGGGAAAGGTGAAACGGGGAAAAAAAGTGAAATGAATCCACTAAATTATTCTTGGTGTTGCAGAGATACATGAATCAAGTTGTAATTTTCTGTTTCTGCAAATGTAGATGTGCAGTGACTTTTAATGAAAGCATTCCAGAAGATGCATAACTGCAAAGTTAGAAGCCTAGTTAAAAAAGACATAGAAAGTTACAATGCAAACGTTTTCTTTTGCATGCTAAGAAAGAAGAGAGGGAATAAAAAGAGATGAACACAAACTACCAGGCTACCAGTGAGTACTTCCAATAAGAAATGTGTCTAGTTTCTGCATTGCAAAACTGCTTGAGTAAGAATGCAAAAGCCATGACAAATCACTTTTTTCTACAATATAAAAGCACCATTTTCTCCTTAATTGGTCCCTGTGAAAAATCTGTGGTTTTGCTCAAAAAAGTGATCTTTTGGTTTAGTTTTAATGAATACGGGTGTCTCTGGTCCTATATTGACAACTGCAAAGACCTTTTTATCTATAGAACCATATACCTGGGGCAGTGACATTGCTTGCATCGCCAAGGTGCCATGCTTGTACCTTTATCTCAAATAATGACATGGTTTGTTCTGTCTCCCTGACTTATCATTTCCTTAGCTCCCTGTTGTGAGAGAGGCCCAGCTTATAGCAAATTAGTAGCAGATATGGCAGGGATGTTTTTCAGCCTGCATATGTTTGGCCTTTGGGAACTGTGTTCAATGCTCCGTATTCCTTACTGAAGATGTGTTAGCACCTGTCCGGTAACAGCATGATTTGATCACTCTCTTCTGTTTCACCTGAATGAAGTGTGAGCTGAGAACACTGAATTCCAAGTACTTGTATTCCTCTATGTACCTATGGAGTCTCTCAAGTCTTTGGAAAATAGTTTGTAAGAAGAGTTAAGGAAAAAGGATCAGGTAGCGTATTTGCTTATCATTATTGCCCTTTGTTATGTGAGATTAAGTTTTAACAAAAAAATCACAGAGGCTCAATGAGCTTCTTTTTGACAGGTGATGCATTCCTGATGACAGGAAAAAAATTTTCTGCAGAAGTACGCATCACCTCCTTCTAGAGGAAATAACTGTTTTGAAACAAATGACTGATGTCTGCTTATTGCATAACAAAACCAAACATGTTGCTCTAGGAATTCCAGAATGCAAGTATACTGTAGTAAGCTCTACTGAGTCATTTGGTAAAAATCCAAAGTTTGCAATTTTAATTCTCAGCAGATTTTGAATTTTAATCTTACACATTCAAAGCATATTGTTTGCATCATCCTGATTATTATTAGATGGGATGAAAAATGGTGATTCTGCAAAAATCTTGTAGTTTAATTTGCATTTAAAGCACTTGCAAATGCATTTAATTAACATTGTTTCATATCACTACTTACTGACAAAGTGGTTTTAGTCTATACTTCCGTTTTTTTAGGAAGGCTGTTCAAATCTAGAGTATACAGTATAGTTTTGTACCAGAGCTCAAATAATAAATTTCTTTTTAGTGGTGTAGTAGTCTGTGGGAATGCCTGTATCATATCTTAAGGCATGGTGAAATAAAGTTTTGGTTCCTTCTGACTGCCCTGTGAACACTCGGTGAAGAAAGAATGCAGAGAACATTTCTGTGGGCAAAGAGTCAGTCCTGCTCTGCTTATGTGCTCACATGTAAAGAGATGGAGAGGACTAGCCTCGGTTTTTCCGTTTGACGCACTACAGGTAGGTAGCTTCAGAACGTGCGAGCATAGTGTGTCAGGACTTCTTTTCCTCTGAAGAAGAAAAGTAACTCTCTTCAAGGTGCATTATTCCATTTCTACACATATCAGTGCCTCCAAATCTGGGCTCTCCTTAAATGAAATTGATCATGGTATGCCTTCTTTCCAAATGTTGTTAGTGCAAATATTATCTCTGCAAATTTAATGCAATTAGCATGCTGGTCTGGAAATCTCTCCTCTCTGACTATCTGAGATTTTTGAGCTGGTAAAAAGCAGTAGAATCCTACTTTTCCTGCTTATCTTAGAAGAGAAAGGGCAAAAAAAAAAAAAAGGATTTGTAAGAACATCTAAGTGGGAAAAAGGTTTCATGACTGGATGGTGGTTCCAAATACTTTTTTTCCTCAGTGGCATTAACAACTTAGAAAGATCCTGATCTTCTTTATCTCTGGTATTTTTTTCCTTTACCTGCTCTTTTCCCTCAGCTGTGTCAAAAATGTTCATGGGACTGCACTGTGAACAGACTGCAGTAAGTGTTGTAGGTTAAAAATGCTTCTGGCGGGACAAATAATAGCAGGTTTTCTTAAAGTCAGTTCACAAAAGGATTTACAGATTGTACAGTTAATGTTCTGATGGGAATGTATTTCCAAAAACGAAGTTGGGGAGTGAAATGCATATAAGTGGCCACAGCTACTAAGATAAAGATTCATGGTGTTATGGAGTCTATATATGTGTATTACTGCAGATGCAAAGGTTTTGGAAGGTGTTTTGGCAAAGTAAAACCTTAACATCTCCTAGATTTCCTATATTTCAATTTTGGATTTTTCTTTATGTACTTTCTTGCTTTCCTCCACACTTGAGCATGGCCCATTCATTCAAGAAGATGAGTGTGCAACAAGGAAAAGAAAAAAAAGAAAAGGTGGAAACTTACTCAGCTGTTCGCATCTCTATTATAAGCTTAAATTACATGCTTGTGGTACTTAACTTTGGGCTAGATATCTGTCTAGAGGACATGGGCATGCAAGAAAGGGTTTATAGCTTTGTCTCTAGTTTAGCAAAGTGCCTTTGAAGTAGATTGACCACATGCTAAGTAGGCATAAAATCAGAGCTTGTTTAACTTGTGCTGAATGCAGACAAATCTCTCTGTAAACAATAGCTGCTATAGTAGTGGAAAATGCTTCTAATCCCAATACAGATAAGGTAACCAGTAGGAATGAGCTCTTGTTTATAATATTTATAACTTTTGTGAACAAGATTCTTCTCCTTAACTAATGGAGGGGCCACTTAAAAGTGACCATAGACCTCAAAGCCAGATTTTTTTTTTCCCTGCCTCTACTTGTGTCTTTCCTTGCTTACAACCTTTGACAGAGACTGGGCAACAGGAGGGAATGAACACAGAGACTGCAGCTCCCATAAGACAATGTACATTTTAAAAGTTATTTCTTTACTTGAAACAGTCTCATTTTTTTATACATTCTAGAAATAAAATACTTAATTTCCACTTTCCAGAGGGAAACAGCTTGTTTTGACCCATTTCAAAACATATAAGAAAATGGTCAATATTTTGAGGGAGGGAGAAAGGAGCTGAGAAGAACAAGCAGTTTTTGTTGCTTCATAGCAAGGCTTCTTGATAACAAATTCTGTATCTTCAGGTTCCTGTTGACCAGCCAGAATGGAAGATGTTAAGAACCTTGCATTTAATCATGTGGGAACACAAATCTTAGGGCTCTGCAGGAATTTACCTGTGATGCTCATACTTCTTAATTGATGGCTTTGTGTGGATTTAAGCTTTTGGTAATATTTAGTTTGATATCACTTACTTTGTATCGCCCTGACTTGGAATTCAGATGAGATGGATGCAGAGTACTGGCATGCGGTCAGTGTGGTTGGCCTTATTGAGTTCTGTAAAGACTGGCTTTGAGAGAAGTGGGTTGCAAATCCTGCATGACTCTATATTCCAGGATTCAGTTTTTGTCAGAAATCACATAGATGTCTTCAAATGATTGATGTTTCCTATTATGCTGGCAGGCTGACATACATTAGGAAGCAGAGAACACTGTTGGGTTAGAGCCACCTGTGAGGTTTCCTTTACTGAAGATGGGTGAGGGCAACTCTGATGTCGTGGTTGGTTACCTATTGCCATTACTGTGCACACCAGCATTTTTCAGTGAACAGAGCATGGGAGCAGAGTGTGTGTCAAGATGTTGAACCTCACTGTGGGAGTCTATCAGGTAACTATTTTAATAAGAATAATCCCCTTCCACGAATATTTTGTGGAGACGTGGCCTTAATGATGGCGTTATCTGCCCTGTATCTGTTTTAAGTGTTAATTCTGACACAAACTATTTCTTGGTTCACTCAAGCCATTTCTATTTCCTAAAGAAAAGTTTCTGCATTGTTCTTCCTATTCCATGCTGCCTATGCTGTTCTGTCATAAATAATCTTAAACTCCTCATGGTAGGCTTAATATGTTTAAAGGCTTCAAAAAACCACTATGCTTACCTAATGTGTAACCTTTTTCACTTCTGTTGAAACCTAGATAGTTGCATTTGAATTAGAGCACACCTTTTGAAAAAGAAGCCCATATTGAATAAAAGCCCTCCCACAATTCTTAGAAACCTAATCATTAATTATTTTCAGATGTTACCCACTTTCCAGGTTGAAATTGGCTGATTTCAGCTTCTAGCCATTGAAGCATGTTAACCTATATCTGCTGGACTGAGGTGCTCTGTTCTCTGTGTATCCACATATGGGTTGTGATCAACTTACCTCTTTGCTTCTCTTTGAGATAAATACACTTAATACCTGGAGACTTTTGGTCTGCAGATGTATTTTATCTGCCAGTCATTCTCTACCCCTTTGGTAACTCCTTTTCAACATTTTTCTTGATCTGAAGATGTAAGACTAGACATGACAGCAATCAAACTTGTGTTAGGTAGGTGTGCTCTTATTTGGTATTCACCTACTTTTACATCTAAAGGGTTGTGCTAGTCTATTGGACAGAGCATCATATTAAAAGCTCACATGCAGCTTATTAGTCGCTGTAACTTTAATCTTTTAGAGTCACTATCTGGCAGAACAGACTATAGTAGCATGGAGGATTTTTGCTGTTACCATGCCTGACTTTACATTTGGCCTCACTGAAGTGAACTGAAAGTTGAAATGAAATGTTCATACCTCCAGAATGCCATCAGATCCAGGTCCCTGCCTTCCAGGAGACCGATAATGATGTTAAATAGCAGAGAACAAAGAATATATACCAAGAAAAGGTCTCTAGAAATGCAACTGAAAATAAAGCTGCTTAGCACAAATTTCCTGTTCTTAGTGACATTGAGACATGAATTCTGTGTTTTGTAGCATTTTAGTTGCCTAGTCAAGACCTCCTATAGCAGCAAGTCAGTCACCTTACTGACCCCTATATATTGCAACAACATTATGGTCTTCCACACAGTTGCTACTTTGACATTTTGCAGATTGTGTGCCTAGCTACTTGATACTGTATCCAAAATTATATAATGCACCTTCACCTTAGACTTCATTCCTGCTAACTCGAATCAGGGTTTATTTTGCATGGAAAGAAGTGCCAAAAGAAGGTACCCCAATGTTAAAACATAAGAATTGCTAATAGCAGAGTTGACAGGCAGAAGAGGTTCCAGTGTGCTGTTCCACAGGGTTCAGTCACAGAATTATCCTTGCTCCAAGTAAAATGTCAGCTTCTAAGACATTTTTTCTCAAGCACCCCAGTCTTGTGCAGATTTATCTTGAAGGTGATCTACAGTCACCTGTGTACTTGAAAGTAGAGCACAGATTATGTACCTACCAGCTGCTAGCTCTGTCTGCTGCATTTATTTTGCAGATCAAGTGCTTAAAGTAACAACAACTCATAATAGACTTGATTCAAGCAACAACAATATTTTCTCTTGGTAAACAGTGATTGATGTCAAAGGAGGATCGTACTATGGCAATTTTCAGTGCATTTTTACCTCATTTTGTGTTCTCGGTCATTATGCGCTGAGAGAGGAAAAAGGCAGTAAGAGCTGGTACCAGAAAGATGCTGCAAACATAATGTTTGGGTTGAGTGGGGATCATTTGAAAAGGGAGATGAAATTGACCATTTCTTTCCTCATGTGGGAAGCTGGTATTTACTGCATACAGAAGATATTTCTTGACCTCTGCTTGCTGCCAGACAGAGAAGAAAGAGGCATTGAAAGTATGGTTACAGCTACCAAAGTTTTGGGTCTCAGATTTCCCTGGCTTTGCTGCCTACTTCTAAGTGACACAATTACTATGCATCTCCTGAAAGAACCAGTGCTGTTAAGGGAATTCCACCCATAGAATAATTGCTGAAATTCATATGAATGTAAAATTTGGTCTGTTTTCAAGAAATGGGGCTTTGGTCTGTATATACCCAGGTAAATCTGATTAGAGAGCAGGGTTCCAATTCAAAATCAGGATTAATATCAAATTAATGTTAAAAAATTTATGTGAAAATGAGTATGAGTGAAGGCAGGAAGTCATTTGTCTTTTACAGTTGTGGTAGTCATGCTATTGTCAGAAACAGCCCAGTAATGATGATGTGGTGTGTGTCCAAGTTCTACAGTGTTACTCCATCAGTTTGTGTTCCATTACCCATCTTCTATGCTGAGTGCACTGGCATGCCTCCAAGGAAGAGTAAAATATGAGAACCTAACACCAGTAAAATGATATTGTTATTATAGCTTCAGTCCTTCAGTTAAAATCATGCTTGACGAGAGAGAAAGCTAAGGAGTGATTCAGGGCAGAAAAGGCAAATGGAGGGAACTATAAAAAATACAGGAAAGATACCTGCTGTGGCCTTAAGCCTGCACCAAACAATGATGACTTTGCTTATGTTTTCCTGAGCATAAATAATTTTTTTTTTATCCAGTCATGCTGGATCATTATGGCTAGCTGATGCTTTTTCTACTGATAAAGTCCATCCCCAACTTCACAACTGACTTCTTTAAAGCTGTATTATGCACGAAAAATCAAAGTGAAAGCAGAAGGAAGGGACAGGAAAAAATCCAGAAGGCATTAGCCACTTACTGGAAAACATCCCTTTCCTGATATAGTGAAGCCCTGGTTTTGTAGAAATAGCAGCTAAAATAGCTGTTTATTGTTGTATCCAGGGAGAAATGAGAGGTTTTACAAGCTTTAAAAAAATAAAAACAGTTGTTTTGTCAGGTAATGGAAAAGCATGTAGTTGAGTGAATTATCATCACAATGCATACAAAAGTGTTAGAAAGCTATGTTTTTTCCACTTTGTGTCATTCTAAGTACTGCTTCTGTCATCTGTACAAGCTCCTCTGAAAGAAAAGAGAGTATGTCGGTATTGTGGAGTCTACTTGAGTCTGTACATGTACCTTCATGCTTGCAAAGATCTTGCATGAGGCACTCTGTCCCTCTTGTTGTTAGCTGCTGGACTATTGTTTCTGTGGATACAGGTTTGTTCCGAAGTCTGAGAGATCTTGCCTGTCTTTCTGTGTGCAAATACTCATGGCCTACTAAAGACATTGTAAGATATTTCTTGTTTTCTGAACACGCTGTGCTTCTGATCATTCTCACCGATATCAACTGGTCAGTGTCTGGACCAGCGCAACTGGTGAGCGGGATGCTCAGAGAGGCCGTGGGAGTTGGTAGGGAGAATATTTCATTGATGACTTCTGAAGGCGGAACATGACATCAGGAAGGAAACTAGGCATGAAAACAAGGACAGTTGCATGGTGCTGGTTACTGTGGGCATGGTATATGCAGGGTACATTTTGATGTTACATATTGAATTCTAGCATGACCAGGATGTCTTGTCGTGGAAACAGATCTGCTGTGTGTGCTCAGATGCAGGAGTTACAAAGCATTCAAATGAGGGAGGTCATGTAAGTCTAGTAGGCTGACACAGCTATTGGTATACTGGTGTCAGAGTTCCTGGCAGAAGAACCTGTAGTTTTGCAGGGTGATCATAGCTTGTGTTTTTGATGGCCCCAGAGTTGACACTGCCTACATGACTACATGGGTGTAGGTACAGCAACACCATGAAGATCATGCCTTCACAGAATCTGTGAGAATGTGATATTTTTCTCCTATTATGGCACTAAAGCACAGAGGATTTTCTGCTGTCATAAAGGCTATCATGAGATGTCCTTGTCATCTTGTGGCTAGTCCTTGGCATGCGAGGAAAATAAGTGTTGTGTGTGGATGTTTTGTTGTTTTCTAGGTGTGCCTGAGGGAATGCGATGCTGTGAGCTGTTTTATATACGTTCATTAGCTGCTTCTTTAAAGACTAATTGTGGTTATTGGTCTTTGGATTTCTTTTCCTGTTGTATACTTTTTCCAGGGACAAATCCTCTGCAACTATCCCTCAGCAGAAAAAAAAATGGTCAAATTTTGTAGTGAAGGGAGGAGCGTTATCTATCTGTGGAGACTAGATTCAGATTGATGGCTGAATACACAGATTGCTGGGGAATGCAGAGAAGTAAAGCCATTGGGTGGGCTGTTTAGAGTTTGTTCTTATTGGTTGCTTTGAGTTTCTTTTATCTTTCAACATGTAATGTTCTCCAGAAGTATATCTTATAGAAATGATATAGCAGCCTTGGCTGCTTACTGAGATGTAGTTTCAGTTGGTTTGATTTTGCTCCAGTTTTCTCTCTGAGCCTCTTGTTCCCAAGTGAGACTCTCGGTAGCCTTATAGCTGCTTGTCCAGGTGCAGGGTCTGTTTCAGCAGGGTGATCTGTTTTAGGGGTTAACTGCCCTTCTACCTGATTCTTAAAAATGGGCTTCCCGTATGCAAAACATCTGATTAACACTGCTAGAGTGTTTGCCATGCATGACAATTAGGTCCAAGCCAAAGGCTGAGGCCAGCATACATTTGAACCCTTTACTGAAGAGGGATGGAGACTTGAGCATGCCAAGGCTTGTCATTGTGCAGGCGACCTGAGGTTTTTAAAATGCTCTTTTCACTCTGTGGCAGTCCATTTAAGCCTCACCTCTGCCAGTCTTTTCAAAATACTTTCATGACGCTGCTGTTGAAGAGTGCGTTTCCCACCATCGTGTTTGCTGAACTTGCACGAGAAGATGGCTGTGATCCTGTGGTGAGGTAACGGCGCACTGAAGCAGATCTTTATATATGGTGAAGCGAGGATCATCGAAATTGAGCTGGCTGAAGGGCATGATGAACCAGCTGTCTATAAACCCATGGGTAGCCTCCAGGGCATTGGAGCTCGGAGAGTAAGTGCTACAAACAGAAAATGGAAACCTGGGTAATTGTGAAATGACACTGGAGAAAAAAATAAATGTAATATTTTGGTCGCAGCTATACTTCCACTACAAAAGAAATGGTTTACAAACTGCCTCAGAGCAAAACTTGGCACAATCCTTATGAACCTTTGAGACATCCTAGGTTCAAAAACCGTGTAACATGTTGGTAAATGTTTTATATGGGGATGGTTTGGGATTTTTAGACTAAAAGCTGGAGAAGAGACTAGTTATCACTGATAATCCTGAGTCAGGATATAGACCGCAAGTATACAATGTGTCCTGGATCTGAAAAGTTGAAGTTCTTTTGTTATATTAATTCATGTTTTGGAGAAACACATTTTCTCATTAAAGAAAAGTTAAACCCCTTCTTTTTAGAATGCTGTTTGAAAAGAACTAGGAAAATTAAGATAATGATATAAATTATATCCTTCTAAAGTTAGATCAAATTCAGTAGGAGTGTATATTTTGTTTCTTGTTTTGGAGAGAGAGATCAGGGAGGCCATGTGGATCAATATAATCAATGTGAATAATTAATCCATTTAGCATACCAGCCGCAGGGTCTCTGGACACAAGCTGCTTGTAATTCAGCAGTTACAATGACTTGGTTTGCCTTGGAATATGCTTAAACACAGCAGTGCAGATTCTGGTTTTATTTTGCACAGGAGAGCCTGGTACTGGGCGTATGCAAGGAAGCAGGGCTGAACCCTTTCCTTCTCTGAAAAGGAATTTGAAACTTACTGTGTTTATTCTGAGACCAAGTATTTCACTGATCTGATAGACTCCCTCCCACTTTCTGCAGTGTTGTTTTGGAAATAAATGCCTGATAGTGCAAATGACACATGATTCATTTGGGGAGGGGAGGGATCCTGGAGGGGGTCAGCTAGGATCGTAAGTTGTTTCTTGAGAATTCAGTAGCACTGGTAAGAATATGAAAATAGATTCTGAGTATTTGAGACAGATGCTGGAGCTGTTACCAGTATTAAAACTTTATGGGCATCTAGTACTCAACTTCAGAATATATTTTTTGTGGGTCTTAGGATATTTTAGTTCAGATGACGTGACCTGAATAGGGATATGAAAGGATTTAAAAGTAAAGAATGACTAAATAAATATGAAGAATAGCACATCAGAGTCTATTAAGGGGCAGTAAGACAAGACCAAGTCTTGTTAATGTTGCGTTTGTATCTGCATAGTCTCTGACACCAAGGACTTGTGTCCTTCCCAGTATAGGTCTAGTACTTTGTATCTAAACCATCTGAGGCCAAGAGTAATAATACTAGCTATAAATCTTTTGGTATTTGGGCTACAGCAAGTGTTGCCCTAACTCTGTTTCACATCTGTTTGTAGACTGATCTGTGTCTTCCGTGAACACCCTCTTTAATGAATTACTTGTTTTCCTTTTTCTTTCCAAATTCTCCCTCCCTGCTTTGAAGTACTATTTAATTCCTATAGGAGCTCTGAGATGACAGACCACATAGTCCTCTAAGCATAAGGATTGTTATTGGTACAGGCGATTGACTAGTAAATCTTTTTGTAATTTTCTTATTTGCTTTACCAGGTACCTGTCAAAATGATTTGTTGTTCTGAGGATCTATTTGTATGGTTCAAATGAATACTAATAAATAAATTTCCTTGCTTACATTCAGAACTATCAGTCCTTGTAATGTCAGGTGGTCGTATGTGTTTTAAGTCGCACTTTTAGAACTGTTGTTATTGCACAAGAGTTTGAGAACTTCAGCCTTTTATAACTGTATGTGTGACTTTTCTGCTGTGAAGGAAAGCCTGAGGATGGCCCAGAGGCATCTCTAGAAACTACTTCACTCTTCCTACCACTTTTTTTAAAAATTAAACCAATATTCTTGTGATATCTTAAACCAATCTTTCGTGATTTAGGGAGGGGAGAAAGAGTTCTTAAGCTGTGGATCTGAACCTCTGGGGCCAAGGAAGGAGGCCTTTTCAGGCACAGTTTTCCTTCTCTTCTATGTATCTGTAATAAGCTACTTAGCATTCCTCTATGATTTTAAAGGAGAAAGCTTTGTTCTCTCCTCTATTTTCAAATAAGTTACATAGAGCTTTCAGGAATAGCATCTTTCTCCCTTGTGTCAAAGTCTCTATGGGATGAAAGTGAAACCTTTCCAAAGAAGAGTTATTACTGAAGCATCTTATAAGTATGTCAGAACAAAAGGCAGCTTGTTCATTTCCTATTATTAGTTAGGTCTACATTAGAATCCTGTCTGCTTTCTTAGTGCCAGGAGTTTAGGCTCAGTCATGCTCATATGTGTCTACAGTGTGCGTCTCTGTCCCATCACACTCACAAAAGATACCATTTAATCTTTCTGCTTAATTAAGGAATGCAACCAAAGAAATCCAAAATTTGAATTGGAAAATGACCATGGGACCGCTTTCTGCCATCACTGTCTCATAAACTAAAAAAGCCAAAAATAAAACCCCAAACCAACATGATAGTACAGAATCATGTCCTACAATAAAATTTCTTTAAAGTAGGGCAGGTAGAGCTGATGTTTCTATTGTTTTCATTTGCTCCTGTCACCTGTCTTCCTGGGACTCCACCAGTCTCTCAAAAAACAAACAGTTCTACCTGTCAGCTTTCATCAGAAAACATAAACATATCAGAAACTAAGCTTGAAAAAAAAAAAAATTGCTTGGCTGTGATTTGTTCATTTTCACACTAGACTTGAGCTACACCTTATTACTTTCTATACATGCTGTTTTGCCATTCAGCTTGGGATTTAAAAATACGTATATATTTGAGTTTGAGTGTCACTACATATCCTGCAGTGCTGTAAATATGAAACTGAAGTAAGAGAAACTCAAGATTCTGTACAAAAGTAATGACAGCTGAGCCTCCAAAGTCCTGATTTTTCTATTTAATAGAAACCCCTGCCACCTAGTCTCCCAGAGGGAGGGAAGCAGTTTTAAAAGCATCCGTTTACATACTTCTAAGCATGGAAGTGCTGGCTTGCTTTGCTATAGTTATGTCAGCACTTCCACTGCCAACTCTTTTGTTTCCATGGATTTAACATTTGACTCTAGAAATTATTCTGGCTGGGCCTTTTAATTTAATGTTGATCTATACCCCACCCTGCCACAACCTGAAGTTAGTAAGACAGGAGCTGAGAAAAAAAAGAGAGGAAGCAGTGCTTAATAGTGTATGCTATCAGTTGCTCTTCCTCTGATTAAAAAGAAACAGAAACCCCAAATCCATTTGCACAAAGGCAGCTCCTTCTCCATAGCTCTGTGTGTGTGTGTGCCTGGTGATGGCACATGTGCTTAACTTGTGGAAAGCAGGGGCATAATGTGCCCCAGTGCGACCAGTTCTACCCCCATGATTACAGAATAGAATCTGTGCGCTGCAGAAGATCATGTTGATCCTTCTTTGTGCGCAGGAAGGTGTTTGTTTTCTTAGGACCCTCTCTCTGTGTTGTTTTACCCTCAGCTCCTCTGTGCAGCCCTCTTGGTGGTTCTTGCCCATCGGTGTGCCAGCCTGTGTTCCTCCACGTGAAATTGGTCGTGGGGGAAAGTTTGGAAAGTAGCGTTGGCAGTTACTCTGCATGAGAAGCCTTAATCTGTCTTTCATAGAGTCATAGAACAATTCAGGTTGGAAAAGACCCTTGGGATCATCGAGTCTAATTTTGTAGCAATCTTGATTTTCCCTGTGCCTGAGCAGGCATCTGTTAGCCCGGGATTCTGAGTATTTATGTGGCGCTTGCGGAGTGTGGGAGCAGAAGCCCTGCTGAGGTGGAAATCCAGTGTGTGTCTGGTGCAACGTAATAAATCACCTGTGGTATTTACAGTCCAGTTATTGAAGAAAACAAATAAACAAAACCTTTAACCTATATTATCATTGGGATATGAACTTCTTACTCTCTACACAGTTTTTACTCTGAATTTTGGCCAAGCCTCAACTGCTACAGAAATACAATATTAATACAAATGGAGTGATTAGTCCATGAAATTGTGATCAAGGTAGGTAATGAATAAGTGTCACAGAGCTTACGTGCTTCCTACGCCACTAAATGAGAAGGTTTCCAGCTACAGAGAATATTACTTAAGACAGGGAGTTAAGTGATCACAGTTTACAGCTTTTCTCTCTGTGCTGAAGGATGGTATCTTGGGTGTTTCATGGCAATGAAACAAGTATATTGGGGTGAACAGAATGGTTTGCTGAGATAAGTTTTTCCAAGCTTACAAAAGAGAAGAGGAAAAATAGGGATGTATTGTAGGAGAGAGGAAAAAAAAAAGGCAACACTAATAGAGAAAAATGGTGCCTATACTTGAGATAATTAACAAAATAGCTTTTTAGGTTAAATGAAAATGCAGTGAAGAAACAAATGCTCTAGATTCAAATTGATCCTCCTATTGATCAAATTGTTACTCCAGTAAGTGAAGGAGTCAGGACAAAAGACTTTAAAAACTACGAATTGGTTTTAAGGTTGAAGATGAAGATGAAGGGCTAAAAGCTTCAGAGCTGTTTTAAAACTGTAAAAATGAAATATTTGCTTGATCATCTAGGTGAGATAATAGTCTTCACATGAATTTCTTAATTTAAATGTTAAAAAATAAACTTTTATCTAGCTGAGTCATAATTCTTGTGAACCTTTCTACTCAAAATGCTCTTTTAAAAAGTCCACGTTTATAATGACTTCTGACACTTTGCTTACCAATACACTGAAATCAGCTGAGTGTTAGCTTTTGACTATCTATTTAAAATTTTTAAGAATTCATCTCTATTTAAAAATATTTATGTAATTACTCCCCTTCCTCTGAAAATAATGCAGGTAAATTTCTAATACATTATAAAACAAGGCCATGGTAGCTTAATCTAGGGTTATAATGTATATCCCTATGTAATTACACCAATGAAATTCAAACCAATCAGAAATTAATAAAACAATTATCAATGCATTTGTAAAGAATTACCATTAATCAACACTATGAGCTTGGAAAGCAGAATTAATTCACAGTATCTAAAATATTAACCATGTTATGTAGTTTAGATAAAAAAATGTGCACACTTGGCATTTGTTTATAATTCTGAATGGATACATTTTTTATGATCGTGTACTCGGTAAAATGAAAAAAAAAACAACCCAGGAATGAAATATAGGTGATGTAGGTTTCCATACATAAGTTAGAATATTTTTCTTACCTATTTTGCTCTCATAACCCGAATATCAAATATCTATAAATACGTGTGATATAAGTTCAGCAGCTGCATGCACTTAAATGACAAATTTAATAACAGTTTTCACTATAAAACTGAATAGCAAACAGTTCAGGAGCTCAGTGAATGTGAGTTGCTTTATGTTCTTTTTCAATATCTAAATACAGTAATCTTCACTGAAATTTTATTCAAGGCTCACATATCCACTAGTATCTCATGCTGTAGATAATGATTAGCAGCAGAATTCTAACAAGGGAAGGATTTCTTGTACTCTCTCTGAAAATGTGCGATAATTTTATTCCATCACAGTTTTGACAGAAAAGATACGAAACCTTTGTAAATCCTTTGTATTAAATAGTGTAGGAGTCATAGTCACTAGAAATTGTTAAATATTTATTCAAGAATAGCTGGTTTCCTGTTCGTGGGGGATACCTTAATATGACAGCCTGTCAGAAAGTTACTGTAACAACGACTACAATAAGATTGTGTAGCTTTTGTTTAACATTGTTATTGTCTCAAGAAAAGAGAAGAGGGCTCTGGTCACATAGTTTAACACGGCAGGCTATTATTTGTTCTAATTGCACTAAAACAAAAGTATGAAATGTTAATGGTCTGAGAGATTGTGTTTTAGATATATTTTGATTTTAGACCCAATTAAGTTTTGTGAACTTCAGCTCTGTGTTGCTGTTACATTGATTCAAATAGTAAACTAAGAAACTTTTCTTTATATAAGAACTTAGCTGCCTGAACCAGTTTTATTTTTGATATAATATTGCTTATTTGCTAAAACTGCTTACAAAGTTCTACTTCCCTAAATGTGTGTGGTAGGGGGGCGGGCAGAAGGAAGCAACAGGTGTTTTGTTATTTTAAATTTCCATCTACCCTGCACAGAAGACAATGTTCCCACAATTCTTTTTAGTCTTGCTACAACTCCATCTACCACCTTTGGTTAGGCACAAAACTTCAGTCTTACTCTAACCTTAATTTTTTTTGGCCTCTTGGATTAGACAACTGAAGACCATTATTTGCTTATGCAAAAAATTGTGGCTTTCGTTACTCCTTTCAAGGAGTTCTCGGCACATCTCTCAGTTTTTATGAAATATCTTTGGGCCTATGGTGCAGATAACACTTCTCAACTTGCCAGTGCTCTTGTAGTGGCATGCAAAATATTTGTATGAAATTTTGATTTCATGTGCTGGTACCAATTATTTTTGCTATACCTATTGGCTGCTGAAAGATTACTTGATGTGAGGGATGAGGGATCAGGTTCCTTAGGAACTGGAAAGAGTTTTCAGATAATCAGAACCCACTTAGGAGGGATAGACCAACAGAGACATGAGAGAACAACAATTTGAGTGTTTAAACTGAAAAGTCACAGAGACAATTGGTAGAGAAGAAATCATTCTTTGGGGTGACATTTCAGTTGTGGATTAAGACATTGAAAACCTGTATCCTCAGGTGAGAAGCTTGGAAATAACAAAATAGAGAATGGAAGACAAACAGATCATCATCAACAGGTTCTCAGAAAAGAATCTAGATAGTGATGCATGTGCTTTTATGTGAATGTTGTAGTTCTAATAAAGATGACTATTCCAAAAAGAAAAATCAGTAAGTTGTCCGAAGCATGGTAAAACTTTGTGGAGAGAAGGGGCACTGCAATATCAGAATAAAACACACAAGGAAAACAGAATAAACTCAATGTTAATGAGACACTCATCAGAGAGAACCTACTGCCTGATTAGATGAACTGGTTTTCTCAAAGATAACACAAAATCCGTAAAGGATGGAATTTGAGATCTGAAATGAGCCAGTTATTTACCTTCTGTTTAGGAAGCTGATTCTGGCTGTGATATGTTGACAAAGATCAGGCAGACATTTGGGGACAATAACAGAAAACTTGAGTTACTACCGTGTGTTCCCTGGGGATGTCATTCAAATGATGCCGAAGCACAGCCAGACCTTGACAAAGTCTACAAAAGATCTGCAGCCTATTCAACACACGTGTGCCATAGCCACCTTCTAAAGGACCCTGTGAATGGTACCACAAACATGGCCATGCCCACCGCTCCATGAAGAGTTTCCTCCTTACATCCCCAGTGTACAGAGGAATCCGCTCTGAGCACAGGGTGGCTTGCTGAAGTTCTTGCCCTCTCCTCTTTTCAAAGGTGTGATGGGGCACAAGCCAGAAAATGGAAGAGGGGGGGTGAAGCATGAGAAGATTCCTGTGGTTTGGTTTAGAGGTAGGTTGACTAGCCTAGGGTGGTGGAGGAGGGAGGTCTGCAGCCCCAGAATGTTGGCAGAGACCCATCTACGGGAAACAGGGCAAGGCGGACCTCTGATCTGGCCTGCTCTGCCTGCTTTTGGGTTCTTGGATAATCTGGGGTACACTTGTTTTGAGAATGGGCTCCAGCTGTTGTAACATCCTTCATGTACTTCATCTGTCTTGGTAGTGATACCATTTGAGTGTGGGCATGTAGGAAAGGCAGTCTGGAGTCCACTCGATCTGATAAAATGACAATACAGGTCAGTCTTTGCACAACTGATATTTGCAAAAGGAATGTCATAAACTGAGAAGATTTTTAGACCTCGACTGGTAATGTATGGATTGGATACATGTGATGAAAGTATCGTTGAGCAGCAGAGTTGTGGAGAGACCATAAAAGGTGATGCTATCACTGTTTATGGAGGAAGAATTATTAGGATTAATTATAAAATAAAATATGTAAGAGATTAATTATTTATTTTGGAACAACAAACATAGAAGGGACATATACATACAATATGTGCCTGTTCAGTCAAAGAGCTGTTTACATTTTTTAAAAGACAGTAATAACAGTTATATTATGTAAACGGCTCTCAAAATGTGATACAGCTAATTTCACAGATGTACGACAAAGAAAATCTCTTGGTCAGTTCATTGAGGTAAAAATTCTTAACAGCCAGAGAAAATCCAGAGGCTGGATTTTGAATTATGAAGCTGACAATGAATGAAAATGTTTCCAGTATTAAAAGATACCCCAAACTGGCAATTGTTTTTGTTTGCATGTTTATCTTGAATTCCTCATTCCCTGTGCAGGCTGAATATTGCAACATTGAGCGCTTGAGGGTAAAATGGAATCCTTATGCACACAGAAGTGATTTTGTTCTTTCTTATTTTGAAGTTGAAATAAAAGCAATGCATTACAAAAGGGGAAAGCAAATGGATTTATGAAAAGCTTGAGTTTTTACAACAGTAGGTTACATCAATTACATAGATAGACAGACTTTTTAAAAAAAGATGTAATTTGAAGGTGATAGTTTCTTTCACAATAAAAAAAACCAGGTTGTAGCTGAAATCTGTAGGGAATCTAGCTGGGAAATCTATGCTCTTTGGTATTAATGGTATCAGTTGAGGATTATAATACAAATCTGAATTAAAGGGGAGGTAGGGTTCTTCTCTGTGGATTTCAAATAAATTGTTCCAATTTTGCTTTTTAAGTGCAAAGAGAATACTAACTTTAAGGACTTAATAGGGTATGGGAGGGTAGACAGGATTTCAGATAGATCTTGGAAAATAAAATCCTTCCTATTATGCATTTGGTATAATGCCAATGAACCTTATATGTGGCTTATGATAGTAAGGTAATAACTGAATTTATTTTTTCCAGTCTTGGGGTCTTCATGTTTCCAGAAGTAGTTATAAGGAAACCAGAGTACGGTTCCACCATCTACTGCGCCCTTCATCATTACTCCTTTGGTCTGAAATGCTTAGAAAGTATCTGGTTAAGCCTGACAAGTCCAGAACAGGACTGGGGAAATTGCTAACGGCAAATGAAATAAATGCCAAGGCTTCTGATGTCTGTTCCTTGTCCCTAGAAGAAAACATTTATTTACGGGTGGAAAGACATGCCTTCTCTTGAGTGTTTGCAGGACTCTTGGAAATCTTCTTAATTATGTTAGTTTAACATGAAGTTCTGTTTCAGAAGAAAACAACAACAACTTGTCTTCCCTGTCTATCATTTGAGTAATCTGCATTCAATATGGGGAGCCTCGACACCAAAGTTTCCTGGTGCTTTGATTTCTTTCAAGAGTCCTCCAGAGCATGTAAATGTATGCTTTTCGGCACAACTGCAAGTTCTGTTAACTTTGAGCTCAAGCCTAAACCTCACTGGGAATCAGTGTGAATGTTTCTTGTCCATTCTTTGAGTTGCAGTTGTATGGATACACTTGGAGCATGTTTACTGCAGTCGGCCATGAAAAACTGCAAGTAAATGTGGGATTTTTTTAATTTTTTTTTTCCTCTCTGTGTTTGATCCGGAAGTATCCTGTCCTACAGCAATTAGAGAAAATAGGGTTCTGGCTGAAGGTATGAGAGGCTAGGCTTTACTTCCATCATGTGTTTAACAAAACTCAACACAATGAACTCACCAGAAAACTATATTTTAGTATGGGGATACCTCTCGATTTTTCTTTTGAGGACACATTCCTTGTGAAAATGATTGAACATTCATTGGGCCAAAACATGAGACAGACATAGCAAGCAAACAAGCAAATGAAGTTTTGCCTTAGGATTCCTACCTTAAACCTGACTGCTAGGCAACGGAATAAAAGCATGTCTGGTTTAAATCTCTTTGAGAGAGAGATTAGATACATAGCTGCAGGAAGAGAGTTTATTTATTTCTGTCTTTCTTCTCCTACACTTTGGGCAAGGCAGGAGTTCCTCTTTGGCAATCCACCTCGGGTACTGCAGGGTGCTGCTTGGCTTTTGAGCTTTCTCTTTTTTTCACACAGATTCCCCATTGTGCTGGTTCGAGCTAAAACAGAACCAATTCTGTTTTACTTTTCAGCTCAGTTTGAGAGGCTGCACTTTCTGAAGTTAGCAGCATGTTTTTGCAGACAGTGTCTGCTGTGAGAATTATATAATGCCTGATGTTTACAGTTACTACCAGGGATTGGTATGCAGAAAGGCTCTTGTTTATATTTGTGTGCCATGCTGGCAGTGCTGGGAAGTAAGAGGGATCACAAGCAAGTAAAAGGTTGCACCTCCAATGAGTAACAGACAGGACAGATAACCAACAAGAGTATTCTAATCTGTACATGTCATATTCAGTATAAAGCTGAGGGATCACAGGGGATTAAGGTGTCTTCTTCAACGGCCAGCATCTGAGAAGGGCTCCATCTGATCTTCTGCCTTTGATCCCAATCACGAGTTCCTGAATCCAGCTCCCGTGTCCAGCTCCCTTCTGCTGCTGAGCCTGGGGCTTCCCTGGTGCTACCTGCTCTTCAGCATCAGTGGGGTTTGCTATTAGAAAGGGAATCGGGTTTGATACTGGATTTGTATATATTTAACTATTTTCTTTATTTCCTTATCAGTACTATTTTATTAAAGCTCTTTTTTTTTCTTTTTTTTTCTTCCCAATCCATAAGTGTCTCTGCGTCATTCCTTTTCCCTTCCTGTTTGGGGAGGGAGAGGCATTACAGAGCATGTCAGCGTTCAGAGGCCTGCCCAGACATAACCCTCAGCAGATTTATTGGTGTCCGTCATGGGGCACAAACTGGACTCTGATATGTTGCCCAAATAACCTGAATTCCAGCTTGCAGAGTTAACAGAGTATCGGATCATTTGTCTGAGAGTTCCAAAGAACTGGAAAAAAACCCAGACAGCATACATCGTGTCATTGTTGAATGCAATATTATATTGTGCCCTTTTAACTTTTTGTTCAGAATTAATTGTCTTAATGCTGCCTTACCTGCCATTTGCACTGTGCTATTATTTACTTGTTATTCTGTTGTGGTTTATCCATTCTGGGTGCAAGGTAATAGCTGCTGGTGTGCTGTGGTGTTTACTACTGGTCTATGCTGTCATAAAATGGGCAGCAAGTGTACCTGCATACCTTGGATGCTGGCTGATGAATTTTCTTGTTAATTATAGTCTCAGTTTCACCTTGGGTATACTGCCTGACAAGCTGATTCCACCGTATGATTGCGAGAACTTTGAATATGGTTATTATTCTTTTTCTTTGATCACTATAATTGAATATATTTTTGGTTCTCTTGCATGTATGTGTGGTGTCTGACTGAGTGCTGGCACAAATTGTGGTGTTTATGCTGTTTTGGCAACATGCATTGTAGCTGTTCAGACCCCACAGGGCTTCATGACATAAACTGCAGCTACTCAGACCTCTTGAGTCTTTGGGAAATGCACTATACCTTCTCAAACTGGCGCAACAAGCACTGCCACCAATCCAGCAACAACAGTGAGCATTGCTGTTACTCAGCCTTCCACAGCAACCACCATATACAGCAAGACTTCAAAATACTAGCAGTGATTTTAAGCTTCTCTGTTAATCTATTTTCTGTGGGATTTTCCAGGATAACATAATGGATTTGTGTCTAAGCTGTTGAGAGAACAAGTACCGAACTACTTGTGGCATGTTTAGGCAAGTACTTCAGGGAACATATACAAGCTTTGAAAGGCTACTAATTCTCATTTTTTCTTCAAATAGAGCTCTAATTAATTGCCCAAGTCTCTGCTATTAAAAATGACATGCCAGATTCTCAGCTGGTAGAAACCAATAATACAGATTTAATACAGATAGAAACTTGGCAGTCTGGATGAATACGTTAAGTATTTTCCAAAAGCAAATTTATACTGACAGAAGTGGGATTATGGTTTTTGCTATAAAATAATTTATAATAAGGATGCAAGTTGACAAGGGAGATGCTCAACATTTTTCAAGGAGTCATTTGTCAAAATTGACCTTTTCCTTGTGAAAATATCTGCAATTATTAGTCATTCAGCTATCAAAGTCACATAAGGAAAGAAAAATTGTGCCTGTCAATCAGTATGGTTTTGCTGTAGCAAAGACTTCAGACCTCTGAGAGTCACTTTGGGTGCCACATTGTGGTTGGAAATGCACATAGGACTAAAGAGGACATGGATCAACTCTCCTGGGTCAGTGTTATTATAACATAAGTGATGGATTTCTTTCCTGCATGCTCCAAGTAAGAGACTTAAGTCTTGAAAACAACAACACCTCCTGCCTCCCCCGCCTCAAAATAAACCAAACCTTACGTTGTGTCTTTTGTCCGGGAAGGAAGCCTTTATGGAGAAATCCCTACAGAAGGCATCCAAGTCCCTTTGACCATGAAATGATGCTTGATGACAGCATTTGCACAGGACCTTGAAGCAACTGTGGCAGCTGATCCAGAGAAAGAAACCTCTGGTGCTGGAAGGCTCTAGCTCCCTTCTTCCTGCAACAACATTGTAATGAAAAAGGCTTTATTCAATTTGTTGTATGTAGTAAACCAGGTTTTGCCCTACAGCATAGGATCTGGATTTTGAAAAATCTATAATCTGTGATTTGGACTATGTGATTGGACATTGTCATCTCTGTCAGAAGTAACTGGTTAGCATATGAACTTGAAATGGTGGTAATAATATTTTGACAACACGAACTGAAAGCAAATAACTGAAATGGAGTTTACATTAAATAAAATTCTCTCCAAATGCCAGGTTATCTAAAATCCGTTATCAGCAAGACTGTAGCAAATCGTTTAAAAACCTCTATCACATAATAGCCAAGGATCAAGACTGCAAATTATAAAGCTAAGTGAACACTGTCAATACAGGAAAAAGAAAATAGAGAAATACTATCACTAATGAAACAACTTCTATGAAGCTTTAACAGGAAAGACACAGCTTAAATGAAAACATCTAAGGAGCAAAAGTGTTGGACTTGCAAATCTTTGTGCACATTTAAACTTGTACCCTTCATATACAGTGGTTCTGCATTGATTCTCTACTGTGAATATAATTAAATACATTGTTATGCAGAAGGTATTGCACTCAACATGAGATAAATCTAGTGGTAACTAAATCACCTGGATTTTAGTGATTGCTTAGAGACTAATTTTTATTACCTGATTTCTTACAGTGCAAGCAAGCAAGGGAAAGTGCCAATTGGTGTACATATGTGTACACATATATTATATCTATGTCTAATAAATTCACTCTAAGTCAAATGACTGTGAATGACTATGACTGGCAAAAAAGGAGATGGAGAATGGGAATAAAGGGGGGAAATGGTTTAAGAAAAGGTTATATATCTGACACCTCTACAGCTACAATGAGAAGGAGGACAGCTGTGTTTAAATGCCTATGCTTGTTTCAGGGACCAATAATGACTGCAATTAGAAACAAAGAAAATCCTAGAGGGTTTTTAAGGTAAGATGAAATAAGGTAGCAACTGTTATAAGTGGGAAGATTCATAAGGAAAAAAACCCCAAAGACATCAGGGAAAAATCCATAGCTGATACCATGTGAAGGATAATGTGAGACAGTTTTTATAGTATATTAGACACAAAATGAATCTTAGGCTTGGTATGAGCAATGTAATAGGTGGAGATGGTAAAATTGTTAACAGTGATGTAGGAAATGCAGAAGTGCTGAATACATTTTCCTCTCTTAACTTGGAAGAATGCAAATAATACACTCATATAAAGCACTTTCTAACCCATTAGTAACTGGAAAGGATAAAACAAACTACAGCCCAACCTTTTACAATCTACGGGTCCCAATAATTCCCAGTCAAGAGTCTTGAAATAGTGTGGCAGGTACATCTGTGGCCTACCAGTGGTAATTAATAATGCTAAAGCTATCTATAATGTAGGATGCCAAAAGAATGAGACTACTGTGCTATTGCTCAAAGAAGGCAAGTAGAAAACTGGGCTGTCTAGTCTGATAGTACTAACAGGCAACATAAGCAAAAAGTGACACAACATTGGAATTTTAAACGTGAGAATGAAAGAATGCTTATGTAGTCAGTAAGAAGGGATATGACTTTATGGAAATCAGGACCTTTGAAGCACATCTGATTCTATATTTTACAGATTTGTGCACTGTGTTGATAAAATTAGCTCTCGATACTCTGTTGTGCATTTGACAGTGCTGGGTAACTGTTTCAGAATAAGATGATATACCTTAAAGGAAAAACTAGAAGGAGATTGAGATGGTGCTGACATGACCTGACACAGGGAAGACAGTGAAGAGTCAGCATTGCATTGTTGAGTTTGTAGTGGGGTTTAATGATAAAAAACAGCTTCAGGGACAATCTGGAGGAAAATATTAAGCCATTTTAATGAAAATTTGAAGACAAAAAAGTACTTGACAGTACTGCCAAGAGCAGGATCAGTATTGAGCTGGTTGCATCCAAATGCAAACCTGTATTCATAGAGCCTTCCTTTTTTTTTTTTTTTCTGTTATCTGTGGAATGATGAACTACTAAATAGCAACTCTGGAAGCATTTTGGCAGGGTGATCTACAAGCTTTTTAACATGAGCTCCATGTATGTTGTCATGACTCGAAAGCATAAAAGGGAATAGAAACCAGGGGAAATGTTACAATTATATATGGGATTGAAGAATGCCACAGAATCACAGAATTGTTGAGACTAGAAGAGACCTCTGAGATCAAAAGTCCAGCCTATGTCCCAACACCACCACACTGGCCAGACCATGGCACTAAAGGCCACATCCAGCCTTTCCTTAAACACCCCCAGGGACGGTGACTCCACCACTTCCCTGGGCAGTGCATCCCAGTGCCTGATCACCCTCTCACTGAGGAAGTGTTTCCTGAGATCCAACCTAAACCTTCCCTGGTTGCACGGGAGATGAGCCTGACACTCACCTGACTACAGCCTCCCTTCAGGTACTTGTAGAGAGTGACAAGGTCCTCCCTGAGTCTCCTCCAGGGAGAGGAGAACAACCCCAGCTCCCTGACATGACAAAAAAGATGAGCAAGAATACAAATAAAAATTGGAAAAATATTTTAATAGTGATATCAGTTCAACCCTGGAAGAAGATTGGTATGTTATATATTTTGATGTGTCAGCAGAACAAGATGGTATGTCTTTCCTCAAAAGATATCTCACCTAAACAAGACTCAGGCTGACTGCTGATTTAACTAGCTGGATTGAATGGCTTCCGTCTCTTAAGAAGTCACAGCGCAGGTTTATTCCAGTTTCCAACTGCTGAATGTACCAATAAGTTACTTGTTTTTATAAGGATTTTTAAATGCTGTAGGCATCAGTTTTCCAGCATTATTGTGGAGGCAAAGATGACCTTTAACTTCAAGATACTGAACCTCAACTTAAAAACATTTGTATAATACTTAAGCAACAGAAGAAATACTGGAAAAAATG
Organism: Trogon surrucura; assembly: GCA_020746105.1. Taxonomy (NCBI): domain Eukaryota; kingdom Metazoa; phylum Chordata; class Aves; order Trogoniformes; family Trogonidae; genus Trogon; species Trogon surrucura. Next base: position 43,302,617 of record CM036620.1, read on the forward strand.
TTTGGAGGAGGATTCAAAAAAACTAATGGAATAAAAATCAGGGAATATGCACTAAAAATTCAGTACAAGATCACAGTTATCTGAAGTATGGAAAAAAAGGTGCAATGTGCTGGAAGAATAAAATCACAGCGTGTGATAGGCCCCAAGCCTACTTTATCGCTAAGAACATCCCTGTGAAAAAACTAATGTGCTGTGTAATGGCCATAACTGTATTAAGAGCTGCAAGGAGAGCTAAAAATATCTCTTCTCTTTGAATTGCTCTGTAGCATGGGAGATGTCACCTTGAAGGTGGGAAGAAAACAGCTATTTACTTTCTAGAAGAGCAGGAAATACGTCTTTGCAGCAGCTGTGCGTAGTGGGCATTTCCCAATTAAGCCCAATGTAGTTAAGGTGTAAGGGCTTTCAATAGTTTTGCTGCCGACAATTCCTAACGGCCTTATTCACTTTTATTTTTAATGGTTTGCCAAACTGAATATCTGTTCTCAAGTGGTTAGTGCTTGTAACTAACAGTGATTACAGTACAGGGTCAGGCTCAAGAGCGGCAGTGGAAACGCAATACAATTCTGTATGTAACAATCTCTTCTTGCCCTACCATATGTACCAACAGCCCTCAGAAGGGTTTTTTCTTCCTTCGTACGTATGCCTTCCTGTCTCTTAGAAAATCACTGCTGGGTATCACTTATGCAGAGCTAGGGCTCAAATGGGAATAAATGATAGGGAATTGCCATTGCTAACCGGATATGGTGCTGGAAATAGTTTGAAAGGAAAAGATGCACTGGGGGACCCTCCTCCCCTGGGGAGTTTCTTCCTCTTCTGGGAGTTTGCAGAAATGCCTCTAAGTATAAAGGAAAGTGGAAAAAAAGCATTACTTGTATAATTACCGATTCACTTTGATCTCCACTAAATAATTTCCTTTTTTTACAGTCTCAATATTTTGTGTTTGTCTATTTTCTGGCATTTCAGAATAAGAAGACTTTCTCCTCATTTGATTTCTGAAGTGATGGGTAATGAGTCTGTCAGTGGCACTGAAGCTAAAATACATTTGCAGTATATATAAATTTGGCTAGCTGTGCTTGAATTAAGTTTTAATAAAATGTAAATTTAGAAATAGTTTCCCTTTGGATATTATCAGCAGTTGGAATAAGATAATTAAATTAAATGACCATGTACTCCCTTAAGGAAGCTGCAGTTTCCTTTCAATCAGTTTCTTAGATACCATGACTTTATAACAAAGCAATTATTACAATATATAAAAATGGATTTATTTCTAGATAGCGTTTTAAATAAAATATTTCAAGTCTCAATTAAACTAATAGCAAAGTGATATTTCTGAAGAACTTGAACTTAAGAAAGCATATTTCTGCTGTGGTTGTATCTGCTTTGGCAGTTGGAGGTTTTACTTGGAGAAGTCTTCACGTTAGGAGCCGTTTGCTCAAGTTGAAGTTTTCTTGCTCAGATACGTAGGAGGTTTGCTCATTTCCTGAAGGCTTACATTACTTACTTACTGCAAAAGTCTAATAAGCTAATGACCTTGCCATAAGCTTCCTCACTGAAAACTGACATTTATATTTGTATGGTTAAATAAAACATGTAATGAGGGAAAACTCAAAAAAGATTTGATTATAATTCAAAGAAACATATCATAGATTTTATCATCTTTACTGACAATCAGAACCGATGTGTAATGATGATGTCAGCTACAATGTCTGTTAATTTGATCTCCTTTCACATTAGGCTAGATGATTCAGAACTATTGTAACAAAATGAAATAACAATCTACATATTTCAGAGGGGTAGATCAGAAATGTAACTGCACTTGGTTATGTTATCAAACCGTGATGTTGACTGTTAAAACCATCAGGGAGTTCCTCAGCAGTATATGAGTGTCTGAAGTAGATTGTAGGCAATAATAACGTAACACTGAAGTGGTGTGGCATCCTTAGGCACCAACGGAAACATCTGCTCCTTTCAGTTAACTTTACTTTTTAAGATACTGGTTTTTTTTGTACTGTAACATGTGGGTTTTTTTTTAAAAAAAATATTATTGATAGGCTTCCAAGTAGGCATATTAAACATACAGGGTAAAAAGGCTTTGAAGCATGTTCCATTCAGCTGTTTGTTTTTAAATTAGCGTGTGCCATGTAAACAGCTGATGAGAGGGTTTATGGCATAAAGAGAGGTGATTAGGTGAGCAGAGGGTACTGAACCCAAGAAAATGGGCAGCCTTCTCTGATCAATCTCCATCAAACAATGAAGAATAACAAGATAAAATGTTATAGCTCTGTCCATCACTGTGGATCATACTCAACACATTTTGAAAGGTTCTGTCGAGTTTTCAAGAAGTTTGTGTTTTCTGCTGGGATTTTTATTGCACAGGGTATTGTACTGTATAAGTACAAGGTTGTTATTGCTAGGAATAGGTCTCACTCTGTATTGACTTCACAAGGCTTCAGGGGTAAGGTTTGTCAGGCTTACTTTTTCTAAACTTTCCTTGCCCCATTTGGAGTTTTGGGTTTGGTTTTGGGGTTTTTTTTTTGGTTTAACTGGAGCAGCACTTTGTCTAATGGTCCACTGGTTGTGTCTGTTCCGTTTTACTTCTGATTATTTTGCGGAATAATTATATCAGTAGCAGTCATGAATACTTATATTCTGGAGAATGAATAATTTGTGGCTCCAACCTATGGATAGAGTATAGAGGAACAGGAGAATGAGATAGCAGCAGAGGCCCCGAAAGTGGGGACATGGGGTGCTCTGTATGGTGCCAGTGTACAGGAATGAGATGGTAAGAGAGTAAGATGGAGACTGGCTGATGCTGGTGGTCTATAAATAACTCACTGGGAAACAGTAAAAGCCAATCTGGGAGCTAGGGAGAACTGTTTTTAGGGTAACAAAGATAAAAACCTACAGGTATCTAACACATATGTAATGTGTGATGTATAGTAACTTTGGAAGTAGGGTCAGAGAAGAAAGAACAGATGTAGGTTATGTAAGCAGATGTGGAAAAACCCAGGTTCATTCTAGAGTGAGAAGAAAGAAACCATAAACATCATACTCCTCCCAGAAGTATGTATCATTAGAGAGTCAGTGTACACCATTTTTAATTGTATTATTGTAATCCTCTAAAACTTGTAGAAGTGGCACTTCAGTCTAGAAGGGTCCCTTCGGAGAGCCGGCCAAGATAACAATCATCACACCAATATGGCTACAGATCGTCCTCCCTTTATTGCTCCGGACAGCTCAATATATACAGTTCAGCAGTGTCCCCGCGCCTGCCCCTTAACAGAGTTGGTCGGTTACAGGTTTACACGCGCCAGCGTTTTATTGGGTAGTGCCATTCCACTATGCAAGCGGCTATCACCCCCCCTTCTCCCCCTGGGGCCAGCACCTCCTGCCAAGCATCTCGCAAAGCTCTCACAAAACAGATAAAACCTCCTCCTCCCTGTGTTCCAAGGCAGCTTCAAGGACAGAGCCTCTGTTTAGGCCTAAGCTGGGTTGTCCACGTCCTTAAAGTAATACCGCGCCTCTGCTCCACAAGAAATTCCTCTACACTTCAGGACATGGTTATTGGTCATGGTAGTGTTGGGTTGACAGTTGGATTTGATGATCTTAGACGTCTTTTCCACCCTTAATGATTCTTTGATTGATTATTAAGACTTTATCTGTAAAAGTGATCTTTTTTATGTAATTTGATCTGAACCGACTTTTTATCAGACAGTTAAGATTTCTATAATTTTAACAATTAAAAATTAAATTCTTGGCATTATATTTAAGGTGTGTTTCCTTTCCACTCATTACAAGATTTAGAGAATAATAGTATGTGTGCATGGCATGATGTAAAGATCTTCTAGTAGCAGAACAAATTTGATAAAAATTCTTAAGTGTAATGCCATGTCAAAGCCTAATATGTTTAAGTACAATGCTGGTACTAGCATTAAGCTCTAGCATGGGTGTATCTATGCTGTACTCCAGTGCATGGGATACCTAAATCTTTTATCTTCAGTATTAGTCTAGCGTGCTTAGAGAAAAGCATAGAACTGCAGGAAACGAGCTGAAAATGTGTACTCCTGGGATTAGGACTACAAAAAACCATATACACATTGTATAGCATCCTGAAAACTGTGGAATTGGTGGAAATTTTCTGTACAGACTGCTGTACTTTTATCTGATATTGCTACCTAAAATGCAGCTCACTCCAGGAATGCATAGTGGGGGCGGGAGGGGGTAGTAGCATAGTTCTCACTTTTTTACATTGGTCTGATTTTTTTTTGACTCTTCTCTGAGATTGCCAATAATGGCTGGCTACTGTGGTGGTAGACTTGGTAATGGAAACCCAAGTATCACAGCATTTCATATAGGCCTAAAAATATCAAGGACAGATATATAAAATGACAGACAGAGAAATATAAAAATGCAGGGCTCTAAATTAGCATGGCATATTGTGACACTGTTCAGAAGAAAAGTTTTAACTCTTTAGTCCGGTGTGGTAGGGCATTTAACTCCAAATAAAAGTACCTTTAAAATGCGATTAGTTTTTCTTTTTAAATCTTCTTTCACTTATACACTGTCACTAACAGTCAGCATCAAGAAACACGGGAGTTTGAATGAGTGACAAGTGGCAGTGCTGGAGAGCTGGAACTAAGGGACTGTGGTTTCGTGCAGGTTTGTGTCTTATAGCCGAGTCCTACCCCTGCCTGCAGGTTTTCTTGTGAAAGGAACTTAGTGATGAACAAGATCCTCAGTAAGGGATACTACAGCCTTTTTTTTTTCTACAGAAGTCACTTATTTTTAAGAAATTTGCATAGACTTTGTATGTAACATAGTGATCACATAACCCTCTCTCCTTCTCATGCTTGCCTGAAACCAGCCAGTGGACTAAAAAGTTTCTGCGGTGTAACACAAAGCCACATAAACACACATGCAGGTACTATCTTCACGCAAGCCTGGTTTCCCTAAGAAACTCATTCTTCCTAGGGGCTAAAATTAGTTTGGACTTGCTTTGAGAAACATTATTATAAAACTTTTAGTAACTCCCTGCACTTGGTTTCTTAGTGAAAAGTTTTTTTCTGCAGCAAATAGGGCATACATTTAGGGAGGAAAGCAGCTCAAAGATCAGTCACATCCCAAGTGCATCAAGTGTTATTAAGAGCAATTTATATTTTCAAGCAGTGATATCCAGTCTTTCGTTTGCTGTAGGATATGTAAATCAGTAAGTGATGTAGTACTCTGATGCGAGTAGTTGTGCGGGTACTAACAGCGTATGAGAGTGCATGCACATATCCACATCAAAAAGGTAGCACAGAGAAAGCTACGTGAGTTTCTGTGGTGAACCGTAGTTTGGCCACTCTTCTCTAAACTTCTTTTATTGATGGCTGATTTAAACCTTCTGTATCTTTACTAAGATTTTCTCTCAAGGTTTCATGTCTTGCCCATTACCCTTCTTATTTTATTTTTATTTGTATATATCATTCTGTCTAGTATCTGTACAGATTTTTACTTGTAGGTGACAAGTCTTTTATTTGTATTACTTCCCTCAGGGGATGAAGAACTTGACTTTTTTATTGCTGTCTCTCTAACCATAATACTTTCCTTTTTCCACAAATTTGTTCAAAGTCAGAAACCTCCTACAGTTCAAGTATACGCTGATGAGTGTCCAAAGCGTTAATATTCCTGTGCATATTGGACCATTATGCAATTTTCAGATGTAATTTCAATTTTACAGTTAGAATTTTCATTCATAAGAAAAGCCTTTAGCTCTCATGGTTGAGTGGATAACCTTCACAGGTGGGCTGAACTGCAGAGTGGCTGTGCCTAGTTCTGAAAAGAGAGTGCAAAAGATACATACAGATATATATGTATAGGTGTATTTCCCTTACTTTATGAGAGTTGAGGAAAAGGAAAAAATGCAAGAAGGAAATTCTTAAAGAATCTTCATCATTTTCTTTCTCCTGAAACTCAGCAGGTATCTTTTCAGAGTTGAAGCTGTGGAAGGAAAGCATGATTTTTTTAAAAATATGTATCTACATTCCTGATTATTGCACAGGCCTGTAAGAATTCCTGTGGTAAAGCCAGATGGGTTTATCACTGGTAGTTCTGCTACAAGTTCTTTTTTAACTGGACTACAAGCAGTTAACTCTTGAAGAAATGCTGTCAGCTGTGGTTAAGTTTTAAAAGCTGCATATATGCAAAAATATATTTATTGCATGAATTGGTCTCTCCACCAGTGACTTGTAGTTTACACCTAGCAGTATCCTGTAGTATAAATTTATGTAAACTAAGCAAAAGTGGTCTGCAATATTGCATAGGCACTTTAAATCTTTTAAAGTACTACCCATAATGAGCTGAAATCTTGGTTGGTCTGTGTTCTGCTTTGTGACTGCTTTTAGTTGAGTCTTTGTGATAATGTTCTATCTCTAGTCTCATCATTATCATGTACTCTGTGCAATAAATTGCAAGAACAATTTATCAGTCCATAAACTAAACCAATTAAAAATTAATTAATTTGTTCTGCTTCTCAGTATTTTCTCAACAGTATTGGCATTAATTTTACACAGCTTTTAAATTACACAAGAGCCAGGCTTAAATTTACAATGTATACAAAAGTAAGGAGCGATTGTCACATCTCTTCAATCTCTGTTACACAATTTAATCAAACTTGGAAGCAGTTTTGTGCCAGGGTCCTGAATTTCCTCCTTCCAAACAAATCAGACTTTCTGGAAACATCATTTGGTTTAAGTGCACTGAATGCAGTTTCTCCTGATGTTCAAGCTGGTGTCTTTCATTCAGCCTCTGGCTGTGCGAACTTCTAAGCACAATCTGTAATGTTTAGAAACTCCCTACCTACATTGGAATAGAGTCTGTGGGCCCTGAATTAGATGAGGGGCCCACAATGCAGGTGTTGTGTGCGCACAACTGCTGCTTCTAGGAATTCACAATCCAAAACCAAGTGCTTGGCCCACTGGCTTGCCCACTGCACTTGTGCTGCATACAAAAACAGGTGGGGAAAAAATGAAATTATTATTTCTGTTAATAGTGACAGGACTCAAACACAGAAGATTTCACTGTTTCAACAGTGCTAAGTTAGGCTCGCACTTCCTTTTAAGTAAACACTTGATCTAATTCCTGTTTTGTAAGCTCATACAAGTATGTTCTCAAAATCAAAATGAATGAAGTAATTCACAAGCTCTAATGCTTTTCAGAATTCTCTTCTTTTCAGTAATAAACCTTTCTATATAAACCCCAAGTAAATCATGAGCTTAAAGTATACTTAAAACTGCACAGCGAAGCTGGGACCTGAATGGTTTATTTATGAGCTATACATGAGCCATGAACTGACTTTAATTTCTACGATAGCTAATTTAGCCTTTACCATTAAAACCTCTCCAACAATGAAAAACTACATATATGAGTTAAATTAATGTGTGAAAATTCTCTTATTTTGTATTGAAAAGTAATGCAAGAAAATCAATCGCACAAAATGATCCTAGAGAGACTGAAATCCCAGTCTAAAGTACATCTGTCATTCAAGCTCTTCTGAGGCACAGAATTTTTTTTTTCATTTAATATGGAGGCTTCATATTTACTATTTTACCTTTGTTTATGAATCCACCTATGAACTTGAGTATATGAAACCATTTTCGCTGCTATGGACTAGCTCGCATGTTAGTGGGTTAATAAGTGTCGCTCTTTCAGGTATCTTCATGTCTCTGGTGTCTCTCCTGTGGGTATTAAGATTTTACACATCCTCTTCATTCCATTCCTCAACACAGGCGCAGCATTATGTGTCCTCCAGCCCTCTGGTACTCCTTGCCCTTAGTGTGCTATTAAATTTGGCCGATAGTTTTCCCATTTCTCTGCCTGCCTTCTGCAGAACTCTAAACGTAATTCCTCTGAGCCTGGAGCTCTCACTGCTTTGTATAGCTCTAATTGCCTAATTACCTGTTCAGTGCACAATGGGGAAGAATTTTAACGTTTTCCTTCCTTCATTTGGATATTGGTTTCTGTCTGGTTTTACTCTTTTTTTTCTTTCTTCAGTCGTGTTAACCTTCTCAATCTCCAATACCAGAATACCCCATTCCTTCCCTTTCTCTGTTTGCTTTTCATAACGGTGTAAACTGAAGAATTTTTTTACTGTATATCTTGATTCGTCCTGTTATCTTTATTTTATTAGCTGCTTTGCTGCAAGCAGCCTTACTAATTTTCTACACTCTAACACTTTTCTATGCATTAATCATTATTTTCGTTCCCTGAGCCTTTAGGTGGTCAATAAAGAATATATTTTTCTTTGAACACTCAGTTTTATAATGTGTATTTTTACTAAGTAGTGTTATTATGCATGCATCATTTGTCTTTACTAAGTGTATCTTGTACCTATCAAGTTGGCTAAAGGAAGTTTTATTTTTATTCTATTTTTACTTTGATTACAAGCACAGCAATATTACCTCCTTTCACAAATTCTCTTTTACCTTTATGTCTTCAAACATATCCTCTGTGTTACTTCATGCCAAGAAAACCACTTTGGTGTTATTTATTTGCAGAGTTGAATGTGAACGCTACTTGGTATTATATGTGTTCATTTGCCCATTCTCCCAGTCTCATTACCACACTTAATGTACTCCAGGCTTTACCTCAGTAATAAAAATCTCCCTTTTCTTATTAGTACTTTGGCCTTTTTATACTTTTCTTTTATTTGCTCAGTCAGTTTATAGTCTACTTGCCCTTTCTCTGTCGAGGAATTATAATAGGTTTCTGTAACTACAATAGTTTGCACTTTGAGACATCTACAATCTCAGTCCATAAAGACTTAAACTGATGTAAGTTTCACCTGATCCTAATAACCAATAGCGGTAAGTAGATATAATAAAGATACATACAGCTAGCCAAATACATGTCTTCTACTGTTTGCATTACACCTTTATGCCAGATGATGCTCAGTGATATGAATGCTATGGTAACGTCAGATAAACTTGCTTCACAGTTGATTCAAACCTGAAAACTCCCACACTGCAATGCATTCTGATGCCAAGGATATAGGTGCTGACTTACTCCCCATTGTTCTTTGGAAAATGCTATTCTAATCACTCTAAAAGGGGTAGAAGAGAATTTGCATTTAGTTTGGTGCAGAGATCCATCTAATGAGGAAAAGAAAAACTCTAAAGAAGCAGTCTTGTGTCAGAAAGACTGTGATATTTCAAAGAGCATTAAAGATGTGTGTAGATACTCAGTATTGCTCTTTGGTATTACACAGCTGAAGTTTGAGATCACTGTATCAGTCTCTCATGTGAGCACTGTTATTAATTCCAATACATGTTCAGTAATGCTGCTGAAAAACTACTTTGTTTCATATTTCTGCTGAATTTATTTTGTACTATCTCTGGGAGATGTATTCCATCGAGTTTTTGTGTTAACTTTGCTGCAAAAAATGTTCTGCTATAGGATTTACTAATTTCTAGATTGTAGGGCTTTCTGCAGTATTATTTCAAAGCCCTTTCTGCTGAAAATTCAAAATGTTGATTTTTAACAGCATTTCTTTTGTACGGGTGAAGTTGTCATGAAATGTGAAACAAGTGCCATAATAAACAATATTTAATAGGAGCACTTGTGACATTCTTTTCTGTGAAAAACAAATTAAGAAAAATATTCATGTTAGAAATATTTTCACTAGGCTGATTTTTCTCAAAATGCAGGACATGCAGAGACTTTTTCCAACTCTGTGTAGTAATATACCTCAGACAATGGTTAGTTGTTTATTTTCTCTCTCCAGCATTATTTCTTAGACTAACCAGTTATAGGAATCATCACTTTCCGCTTTCCAAATGGAGCATAAAGCTCCATCCCTTTAGAGACAAACATTCAGTATTTTGCCTCTGAAACAGGATCCTGTTTCCATTTCACCCCTTTCAAAGTATGCATATGTTCATTGATGATGCTTTCTTTGGTGTGGATCACACATCATTTACTTATGTCTCCAATATATTCCTGGCAGCAGTATTTCCCTCCTCACCCTCTGTTTCTCCCCCCGCTTTTCTTTTTTTTTTTAAAAAAAAGGATAGTCTTTCTATGCTGACAATTCTGTTTTTAACATCCTGTGAAAAACAGTATTTATCTTCAGCACATCAGTGTTGTGCCATGGTTTGACATCTCACTGCCTGATTTAAAGATACTTGAATATTTTATTTCCTATGCAGTTTCAGCCCAGTATATCCTATTTTACTTTTAATAAAAAAAAAAAGTTGTTTACTGTATTTTTTAATTCCTATTTTCATTTGAGCATACTTGCTAGTCTTTAAACATTAGGATCATTGGTTCTATTACTTTGTAGATTTTATGTGCCCTTCGTGGAAGTGAACTAAAACCACCTCTTATGATGTTAACTGCTATTTACAAGGTGTAATTTTTGGTGTCAGGTGAGCTCATAATGGCAGAACTAACCTTGCCTGCTGAAATGTTTTCTGATGTAGCAGACCATGCACCGTGCAGATGGTGGAATGAGGGAAACAGACAGTATTCTCAAGAGACGCTAGAGTATGTCCGTAAAGTGCGATTCACTGCTGTGAAAAAATCCCGGAGCTGAATGAGATGGTTTTGGAGCTGGAAGCATAATGTCATGTGTAAGGTAATTGAGGACCCACGCTTGGCACTACTGGATGTCATGTGGATATATTAGTACTCTTGGCACTAATTCAGTCATCTCTAACAACAGCACTGCTATGAAACATCTGTTCTTAATTTCCTATCCATCTCTAATCTGTGGGATTAATGCTCTGTGCTTGAAGAACTACCCTGCAGGCTGTGTTCCATATACTTGGGAGGGTAATCTGGATTTGGGCAAGTGGGCATGTGGTTTAGAAGAGTTTAAATGACAGTTAGGGGAAACATTTTCCTCCATGAAAAACTGCCAGCTAGAGCTGATGTGTCCCTGTCCCACTGCAGCTCCTTCTTGCAGCTGCTGGACAAGCCAAAACCCAGACCTTTGCCTGCAGGAAGCTTTTCCTGAGCCAGTGGGACTTGGCTGCCCAACCAAGGCTGAGGTTCAGAATTTCCTTCTAACTGTCAGTTGTGCAGATTTAACCCTAGTGGTTCAGACAAACTTTTTTTTTTTTTTTGCTTTTACTCAATCACCTTTACTAAATTCCTGGAGTTGGAGGGCACCTGGTAACACTGGTGTGTGGAATGGGTCAATGTAGTGATTGCAAACGCAATACCGGAGTAATTCTCTACTTCTTGTTTCCACAAACTGAGGAAGTAGTTGCATCATCTCTGAGTGTAAATAATTATCAGTGAAACATTTACCAGGTAATTTGTGTCAATACATTTTAGCCTGGGGCTCTGCGGACAACATATTGCTCCCTTTTTTTCATGCAGTGTGTAATCTATTAACTAAGCTAATGTGGTTGATTTGCATTCTAATATTTTCAAAACAATGGGATAATCATTAGTATGAGCATCTAATGGTAGTACACATTTTGATTATATATGGTAATATTTTGACTAAAATTTATTTTCAGTATACATGGACAAGAGTTGGATACCAGAAATCAAGTGAGGTAACCGTTCTTTTCAATATACTGTTAATGAATCACTGTATCTTTCTGAAATCAATGGAGTGTCTTCATTACACACTAGAGGAGGGTCTACCGTACAAGCCCTTTCTTCAGCTGCTTTCTTTGAGATCAGCCATCTGCTTCAGACTGAAGATGTCAGAAACAATTACTATGCTGCAGCAAAGTGTTTTCTTAAGTACTCCAGATTTATTTTTGTTACAGCTAATCATAAAAAGAAATGTGCACCAGCTAAATCAAATACAGAGGCAATAAGTATTTTGAAGTGTTAGATAATATTTTGAAGTTGACATTTACATTGTGTTTGTGGGTACCCACATATTGTAAACCATTACAATCTATACACACACAAACTGCACAAGATACGAAAGCATAAAAATATTTTTCTTTCATGGAACTCCTGACATAAGAAAAATACTTCACATTCACTATAATAGCTTATAGAGCAAGGGACTGTAATTTAGTTTATGCTCTGTCTTACACTTTATTCAGTATATGAAGAAATATGTGTTCTCAAGTCATAGGTAAGAAAGAGAACTGGCATATCGTAACAGATCCTTGGCTTCAGATTCAGTGCTGTGGATACTGCCATTTGTAGTGTTGTCCTTGAGCTCAGTTGCTGACCAAAGGGGCCAAGCCTGGCATCTTCTGGACACTGTTTTGTCCTAAACGGAGTGTTTAGTAGTCTGCATGACAGGCGTAGGCACAGCACAAACCAAAAGGAGAATGGTAGTTATTTTACTTTCTAATACTTTTATCCCCATCACATGTGTTCATGTTTCAGAATATGAAACAGATTAAAATGTACTATGAATATTAGTCCCTGAAGTTTCAGGTGTTCATACCATTCAAAGTAGCAAATTATAATGATACTTTTTTAATATCTAACTGTTCTTTGATTAGGTAGGATAACTGCTGTTGACCAGTAGCTGTGTAACAATAGCTGAACAATAGCTGTGTTCTCAGTGGCGACAACCTCCCATGTTGTGCTGACTTTGTTTTCCCATTCTAGCACTTCATTACCTTGTTCCAAACCCCCTTCTGTGGGCAGGGGCAACTTCTGCTAGATTAGGTTGCTCAAAGCCCCATCCAACCTGGCCTTGAACACTTCTAGAAGTGTCCACAGCTTCTCTCGACGACCTGTTCCAGTATCTCACCACTCTCACAGTAAAGAATTGCTTTGTAATATCTAATCTAAATCTACCGTCTTTCAGTTTGAAACCATTACCGCTTGTGCTATCACTACACTCCCTGATAAGGAGTCCCTTCCCATCTTTCCTCTAGGCCCCCTTTAAGTACTGTAAGGCTGCTGTAAATTCTGCCTGGACTCTTCTCTTCTCTATGCTGAACAACCTATATTTTCTCAGCCTGTTGTCACAGGGGAGGTGCTCCAGCCCTATAATCATCTTCACAGTCCTCCTTTAGACCTGCTCCAACGGGTCCGTGTTTTTGTTATGCTGCGAGCCCCAGAACTGAACGCAGTACTCCTGGTGAAGTCTCATGAAAGCAGAGTAGAGGAGGAGAATTGCCTCCCTTGACCTGCTGGCCACACTTTTCTTTACGTAGCCCAGGATGCAATAGGCTTTCTGAGCTGTGAGCACATGTTGCTGGCTCATACTCAATTTTTCAACCAGCTCTATCCCCAAGTCCTTCTCTGTAGAGCTGCTCTCAATCCACTCATTGCCCAGTTTGTGTTTGTGCTTGGGATTGCCCTGACTCAGGTGCAGGATCTTACACTTGACGTTGCTGAACTTCTTGATGTTTGTGTGGGCCCACCTTTCAAACATGCCAAGGTCCCTCTGGATGGCATCCCTTCCCTCCAGCGTGTCAACTGCTTTACAGAGCTTGGTGTCGTCAGCGAACTTGCTAAGGGTGCACTGAACCTCACTGTCCATGTTGCCAACGAAGATGTTAAACAGCACCAGCTCCAATACTGACCCCTGAGGAACACCACTCGTCACCAGTCTCCACTTGGACATTGAGCCATTGACTGCAGCTCTCTGAGTGTCACCATCCAGCCAATTCATGATTCACTGAATGGTCCATCCATCAAATCCATGTCTCTCCAATTTAGAGACAAGAATGTTATGTGGGGCAGTATTGAATGCTTTGCCTGAGTCCAGAAAGATGGTGTCAGTTGCTCTTTCTTTATCTACTGACTCTGTAACCCCATTGTAGAAGGCCACCAAATTTTTCAGGCATGATTTACCTGTTGGCTGTCACTATTTTCCATGTGCCTTAGCATAGTTTCCAGGAGGATCTGCTGTATGATCTTACTGGGCACAGTGGTTAGACTGACTGGCATGAAGTTCCCCAGGTCCTGTTTAAAAATAGGTTTTTCCTTTTCCAGTCAGTGGGAACTTCACTAGACTGCCATGATTTCTCAAATATGAAGGATAGTGGCCTAGTAACTTCATCAGGTCCCATGGACTTGGGCACCTTCAGGTTCCTTGGACTTCAGCATTGGTCAGAGTTACATTCAATACACGAAAGAAACTGCAAAGCTGAGCTGGTTTGTGTGACTCACAGAATAATCCACAATTTTCTAAGAATGTTTAATTCTTTAGCTGTTAGTCTTCATTGAAGTGGTTGGACACAATTCTCTACGTCATCAAAATTTTGTTTGGCAGAGTATCAATTCCTGTCTTTTCCAGAGATTTGCCTATCCTCCCTCCCTCTCCTTCCTTCTCTTTCCATCTTTGAGTTGATACCTAAAAAACAGTGTTAGCTTCTGATAGGATAAATGGTCACAGAATTTTTGAAAGCCAGTCTTATTTTCAGCATGGTTCCTTTATAAACAGCAATATTTTTGCTTTTTTTTTTTTTTTTAATGTGTCCTCAAGTAAATCATCAAGGTCTATTAGAAGTAGATGACTGGCTGAGAGGTGGAAATATCAATCTGATCAGTAGTCAGTGGTTCTCAAATATTTTAATTTTAAGCAAGGCTTCTGCATCTCTTTGGTCAAGTTCCAGGTCTGCTTCAGTAAATTCAGAAAAATTCAGTTATATCCTTGCTCATATTTCTCAGAAACGTTTTGGACCTCTCTGCTCAAGTAGTACACATTGAACCGTAAGATCAATTGTCTTTTTCTTATTATCTTTATTCACATGTTCAATCATTTGATCTTCCTAAGATGTCTAGAGATCCATTCTGAGTCTCCATTTTTAAGATGGATGTGGTTATCTGGGAAATGCATCATTTATACATTTAGGAGACAGTTAAATAGCGTGCATGGTTCAAGCCTATGTGAACAAAAGTCCAGGGAGTCATAGCGTGGTTGAAATTCAGGTGTAGCATCCTGTCCCTTTCCCTTGATGCCCGTATTAATTCCTGAACAACTTCCATCATGACAATGTAAGCATTTCAAAATGCTGTTAGGTTTCCATTATTGCTATCTCTAAGGAAAGTAAGGCACACTTTGAGTCTATGTGTGTTTCATGAAAATGAGTAATTACAAAAGACTGTATCAAAATGACCTTGGCAGACGTCAACACCAGCACTACTGATGCGTTTAAGTGCATTTTCTAAGTGGGAGTCATCAGATAAGCAATTATCCAGTAGTCAAGGAAGATTTTTTTTCCACGCTAAGTGAATGATACAGGACTTGCAGAGCTTGTCTATGTGGTTACATTGCCATTACTTCTTAGACAGATATCTGATGCCAGATTCTGCATGTGTTTTTTTGCAAAACATCATCATGGAATTTTTATCAAAAGTATGCAGAAGGTGAAAGATAGACATTCTGTCATCCTGAGAATATTTAGAAATACAGTAAAAACAACCTATAGAAGGTACAAAGCTTTGTAATATGAATATTTATTTTACTGGAACATGCATAACAGACAATTTTGGAAGATGGATTCAAAGTTGTTCTGTCTTGTTTGGGAGACCTCCCATTTGTCTTAAGAAGGGAAATCACTCTTTTTTGTTTCCCAGTTAGAGATGGGTTAACTTAAAAATATTTTTTTCACAGGATAAAGTGTGAAAAACTGTACATTCATCCTAATGCATCCAGGCCAATTTCATCCATAAATCACAACTAGAATTCTTACAAGACTTAGGCTTACTTAGATTTACAATACATCTTGATTCCTCTATGATGAGGATATTTTATGACTTTTCCCACCCTTGACTGGCATCCTACCTGTATAAAATATCAAAGCTGGAATCTTTATTTTCAGTATTTTCTTTTATTCTAGCTTTAATAACATTGAGCTGTTAGTATTTTTTATAATTACATGATCTACTTAAATCATAGATGTTGTCCATTATTAACATTACGACAGAGGTGTAAGGTCAGATTTGCCCAAGTTGTTCATCCTTGTTATAAACAGTGCCATCAGTAGGTGCCCTCTGCTCTTATCCTTAGTTTATTTTTGGTCACAACGATGTAAAATGAGCATTGTAGCTGTAGCTTAATTTCAACTATAAAAGATATGTGTAGCTCGGTTCAGTGTGCAGTTTGTCACAAATGCCAGTCTTTGACCCTAAGACCAGAACAGACGTGGGTTATAAGTCAGGTGAATTGGCAAGCCTCTGTGGATTCCCACTCAGCATGTGTCTGCAGTACAAGTAGTTTCCTCTTATGAACAAGAATATTAATTAATTAGCTGTATATGCATTTATATATTAAGATAACGAGTTATATATTATGTAATGTTTATTTGTAATTTAATATCTGATTTTTATATATATTAATTAGATATCCCATCTTATCACGCCCCAATCTATTACTCTGGATGTCTTAATATCCTTAAACAGTTAAGTCAGAAGCTATGGCAACAACATCGCTAAACGTGGAAAGCTTCTCAATGGTGTTCTCTAAATTTTAAGAGCTTCTAAGGAGCTGACTAAAAATAATTGCTTGAAGTCTAAATGCTTTCTTTAAATGCTGTTTGATGTCTACCAGGATAAAGGGACAGACTGCCTATGTTGTTGCTGGCCAGAATATGCATGAGCGAGATGTGGATTAGAGATGAGCAATGAGTAAGTACAAAATTCTGCTCTTCTTTGATTTCAGAAGTGATTTGTGTGGTTTTTTGGAAATGAACATGCTGATAACCTTCCTGTGCATGTCTTTCAAAGCACTTCTATTGTATGGACCAAAACTGCTCAGTAATAACTGCACATTTTTAAAACTTAATTTCACAAAATTGACACTGTTATGGCTATGTGACTAATACTGATAATTATGGTTAATTAAATACAATGTGAATCACTTAATGCTACTTTAGTCAGTAGTTTTCAAAAGAGGATTTTAAGTACAGAAAATGAAAGATATCTGACACATCAAATTAGACCGATCCACAAATTTTAGGTTCTGTCAACTGCAATCAGAGACAAAGGTGAAGAGTATGTCTTTGATGTTTAAAGTAAGATTAAGTTGACATGCACACATACTCAACATTGAAAGGTACCTGAATAACTCCAAGAAAATCACAGAATGTTAGGGGTTGGAAGGGACCTTGAAAGATGAGTAGAATCAGTAAAAAATGACACATTTCATAGACAGGTATATATAGCCTATTATATAAATATGTAACCTGACTGAAGGGAGTCAATGTGACTTCTGTAAAGGGAAAATCTGCTTCTTACAGTTTTTGAAAGTGTCAACAAATGTGTGTGAAAGTGGTCTCATTGATAAAGCATACTATAACTCTTCCATGCTTCTAGAAACATCCCTCACCAAAGACGTCTAAGGAATCAACTCAGTCATTTCAGAAGATTCCACACATGGTTCAATCATTGTTTAAATTGACCAGTCAAATTTTGTAAAAAATTAAATTACAGGAATACACTTTTCTTGCAAGGAGAGAGATCACAGTGCAGTTTTGCAAGGGGTCTACACTGGAAACTCCACTGTTCAAAACAGTCCTAATGATAGGAAAAGAAGATGAGCAGTGAGATGGGAATATTTGCTGATGATACAAAGTTATTCACAGCAGTCATGGTGAGAGAACACTGAATAATTACAGAAGAACATTATGAGGCTGAGTGACTGGCTAACAAAATGGCATATAAAATTCATTGCAGGTAAATATCAAGTGATGCACATGAGAAAAAGCCATCTTAATTTCACATACGAAATAAGAAACTCTGAGCTGACTACCACCACTCAAGATTGAGATCTTGTGGTAATACTAGATCATATCATGACAATATCAGCTCTGTGCTCAACAAGAGTCAAAAAAACCATACCCGGTGTTATTAATTACTGAGAAAGAAAGAGAAAATCAGGCAGAGGACCTTATTATCCTGTTGACCACATCATGAATATTGCAGTTCATAAAGACCCTCTCTTCTCAGATAGATTATTTTGCATTTCAAAAGTTAAGAAAATAAGGACAGGACAGGAGTGGAAAAAAATCAGAATGTCTTCCCTTCTAAGAACAACTAAGTATGCTAGGACTCCTCATTTAGAAAAAAAAGAGGTTGTTTAGAGGGGACATCTTAGAAATATATGAAATTTTGAGTGGTAAGGAGAAAGTAAACATGGATGGTTTATTCATTCTCCCTTCCAACATGGGAATAAGGGGCCTCTGAAAGCCAGATTAAATATGTCCAAAAGTAGCTACTTTTCACTCAGTGGATAGGAGACCTGTAGAACTTCTTGCTGAAAGATACAGTGCATGTGGGCAGTTTCAAAAGAAGAGTGAAACAGGATTCGGAAGAGAAGTACATTGAGAGTCACTGAACAGACAAAGCACAAGCAGCTCAGAAAATCATTCAAGCTGAACGTATTTGGGCTCTGCAAAGTGATGCTGAATGGAAAACATATATGCTTGCCTTTTTTACTTTTCCCTTAGCAACAGCTTAAGGCGACAGAAGGAGATCAGGATACAAATTAGACCCTTGGTCAAAATCAGTTCAGCCATTCTTGTTTTCTCATGCTGTGAACTGACCTCATTAGGTACTCCCTGCACTGCTTTTCAGAAGATGCATAAGTGTGTTGTAGTAGAAAAGAGCTGAATATGTTCATCCCTTTGACCTGAAATGCTACCAGGTTTTCTGAAAGCATCCTTGATTTAGACTCATGTTCTCTATAAAATTCAGTACTTTCTCTTCAAATAGCAGTGATTCCATTCTCTTTTACAACTTCAGTGAATACAGCATTCAGTCAGAAGAAAAGAGAGAGAGCAGGTCCACACTTCTTCTTCCTGAAAGGATTTACATCTACCAGCACTTGCAGGTTTGAAGACAGTAAGTCTGGTGTGAGATATTTTGGATCAACTGGATACTTGAAATTTATCTTGCTACCCTTCCTTACAGTATCTCAGACTCACTGCATGTGGGATGTAGAGGAGCAAATAGAATGTGCCATGACTGACCTTATGAGAGTTCCCTATTTCTAGGAGTTTGCCCAGGACTGCTGAAGAAAAGGGCACAGGCAATGTCCTGGAAGAAGCCAGAAGACATGTCCTGGAAAAGCGAGAGCTGTTGATGGGCAACCCTCAGAATCTGAAGTTAAAACTTGGATGGGATGCCTGGCCACATTAGTCTGGTTATAAGTTAACTAAGCAGTCACAAAAACTGATTCTTTGGACTTTTGGGTGAAAAGTCCCTGGATATTTGCACCAGATTTTAACAAGTCTTGGCCATTTCTCCTTGAGTTAGGTTCTTTGCGCAGCTCAGTTAATCATTTGTCTCCACCCTTCCCTTTTTTGCTTAAAACCTTATTAGCTCATCACAAATAAGTAACAATGATGACTGTATGAATCAAGTGACTAATTCCTGTCTGTTTGGATCCTCAAGACAAATGTTTGCAAACTCTATATCAAGATAATCTCAGCTAGCGGGCTTGAAATACACATGAAGATTTCAACTTCCAGCCCTTAAGCTGCGTATTGGTTTCCTTTGAGACCAATAGCAGATAGACTTGCTCATCATCTTAGTGCTGAGACCCCAGTTTTCACCACTGAGGAAAATTCCTTCTTGCTCTTTAGTATTGTATTGACTATAAACAAATCATAATTAGCTCAGCTGCAAAATACCACAAGCAGGCAAAGTAATGCGCAATGAAATTCCTGACCAAAATAATAAGGAAAGGAACTAATAAGCATGCAAAAAAGTATCATTAGGACAACATTATGGAAAGAAGTCTAATCCTTAAATGATGTAGTCTCTTGTGTGTGTTCTGGAAGAAAGCCCAGCAAAATGTGTGGAATATACTTACACAGTGAAGAAATACTAAAAAGTATAACTGGGATGAAAAGAGAGACGTGAATGCTTCCAGTAATAAGAGACTCCATTATATAGGGAAGTATGATATTCTCAAGCTGGCTAATTTCTCATATCTTTGGTCTTTTCTTACACGCCCACCAAACCATTTTAGCTGCATCAGCTGATCCATTCATAATGAAAACTCGTAACTTACATGTGAAGTTACAAACTCCTCATGAATAACATAAAATAAATGGCAGGAATCTGTAAGAATGGAATCTCAAAATGTAAGGGGAGACAGAACTTTGGCTCTTGACGTAGTTGTGAATTTTGGGTAGGCCTATAAACGCGATGCTACACTTTGAGGAAGAAACAAATCAGCTAAACTCAACAGCATCATACACTGCTGTAAGGGACTAGATAGATGTCTCAAACAGTAAACAAGCCAGAGCCGCCTGCCTGGCGCCTGTCTGTGTTTGTGCGGGGGTGACTCAGAGCTTTGCCAAGCCCCCTGCCCCAGCCGTGCACCGGTTTAGCTGTGGGGGTGGACAGGGCTTGGAGCTGTGGCTGTAAGAAGCTGGGAGAGGGAGGGGTAACACATCCCTCCCCAGAAGCCCCCACCATCCCCCAAACCAGTTCCCGGTCTGTGGCGGGAACTTGAACTGTATAAAAGGTGATCACCCCGGGCAGTTGGGCGCTCTTCGCCCGCCACTAGAGGCTTGCTGTGATCGTCGCTGGATCCAGGGGTGGTGATCTTTCCTTTCTCTATCACTTTCCTTCTCTCTCTTTCTAGCTTTAACATGGAACTATCTATGGCAAGGCCGGTTTCTTTTGCTTATTAATAACTAGTTGTTATGCAGTGTGTTGATTGTGCCGAGCAGACAATTGAAATGCTTCGTTGTCAGGTGACTGATAAATAAAATTGCTGGTTTGGATCCTTGGTGTAAATCACCTTAATCCTGGTCTGGGAATCAATGAACCTGGGTCCTGAAAGGTTGGGACGTGACAACTGCATAAAATCTGTTCACTTTAACGCATTCTCTTAAAGAATGAAACACGGGAGCTTGAAGACCTGTCAATTATTTGATTTGGCACTATTGCAAAGCAGTCTTTAGTGAAATTTAAGGAAGGGAAGAAGAGTAATATGTCTACTATTGAAAAAGATACCTTAGGAGACAATTTTTACAACTGCATACTATGCTAGCAGTTCAGTATGATGTGTATCACTACATGCATTATTAGAATGTTTCACATCAATATCTTTAAAAGTGCTTGTAATAGCCGCAGTTTCCACGATGTTATGCATAAATACTTTATGAAATCACAGGCTTCAACTGTTAAAGAGCTTATAACCTTTATGTAAAGTCTGTCTAATAAATACTTATGGAATTTAGAAAATGTTTATGCTTAGATTTATGCTTTACTTCAAAATGATAGCTCAGATCTGGTACCAGCTATCTCTAAGGGTACAAGCCATGTTGAAATATCCGATAAAGGGAACTCAAACGTGTTGCTCTCTTATCAGTTTTAACCACCCAAACCTTGGGAATTCTTTTATAAAAGATGTTGAGTCCTTCTTATGATAGTATTCTGAATCATTACTACAGTACATACAAGCAAAAGAGTAATATTGAGGAAAATTAGTCATAGATGCTATTATTATAATACTGAGAAAGTATTTATTTCACAAGAATAATTTTGGAATTTGGAGATCTCAGCCTGGACTAATGATGATTGGAAATGTTTCTTGATCTTTGCAACACAGCAATTTTTAATCTGTTTTCTTAGAGGTCTGCATAAATATACGATTTCTATACTACAATTTTACTAAACATGCCTTAGTAGTTATTCGTAAATACCAACAAATTGATTAGGAGTCTGGACCAGAGTGTAACAGTGCAAGAAGATTACAAAATGTTTCTTATTAGTGGTCAACTAAATTATGGGAACTAGACTAGCAATTGAACTTGAGTTTACAGAGACTTCTAAAATTTGGTTTTGTCCTCTCTTTGGTCTTTAAAACCACTCTATCTGAAGAGAAAATGTATAATAGAAGATAGGACAGTTGATATTTGGACAAAATATCTTTGTTCAGTGATGCATTTGGCAGAATTTTTCCATGTAAATGTGACCAATTCCGTCACTCTGCACCTCAGCTGCCCTTCTCCTGTGTCTCCTTGGTAAGTCTCGTGGCTCTCAGCCCTAAGCTCCTTGGGGAACTGAACTGTCATTCTTGGTTGAGATTTCTGTATGGTCTTGAAACGCAGAGCACGCTTTGTCTGGAATTTGGATTCGAGTTTGTCAGATTTGATTTCAGTCTAGATGTTCTTGTAACCACTGTAAAAGCTTGATACCAACTGGACGGCATTCATTTTTTCTTAATCATTGCACTACAGCTGTCTTTTATACGGAAACAGTGACACTATTTCTCTTTCTTTTCATCCATAGTTTTGCCTTTTCATTTATGCCTTAAGCTTTACTATGTGTACTATGTGCTCTGGTGATAATGTTGACATTACTTGGTGTGATCACCTGGATAATCATCAAATTATTTGGTGTCACAATCTTGGAGAAAATGAGAGAAGATTGACTTAGCAATGACTGAGAGGCTGGGACATTTTGTAAACCATTTATACCAATCAAGATTCATCAAAAACAGGTTATGAAAAATCACAGATATGGAGCAAAAATTCTGAGACACACTTCACCAATGCCACAAGCAATGCGCCTGCTGCCTTATTCCATTAATCAAATTCCTCTCAACTCTTTTAATACTGTAAAGTGCAATACAGTATAAATAATGATTTATTTCCACATGGCAAGATGCTAACTACTTATATATCAATTTAATTTCTTCCTTGCTATTACGGAGAGCCTTGTCATGACTCCTGAGTTAAGGAGTTCGATTTTGCATTTAAATCAGATATTGAACATCGTTGCTTTCTTTGAGCAATACTACATATTCTTCACAAAAGCACAACATTTATTCTTTGGACCAAGAACCGAAGTCATTAATTAACTTGTGTTAATTACACATGGGATCCTTTAGGAAATTTAGCATCTCTGTCCATCCATTGTCACTATTCATAAAAACAAAACAATAGACAATCTTCCTGTGTATCTGTAGGGTTAAAATGGGCTGAAATCTGATCTAAATTCTGTCTACATGCTAATCATATTGTCTTACTAATTATCATTGTGTTGTGGTAATTTTACAGGGAGAGATATTCTGACCAATGGCTCAGCAAATTGTTAACGAGGGCTGCCAGGACAGTAGAAGTAAGGCAAGAAGTCACCTGCTGCCTTGCAGAAAGCAGACAGGCCCCAAAGGTGAGAGGTTCCCTGGGACAGATTGACCATGTCCCTGGTTCCTTGTGGCTCTGCTGCCCTGCCTCACGCACTGGTGACAGCAGGGTGGCATGGGGGACGCAGAAAGGACGCCCAGCAAGTCTAGGGCTGGGGCTGTGTTTGTGCTTCAGCTTTAAACAGGGAAGCAGAGCCTGGCAAGCTAAGGATCAGACTGTCCTTGCTTCTCTCTGGTTATGCAGTTCAGCTCATACGTCAGAGCAACCCACTTGGTTTTCCACTGGTGCGTTGCACTTGGGAATCTACCCTTAAAATAAACAGTAATAATAAAAAAATACTAATTCTTAATAATTTGCGTTTTCACTTAGCTGGGGATAGCATATTCTAGCAGTCATTCTCAATTTCTTTTTAATTACTTAGGGAAGGAAAAAAAAGTGCTAAGGCAGGATACGTATCAATAATTTAAAGACGTAAAACTTTACGGGAATTTTGCAATTACTTCCATAGTAAGGATTCAAGGCTTCCAAATTAAAGTTAATTTACCCTTACAAGAATTCTAATCATTTTAAAACCAGAACTGTGAGATTAAAGCCTCCACACAGTCTTAATTTGGTCCAGCAGTGATACCTAGTGGGAAAAAATTTATCTATATAATAAAAAATATTCCATTAAACCCCAGCTAAATCTAATCTGGGGTTTCAAACTTTAAAATGTATTTTTCATAACCATATGGTTATTACCTCATGTCACTATAAAGCTGAGATAAGGTTATTGCATGTAGCATCTTAATATATATTTTATCTGTGAGTTATATACATAATTCATATTTATTAAAATAGTTTATTAATATGGCCAAGGTGAGTCAGTTGACCCTGAAAACCACCATTTTTTTCCAACTGAAGCTAATAGGATGGCTTTTCTCGTGCTGTTAACGCAGGCAAAGTTACAAGGATCAGATTTAGCACATCAGGTGTGCACTGGGATTTTCTCTTTCCCTCTCCACCTTCCCATCTTTCCTTTTCTATCAGTGCAGACCTGGTGTGGGTAGTGAGGCCTACCAGGACAAGACAGAGCCTACTGAGCCTACTGAGAAATGTAATCTGTTTCTGTAATTCTCAATATTCATTTATTTTACTTGTAAATAATTTTGGAAAACTGCTTGATTTTTCATCAAAGTCCAGAGTTTTCCATAGAAAGTCTATTGATGTGGATAAGCCACATTTTACAATGTATTAAAAGAAGATTATATGTTCTTGGGTGTAGTTCTGTAGATCTGTGACCAGATCCTTCGTCTCTCGGCAAAAGAAAACCCAGGGAGAAAAAGTAAAGCTTGGAAGTCACAAAATAGATATTTGTTTAATGAATATTGTCAATATGTTAGTAATTGAGCAGATAGGATTGTTGCATTTAGGTGGGCAATGGCTGGGAAGAAGGTGATGAGAGGCAGAGCTTTGGCTCAGCGTTCGTCATATGAACTAGTGCAGCTCACTCAGCGCGAGGCTAATCTTGAGGCAGATGCAGCTGTGACAAAGCTGCCATGGTCCTCCTTAGGCCATTTCCCAGAGAGGGTTCTTTTTATTAAAACTTCTTGTTTCTTACTTGCCCTTTTGTTTCTGAACTTTGGAGGGCATCCTGGAGTTCAGAGTTGGTATTAATCTAATCTTGACATTATTATGAGGAGAGAATATTTGACTGCTCACATTCATAATTAATGACAAAGATGTCTAAGAGGGCACTGTGCTTAATTAATGATTCCTGGATTTTGAAACCAAAAAAAACACAACTGCCTTTGAAAGGAAATGTGGCATCAAACCTCTTAGACTTACTATTGATAAGCCAATAAGAACAGAAAGAAAGTTATCAAAGGCTGGACGGATGGCTAAGTGGAGAATGATATGGGTAAGCTCTGGGTTCTGGCATCCACTTAACGACCAGTTTTGATACTGGCAACATCCTCATGCTGGGGATGGCTTTGTGAGGCTGCTCGGCTACTCTTCCTCCTCTTCCCATGGGAATCCAGTCTCGTGGTCTGCAGCCTCCCAAAAATACATGGTATTGGAAGTGTGAAGAACTTAACTGATGTTACGAAAACTGAGTAATGTTGCTTTCTTATCTGGCAATGGGTGCACCTGCTCATAAAAGATGAAAACCGGGGAAATATAATGGAGAAGGAGGTTAGGATTACTTACCAATAACTAGATAAAGAGAAGACATATTGGGTCTACCCTAGTAGATTTTGCTGTCTCAGCTACTTTGGTTATTTCCCTGCTACTTTATGATGCAGTCAGGCCAACAAAGCCTTAGCAGAGTTGCAGATATACTAACTCTTGACACTTTAGCATATATTGCTCATTGAAATAAGAGATACCAGCAAAGGCACTTCTTTGCAAATTTAACTATATCAGTAGGAGGACGATTTCAGTGGCAGAGCTATGGCACTGAAATTAAATTAACTAAACTCTTAAATGTCGACAAGTTTAGGTGCAGAGAATCTACCAGGAAGTATAAGTAGACAGGGAGTTGGGGTTTGGGGAAAATGTAAGAGAAACAGGAAGGCAGTATAGATGATTGAAAATGATCTTTATAATTTATTTATTTTTTTTGTCCTCAGCGGCTATTTCTCGTATTTAGAATGGCATATAGCAGTGGGACTGATAGAAAAACTAACTGTAAAAACTAAAACATGTAAAAGAGTGTCTTCTATATACATTGAAAAGATAAACTTTGCTGTAGAAGCTAAAAGACCTGGAGAAGTAGTTTTTGTGCTCTGGATATGAAATAGCATCTAAAAACCATGGGCACCCTGGCAACTGGGCTTCCCCTTGTGAGCTGTCCGTCAAAAAACTAAATATTTAGTGTATCTGAACATGCAAGATTTTTTTGTTGTTGTTCCAAAGAGGAAGGGTTACTTCTCCTGTTGGGATAGGTTGACATGTCATTTACTTTCACATACTGTGACTACAGCACAGGTCTCATATATGATGTTATCTTCCCTTAGAAACTTTCAGACTCTGCTTTCTCCCCATGAGCAGAGATCTTATGACTTTTTTCCTCACTACAGTCTGATTACTAGTAGTCCAAGGCAGAAATGTTTACCTATGGTAGAGGGTTATCTAATAAATACCCTTCATCTGAAGCAACAAACTTTCTTTTCTGCTGGGTCGGAGGTGATAGGAATAGGGATCTTTTCTGTATTCCTGTTCTGCATAAGCCTAACTTCTGAGTTGACATTGTTCAGTCCATTCATTATTCCTACTTGAAAAAGATGTTACTTTTTAAAGCTAAAAAGTTAATGATATTTTCATCAAAATTTATATCTTCACTTAACTAAAAAAAAATTTGAAATTAAAACAAATATAAATTGATTTAGGAGGAGCCTTGATAATACAACAAGGTCCTCTGCAACTTCTCCCATGAGTTATCCTTCTTCTGTTTTTTTTCTGTCAAAGTAATTTTAGCAGCCGTTCACTCAACAAAATCTCTTGAATTTGCATGGAGCCCTGTAGTAAAGCCATCATGTTCACAGACCAGAAGCAGGGAAAGGAGGCCGAGGGAAGTTACTGCTGTAAGAAAGGTGGCCATATGGCCCTGGAAAACATCGAGTGAAGAAGGAGGGAGGTGGGGAAATGAGTCTGAGGTGGTATGTGAAGAGTTTATTAGTTCTGGACACTTTGTTCTGTGTCTAAACAATAATGACAGACATGGTAACAAGTCAGTGTTAGCTTCTTGAACAAGGTGGATATCAGCCAAGGTAACCTGGTAACTCTTGACCTTTCTACCTCGCAGCTTCCTTCTGAGTCCTTCTATCTATGTGAGATATGGCCGTTGGTCACTGCTTTCAGTAGTAAGGATAGGGCAGGCAATCAGGACTTGCAGGTTGAAAACTCACTTGTTTTCCTCTCAGAAAGCTGCTTCTGTCTCTCCCAATTCAGAATACCAGTAGACACCATTTGTTGTAGTGGTCTTGTCTTTCATATATCTCCAGGAACAGCAAACATCATAAGATGAGATCATCAAACCACTTGCCACTTGGGAAAAATAAATTTTTGTAAAAGAAGCCTACCAAAAATGCTCTTTATAGAGCCACTCCATACAAAAATTGTTGTATGAAATGAACAAGCAGAGTTCCCTGCAGATAAGATGGCTTTGGGTAATTGAGATCTGACACATACTATGTATCTCTAAAAAGAATTTAATCATAGTCTGATCAAAGTTTCATAAAAGAGATAGTGCTTTACATTTGCTTGGGGCTTATGACAGTTAATTATAATTTTGATTATACCACCATGCTTTAGGCTTCTTTATATGTCAGAAGGGTTGCTCTTCTTCTTAGAAAGAAATATACTGTAGTTTACTTTTATTTTACTTCGATCAGCTGCCCCTAGAGGCCAGGTACCTGGTGCCTACTCATTTGGGTGCATATGTTCAGTAATAACTTTGAATGACAAACAATGCGTAAATAATTTTTTTTTTAATTTTAACTGTGTTGCATCATTTTTAGACTGATTATGTGTGCTTAGTCAAAATGTAGACGAGTAAGACAGCTGTGCTCTACTTTTGTTTTACCAAACCTAGCAAGTATTTTATTTGCAATAAAGAAACTGAAGGGCCATCAAAGTTGTATACAACCATCTGCTTCTGAAATTAGTTTCATATAAGGGATTTAAGCCTTGGCAATATTCTTCTGTGCAAGAAACGACAAAAAAAATGTATTTTTTAAACATGCAGTTAAGTATTAAGTGTTATTGTTAACAACACATAGCTTACTTCTGTCTGTCCTCATCTAAGTTTGTGAGTTTGCTTTTTCTATATGGCACAGGCATAGTTGGAGATTTTACATAACAAATAAATTCTAGCACTAGTGCTTTGAGATGTGCTGACTTCATGATCAAATAATAAGCTCACTGCTGAATATGATACGTAACATGATAATAGTAGTATAAAACATAATGTTGTTAAAGGCTGGTAGATGAGAGATCAGGTGTTAGGAAAAGCCAATAGAGCCAACTGTGGCATTTGCTATATCAAAATATTACTGTTGTGATACCAGCATCAACTTGTTAGACCAGCAGGAAAACCCATTAAAGCCCCATAAATTTAAAGCACTTAGGGTAGTCTTACGAAAATAAAATGGGATTTACCACAGGGCTGTTGATTTTACCGTGAACAACATGATATTTGGGGAAGGTTCACTACAGAGAATTAGAGTTTTACAGTTGCAGTTAGGCTACTAAATTCAAATTAAGCATCACTGGCATTCAAAAAAATCCCCTTTCAGCTGCTGCATTTCCTTTGTGATGCCTAAAGTCCCTTGACACTGAATTTTCTGCTAGGACATGTATAAAGCTGCCTGAATCTTTAATTACCTGGCTTTTGCTGTATCCTTAGTCTGTGAGGGATGTAAGGACATGACATTTTCTCATTTTATCCGCCTTGGACTGCACGAGTCAGCGGGTGTGATCAGAGCACACTGTATGTACTTGTAATTTCACGTCTTAGAAGTCAGCGACTCAGAAATAAAAAAAAAACATAGAAAAAGCTGGGAAGGGAAAGGAAGAATTGGATGAGGACAGATATGCTTCTCTCCAAAGGCCACAAGTAGATGACTTGTCTGGACCACAGGAGAGGCTGACTTAAATCCCTGCTTTGAAGCATATCAGCTTCAATATGCCACCTTCGAGAAGACCCTAGAAATAGACAAATGGGTCACCTGCCATATAACTCTTTCAACATTTTTAATGATGTTGCTTCATATTGTATATAAAGTGGATGATTTTTTTCTGGGCTTTGAAAAACTATTACAGTTCATTAGCTAGAAAAACGAGCTAATGCTGCGATGCAAACTAATTAGTTATTAGTCAAGGTATTGAAATGGCTGTCCTAAATTCACATCGTTTTTCCAGAGAGAAAGAGGAGAAGCTTCAATAAAAATGAGTCAAGGGGCCTGCACTTCAGCTACTGTGGGATGATGCCCTTAGGGACGATCACACCTTTAAAAGGGATGTGAAAACCTGGGTCCTGACTCTCTCACTGATCAGATACTCTAGAAAAGATTTGGGAGTATTTCTTAGCTCTTTGCGAAAATGCAGGAATGCTTAGGTTGGGCAAGAAATCTTTACTTGTTAGAGATTTTGTAATCCTGTTTGACAACTCAGGTTTAGGATTGTTCTGGATGTTTCAGTCTGATGGATTTAAGCATCTATTTGTCTCTCCAGCTTCTCTGTGTTTGGGGTCATAGGAACCTGCTTATGAATCTCATTTTTGGAGTATTTATAAAAGTCCCAATTCTTGGATTAGATGACTTATTTTAATAATATGACAGTTCAGGCTGTGCAGCATGTTTCTTTGTCAATTGATGTGGCTGATTCTGTTAAATACTGGGATTTTGTAAAATCCAGGTTGATATTTGTGTGCATTACTCTCTAAAGTTAGAACCAAATTAGTTGTGTGGGTTTGTGTTGGTTTTTTTTTTTGTTAATATGGGAATATATTTTCACTTTTCCATGTTACTCATTGCTAAAATTTCAAAACTTGTGTAGTCCTCCTAGAAATTAATATAATTTAACCAATATGAACTATATCATATAGTCGTAGATAGTATCACATCTGCAGAGAAAATACTGGGGTTTATTCACACTTCTTCCATAGGGCATATACATTAAAATGATATTGGATTTCTTCTCCATATAATCTGAGAAATGGAAAAAACTGTCCTAATACCTGCTTCTGTTTACCTTGAGCAATCACAAAAGGCAGTAGCTCCCAGCAGCAAGGCCAGGAATTAGAAATTGTGTGGTAGGCAACTAACAGAAACCTCTGTCAGGTGGAAACAATATTGAAGTTGTTTAGGATCTGCAGGATATAAAGTATTGTGTGATAGTTTCCAGATGTGAAGTGGCAGTCGGATGTTGGACACCAGTTTGTAAAAAAAGTATTTTATGTAATCCCAACAAAGCGCAACAGTGAATATTTTTCTGTATGAAAACTGGGACAGACCTTTGGTAAATTGTACATGAAAAATCAGTAATGTGCCAGTGGAAGAGAGGACATTGTTCAAATTAAAAATAGCATCTGTACTGGTGTGACCTTGGCTAGAGGCCCCATGCCCACCACAGCTGCTCTATCACTCCATCTTCTCACTACACAGGGGAGAGAAAATATAACGAGGGGCCCATGGGTTGAGATAAGGACAGGGAGATCACTCGGCAATTACTGTCAAAGGCAAATCAGACTTGACTTGAGGAAACCAATAAAATTTATTAGCAATCATATTTGAGAAGGGCAGTGAGAAAATAAAACCAAATTTTAAAAATAGCACCTTCTGCCCACCCCTCCCTTCTTCCCAGGCTTAACTTTACTCCCAGCCACTCCACTGCCTCACCGTGGTCTTCACCACGAATCAGGGCAATGCTCTGGAGCACATCCTCTCCCTCTTCTTCAATGACCGTGGTGTCTTCACATATTCTCACTCCTTTCTCCCGCTCTCTGCAAGTTGTGGTGCAGTACTTTTTTCCACAGTTTGTAAATAATGTTATCACAAAAGTGTTGCCACCATTGTCGATAGGCTCAGCCTTTGCCAGCGGCGCATCCGTCTTTGGAGCTGGTTGGCATTGGCTCTGTCAGACCTGGGGAAACCTTCTGGCAGCTTCTTGCAGAAGCCACCCCTACAGCCCCTCCGCTACCAAGGCCTGGCCAAGCAAACCCAATACAGCATCAAAGATATTTCTAATCAGAATTGTTACCTTGACTTTATTCCAGCTAGAACCAGTGGAGTCGATAGACACTGATTCCTTTCCCACGACAGAACAGCATTCTGGTCAATATCAATTAGAACTTTCCAGGAAAACTAAATTAAATGTTTAAAGTGGTTCCTAAAGTAGAAATTCTATGTAACGGAGGGATTTGAGGGAAGAGAATACACTGCTTATTGTGCTCCTAACATCAACTACATCTGATGTGGCCTGAGAGAATTAGAATTTTTTTCCAGTATTTTCCTAGTGGCCATTGATTTTGCTTTCTGAAGAACTCAGTGCAAATTTATTCTGTCATCTTGTAATATTGCTTATTTTTCTCTCAATGCATTAAAAATAACTGAACTTTGTTTAACTTTCAATTCCCCAGAAGTGTTAAAGGTCCAGCTAAACTAGTCATAGTGTCAAACTTTTATTTCTGACCATGTTTTCTACATTCTCATGAAGTACTTGGGACAGCAATTTCTTCCCTCTTTCATAACCACATTACTGTGCATTTTATTGTGTTTTTCAGTGACAGCCATGTCTAAAAGATCCTCCAGTATTTTGACATTACCACTCATTACTGTTTTGTCTGGGTTCTCTTATACTCTACACTTCTTACAGAGCAACCAGGACATGTGATAGCTGGTTTCGACATGCACTAATTTATACTCACTTCTGGCCAATTCAGTAAATCCAATTACAGTAAGACTAATTGTCCCTGAGGCTTGGCCACATATCCTGCACTCTGGACTGACAACTTTGCCACCATCTATCTTTGTTATGTTCTGGGAGAATATCCTTTTTCTGCAGTCATAAAACTCTCAGTTTCTCTTCTTAGTCCTCCTCTGACAGCCCACTTATAATTAGCCACAATCTCTTTGTGATTTTTTTCCAAAATCCCATGTAGTTCTTTTTTTCCATCAATTTCTGTCCATGTATATCTTCTTGCTATCTGTCTAATGACTTGTTCTCAGTAGGACTATATACCTCATTTAGTTTTGGAACCGGATCCAAGATCTTCTATCTCATTTATTTTTCTACAATTGCATACTTTTGTTCCACAGTATTCTTGATAGTTATGGGGGCACTTCTTTATATGACACATGTTCCTAGTCTGCTGTCTGTATACTTTTCCATAAATACCAGGATTGGATTGGAACTTGGGCTCAAATATACATGGATTGACTGAAATGTATTTTGGTGGTTCCACTTTGCTTTCAACAGACTGTAACTTCTGAAACATTCTTTTTTCTGGAGTCTTTACCTCCCTTGTTATGAACCTTTTGCTTCTCAAGAACTCTTAAAAGCTTTCAGGTCCCAAATCAATGTTCTATTACTCCTTTTTGTGCTTCTACTGCTGTAACAGTTGTACTGTTCCTTTGAGCATCATATATTCATGCTTCAACCTGAAGGTTACTTCTTTCTCTTTCAAAAATGGATAAAGATCTGACCATTGAATTAATACAGATTTCATCATGGCATCATAATTTCAGGATGTCTACACGAAAAGTGTGATATAAGCTTCCCGTTAACAATCAGTAGGTAGGTTTCCTTTGCATGGCTCAACACTGCACACACCTGAAAAAGAGAAGGAATAAAGATTTAGAATGACAGCGAATCAGCATGAGAAATTCTATGCTTTTGATCTTCCTCAAAGCAAGTGTGTATCTTAGCTATTACATATAAATACCACAAACATTCCATAAATCTTCATCATTGCAGGCACTCTTAAATTAACTCATGACACACTAATATATAGCTTCATATAATCTACCCAACATACCTGAAAGGTTTTTCACTTTCTTCAATTCATCTTTGTCACTATAAAAAAATTCTTTGACATTTCCCATTCTCTGACAACCCTTAACTACTCTTCTAATAATTTCTAGTACTGAATAAACACTATAATATTAAGAGAACTTAGATCATACACAAATAATTTCTGGGCTTTAGGCTTTTAGCTTCCATTGTGTCTGTTCTGTGTTCTCACTCCAATGAAGATTCCTTCTTTCCTTTTCACTTGCTGAAGCATTATAGAAGCTCTGCTTCTACTTTAGTACTTTAAAAAAATGTAGTTGCCATTTTCTCAGGTTTCTTTATCAAATGAGTGGAAAATTATCCAAAGATAATTTCCAGATATTGCTCATTCTCTGTCTTCAGTTTTGCTGATAATCTCAATAGCTTCAGCTCAGCTCAACTTCTGTGATATTAGCGCAGAAAGTTTGGGGATTTTATTTTTTATTTTATATATATTATTACTGTCCTGTCACTTTCTCCTTTATTTTCTGTCTTTTATTTCGGTCACTGGATCTTCATGTTGATGTCTTTTTGATGACTGTTTTGTTTATTTCCCACAACATTCTTCAATACTCCTTTATAGTCAAGACGGCTCCCCACGCTGATTCTTGCTAAATATTGTTATATTATTAATAATTATTGTTAGTTATTAATAATTATTAGCAGGTAATATGTTAACAGTTTATCAGCCTAAGTACTTCACAACACAAGAAATGTCCTTCTGCTATTTTGCTTTGCATAGAAATATTTTCTTCATCAGATTGTGATAATTTCTTTTGCTCTTTCTTCTTACTGTTTTGGTTCCCAAGGATGACCACCTGCATTTGCAAAATACTGCTTTAGTAATGTTGCCAGCAGCAACACACAGTCTTTTGATGTTTCTGTAGTTACTTGATGATGAGCTAGTCCCACTTCAGTAGCTTGATAAAACCTGCCAGGCTACATATGCAAAGCAACATCATTACGAATTACCTTGACATTTTTATTTTATTCTACTTCACTATGTTGAGAATGATGTCTTAGAGGTGCAGGATTCTTGCTTCTTCCCTTGGCAGTTTTGCTGTACTGCTAACAGTCTAATAGTGGATCACAAATTGAATTCTTCTAAAGAATGTAATCACAAAGAACCAAGTATCTCTGACTTTAGGAGCTAAGAATATAGTTGTAAAGCACAGAGCTCTGTTATTACCTTAATCGTAATCTTTACAGAATTTTTTCTTAATAATTTGAAATGTGTGTACCAGATTCCCTGCTTGTTTTGGGTTTGCATAGCCAGGTTTTGGTAGTGGTGGGTCTACAGGGGCAGCTTCTGCGAGAAGCAGCCAAAAGCTTCCCCCACATCCAACAGAGCCAATGCCAGCCAGCTCCAAGACCGACCCACTGTTGGCCAAGGTCAAGCCCATCAGTGACTGCGGTAGCACCTCTTAAGCAAACGGAGGAAGGAGAATGAGGGACTGAGAGCTCTTAGCTAGATATATACGCTAATTAAATTTTTTTGTCCGAGATAATCTGTTTGCATGTGGGCTGAGGCAGTACAACTTGACTCCAGACTCATTTGCAAAATTTTAGGAGTATAAAATGACTCCAGGAGATTGGTGCCTCCAGCACTGAACGTGGATTGTCCATTGTGATGAGCCAGACGCCAAGGTTGTGTCAAAGCCAGTAGCTGAGCTCTGATGGTACGCTGCCCTGTGAAAGCTTTGGGTGCACGATCTGTTTTTCACTGTGCTGCTGTAAGATGAGCAGCTCTTTGATTTTATTTTTTTTCTTGGGGAAAAATAAAAGCCCCTGAATGTTACAGGCACACCAGAAGAGAAGGGAGAAGACCAAGTTCTATTAAGGATGGAGGGATGTAACCGTGCAGGCCTGTAGCCTGCAGCTCCCTGTGAAGCAAAGCTACCACTCTAAATGAAAGGGAAAACTGGCCTCAAACTTTATCTCTATTTGTGCTTTGTGTATTTCATTGGGACGTATATTTTTATTTAAGACTCAAGGCTGGTTAGGGACATAGATAATGGCCAGATCTTTGGCAAACTTGGTAACATAATCAAACCCATATATAACTTTACAGAACAAGTGATATTCTCTAAAGACTGAGTAAGAAGAGCTTCTGTTCTTTAAGTTTCTTAAGATTGTTTCAATGTATGCATTAAATATTTCTGATAAAATGCGCCTATTTTTACCCTAAGTGTACTTTTATAGTGCACTCTCTATTCTGAAGGGATCTGGGGAGCTGTTACTCAGACATTTTGATTTAGTCATTGCGAGTTTGAATTCTGTACTGCAGGTTTTATCGGAATATTGCCTTATATCCCATTCTGTCCTGCTTTAAAATGACCCAGACCAATGTCTTTCTTTCAGAGCAAGAGGATTTTATGAGCATACTGATTGTGACAGTAGTCTGAGAAGATTTCTGAGCTCTTTGGTCACATAGGGCCAGTGAGAGAAAACATTCACATGTGAGAAGTGGGGAATGAAAAAGTGGAAAGGCAAGCTGGCAGTAAGCAGTAAGAGGGAGTGAGTTCTGCAATACTTAAAATGAGTAATTTTTCACTCAACAAATACATTTGTCAGCAATACATGAGACCTTTTTGACGGTTTAGACTTTATTCCATAAGGCTACAAAAACTGAGTTTCAAAAGTCTTTGCAAAAATTAAATTGTCAGTCTTTGACCAGGTCTACCACGATGTTTTCTAAAATGTCCCGAGGAGCTGGAAAAGTCACCTTGTTGTTATTTGCCCTGGGTGGAGACAGTGAACCAGCTGGTGGACCTCTGTGGGCATGAGACTTGGTGCTTTTCAGGATTTTATTCTCTGAAAGAGTGTTATAAGATGGCTTGGTCTCTTTACTGTCTCTATCAGCTTTATGAGAATTTCTGACCTCTCCTTTGTAAATGTTCGACAGAGGAATGCACTGTGCAGTTTCTGGAAACACGAAGTAGTACCACTGTATTGGTTGGATACAGAGTAGTTTAAAATCGGAACTTTATAAACGGGTTAGAAAATACAACCCAGGAAAAAAAAAATCCACCCTTTTTTAATGTAACATTGTGAGTGAGAATAATGTTTATTTCAAAACTACAAATGCTATTTGGATGTTTATATTCTGTGAAAAGTTGTCAGAAGGGTAGATTTTAAAATCCATGTCACAATCTTTTTTTGTTTACATGTATACAATATTATTTCTGGGAAACAGTGTTGTTTCAGTGTTGTCTGTGGTTGCTTCATAGGAAAAAAAAGTTTTTGTAAATACAGGAATCTTTACTTTCAGAGCCTTCTTAAAAGGTATGGTCTTCCTTATGGATAATTATAACTCTTAAACTATTCAAATCATTCTTCCTCTTCCATGCTTATTGTGGAAGAAAAAAACTAGGCCTAAACCACATCCAGAAGAGTATTGAAGTCATAACTTGGAGATTCTACCTCAGTTTAACAGTAATGAATTTTTATGTGAATTATGGTACTCTTGTCTCTCAATGAGTCTTGGCACCAGGTAGTAGTTAGTTGAACTGATTGTCCCTCAAAAGAAACTGCATTTTCTTAGGACAAAATTATGTTAAAGGGGAAGCTAAATTCAGACAATTTGAACGAATTGTAATTATCTACTGCTACATACCTCTGAGTATAAGGGAATTATTATTTTTAATGACTTTTCTCCTTTCCAGTGATTATTTAGATATTATTTAGTCATCTTTCCTCATAGCATACTGCAAATTATATTCTTCCACAATGATGACATTGTAATTAAGAAAAGAAGTCACATTCATATTATCCATTGTATATTTTGACACCACAATTAAAAAACTTTCTGTGGGGAACAATAAAATAAATGAAAGAAAATGTCCCACCAAATATTTCCCTTTTGTGTCCCCTGTTAATATTTTTATGAGCCTCTTAAGCTTATCTAAGAGATTTTTAATGCAGCAGGGTGTGTTATTAGGTTTGTATTTTTTTGCACAATATCATACATTTCAGTCTTTATCACAGTGGGAACAATAAAATAACAGACCGCAATGCATTAGCATCATAAAGAAAATGTAATAAATGGCTTTATAACTGTAGTAAAAGTTGCATGAGCACCAGCAGCTGTAACAGAGATGTTGCTACAGCAGCATTTTATAACCTAATAGCACTCAGTGGGCTGATAATATTATGTGTGTGTGTGTGTGTAATGCCAGCAGTTACCAAGGCCTAGATTTCAATTCAGATAAATAATTGAAAGCACTTTTAGACTTTTCCATAAAATGTTTAATAAGAGATCAAATCCTCCCTCCCTGTAGTGGAAAATTAAATAGTTTTTACAGGGATGTTTTATGATGAAACTCTTAGCTATTATCTGTAGGAAGAGAGGGTATAGGTTTTATTTTTCTTTTAAATGTGGTTGTTAGAAATAAAATGTATTTGAAGGAGCTCTTGTTTGCTTTGTTTTTAAATACTGGTAGTAGAGAATGATACTTGTTTTTATCGTTGTTTTCCATTTCCTGATATTAGGAGACAAGGGCTATAATAATGAGATTTACTGAAATACTTTGGATATGATAGTAATCATGGTGCAATGTGTCTGCATTTCTGGAATGAGAGAAGAATAGGAGGGCTGCAGAAGAGTTCAAAAAGAGTTGGAAAATGATGGGATTGATAATCATGTAGTATAAATGTGCGATTCACTCAGGGTTCTCTAAAAAAAGTGGTAACTATTTTCCTTTCCTCTGAGAAGAGTTGAAATGCAAAAGGACTGCTGGATAAGTGGCTAAAATGATCACACACAGCACAGTCTGTGAGATTATGTTACCATCTAAAGCACACAAAGTACATAATATTCTATGGGGTTTTTTTAAATAGGATTTTGGAAGTACTTCTCTTTCTCTGTTTCACAAAGAAATTACTTCTTTTAAAAAAGGTAAATGAAAGGGGAAATATATGTTAACTGTTGCATTAGTTGCTTTTGTTTGGCACATTAACCTGCTTTTTCTGTTCTCACTGTTCTGCTTACATAATAACTACTACAAAATTACTTCTTTGTCAAAGTGCTCCTTCTTTGACTATCTTGCTTCCTTTTAATGTGTCTCAAAACATCTTTCAAACTGACAGAACTGGGGCAATTTTGAAATTGTGGATATTCTGAGACCCCGCTTATTTCTCACTTGCAATCTCTCTTCATCTTTAGCCAAAGTTAAAAGCAGGCGGTGCCAGATAAAAGAAAAAGATCTCCAAATATTATTCCTTTTCCTTGTCTTCCATTCTACCAAAAAGAAAAAAAAAATCATTTGGTTTATAACAATGAACTTTATCAGCATAAAATTTTCAAGGTCACTTTAAAATTATTTTATATTTGGATTCTGGAAAGGCTGAAAATAGGTAAAGGATAATGCCTCATGAAGCAGAGAGTACAGAGAAAGAAGAACAAGAGGACATTCAGAGGTAAAAGAGAAGGGAGTTGAAATATACATGTTGAGTTCTTTTTGGAATTATTACTTTAATGTGCTTCTGAATTTTTATATTATGGATGTTATAACAGATCATCTAGATCCTCTGAAAGGACTTCTTTATTATTTTAAATCTAAATGAATTAATATAGTAATAAAAAGTGATGGAGATATAATTTTTTTAAATTCATATATATGCAATGAAAAATCCACAGAATTATTTTTGGATGGATCTAATACAGTTTTTGGTGGGGCAGAGTAATTCCTTCATGCTAATCAAATATAAGTAGGTAGGACTTGCTCTCATGCACATTCATGTTAGTTGAAAGGTTTTTACTGAGACATTCAACCTTCAAATTGAGACAAAACTTCAGCCATGTATTTACCTTTTACTGTTTTTTCTTTGCAAAATTGTGAACTTAATTTGCTGAGAAAAAAATGGTTGCTATGGCACCTTGGTTGTCGTGTTTACTAGCAACAGGAAATGAACAATTAAGTTGCCATTTAGTTTCAGTTACTTCTAACAGAAAAGCATCTTCTGCTGGTGACAGGATCTGTGAAGAGCGCTTGGTGAGAACAGTGTTGTGGTTAATTTAATTTCTTTTGCAGAGAGCTTATTTTGGCTACACCCCTGCAGCAGTGTAGACTACAATTGCTTTAGGATTGCCTAAAGAGTCAGGGGTAAGAAATCTCTACATTTCACAGGTCTTCCACAAGAAGTTTAACTATTTCCAAGGTTATTTGTTCCTTATGTAATATTGAAACTTGCACAAATTACCAGCTTGCTCTGATCCTGTCACCCTCTCCTCAGACAGATGACTCCTTATGCACTCATTGCTTTTTAAAATTACAAATATATATGATATGATATTGGACAGGGAGCTGCTTGAGAGAGTCCAGCGCAGAGCCACAAAGATGATGAAGGGAGTGGAACATCTCCCTTATGAGGAAAGGCTGAAGGAGCTGGATCTCTTTAGCTTGGAGAAGAGGAGGCTGAGGGGTGACCTCATTAATGTTTATAAATATGTCAAGGGGGAGTGTCAGGAGGATGGAACCAGGCTCTTTTCAGTGATGTCCAATGACAGGACAAGGGGCAATGGATACAAGCTGGAACACAGGAGGTTCCACAAAAATATTAGAAGAAACTTTTTCACTGTGAGGGTGACAGAGCACTGGAACAGGCTGCCCAGGGAGGTTGTGGAGTCTCCTTCTCTGGAGACATTCAAAACCCACCTGGACGCGTTCTGCGATCTACTGTAGGT
Source organism: Trogon surrucura (assembly GCA_020746105.1). Taxonomy (NCBI): domain Eukaryota; kingdom Metazoa; phylum Chordata; class Aves; order Trogoniformes; family Trogonidae; genus Trogon; species Trogon surrucura. Next base: position 43,341,860 of record CM036620.1, read on the forward strand.
GATCCTGCTCTGGCAGGGGGTTTGGACTAGATGATCTTTGAGGTCCCTTCCAACCTCTAACATTCTGTGATTCTGTGATTCTGTGATATATAAATGATATATATACTTTACAGGTAAATGGAATGTTAAACATGTACTTTTGCTATCAAAAAGTGGAAGGTCCTACTAGAAGACAGAAGTAACAAGTTGTGAAAAAATGGAACATGCAAAAAGATTTCTTCTGGGAAACTCAGAGACGTGTTTCATTTTTTTGGAATACATACACCTTGAATATGTTATTTAGGACCAGTTAATATGGGGTTTTACTGAGTGCACAAAAGGTGCAGGAAGAAGAGGCAAATGGCTGGGTGATTCCTAAGGAAGGAAGCACTGAACTCATAAATGTGTGGTTGTGTCATGGGATACTTAGTGTACAACAGGATAACACTACCTTGTAATTTCTGTTGATAAAGTGTCGGAACTAAGCACTAAATATTCATATTTCTCCAGCTAATTAAATTGGGTGAACATAGGTTTCACAACTGAAAGCAGGTATTTAGAATAAATTTTAGAACATTTTAATTATAATGGGTGAAAGGATTTACAAAGGACATGGTAAGAGGTATGTTTTCCGGATTAGGGCTTCTCAAGTTTTGTAATAAAATCTGTATCCGCATTAAAAAGTTTACCTTAGTTTAAAGCTTAAATATGTAAATACTACCAATTCGGTTTACGTACTTATCATTAAAGAAATATTCTTGTATCTTGTCAGAGAGTGAGAAGATCTAACAGAGCTAAAGCCTCTCTATGTTGTTCACTCTAAAGTGAACAACATACAATGACGGGAAAAAACCACATAATTAGGAGCTTGCTCAAGCCCTTTTTTCCCCCCGCTTCTTCACTTATTTTCAGTCTGACTTGAGCACAATATATGAAAGCAATACTATTAGAATATAGGGATTTTACACAGATGTTGTCAATTCTCGATTTTCTTGGGCTGTGCACAGCTTCTCATATTGTTGACCATTGCTAGCTTTATATAGGTAATTTCCTTGTAACCACAATCTTAATGAAGTGGAAACGAATGGTATTCTGCAGTTTTGAACTTCTTTGTAAGCTATCAAACAGTAGGCTCGGAGAAATGATCTTTCTGTCCCTAGAGAACTTCTACTCCATCAGTATGAAATTGATACGAGGCATCACCTATTTTCCTTCTGAAACTTGCCTCCTTGCTTTTTTTCTGAGCCTCCCTGTATGCCCTGATGTGTCTGCAGCAGCTCACACCTAGTGAGTGTGGTGACAGAGAAAGTGGTTGACAAGAGATGCTTTTAAAGCTAGTTCATTATATGAGAGAGAATAAGCAGATCCTGAGAAGAGAATGAAGCGTCCACAGAAACTATTTTGTGTCCCAAAGTATTTCATATTACCTGTCTCTCTCCCAGCCTTAGTCCCTGCTGACAGATACAAATGAACCTTTCACGATCAGCATGATATGAAAAAGTACATACATGCACCATTTCACCCAGTGCATGCTCCAAACCCTAATTTTTCTTCCCAGTGAAGATTTTCATTTCTAAAGACCTCTATGGCTACTATTTTGGTTTCCTTAGAAACCACCTCAGACTCCTTCTCCATCTATGTTTTATAAAAAACAGGTGAAATCACCTGAATTTTTCCACTAAAAGAGCCTGAACAAGGTCTCTGAAGATACTGGCAACAGAGCTGCCTTGACAGACATCAGGTAGATCTTGTTTATTTTTTTTTTAATCTAAGAAGGTCTACCTTAATGAGCATCATTTACCGTAAAGCTGTCCTCTATATTGGATTTTATCTAATGAGGCTGATGATAGAACCAATGAAGTTCAATTTGTCTGACAATGGCTAGGACATTGTATGTATTTATATTAATACATCTGCCCTGGAGTAACTAACGTTTTTAGTAATTAGACTATTTTAGGTTATATCTTGGTGTGTCTTTATATTTTATGCCCGTGTTGTTAATTCTTTTCACACAAAGCAAGGGTATTTAATATTTTTCTGTTGACGTTTTTGTATCTATATTAGCTAATAATAATTGATATAATTAAAAACAGAAAGCATTTTCCCAAATAAATACCTGAAGAAGTTTTGAATGATTTTCTATTTTCTTCCATATGTGTATATGTATACATTTGCATTAAGTAAAGGCTCCACTGTAATATATACACACAAAGAATTCAGTTTATACATTAAATTTTTTTTTATCATCTCCTAATTCTTATATCACCCTCTAAACAATCTATACTCTTTACCTTTCTGCTAAATGACACATAAAGTGTTTAGCTGTTCTTTGATTTTAAATTTAAGGCTCACTCAAGCGAAGTATTTGAGCATATGCTTACTTTTGTTCTCCAAGGTTAAAATTAAAATATATGCATATATACTTTTTTATTTTTTAAATCAGATTTGATGATGTATTAAATATTTCTCTACTGAAGCTGTATTTTATGCTTGATCCCAAATGCCATTTTATGTGTTTTGTATTCCTCTGAGCAGACAGGCTCAAGGTGGCCAGGTGGGAATATTTCAATTTTCATTCCTTTCTGCCTTTATTTTGCCAGAGACCCGGTTAGGAATTCCTGCCTTGTGTGTCCATATATATCCACTACATCTGGGAGGTCTTTACAGTTCAGCTGTTCATCTGAGAAAACACTGCAAAGAATATACAGTTATAGCCATCTCAATGGTGGGGGAAGGGAAGAGGTGACCAATTGTGTGCCAATGTTCTTAAACTGCAACAAAAGACTGTGTGGAATTATTGATATATTCGTGGTACCGAGAGACTAGACACTAAAATGGCAGGTGATACTCAGTGTCCACAGGTAGAAATGGGAGTCTGGGGGGAAAAAAAAAGGTTCCAGTCATATACTCTGTACTCAGAAAAGATCTTTGGTGTTTATATTTTTCTGTTCTATGAAAAGATCAGTTTCGTGCTGAATAATATTTAACAATGCAAAAGGTAGCATTTACAAGAAGTGGAATAGAAAATATTGTTATGGTCATAATGCTGTGCATTACCCCATGATTTCTACCCATCTTGGACTAATAAGTGTGCCATTCCTGCACCACTGAAAGTAAGATAATAGAAAAGATTCAGAAGGAGATGATGGAGACAAATGACAAATAGAGAGGTTACTGCAGAGAAATTTTCAGGGATCTTCAGTCTGGAAAAGAAATGACTGAAGGGAGAGGTATGACAGAACTCTATAAAATCATGAGCAATAGAGAGAGAATGATTAGAAAAAAAGTGTTTCTTTTAATTTGAGAAAGAAGGGTACAAATTGAAACTATCAGCAGAATCAAAACCAATATAAGGAGGTATTCCACACGGTGCACAGATAAGCTACAGCAACAGCCAATTGCAAAATGTTGCAACTCTGATTCAGGACACTGCAAGGGCTGAAAAAATACTTGTGTTCAAAAAACCAAAGAGGTGAAGTCATGAGAGAAAAATCATTTAACACTGTAAAACCACAAGAGAGCCTCATCCAGCTCAGGAATCAGACTGCTGAAAGCTGGGAGGATGTACTGGGGAAGTCTCCCTGGATGTGTACTCCCTTTGTATATTTTCCTTAGGTGTCTCTATTGCCCAGCACCAGGGACGGGAGGTTGAATCTGCTGAATCTTTCATCTAAACATGTCTCACACTCACAGTAATGTTACACTCTGTTATGTGTGACTTCAAGGCTATTTATCATTTCTCCTTTCTTAAAAGTTAGACAATCTGATTGTCTATTTTTTTTTTAAAGAGAATGTGATAATTTTGTTTAGTTTTGTCTCGTATGTTTTTATTTCTTACATCTTTTTATTCTACAATTACATTCTTCTCTATGATTACTATTTGGACAGATGCGAGTTTGCCCTTGCAGGAAAAAAGATAAATATGATGCATTAAAGTAGCCTCTATTTTGTCTAAAATCTACTAAATTAATTGAGAACTACCATCACTGAAGCAGAAAATAAGGTTGGGTTTGAGTAATGAATGATGCCTGGCTAATGATACTGAACACCATTAGAGCAAGAGAGACACTGTTTTCTCCACCTAAGCTGATTGAAGAGAGGGTTAGACTTGGCAGGAGGCCGTGAGACTAGGTGCTGAGTGAGAAAAGGATGTTATGCACTGCAGAGAGCAAACAAGGAAATTTGAGAAAGACGTTAGAAAGCAAGAGAATCAGAGAAAGTGAAAGAGGTAGAAAATAAAAAAACCCCAAGGTTAAAATTGAGAAGTTGACACAAGCCAGCCACTACTATTGTAAAAAAAAGCATTATGCCAGCTATATTTTCTGTCTTTCATTTTGCATACATTTGGGAAGTATGGTTACCACACAATCCTCCTTAGAATCCCAGTCTACTTACTGGGGCAACATCTGAAAATCAGTGTTAAGCACCCTTATTTTTCCTTCTTAGCATTCACTGGATGGTGGGAAAATCTTACATATAGATCTCACTGCACGTTGACCCTTCAGTTGGAGAAGACTGTTCTCTGCTCTGATGAGGTATAGCGGTTTTAAACTGTGCTGCGTGGTGCAACTGCAGTGTCAAAAAATTGAATACTCTTACTTGCTTAACTTCTATACACCATCCTCTCAATTTTTACTCTTTTGTGTCACTCATTTCAATGCTTTTCTGAACCTAAAAGGACGATGAAAAGATCAAGTGCATGTTTGACATTTTAACTCCCTTTAAAACATTAGTTTTCCTCTATTTTTATGTTTATTTGTTTAAATCTTGGATTGTCTACAGTTTTTCTGAAGAGTCTTATGTTTTTAAAAAGCAGACTTGAATTGCCACATCCAGAATGATGTGATCTAGAAGCTGATGTGAAATAAAAAAAGATTTTTCATCCTAATTAATGTCACAAAAATGACTCGAGCTTTAAAAAGTAGTGTCTGTTACATATCACTCTGTTCCTCCTGACCTCCTTCCCTAAAATGGGCACTGAAAACTGTGTGGTCTTTCATCATGTGGGACCAATTTGTTTTCAGTACCCTGTCCGAAAAGCAAGTTAGCACCACAGACATCTTTCATTTCAAACCTGATGCAGTCACAGCGAAGAAATCTTTTGAGTATTTGCTGCTCCTTCGGCTTAAAATCATGTTGCTATTTTTCAGTCTTGTTAGTTAGCTTGGCTCTGCAGAGGCTGGCAATGCTGCAAAATCCTACTTGAGACACTGAGGCTGAGCTGATCTTGCCCCCATCACTGTGTGCCCCTGTGGGTTCTGGACACAGGGCTCATAGCCCCTGGCACGGCAGTGGGGAGAGCCTCACAGGACTCTTCCCCCTGAACTCATCTGGCTCATTCGGGTTAAACATGTAGATTATAGGATGGGATAGGGAGACTGCAGATCTGTTAATACAACAGCTTGTGACTTGTGTTGATCTGATTTTTGACCTGTTCACACTAATGGACCAGGTAGCTGCAGCACTGTTATGGTAAATTTGGAACTGATGTTGTATTTGTACATAGGACCTGACTTAAAAAATATTTTTTCTTAGATTTTGAGTGTTCCTGCTTTCAGTTAGCTAAATATCTTAAATACTGAAAAGGTCCCGAAAACTGTAAATTACTTTTTTAACATGGGAGATGTTTCTTCTCATTTCTGTGGATTTTATTTTAGAATTATTAATGAAGCCACTGCAGCAATTACTTCTATTTTATATCTCTAAGAATAATGAGAATGACAAACACTAAACCTTTGACTGGTGTAAAGACTCAAGTTGTGCCAGGGGAAGTTTAGATTGGATATTAGGAAAAACTCACTGAAAGAGTTTTTAAGTACTGAAACAGGCTGCCCAGGGAAGTGGTGGAGTCGCCATCCTTGGAGGTATTTAAAAGACATGTAAAGGAGATACTCAGGGACATGGTTTAGTGATGGACCTGGCATTGCTAGGTGAACAGTTGGACTTGATGGTCTTAAAGGTCTTTTCCAAGGAAAATGATCCTATGACGCAAGTGCTTGAGCCACACTCCAAATCATTTTCCTCCCTTATCTGTAAAACAAAGGCTATATAAGTACCTATTAACTAACACAATGCTTTATAGACCTGCTAGAAAGTAAACAAAAGGAATGTACGTTTGGCATTTTGCTGAAGCAGAGTGCATTGATATCACAATGACCTGAAGTCTGAGAATCATTAGCCACATAGATAAGGACCGACAGAAACTTAGGTATCCAAAAGAAACAAGACATGGCTTAACAAGTATGGAGAATCTTGACTTTCCAAAGTTATGAATCTATTTTTTTTGTGTGTAGATGTTTTAATTTTATATTGACCTTCTAGCTTTCCTTCTTTTCATTTGCTAGTCAGTACCAGAAAATTATTAGGTATGCTTCTGTCTAATAATACCTTATTAATTTCATTCAGCACCAGAGACTGAGAAAGCATCCTTATTTGTTTCTCACTAGAGCTGGTCATGTTTGATTGTGAAAAATACTGGCATGACACTGAGTTGTGGTTCAGTACAAGGGTGTATTACTGGCTTGAGAAACCAGTCTTGGATGACAGGATGTCTATTCTCCTTAGATCCAAAGTTAAGCTGTTGTTGAAAACCTAATAAAAACCCCCAACATTTGTGGTGCAGAACTGTTTATGCTTTGTAAAGTCCTCTCTGTACCAAATGCTCACTAAGATAAAACAACAGCACCTGCAACTAGCTGAGCCTAATTTACATTTTTACTTGTTAACATTTCTTGTTTAGTTTCAGTTTTCTCCTAATTAAAATGTGGGCCAATATCCATGAGCACAGGCTAGAAGGCTAGTGATGCAGAACAATGAGTGGGAGGCCACTGATGCATGGCATAAAGCTGGAGGCACCGGTGTGAGATGTGAGACAGTTTTATGGAGTAGCCTAAGAGACTCCAGGGAGTGATGATATGCTAGAAAATGTTACTAAAGTACCCTAGTCTGAAAATTACTAGAGGAAGACAGATGGGTGGGACGACCAATACAGGACAGAAATCTGTAAAATGGCTCATTTGAGACAACTAGTAAGCTGAGTCTATCAGATGAAAAAAAAGCCAAACACGGAAGCCCACTGGAGCGAAAGGCAAGTGCTAGGAACCACTGAAGTATGGTACAAGTGATCTCTCCAAAAGCTTGAGGAGCAAAACACAGACATTGCTTTGCCCAAGCGGGTCAGGCAAAATAAGCTTTGAAACCTAAATATCACTCAAGGTAGCCAAGAGGTTAAAAAACGCATTCTGTGTCAGGTCGGAAATGACAGACCAGAGAGAAAAAATTGCATGCTTATTTTCCTACGTGGTTGTAGTGTGCTGAGCCACGGTGAGCATGGTCGGTCAGGTGGCAGACCTCGCTCTGTCACAGACAAGTCACGGTGAACTGGGTGGACTGGGAAAACACTTGGTAGGTACAAATTGAAGCTCAGTGTCTGAGGAGATTTGTACGTTGTGTGATTCCCTGCCCTTTTGGAGGTGACAGTGCTGCAGCATACACTGTGCCAAATACCCCTCTGCATTCAGCTCAGCGTCCCTGCCAAGAAACAGAATAAATTATCCTGCAAGGAGCTGCTGCAGCTATTCTGTAGTGAGCGCCTGAACTATTTCATTTACATATACCTTCACGTATACGTAGTTCAGATACAACTAGCTTGCATTGAAAGCCATGATGTAGATTTACTCGTGAAAGAATAATAGCTGCATTTCAGTTATATCCTGTATCTTTTTTACCAGCTGTATTCAGAACTCACAAGATGGGCAAGAGGTTAATATTCATTCCGGAATATTGGTACAGACGGGTTCTTAACTGAGTAGCTGGATGTGCTTTTTCTATTATCCTACCAATTTTCCCGTGCTTGTCCCATTATTAGACTTTAGCCTGGAATTAGATTGTTATGTCTTGGGTAAATAGCCATTTGTATTTGTAAAGCATTTCTCAGTCTTGTGAATATTTCCCTGAAGCTAATTTTTAAGTCCTGTAACATCAGAAAATAATCATGTGAAGGAAACTCATAGATTAAATAGAATGGTGAAAATAATTTGGAACATATACTGTAAATTTATATTTGGCTCTTATTTCCTGAGTCTGTCCTCATAACCATATCCATGAAAACATTGTATAAAATTTACCTCAAGTCAAATTTCAAATCTTGGCTTCGGATTCTGGTATGTTTTAAAAAATTTCTAGTTAGCCAAAATTGTTAAAAGTGCTCAGAAAGCAGAAAATTCCTTGTCTGTAAAAGAATGAATGAAAGTTAGTGAGGAAATTAATATTTTTATATTATATATGACTTCTCTTTTCCTCTAATGAGTGTATGCATGTCATTTTTAATACTTGTATTTATGAGTGTGTTAGGAAGTAGACCAGGAGTAAAGATTTCCTTGATTAACAGTGTTCTAGAAAGAGATTCAAGAGAGGACAAAATAGAATTAGGATCCAGATTTATAATTCAATGCTATGGTAATCTATAAAATAAGAAACACTATTAAATCAACAGGAAATGAACAAGACTGCAGTTAGCCAAGAAATCATCACTCACCACAGAAGCGAAGTGATCCTTGAACTGGATGAATCAATCCAGACTGCCAAGGTCACTGAGTTGCCATACTCGAGGAAATATGAACATATGCAGTGGGAGCCTAGCAATAAAATGAGCCATGCTGCCCTCTTTTATTAATAGGGGTTTTATCTGATTAAGAAAGGTAGCCCTTGTATCAGCAAATTTACACTAGCATTTGGAACGAATAGACTGACAAGAGATGATCCAAAAAAGAGTTGTGAAGTAGCAATGCTGCAATACAGTCGTACACCATTAAGCTGAGCACAGAGGTACTGCATACACCATATTTTAGTACCTCCCTACAGCTGAAAGTGTTTAAATAGATGTGTTTAGTATAAAAGCATTTCGTATGCTACTTTATTTTCAGACAAGTTGAGCACAGGGCTGAGAAGCAAAACCATGAAGTTGGACCTTTAAACACTTTTCCAGCAGCACCTGAAGAGAAATAATCATCTCTTCACCCTTGTGCTTTTTTTTCTCCCATAACTTATAGCCTCTTTTGCCTTTCAACTTCAATCACTTCTGTCACTCTCATATCTATTTCAGAAAATAGGATTTGCATAATGAACAATTGTGCGGAGATTCAACATATAAATTAGTTTTTTTCTGACACTGCAGTGAAAGAAATTTGAAAAGATTTGATCTTTGTGACTGCCAGAGTCAGCAGGGGTGAAAGTTAAGTTGTGTAGAAAGCATAGTAATCATACTTTTCATTAGGACCTGCATATTTTCTCATTGATCATTCTCAGCGCATCATGCAGGTGGAAGACCAATCTCAAACATGACCCGTTATAGTATTTCCCATATACCAGCATAATAATTCACATCCTTTTCAGTTACAGTATGGGATCTTAACACTGTCTGCACTCATTTCTGTAGTCAAATAAACCTAGTTACTAAAACACCTAGTAGTGATAATAAGCACTGAAGGGAATTACCTTAGTGCCTTTAACCATTAAGAACTCTTTCCTGCTCAATTGAAATTCTGGATTACGGCATGATCATTTGAAAGAGGGTGGAAGAGAGACTACTTTAAGGATAGCGATAAGAAATTGCAAGGCTTGCTGTTATGCAGAGAAGCAGATGAAATAGAAATTGTTCCATCCTGAACACTGGCACATGCCATTGGTCAAAATAAAAGCACTTGCACACACTTCCAAATGCTTTTTCAGAAGGGTTTTCATATGTATGCGCATCTCTGAGGGCTGTGACAAAAGACAAGGGTTGCAAAAGATTCCAGTGGGTTAGTGAAGATTGGTAGTGTGGCTCTGAGCTCAAAGAGCGAGAAATTTGAGTTTAATGCTGTCTAAAAGCCATTTAAGCTTCAGAAGAAAAATCCCTCATTCTGTTGGATTCCTTTTACAATTACGAAACTGTTTCAGGCTCTTTACAAGTAAATAGGAGTGTGTAACAGACACATTCAATATTATTTTTCCAAAAAAGAGATATGCTGACTGAGGAACTTTACACTGGTGTGTGGGGATGAAGGAGATGGCAGCCTCTGGTCTGAGTTGAAAGTGAGGCCTTTTATTGTCAAAGTAGAAGCAGGAGTAAAAGCAAAAGCAAAGTTGTTTGTGCATGTATGTGTGTGTGTGCGTGAGCCTGAGAGAGTTCGCCATCTGTGAGTCCCCCAGAGCCGCTTATATACAGTTTTCTGGATCTGAACTATAAAGCCAAACAGGATTATTTATGTTTTTCTTGATACATTTGTCCTTGTGACTTAGTCACATCCATTCACATACGCTTCCGTGCAGCTTCCCAGCCTGATCTTTTTGATGCAGTCATCAATTGTTATCCTGTGTGGGTTGTTCAGAACAGCTTGTTTTACCCAAGTCTAGTCCAGTTTTATTTTCCATGTGTTCAGCAAGTTACCCACATATCAGCACAGTTCGTTTTACTAAAATCTGGTCGTATTTTTCCATTGTGTGTTCAGCAGATTCCCATATCTTTTTTGAAGGATTTTTGGTGATCCTAAACGTTACGAGACCCATGATTCAGTGAAGCTCGTATCACCTCTGAAGACTACTGCTCCCTAATATACAGTATAGGTGTAAGTTATAAGATGATGTGGTCAAGAACTGGCAGAATAAACATCCTTGTAGGACTTGGTTATCAGCAGTGGCTGTGGTAGATGAGCTTGCAGAAATAGGTAATTTTCCTGTTCCACCAGTGGGCATGACGGGCAGGCCTTCAAATGCAAACTCGTGGTACCACCTGCACAAAAAAAAATGGGCAAACTCTTTTTTTTCAGATTTTTTTTAAGATTATTTGAAAAATATAGTCCTTGCATATTATCAGAGATTAAAGTAAAATTACCTGTTTAGAGAGGACCAAAAGAGTCTGAGAAGCTACTTAGCCTGGAAGAAACCTCTGGCTCACCCAGATTCTTTTGCCAGCCTTAGAGAAGAAAGGAGCAGATCCGTACGTCAACCAGAGGTGAAACTACAGTATAATTAGGGTCAACCATTAAGCTACCTTGCATGAGCAGTAATATAAATGAAGCTATGATACATGAACTCCAGATCAGGCTGTCACTGGATAGAAGTTTGTCGACCTGCCAGGTTCATGGCACCCTTCACTGCTGATATACAGATGGCATGCTTCATCTCTATATGCTGAGTGCAGCACAGACATATGCAGAAAGAGTTTTCTAAGGACTGCTTCAGTATATGTTGAAATTGGGAGGCCTTGGTGAAAAAACTTACACTTTTTTCCACTCCTTACAAAACCAGAAAGGTGGTTCATAAGGTATAATTTTAACTGCAATAAGAGCTTTGACAGAGGGTGTTTATTATGTTGGTTGAACTGAACTCCTTCTAGCAGTTCACTGATTCCTGGGCGATATAAATTGCTGTGTATCCCTTAACTACTCTGTCTCTTTTCATTTTAAGATCTTTCTCTAACCTATGGTCTTCAGTGGGGCACTTCTAAAAATGTTTCTTAAGACTACTACTGGTGTGGCTGCTTTGAATCTATGGTACTTCCTAATGACATGGAGATGGTTCTCAGAATGATTAACATGTCTATGCTTAAAATGATGATCTGTTCCAAATAGCCTTATCATAAACTTCTTTGGAAATGATCAGCACTGAGAGTTTTTAGGGATAATGATTGCAAACTTAAGCAATGAAGGAAACATCATGCCTGAAAAACATTTATGGAGGTTCTCATGTGTTGCCTGACCTAGTCGAGAGATGGCGTCCCTGCCCACAACAGGGAGGTTGGATTAAATGATCTTTGAGGTCCCTTCCAGCCCAGGCCATTCTATGATTCTATGATGATAGACCTAGATTGAGAAATTAAATCTGTAGACAGTGGGAGTTTCATGTGAAAGAAGACTCAGTTAAAACTTCAGAATGCACAGTTCTTCCCTGCCCCTAGAAAGAATTGAGCTAGCCTATTGAATATTTTCTGTTATTTAAATAAATGTGAGACATACTACGTTCAAGGAGAAAAATCTATATGTATTCAGCAGAAATTTCCTTTTAACCCTAAAAGGATGGATATGCTTATTTATGGATGGGTACAGTTGATTAAGGTAGTTTTACAGTCAGAAGCACTTTAAACTATCAATATTTTCAGCAGTTGAATAAAATCTGAAATTTAAAGTACTACACAAAGTTGTTTGGAATGGGAACATCTTTTCATCAGTTTTAACAGCTGATGTTTAAGCGAAGGTTATTAAAGTAACACATAAGTGATAATTAATCATAACAAACTAACATAATACATTGGAATTTTTTCTACTGTCTTGGAAGCTAAATATGTTAATTCGTGTTCCTTTTATTAATAGAAACAGAAACAAAAATAGAAAGTTACACTGACTATTTCATGTTTTTGAACACAGGCCAAGAAAGTTTAAAATTACCCTAAAGAAACAAGGCTGAACACAAATAAAATAATTAAGCATGCTCATTACTGAGTTAGGGCCTATAATTAAGCTTATTTACATCTGACTTAAGGCTTGTAGTTAAGCATACTCGTAGCTGGCTTTTATGCCAGTGGAAACTGGATCAGACTCTTAGAAAACATTAATGGCCCCGTCACACCAGGGTGCTTAAGGGCTGGTTCCTAATTAAAAATCGCCTGTTTTTTAAGAGAGGCTGAGCTCTCTTCAGCTGTGCTAACCTGCACAGGGCTGTGAGAAACCTCTGTGTGAAGGGCTGAGGATTGCTGGGCTGGGCCGAACTCTGAAACAGGGCGACCAAGGTGCAGGAGCTGCCATCCTGAATTCTCTCCTCATCCTCCTTTGGGCCTGCCTCCAGGCTTTCTAATTTCCCTTCAGCCAAAACCCAGAAAGCAGAAGTAAAGAACAGGTTCAGGCCTGAATCTGGCCCTAAAAAACCACACCATGAAGACCAAAATTTTCCAGAGAGACTGGCCAGGACTGCTGGAAAGACTGGATGTGGCACTTAGTGCCATGGTCTGTTCGATGTGGTGGTGTTGGGTCATAGGCTGGACTTGATGATCTCAGAGGTCCTTTCCAGCCTCAATAATTCTGTGATTCTGTGAAAGCACTTTAACTGTCACCACTTTTGTCCTATACATAGAATCATAGCTGTTTGTCTAGTAAAAAAGCATCATTATATTTTAAAGAACCCTCCTGAGCATATTTTTGTGAAATATTTATTTCTGAAAAATGTAAATGTGTCATCCATGCTGCTTAGTTTTGTAACTTTACAGCTTGTTTGAATTTGTATATATCCCCACTGATCATTCCTACTACATCTGCTTTAGTGAACTAAAATAATGAAAAATATTATCCAAACTATTCATCTGGTCTCCTTTTCTTTCCTCCTTCCCTCTTAAGTAGGATTGTTAACTCTAACCAACGAAATCCATGTACATTTTATGGCTTATTGCTGTGAGAACAGGGATGCTATTGACAACACTCCAAGGTGTTTAACATGTGTCTTCGAATTAAGATTATAATCGCTGAGGGAGAGCACAAGAGGAAAGGATTTACCAAATGTTACAGACCTAATTAAGTGCAGAGGTATTGTGAAACTTATCCTTTTCAGATGCATCAAAGTATTAGATGGTCTTTCCTGATATTTGACAGTGTGACTTTTTTATTGCATCTTCCACGAAATGCCAAATCCCACTTTTCTTGCCTAAGCACAGAATCTTTAAATATGAGACTCTTTGCAGTGAGAAATAAGTGTGTTAAAAGTCAAGATCATCCAGGATTGCACTGGGGAAGGCCTTTTCATCACCGCATACCAAATTCACCTTCTGCTTTATATCCTCAGGAGAAACACGAAATCCCGCTCCTTTGTCCTCTCCACCCTTTTTCAGGGAATGGTTCTTTGAAATCTCAGTATGAACAGTGGAACAACAAAAAAAAAAGAGAAAAGAAAGCCTTATCTTAGAGGAAGGAATGTTTGGACTGATTTTGAAAATGGAGAAGAGCGTAGTCCAGACGACTGAACAGCAGACTTGAGAAAATAGCAAATGCTCTCTACCCTAGCACATGTACAGATGCAAAGCAATCAAACAAAAATGAGATTGTGCAGCTAATAAAATCAAGTGGACCAGGCTAGCTAGAGTCGTTTACAGATGGCTGTTGAGACTTCCCCATCACTTCGAAATGGCTACTGGCAAATGTGTACTAACGCTTTATCTCTCTTGGGAAGCTTTTTAATTTATCTCCAAATCATCTGTCCAACTCCCCGGTGGCTGTTTATCTTGTATCAGTATGTTTCCCTTATTGCTAAAGGATTCCTCTCGTTTGCCTAGTTTTTCCCGTGTTTCCTCTTTCTTTGCACATTGTTTATCTTTGTTTTTCACACTCTAGAGGAACATGTGCATAATTTGTTTATCAATAATAAATAATGGACACATTTTATTACATGTTACTAATGTTTCTGTGTAGGAGAACAGAAGGAAAAATCTTGTAAAACTGCAAATGCACTGAATGTGCATAAATACTAGTGACACCTGGCATATATATTTATATTTTCTGTTTTAATTTTATACTTCCATATTTACATATTTATCTTTCTTTAAATATGAGGAAATATATATATACACATATATATAAAATTCAATTCATAAACTGCATGGTGGGTGGTTTGATTTTTTTCTGTGTAGAGACAAACCATTTCTGGTTACTAAATCTAGGAACGGCTTAAAAGTTTCCCCTTTAACATCAGACCTCCGTCATTTGATATACTCTGTCATTCTACCGTGTCCCTAACTCTTTACCTGAAAAAAAAATAAATCCTATTTCCTCTCTTCATAAGCGCACTGACTACCTTCTGATTTCTTCCTTTTAGTCTCTGTCTTCAGCTGTGGCTTGAACTTGCCTAACCTGTTTGTATTAAGTACTTAACAGTACTTCACAGTAGTTAACAATGAGATGCCGTTACTTTTGCACACTTTTGGTGTTACCTTGCTTTTTGCCTATGGTTTCCTTGAGGTAGTTGCAGAGATTATACTGTAATGCTGTGAGTTATTGGCCGTTCTCTTTCTGCCAAGATCCTGTAACACAAGTAGACTAGACAGGAGTATATGGAGGCTCCTTCATGTTGGTCAGATAGGAGTGCAGCAAACTTTGGAACAGAGGCAAGGCTGATATCTTGACAAACAGCAGATACCAGAGACTGTCCCATAGGGTTTAACATGAAGGTTGTGATGCTGTAAATTACCAGAGTCAGCAATTATGTGATTCTAAATTAGGGACAAGAAAATTCTTCTGAAAACATGCCAAGCACTGTCGTTGGATGGGTTAGTCTTTGACCTTCCAACTGCTTTGCCAGTTAAAAACCTGTTCTGATTTATGATACATGTTTGCCCAGGAATTTTATCTCCACTTGCCCTTGTTTCAGCACTACCCTTGTCTTCAATGTGGGTATTTGATATTCTTCTCTTCTTGATGCATAAAGACAAATTGGTCATCTGTTCACTCTACATTTTAGACTGCTGGACAAGCCCAGTCTTCTAGCATGCCTTGGGAAGAGAGGCCATACAGACCTTTAATCATTCTTATGTGTCTGCACCGATTCCAGTCCAAATACCTCTTTTGTGATAATGGCTCTGCACTGTGTTCCCCTGAACTTTTACCACCTTTCTGCACAATAGACTTAAAATTTCCTACGTTTACTTGAAAACAGCTTGATGGCTGCATTTTAAGCTTTCACTACCTTTTCACAGGAACTGCACTGATGAATTATATACATAATGAGATCAAAACAAGCACCAATTTATTTTATTCAGTCATCTCATTCTGCTATCTCCAGGCTCATTGCAGAAATCAGCATTATTTTATTCTCCCAGTGTGAGGCCTTGCATTCTGTACTATTTCTGTACTATTCCATTCTACTATTCTGTACCTTTCACCCCAGTTTCATTTCAGCTTTAAGGTGATGCTTATGCTCTTTTTGTACAGTGTATCCTCTGTTCACAATACCTGTCTGCTTCATTCTGTCAACAGATTTTGTTAGGACACATCTATTTTTTTGTGGGAAAAAAATGACTTCTCTCCAAACCCTGTGATTTCAGTAGGGTCTTTCCAGATTATTTCATATTTTGCCTCATCTCTGACTGGAAAGTCATTGCCAGTCAATGGCCTATCTGGTAGAAAATGGTTGTTCCACTCAAAGAGAACATTGCATTGAAGGGTTACATTAATGACACTCCACAGGTAGGGAAAACTTCCTTAGTATTGAACCATATGATAAGTGTTTACTCCATCTAGCATCTACCTTCCAAGCCATTCATGACATGAGTTTGTACTAATACAGCAACTGAGTCTGGCTGGTTTTCAGGCATCTCTGAAAGGGACAGCTCTCCATGACATGCAAACAGCCATTCCCATGTGACCTTAGACCTTAAACCAACAGCTATGGTTCATTTATGTGGGTGGAGAATTAAGATTTGGTTCAGTCATTTCCGTCTGTCACATGGAGAGTTCTGGCTGGGATATTGCCTCTCCAGGGCTCTTGTTTCTCTTGAGCTCCTGCTTGTGTTTCTCCACATATATATGAAGACGTCAGTGGCACAGAGTGGAACAAAGAAACTATTTTGGATCAACTCTTTATTTTGGATCACAACTCTTTTTGTGATCTTGAGCAGACATAGAGTGGAAATAAGGTAATTTTACTTTATGTGTCAGAAATAACAAGAATAGCTGCACTCCTGTGAATGTGAGGAAGTGGGAAAAAAATAAACTGTCACATATTCTGTCATTTTTAATCTTCATTTTTTTTGCAGTCATAGAGACTAGAAGGATATTTTGATTGGTTGTTCCAAGCCTAAATTCTCCAGGGCTTCAAGAATAATGGGTGGGACAGAGGCCTTGAGTGGTTTTGTGTGAACGTTCTCATGACTGATACCCAAAGAGTGATATATAAGCATTTATAATAATAAAGACCATAAAGAGGCTGTGATAAATATTTTAAAAGTAGAACAATATGTCCAAAATCTGTTCTTCTGCTTTATTTAGAGAAAGATTACGTTCAGCGAAAGACCCCTTGGGCAGGCAGTGGGACCTGCCTCCTTGTGGCATTAGATACAAAAAGCTAAGCCCATTAATACATTTTAATTCACTTGGAACTTGTCTTGTACAGGCCTGCTTGTGTCTGTAAGTAGAATGTTAGCTTAGTTTCCTTTAAAAGCAGCTTGCATTTGAAAATTAACTGCTTGTTTCTGTGATACTATATCTATGTTTGTATCTTCTGCAAATTTTTTGCAAATCAAAAATAAATAAGAAAATACTTTTAAAAATAAATCCATACATTGATGCAAAAGCAGTATCAAAAGTCTAATAGCTTAGATATGTACATCAGAGATGGTGCTGCTTAACAAGACATGATAGCTAACAAGAATTGTAACAATTAAGCAACAAATATGCAGTGAAAGTAGCAGGGATCTGGCAGGCTTTCACAAATTAAAATATGGTTCATCCTTGAATATTTTTCAATGCCTACTTTAGAGATTCCTCTTTTCTGGTGCACTAAATTAAACCCTGAGCTAATTCTCAGGCATTACTACTTTTCCACTCCCTTCTATTGTATCTTCTTCACTGGTGAGAGACAAGGGGTGAATTACAGTGTCACTGGGCGTCATGCACGACAGCAGCCAGATCACGGCCACAAACTTTTATGTATGTTAAACTCTTGGATATCCAGCTGCAGAATTGAAAATGCATCTTCAGGCATGAATTGTTCTTTGCTCAAAATCCAACACATTGCAGTTTCTTAGTCGTGGTTTGTTTTCCTGCTCTGACAGCATGAGCTCTATTAATAATCTGTGCTCATACAGCCACCGGCAAACCAGGAGAGTAAGTGATGTGGTGGCACAGTAGAAACAAGAGCTTTTAATCACACCAACAGTGTTGTCTGGAGGGAAAAAGAGAACGCCAATGCTAGATGTACAGAGGAAGTAGAGGGAGACCGGAGCAAGCCCACGGAGAGTTTTATAATCAAGAAGTTCATTCTGCACTGGGTTCAGAAATTAATGAGGAGCCAGTGGAGTTGTCTGACAATGGGGGTGATATGAGTTAGTGTCCAGGGATCACAGAAGTTATTCTGAGCCCAGACATATTGAATTGTTCATTGTTTTCTCCCACTGAACAGTCTTATAATTCAAGTACTTACTCATAAAGAATAATCAAGTTCTCTCTCTGTGATTTCAGCTTTTCTGCCTTTCTCAGCTGGCCGATCATGCCTCAGATAAAAAGACTCCTCTCATCTCTCAAGACATATACTTGATGGTTCCCCTCTTCCTCTGTACCTGCCTTCTCCTTTGTGCTATAGTTCTCCTTTCTCCTTCATATCCCCTAGCTGTTATTTGCTGACTTTTTGTGCAGTTTTGTTGTAGTGACGGCCTGACTTACAGAAATAAAAGCAGAAAGACCATAACCTTAATCCCTCCCCACCCCCATATACTGTTACTGACTTTTACACTGTTCTATCCTCATGCTTTTTTTTGCTTTGTGGTATGCCGTTTCATTTGTGACTTGTTAGCTAGAGATGACAATATGAAGCTGAAATATCAGGATTTTACAGATTTCACTAATCTAACATCTGTTTATGACCTTGTGTCTTTTGCAGATTGCATTTCCTAGGCACATCCCTTGTCATGGCAGTCCTATGGACTCAACTGAAATTCTGCCTTAGGCAATCAAAGCAGATTTCCATGCAGGATAATAACTGAGAGTTTTGATCTCCTTCACTTACTGTGAGTTTTAACATTAAAAAGTGGAGTGCAGAACTGTACTTAGCAGCTGGCAGTGCTGCCTGATTGCAAGACTGTTACGCGAAAGCATTTAACACTGACTGTGGTGAAGTGAGATGTTAAGTGAGTAATAGCCAGGGGGGACAAAAAACTGAAAAATATCTTGGAACAAGCAACTTTGAATTTTACTCTTCTAATTCTTTGCAATAGGCAGTCAAATGCAAGATAATTCATTCTGATAATTGTTTCCTTTTCTTCAAGACGAACGAAAAATGAAATAATCACAAAAATTTCAGAGGACTTAGCAACATACAAGTCAAATGGATTTATCAATAGAAGCAGAAGTGCACCTCTTTGGAGTTAAGGAGGAAAAAAAAGCATTCTGGGCCCAATGGGCTTTAAAAATGATAAATCTTTGGCACAAGGAAGGGCTGTTTAAAATTAAATTTTCTTTGCAACCTAAGGCTTTTTTGATTTATACTATCTAGCCCCAAGCAAGGGTCTTAATTATTTTTGATTTATTTCCTTCATTCCTGAGAAAGGTCTTTCAGTTTTTCTTTATTATTTCAGGTTTTCTTCTTCTTCTGTAGACATATCTATACTTCCTAGTTCTTATTTTTACTTCTAAGTTTTCATGTTTTCTTTCCTTCTGAGGTAAAATACTTTGGCAAAAGCTTTCAGGTCTTACTCAAACAAAACTCAGATTGCTTTCACAAGTGTAATGCAAGATTTGAGTTTATTCCTTTTAATTTTTATTTATTAATTTTTCCCATAACATCTGTTATGTTGCTATAAACGAGGTGTGCTGTTCCATCTTTTAAAGTAGAAAGTTTCCTGGGATCAATATGCCCTCTTTTTCCTCTTAATTAATATTTTTAGGTAAAGCATGCTATACGAGCTTAGCAACATTTTCTTCTTAGTGATGAAATGGATTTTTATCAACTGTTTTCTTTATGAGAAATAATTAATTTATTATGTGTATAAATGGGAAAAAAACAAACCCAAAAACCTGCCTCTCTGCTTTCCTGGCACACCTTCAGCAAAATGGGAGGAAAATGTCCTTGCCCAGCACAGCTTGGTAATTAAAACAACCTCCAGGACTGCAAACCCCTCAGTCAGAAAAAGAAATTGAACCTTTTTCTGTCCAAGTTTGGTAAACTGTGGTTGTTGCTATACAACAAGGGAAAGGCTGCTATTTTCAAGGAGATCTGTTGGTGTTTTTCCAGCCCTGGCAGGGCGGGGTGCTGGGCGATGACCTACCTTGCAGGGGAAACCTCTTGGGCTGAGGGGTGAGTGGCACCTGGGGCTGCTCAACCCTGGCAAGACCAGACAGTTCTGCCAAAATGCGAGAGCTATGAAACCGAGTGCCTTGCACGAAAAAAAAGAAAGCGCTGGGGGAATTTTGGGACCTCTAAGGTCTACTGAGTGAGCTTCTAAAATCCTCGTTTTGGCCTTGTCTTCTGCAGTGCTTCTCTTCTGCTTAAGTCCTGCTGAAAATGCCCAAGAACTTTTTTGTATTGCACTGCTGGCCCTGTGCTAGCAAGATGAATGAAGTGACACCTTTCTAGCAAGTGAGCTTAAATATGTGTTGAAGCCAAATATATGAAAGATTGTTTAGGTATTACAGTGACAAGAGCTCTGTAAACACCTGAATGGATTTTTCATTTACTTTACATCCACATATTTCCTCTATGAGTAACATTTCTAGTGAGATGAGATGTTTTTCTTATGGTTCCAGTGCCACTACCTCATGCTGAAGATTACTGTAACAATGAAAATCTTGCCCACAAATTTTATATGGGAATCAGTGCTCAGTCCTGAAAGGAAAAAATAACTGGTTTGTGTCTGTCATTAGACAACAGATTGAAACCAATTCTGTTAAGCTCAGAATTGGTTAGAAGCTTAATTAGGGAGTCTGTATCTAGAAATGAAACTTGAGATAAAAACAAGCAAAAAAAGAAAATAATAGGCACAATGGTTTACTCTGATAAAACAATTGCGTTTGGCTCCCCACTGTATCCCCTGTGCTAAACTGCAGCTCAAGTTCAAATATTCAGCAAATGCTCGGCATTTACTTTCCATCCAAACCATCAGAAGAATGAGTTTGCTTACGAAAGAACGTGAGAAAGTCAGGTTTAATATGACTGGAGCTTAGAGTGTCTGAAATCTGCAGACCAAAACCAACCACAGAATTCAACTTAGTGGTAATGAGCATACACATCTGCTGACATTTTTTTTTGTTATTTTGTTTTAATGAAAACTAACTGCATTGTTTGTATAGAGACCTGTGGTCATAGCCAGTTAAGTACTTTGTCTTTATCAAATATTGAAACATGACTTTTCCTTTCATGGGAGATGTAGTGGTGCCATTTTTTGATTGGAACTGATACAAAATAGGAAACATTGGCATTCCTACATGCCATTACATGCCAATCAAGAGAAACTTTTTCTGTGAGTCATCTGAATTCTTGGTCTCTGTATTAACATTATAAAGGCTCTAAAGTGTGCTTCTACATAAAAGATCAATTTAATACAGAAAAATTGTCCAGAAAGGAGAACATGATCCCTTTCATTATAAAGAAATATATTCCAGTACTATGAAATAAATCCTAACAATAAAAACTATTTTTTTTTCCTAGAGTAGTTTGGTTTTTTTAAGTCAAAACCTAAATCTAAAATTATCTAAATCTGTATGATTTATTCTAGACAACTTGTAACAATCATTGTATAGACAACAATAAGGAGAATAATTTTTTGAAGCAGACGACTCCTGAAGCAACGCTACAAATTTTGCTTCCCATTGTATATCAAAGATCTCATTTAAGGCGTGATTCAGAAGGGCAAAATATCCATTGCCTTTGCTGGAAACAGCTATAATCTAGAAGAAAGGTTATGCAGAAGATTAACCCAGCCGCAGCCCTTGCATGGGAAAGGCAATCAGAGACAACATTTTGCAGCACTGTCAGTGCCTGAAAAGCAAAGCAGTAAAAGAAACAAAATTAAATGCAGGAGAACAACTTTCTTTGCCATGTTTTTACAATGACTGAAAACAGATTGACAACTTCAGACGCTAAGCCTGAAGTTAACTTTAAGTCTGATGAAATTGTGTTTAAGTATGTTTTGATGAATGTTGTTCAAGACAAAAGGTCATAGGCATATGTGCTGTAATACTACTGTAATACTAGTGAGAAGTCGAGACAGAAGAAGTAAAATGCTAACCCACCTGAGATGGCTGTAACCTGACAGATTTCTGTCAAGATGGGATATCACGAGTTTGATTTTTGTTACGTGTTTTAGGAAGGTGGGCTTTGTACCACTTTAATTACAGGGAGGCAGATATGTCCAGAGGTTCCGCTTAAACTCGAGAAGAAACTTCTTCTCTGTGAGGGTGACGGAGCCCTGGAACAGGCTGCCCAGAGAGGTTGTGGAGTCTCCTTCTCTGGAGACATTCAAGACCTGCCTGGACACGTTCCTATGTAGCATAATCTAGGCATTCCTGCTCTGGCAGGGGGATTGGACTTGATGATCTTTCGAGGTCCCTTCCAATCCCTAACATTCTGTGATTCTGAGAAGCCAGAGAAGAGTACGTGTTCTTCTGTGTTGGACGTGTAAACCACAAATTCCAACCGTCCATGTCCATAGTCCTGGTCCTTCAGTGTCTGTTCACATCTCCATAACCAGGGAGCACAGATTCAAATTACAAATTCACTCCTTACCTGTGCAGCTGAATTGTCTCAGGTCCCTTGCAATGTGGAATATGTGCAGTTCTGGGATAAATCGAGAAAAAGTCAAAGTCTGTGAAAGTGTTTATACTCTAAAAGTCAAGGCAAAGACATTGTGATTGCTCCTTTGTGCAAAGATGGGATTAATTCAGGAAATACCTTTGCCAGTTGTATAAATATTTTTTTCATTCTGATAAATTAAACTTTAGTGATCCAAGGAGGAAGAGGAGAAATGCATTATCAGGATGACCTTTCTTACTTTCTGTTCAGTCTTCTTTGTATTTTCAATGTAGCTCTTTGAATTTCCACGTAGAAGGACTAAATTCAGAGCTCAGAGATTCCAGGGTAAGAACACTCATACCTCTGCCTGGAGAAGAGAGCGTGGACAGGCTGAGGGTTGCAGTATCTCTGCATGGAAATACATGAGGATGAGGTACTGAAGTAAAAGCTCTGCAGTTTAGTAGGGAAACACTCTGCTTTTACGTAAGTAAAAGGCATGACATTAATGTGGCACAGACCTATGGCCATTCTAAATTTCCCACCAATCTTACTACCAGTGCACCAAGGGTATATGTGAGGCTGTCGTTTGTCTTATTTGGATTTTAAGTCAGAGAAGGCGGCTTTGAGTGGCCTACCTGCTGTTGTCCCTGTTTCATTTCAGAACACCACATAAACAATGTAAACACAAAATCCAGACCTGTTTTGTAACAGGCAGCAAATAGCACAGCAAAATTACTTTAATAATAAGACACAAATAGCAAAAGAAACATACACAGAAAATAAATTTTGCATCCTTGTGAATTCTGGAACTCGACCTTTATGAAGTGTCAGGTGGAACCCAGGTGGACAGACGTCATGCTATGCAGATCCCAGCTGTGGAGAGGTTCACTCTCTCCCCTGTACTGTTGCTCTTTATATCTAGTGTAGCAAAC
Organism: Trogon surrucura; assembly: GCA_020746105.1. Classification (NCBI taxonomy): domain Eukaryota; kingdom Metazoa; phylum Chordata; class Aves; order Trogoniformes; family Trogonidae; genus Trogon; species Trogon surrucura. Next base: position 43,365,229 of record CM036620.1, read on the forward strand.
AAAACTATATATCTTGTCTGGAGAGGCAGAAATGTTATCTTCCCCTTAATGCCCACCAGAGCTTATACAGCTGCACACAACTAGGAACTGTATCCAGGAACAGCGCGTATCCAGGGTATACTAGCACATTCCCTCATGTTGTTATATATATGTATGGGATTATACTGTGAACACTTATGCTGACATATGGGCTTTCCAAGCCCTAAGTCCAGGGCCTAGTAGAGCAGACATGACTTGCTCAAGATACTAATTCTTTGAATACAATTTGGGAGTCTTCCGTGAGATTCCCAGTACAGAGGATCAGATCTACAAACTGAAAAATTCATAGGCTGATAAAGTACAGCTGACAGGTGTGTAAACTCATGTCATGGCAGCTGGATATTGATCAAAATGGCATGGAAAGAGCTGGACCGAAGTCAGGAGTAATCAAAAGGTAGATATTTAGAGAATTCTACTCTGAGCTCATCCTTAGTCTGTGCTGCCAAGCAGGCATGATTCATCCTATCTGAAATGATTTAACTTAAAGTAAGAAAGTATCAGAGTAAGACATTAAGGTTAGTGGCTAAAAGAGATAAGAACTAGCTATAGGTGAGTAAGCTTATGTTTTATAAGCAAATAGATATACAGAACCTCTGCTACATTTCAGCATTTGTACCACAACCAAGGACACAGTCCTGTTGAACCTATAGAGCTACCTGCACTGAGTTATCTTTGGATTCATCTGATTACAACTCAAAATGCCAAATCTTGCTCTGGTATAAGTGAGAGTTGGAATATGTGGCTAATTTCCCTCAAACCAAGACTGCAATACTGGTTCCTGAGAATGTGAAAATCTTGGAACTTGTCAAGTTAGTGAGATGATTTTTTCTTAATTCAAAAGAACTACATGGACCCAGAAGGGTCAAAAGTTCTATCACAACATTTTCATTGTGTAATATTAACCAAGTTAAACATGGATCAAGGTTTTAATCTGAGACCTCTCACTGCTTGCTTCTAAGCAGGAACCCAAAATTGAGAAATGTAATGCGTAGTATGAAAAGAAGGGGAAAAAAAAAAAGTTCTAGCTTTACTAAGCAAGCCATATGAGCAGGAAGGAAGAGGTGAGTTTTAGCACAGGAACAGCCTCTGAGCACAGCAGTCACTTTTCTAATTTTGACAAAATAGATAGCCAGAAAGAGAAGTGTAGGCAGGATAATAAATTGTGAGAAAAATGTATCTTTTGTTGATGTTCTCAGAATTTCAGATGGCTTATCAGTCACAAGTGGATGCTTAGACCTGGCAAGCTGTCTCTCACAGCTATTCCCCCAGGACCTGATGCACTTTGTCTAGTGCATTTTCTGGCTGGTCTGGTTGGTCCTTCTTCAACTGGTCATTCTCAGGCACTGCAGAGGTAGATAGTGTGTCTGGTCATGTGTAGGAATAATTTTGAAGAGAAGAATAGAAATGGCAAAACAACAGAAATAAATACAGAGGGGAGTCACAAAAAAAGGAGATAGTGGGAGGGTATCCTTGCTAGCTTTGTAGCAAAGATGAAAAGCACTTTGTTGCTCGTTATGTCCTCACTAATATAGGGCAACCTTTGCAAGAAAGTAAAACCAAATTAACTTTCTCTATGAGATTCTCCAGGAACCATTTTACTAGTTTTGATCCAAGAAGGTTAGATGGGTGGAATGGACCATTTTCTCATTATCTGCTCACTGAACTTAATTTTTTTTGCATCAAGTTGTTTTCTACTTTTCGCATTTCTGACAGTATTCTTTTTTTTTTTTTTTACCAGCTACTGTGATGTTTATAAAAGTTTCACCTGCTTTTTACAGGTGAGTTCAGCATTAGTAACTTTTTAATCCTGATAACTTGAAAACTAGGACATTATAGTATAACTACTTGAATAGGCATGTTTGGCTGGGTAGGTTGTGATCTGAATGTATTGAAGCTCCATGTGTAAGAACTGGGTAAAATGAGGCTTTACTTACCTTGACGACTTGCATTCAGAACACTGAATTACCTATTCTCAGATACAGGAGAAAAACAGGAATACAGGAAAAAGGGGAAAAACAATTCTGCCAATTCGATTTCTGCCACGTAGTTGTCTTTCTCTGTACCCACCCTGGGAATCAAATTAAGAATCTCTAGAGAGCCAAGAAAAATGTTATTCATCCTCTTGCTCAAGCTCAGAAATTGCTTGGCTTGGTGAGTGACATATTATCTGAGTTACTATTATTATAATGTTTAAGTGACTAGATTTTTCTCTGTTAATTGCTGTATTTGCTGAAAAAGAATTGGATAGCTACTTCAAATGTTGCAGTGTATCTTTCTCCTTTCTGAAGCTCTTTTGGTGGCCTAGCAAATTTTTTTTTTCCTGAAAACCTAAATTGTGTTAAATTAGAGTTTTGTCTGGTCTTCAGTGAAAAATTAATTCAAACTTATAAAAGCTTTATGCATTAAACCAAAATAATGTATTTTTTCATATCAAAAGCATAAAAAGTAGTTTTAGGGTAATTACTTAATTTTAATTCTGGAGATATTCAGTCTGCCTCTGTGAATCAGAGGAAGGAATGCAAAAGGTTTATATTTTGTTATCTTTCCTTTAGCATTTAAGTGTTAAGTTAGTCTTGTCAATATTTATCTTGCCAAAAGTAGATTATGGGCCTTTATGGGCCATTTTTTTTTTACCTACAGTCATGAGAATTACTTCACTATCAGGTGGTGGTAGCACATGCTCTTTTGTTAAGGTTATAATTAGCTTTGTAATTATTAGTCTGATTTTTGACCTATTTATTCTGCTGTAATTCTGTAAGGCGAAAACTGTCTACCCCTGGCTCTTACCAAAGGGGATTTCTGCAGGAACTAGGACTTAATTGGGCTAAACTTTTTTGAGGAAAAAAAGAAGAAAGGGGAAAGAAGAATAAAGAAGCAACAACCTTATACTGAAAAGTCTTCCTTGATATTGTACTGTATTGTATTGTATTCTTTGGCATTTGTATGGGAGTGTGAGGGGAGAGTTCTCACTTCTGTAAAATCCTAGCACTTGAAATTTGAAGCAGACAAAATTTTGGAGACTTATCTCCTCAAGTTCCAGAGAGGGAGCCATGGGGATATTAGTAACATGATCCTATGGTAGAATATAGTATAACATAAATATTTGATTGAGGATAAATATCTCTATGTAAAAGGAGCATAATGTTTTCTCTGGCATAAAAATAAAGTTTAACAATACTTCAGACAAAATAACCTTTTAGCTTGCAGTCGTTGATTTTATGTATCACTTCAAAAATCTTATCAGAATTTATCCTTGTCTTATACAAAATAATAAACAATGTATTTAAAAAAAAGGTGAAGAAAAAAACCCCTGAGAATTCATCATTCCGAAGTAAGTTAACACTTATTTCAATTCAACATGTTTCTTTTAATTATTGATCAACTAGCCTTTTACACTCAGCTGGCATAATGCCTCTCACTGTATGGTATGTCTACAAAATCTCGGTTCCCCCAAAATCCATATGTATCATCTGCTTGGCACTAATTTGATAGAGAATAGCAATAGATAGTCTCTCTTAACAACTCCAAATCAATCCATCAAATATTAATCACTGGAAAAATACTGACACATCTTTTTTTTTTTTTTCTTCTTTCTCCCACCTTCCAGACACAGCCCTGTCTGCGTTCCACCGTTCAGCCGATTTTCTCATTCATTCCTCAGTGTAAAACCATGTTTACAATGCCCAGCAATACTTACCTGGTTCATCTGAACCATTTGACATGGCTCAGATGGCTTACCAAAGAATTCAGCCTATGACTGCGTGAACTCTTGAAGGAATCAGAAACTACGCTATATAGATAAGCATTATATACAAGTACTTGTTGTCATGGTTACACAGATAGGCTCACTTCTAACTTTTCCGTGGTCTTTCTGAATAGGTGATAGAGATCCAGAGAGACTGTCAAACCCCACTCAACAGACATCCCTGCAATTTTAAGTGTGTGCGTGTCTGGGGAAAAAAAAAAAAAAAAGAAAAAAAAAAAGAAAAAAAGAGTAGGTGGGCTGTAATCCACTTACTTCATCTTTTAAAATATTTATAGATAGCAGGGTGTGTGTAAGTCAACATAAATAAAAGAAGCCTGTACAGGTTGCACTGCATTTTTCAGAGCCAAAATAGTGTTTTGCTGTCAGAGAAATCAAAGTAGTTAAGGTATTGTAAAGAGAAAACAGAACTGTGAACCTGTTGATGCATTATTTCAACAGACATTTTAAGGAACCAGATCTTTTGGGAAAATCCATGAGAAAGGTTGTATGTGTGACTGTACTCAGCAAATAATGAATAATCTACGAAGTATATGTGTAGAGGAATTTCTTGTGGAGCAGAGGTGCGGTATTACTTTAAAGATGTGGACAACCCAGCTTAGGCCTAAACAAAGGCTCTGTCCTTGAAGCTGCCTTGGAACACGGGGAGGAGGAGGTTTTATCTGTTTTGTGAGAGCTTTGCGAGATGCTTGGCTGGAGGTGCTGGCCCCGGGGGGAGAAGGGGGGGCGAGAGCCACCTGCATAGTGGAATGGCACTACCCAATAAAACGCTGGCGTGTGTAAACCTGTAACTGACCAACTCTGTTAAGGGGCAGGCGCGGGGACACTGCTGAACTGTATATATTGAGCTGTCCGGAGCAATAAAGGGAGGACGACTTGTAGCCATATTGGTGTGATGGTTGTTAACTTGGCCGGCTCTCCAAAGGGACCCTTCTAGATATATGTGATCTTTATCCTTCACAAATGTCTCCTGTAAAAGTCCATAACCCTAAGCGTTGTGTGTTTTAAGGTATATCATAGAAACTTAAAAACACATATTGTAGCATCTGAGTGAGAAGTTACACGCTAGAGATTGAGACATGGAGCACGTATTTAACGCATGGTTGTCTCCTTGGCAGACTACCAAGCTGTGATTAAATTGTTTGCTTGACTTCCTAACTGCTGACATATTTAAATGATTTCATTGTTTACATGTTTGCAGGTTATTGACCTTAAGTGGACTGTGACTGGACACAGGTGTCTGGTGCAAGAACTTTTCTTAAACCTGGAATCTAGCCAGCAGGCAATTATGACTTACTGTTTGTGGGCTGGATTCCTGTATTTCTCTTGCAATAGACTAGTTGCTCTATCCCCTGTGTTGACTACATTCGTATATGGTTGACTAGATTCATATATGGTTCATACATTTGCTACATTTATTTTAAGGTCAAGTAGCTGGTGGTGAAGATAATAACGTAGCACTTAAGGCTAGAAAAAAACTGCACCAAAAAAAGGTTAAGTAAATAATGACCACATATGCATATCTGTCTTACTTACAGTGTACTGCAGGAGAGTGTCTCTTTTTCTCTTGTTCCTGATAATGAAACTGCCTGATAATGCCAGTCGAGAAAAAAGCTTTCAGATATGCGTAAGCTTTTTGGTCTGACTCCCAGCCTTGGCAAACATGGCTTGAAACTTGGAAGTTGCAAGCTCGTACCTTATGCATTATGTCTTTATAACCTGGACTTAACAAAGTTGATATCTGGAGCAAACCTTGCTAACAGTTTCCCAGTTCCTGTAGCCTCATACAAACTGCACAGAGGTTTCCTCAAAAGTGATTTCTTACTGCATTTAGTTTTTATTATAGTCAACTCAAGAAGCTTTCTTCATGTCATCATATAAAAATAGACATGAAATCCTCCCTCAACTGAAGTCAGAGTGAGAATTTCCACTCTTTCTGAAGTACTCAAAATTTTTCTATCCATCTAAATGCTGATAAGCCTAGACCTACTCCAGCAAAATACTTAATTATGCAGTGAACAAGGAGTCCTCTTTAATCACAAAGGTCTCTATTACGCAGAGATACAAGATCAAAGTTAAAACTATCTAGTCATCGTTTATATTAATTTACACGTGTAATAGCCTCATATTTTGTAAAGCATTGATACGATAATTGATAATTATTTTTCCGTGTTTTCTAGTGCTCTTCTACATTTTCATGCTGTTCAATGAAACCAGTATGCAAAATTTTCTTATTAACATGAATACGATGTTCATTTACTAATTTGACTCTGTTTGCAAAGAAGTTGACTGGGACTTTATACCATGGTTTTAGTATTTTAATTAATTAATTATCTTGCACCTTGTTTATGTCAAAGATCGCTATATATATATTTCTGCAGCAGGAATACTTGTTTTCCCCAATTTTAGTATAAAAGTATAGCTGCCAAGTTTCCTCTTCCACAACTTGATAATATATTTTTTTTTTAGTGTTCAAACTACTTTGATTTTTTTTTTTACTTCTTTCTTAACTTTCTTGGATTGTGACGAGCTAGCCAGTTTTCTCTGGTCTCATTTCTTTTAGCTGTGTGTAAGATAGGTCTATCATGTACTGAGCTAGCTTCTGTCATTATAGTCTCTTAAACACTTTGAAAAGTGCAAAATTGAAAGAAAACACCTACATTGCAAAAGGCCAAAAGCTAACCAAACTGATTTTTTTTTAGAACGAAGCAATGAGAAATTACTTAGCTATCCATACCAGCATGGCTCAGGTAATTGTGTTAAGTAGGTTAAACACTACAGGTTCACTGTAGTGCTGAAGAGGATGCTCTGGGTTAAAATATTAGTAGGAATATGATGTTATCTGCTGAACTGAAGTAGGAGTATTTTACTTTTATTCCCATCCTCCAGGCTTTGGGCAGCAGATTATTATGGGTGTGATGTGTGAGAAAAAGTTAAATGTTGAACAATGAGAGGTCACAGTAGTACAGGGAACTCCAGAGCTTGTGCTTTCAAACTCAACTGATTTTTGTGAAATATGCCTTTTAGTTTGTTTTGAATGTTTGTAGCAGCTTTTATGCACTCTCTGCAGGGTATTTTAAAATATATTATTGTGACCTTGGCGACCCTTCAGATGATTATTCTGCTTTGGGTTGCACACTTTCTCGTCTGTCTTTTTGAACTCTTCCCTTGCCTGTTCTTTTATATTTTTTTCTTTCTACTTTCTGGAATGTTTTTCTTACTTTGTCAGTAAAGAGTTTCCCTCTGATGCCTCGCTCCTGCTACTCTATGCACTCAAGCAACTCTTCAATGGCAATCTTCTGCCTATAATGGGCAGACGGGATTTAATCTAAAATCAGTCAAATATTTATAATTATTTTTTTTCTTTTCCTTAACATTCTGCTTTCTTTGGAATGAAAGAAAAAATACAGGATAATCCTCAGTTAAATGTATTCCAAAATTATCCTTATATAATTTGAGGGATTGGTCTCATTTTCTCAAGTAGAGCTAGAATGACCAAAAATGTCTCCAGAATCAGGAATCTCAGGTATTTATTTTGGATGGAGCCACCTGAGATTCATCTGAAAGAAAATAAAACAACTTCAGGAGGAAAACGTGGGAAAGTTTTCTTTACTATTCTTCAAGAATGATATTCTACCAGAGTACCAATTTCGTGAGATCTGACATAGAGGTTCAGACCTTTTGATTTGAGATTTTTTTAACTTGGTCTTCCATATCCAGTTTGATTTGAGATTTTTTTAACTTGGTCTTCCATATCCAGTGGATATTATAAACAGAAAAAGTGAAAAGCGATAAGCAAGGTTATGTTCTTTTCTAGCCTCCTCTTGATAGAGGAAGCTGACCTCTAAGCCTTTGGACATGGCAGCACAGTGCAGTGCTCTACCAAACAGATCTACCCAAAGCACGATGATTTTGTCACTCTTCCCTTGGACCAATATACACCACTTCTGATCAAGGTTAGGAAAAAGTGAGGTGTTATTTTAAGAGACCTTTCAGCACCCGTCTAGAGCCTGCTCTGGTACCGCTCTATTGAAATATGGTGTGTGTAGGCGTCCCACTGCGTTATGCCCAGAGCATCAGGTTCGTTTCTGGAGATCATTTCACCAGAAAGCTCTTGACAAATTAGAGAAAAGAACAATGACATTAACTGAGGTTGTAGAAATTGAGACGAAGTGATTATTTATAGTAGTAGATTGTGTAATAATTATGAGAAATGGAATGAAATTAAGATACAAAATATTTAAACAGAATATTAGGAAGTGTTCTCTGACAGTGAGATGTATGAAGCTGCAGAGCAGTTTCCAAATCGAGGTGGTAGGACTCATTGCCTGGAGCACTTGAAACTATACAGAAAAGTACTGGAAAGTGTCTGTGCCTGAACTGGCAGGAGAACTGAGTGACCTTTTCCTTCTTCTATTCTGTGAATAATAAAAATGGTACTTTTAAAAGACTTTAATATCCATGTCAAAAATTTTACCTACCTTTTACTGTATTTTGAGGTCTCTTCTTTCCTTTATTAACCAGTATGGAAATGTCACTGAATACATTAAATGACACGCTTTTATCTCATTAAATTCCTGGATGCTTCTCCTTATTGTTATTATACCTGTCTTATAGTGACCATTAATTGATTTTTCTTTATCTTTCATAACTTTCTGTTCACACGTGTTGCCAGTAGCTCTTCCATCTTAGAATATTTTCAGTTTGGCTAGTTGCTTAATCCTTCATCTAATGAAGATTACACAGAGAATTTCATGACTCTGCTTAACAGCATTGAGGTAAATAGTCTGATCGACAAGTTATATCACGAGAATTTAATTGTTGTTTGTTTAGTTTTAGAACTGAACGTGATTCTCTCTAGGGCCTTCCAAAGTTTCTGGTTGTTATCTTGTTTTGGTTTATTATTCCCTGAGACTAAAATATAATTATGCAGACCTTTGTATTCTGTAATATATATAAAGAAGGGTTAATTTTTGTTGACTATATCTTTGATGGTGCTCAAAATTCAAATAGCCCATAGAAACAACATTTCCAATGCAGACTGAAAAAAATGCCTGCAGGTGCTTTGTTGCTTGTCAGAGCCTCGATGAAACATCCAGCACAGTAAACTTAGTGGCATTAAACACTTCACTAGAAAGAGATCTGTAAGTACTCAGTTCAACCCTTTGGATGTGCAGGTACAGTTTTCCCTTTTCTTCTTCCCTCCATCCCACCTCTGGTTTTTTTCAATGAGCAGAGGATACCCCTCCTAGTTCCTCTGAAGACTCTGCCAGGGCTCTGTGGTGGTTTGACCCTGGCTGGTGGCCAGATGCCCATACAGCTGCTCTATCACCCTCCCTTCTCTGCTAGACAAAGGGAGAAAATATAACAAAGGGCTCATGGTTTGAGATAAGGACGGGGAGATCACCCACATCTATGTCCTGGGCAAAACAGACTCGATTTTGGGGAAATTAGTTAAATTTATTAAAGAACAAGTCAGAGAAGAGTAGTGAGAAATAAAAACAGATCTTAAAAAAACTTAACACCTTCCCTCCATCTCTCCCTTCTCCCCGAGCATAACGTCAATCTCAGTTTTTCCGCCTCCTCCCCCAAAGCAGTGCAGGGGGACAGGGAATGGGGCTGCAGTCACCTCATCCGATGTTTGTTCCACCACTGCTTCTTTCTCCAGGGGAGGACTCCTCACTCTCCCCTGGGCCGTTGTGGGATCCCTCTCATGGGAGATGATCTTCACACACCTTTCTCCAATAGGAGTCTTCTAACGAGAGACAGTTTATCACAAACTGCCCCAACGTGAGTCTCTCCATCGGGTGCAGTCCTTCAGGGGAAAACTGATCCAGTGCGAGTCCCCCACGGCGTCACAAAAGTCCTGCCAGCCAACCTGCTCCGGCGTGGGCTTCTCTTTCTCCACGGGCTACAGGCTCTGGCAGCAACCTGCTCCAGCGCGGGCTTCCCACGGGGTCACAGCCCCCTTCAGGCATCCACCCGCTCCAGTGTGGGGTCCTCTACGGGCTGCAGGTGGACATCTACACCCTGTCACCTCCATGGGCTGCAGGGGGACAACCTGCTTCACCATGGTCTTCACCACGACCCAGGGAACTCTCTGCTCCAACACCTGGAGCACATCTTCCCCTCCACCTTCTTCACTGACCTTGGTATCTTCACATATTCTCACTCCTCTGTCTCTCTGCCAGTTGTTGTGTGGCACAGTTCTTTTTTCCTGGTTTCTTAAATATGTTTTCACAGAGGCATTCCTGTCCTATCATTACTGATAGACTCAGCCTTGGCCAGCGGCAAGTCCGTCTTTGGAGCTGGCTGGCATTGGCTCTGTCAGACCTGGGGAAGCTTCTAGCAGATTCTTGCAGAAGCCACCCTGCAGCCTTCCCTTCCCACCAAAATCTGGCCAGGCAAACCCAATGCAGGATCAGACACCTTTAGCTCCTCTAGAGCTTCTGCAGGCCAGAAAGAATTGTTCTAGGAGTCTGGTGCACTTATCCTGTGCTTGTAAAGCCAACCTCAGGTTCTTTGACAAGCTCAATGACTCAATACGTTTTTAGCTAAAATTATTTTTTTTCCTGCCCCTGCTGAGAATTGTATGCTTTCCAACTCTGTATTTGTCTACACACTTGTATTTAACTGACATACTCCCTGAGGGGGCTAAACCCATCTTTGCAAGACTCCAGTTTCAGCTTATCCACCTGCCTCTTGCCAACTTACCTAGTAGTGACAATATCCTCCGGACTGTCCTGTGTGAATCTTAAAAAGGTGAGTAAAATGTTAAAAAGGAAAGCTGTCCCATTTGCAGCCTGATAGTCCTGTTTTGCTGAACACTGCTTTTTGAAGATTTTTGCTGAACAAGATCACTTTGTCTTTTCTGAACACCTTCCTTTGGCTCTTTGCGAGTGGTATCTTTCAGCACAGTCCTTTCTGTGTCTCACTGTCCCTCTCAAATTCTGGCTCTTGCCACAGTTTGCCACAAAATATGTGGGTGCCTTGGATGTTTTTTGGAATTAAATACTGAGCTCATTACGCCTTTCAAACACAAATGTCCGTTTTTGAATTAGTTTGGCTTCTTTTGTGTTGGCCATGATGAGGCTCTCTTCACATGGTGAAGTCTTCATGGCAGCTCACGCTGGACTTTTGAGGACTGGCCTGAGTCTTCCGTTAGCACCACTCCTGCAGACTTTTCCTTTATTGTACAAGAACCATCTGATTTCCTAATGAAGTAGCTGTAACTCCTTCATTCCTCCTTTGTGCCACTTCATCATCATCATTAATGTTCTTGTGTGGTCATCTTTTTTCAAAATGCCATCGAATAAAAAAGCAAATCACCTTTATACTTCATTTTCACAGGGAGTGCAGCACTTTCCAGACCATTAACACAGAAGTTCATTCTTAATTTCCTCTGCCTGATTTAACTGAAAACTACTAAAACATTAAGTTGCTTCAGAAGCAACTTCTTTCAGAAATATCTCACCTGGTTTTGGCAATCTATTCACCGCAATTACAGAATAAAGCACAATTAAGCCTTTTTCCCAGTTGTTCTCTACATTTTACAGTTCTGGCTTTTTTACAGTGTTTAATGCCAGTAAGATTGCTGAGCTGGATATTTTATCTTTCTGCTCTTGGGCTCTTGATACTTGACTTTTTGTGAAATCACAAAGCACTAAGGACTAAGGCAAAGGTCTGCTTCATCAGAGTGCTGAGTTATGCCTGACAGGTCCGAAGTCGCATGAGCACTTGCTGATTGCAGCACCAAGTCCCACACGCCTCCTCCAAGGGTATCCTCACATGCCCATTCCTCATAGACAGGCCTGATGCCTTTGCATCCAAGGGTTCTTCCCTGATGAAGGTGGCTTTGCCCCTCTTCCTCTGCTCCTCAGAGTACAATGCAACTACCAATCCTTTCTTCCTCAGCCTCACCTTAACTTATGCTTCTGTATGGGAGTTTTCCATAATCTGCCCACCTTCCCTTTGGACTCTGTATTATTTAATACATATAATTTGGGTTGACAGACGTGCTATAGATAAGGGGAGACAGCTTTTCTGACATTACAGCCACAGTGATAATGATGTAATGAATGGTTCTCACCTCTTCAGAGGAACAGGTCATAGAAATGCCTATGTTGCAACTCCAAGCCAGTGCCCAGTGTGAACAGGAGATTGAAGATTCTGTCTGCAGGAATAAATATGATCGTGAATCTCTTTGGTGGTGCTACAGTCAATAGAGAAAGAACGCTTCCTACATTAAGGTATTTATTAGGCAGATCCAGGAGTCATTGAAAAGGAGGAGAGTGGCAGTGGTTCACAAATATAACTGAACGTTTGTCGAGGGTTAGGGCTGGGCCGGCCACTAACGTGGACAGACGCTCTCTAACCCCCTCTTCCCCCCCCCAAAACGGGAAGAGAAAAGGGAATGAGGCAGAGAGACTTACAGGTGAGAGAAGAAAAAAACTAGAACAGCTTTAATGAAAATAATAAAAGTAATGGTAAAAAGATAAAAGTAAAGAACTATATACAACTATAGATCGTAGCCCGATATCAAACCCGACTCCCTCCCCCGATAGAAATCAATACTGGTGCTACAGAGCAGGAGGCACTGGGGAAGCCCCAGGCTCAGCGGCGGCGGGAGCTGGATACAAGGAGCTGGATTCGGGAACTCAGGATCCGGATCAAAATCAGGAGGTCAGATGGAGTCCTCTCTGGACACCGGTCATTGCAGAAAAGAAGGGTGAAAAGGCCGAAAAAGGGCCAAAACTCTTGTGATCACTCAATTTATACTAAATATGATGTATATTGGATGGAATACTCTCGTTGGTCACCTGTCCTGTCTATTACCCCCCGGAGGTGCAACCTTTTACTTCCTTGTGCCCCCCTCTTACTACCCAGCACCCCCAGCGTGGCACACAAGAGCCAGCAGTGGCCTTGGTCACTGTAGGAATAAGTATAAGCAAGAGCCTTTCTATATACCAGTCCCAGGCCATAACTGTAAACATCAGGTGTTATCACTGCCAGTAGCACACACTGTCTGCAGAAACATGCTGCTGACTTCAGAAAGTGCAGCCTTTTAGAAGACACTAAACTGGAAAGTAAAATTCACTAAACAGGACTGGGTTTTCAGCTAAACCCAGGACAACGTTATGGATGGGTAGACTGAGTGAAGCCCAGCCCACTCTATGGCTTAATGCCTACTGCACTTAGAAAGAATCATAGAATTGCGCAATGTTGGAAGGGACCTCTAAAGTTCATCTAGTCCAACCTGCCCTGCAATGAGAAGGGTCATCTTCAGGTTGCTTAGAGCCCCGTCTAATCTGACCTGGAACATTTCCAGGATTGGGGCATCTGCCACCTCACTGGGCAACCTGTGCCAGTATTTCACCAACACTTAGGACTGTTGCAATTTTCTAACTGGATCCAACTGTTTATATTTCATGCCCTCATTAACACTTATATGTACCTCTTGGAAAGGAAATTTATACCAGTGTTTAAACAGAATATAATTTGAGTTCTAACGTAACTTTTCATATATGATTTCTGAAAAAAAATCTTATATTACCCAACAGCAGTTATGTAGTCTACTTGATCTTACAAGAAAATCTTTAGACTTTTTGAGGAGGAGGATATTTATAGTCTGTGAAACTCCCTATAAAAATTTCAGTTGACTACGTTAGGTCTAGAAATATATCTTTAAAGTAAACAAAAATGCTTTTTAATTTCATTTCACTTTATCTTTCTGGAACAGAGGTTTTCACTCCAGCCCTGTTTAGACAGACATATATAAATGTGTATTGGCTACTGAGTTTTTATGTGCTGCATACAAGATTCTTTCTTAAATAAGGTAACCATACATGATACCTTTGGTGGCAGTATTCATTACACCTTTTATCAGATACAGAAGAGCAAAGAAAGGAGGTCAGAGGTGTTCAATTTTTTACACATCTTATACTAGCTTCAATCATTTCCTCTGAGAAATTAAGTAGAGGTAGATTCTAAAACTCTCCTAGACAGCTACAGTAGGTGTTATCAAGCAGCAGACCAGAAAAAAATACTGTGGTACTTCAGCAATGTAACTTTTCCACCTGATCCTTTTAACCTCAAATTCATGCTACAGCACAAACCAAGCTGACTCTGGTGTACAAAGTACAATGGAATTTGTCTCCATCAATCTGGGCTCACACCTGACATATCTGCTACCCCAGCCAAATACTTTTTTAAACTTCTTTGAAACATACAGAAATCTGGTGTTGGAGAAAGAGGCTGAGCATGAACTGATTTTTTTTTTTTCCCACTGACTGCAAAAAAAGACTTCACATGTATGCTAGAAGGCATTTACCGTGTATGTAATCCAAAATCCATAAGGAATAAGTACAGGCAAAACTTTTATCTTTTTCAGAAATTAATGATTCTGTTTTCAGGCATTTGGATTCTGGAGAAAGTCTTGTTTCAGAAGCATAATCCTGTAGGGCCCAGGAAAATGATCTGAGAATTCTCAGGGTATAACAGGGATAAGTGGAGAGTTATTTTTCAGTGAAAAGTTGAGAAAAGCACAGAGGGAAGGTTGAAAAGGGCAACAAGATCTGAAGCAGGCACCACTTATCCAATTTTGTAGTGCCATAAATAGTATGCTGTCCCTTTTGTCTTTCCTGTTCTTTGTTATGGCATTACACTTCCTAGAATAGCATTAAGTCATTTCTTTTTTAAGACAGTAGCATTTTCATCAGGCAGCTACATGATTTTTATGTGAGCTAAGATATAGCATGGCTTTCAACCTGGAGAGGTAGATCTACTTTCTTTCATTGAGGGGCAAGTTGGTACAAAGTCCATTTGACGTGATGCCTGAGAAGTATGAGCAGTAATAGTCACTTATAAAAGGTATAGTAAGAAATCTATATTACAAATGGTGCAATGAATGAACAAATACTGAGCGGAAGTACGGAACAACTACTGGAGCACTGTTTTCTGGAACTTTGATGATTGTATATATCAACTATTAAATTCAGTATTGATTTTTTTGTATTAAGTGACTAGGCAAATTGTCCAATGACCAACCAAAGATAAGATTTTTTTTAAATGATGTTTAACTTAACAACAATAAAAAAAGAAAAAGGCAATTTATTGCTGCTATTGGATGGGTATCAGTTGTGTTTCATCCTGAACTGATTGTTGCAAGAATTTCAGAGGGGGAAAGAAGCCCACCCTCTCTCTCTTTGGCACAGCGCTTGTTTTCCAAGCTATCTGTGGAAAACCAACCAGAACAAAAAGGACATTTGTACACAACTGCATTACAAATCTTACTTGATTTACAACCAACTGCTTCTAATCTTGTTTGTGAGTGCTTTACCGTGCATCTGGACCTTGACATCTAGGTGCTTAGTGACTAATTTGAATTTTCATCTTTTTTAAACTTTGCTGTGAAGGATTACACACTCTAACTCTTCACATGCTTAAAAAGAAACTTTTCCAACTGGGGAAATGCCTGGTGTTTTCAAAGCCAGAAATCATCAAGCTAGAAAAGAGTCCTTTAAATTGTTCAGCATAGGAGCATGTTCTACCTTAAGTGTGCTGCTGATAAAAGAACTGTATCTCTAGAGATACAAAGCTGGAAAAAATGATGTTGTACATCAGAGAGATAAAAGATCACTGTGCTGAAACTAATCATCAAACTATTGACTTTTTCAAGCTTGAAACTACATTTTTCTTCTAAAGTTTCTGGTGTTTCTTCCTTTCCCCCATATATTTTCACAAAATAATACCATTTCCGTAGAAAAAAATCAAAAGTATCTAAAGAATATAGGCATATAAGCTTTTAAGAGAACCAAACTCTGCCTCAGAGGTTTGTTTGTTTAAGGTTAAATTCTCTAACAGTCAGTCCATTAGACCAACAGCATCTTCCTCTTTGTCAAACATAAAAAGAGAATGTTTTTAATATGCTGACTGTACAAAATAGCAAACTGGCATTTTAACAACTGCAGAACAGTCTCCCAGGCATACAGTTAGTCTGAATGGAAATGCTAGCTGCTATCCTGATATAAATAAAAGATACAGTTAATTTGTTGTTTAAATTACTGGAAATGTCCCTGCCAGTGGCAGCCTGAATAATTCCAGGTTTGACTGGCAGGACATTAATGATGAGCATTGAGGCATTTAAATCAAAGGATTGTTATTCTTTAGTGTACCCTTCCTGTATGGAGCGTACTTCCACATTCCACTCCTGACCAAGATTTACTTATTATTGGCCAACTATGTATCGAAACAAGATATTTATCATAACCATATCTTCTTGACTTAAATGATTCCTCTCTTAAGGAAGACCAGCAGCAAAAGAACTACATCTAAAAGATAACAATTTTACTGTTAATGTGTGTTAACTGAACATTAACACACATTGTGGAAAGAGAAATAGCGGTCAGTAGGACTTTCTTTTCACTGTGGTGTCTGGCAGCAAACATTTCAAGGTATTAGGTAGGTCTCATGAGTTACTACTGTTCCAGCAGGATCTGCTCAAAAAGTCTAGTCTGTGAAACATTCTCCTCCTGTCCCCATGACTGCGAGGAAACACACCGTGTTATCTGCTGAGCGGGAACTTTTAGGGCCACGCAGCCCCCCCGCAATATTTCCTATGGGAAAGGACTGCACCAGGAGGCACCTAGGTAAACCCTATCAATATTGGCCCTGTTAGGTCCCCGTAGTCACAAAATCTATGCATGAGTGTCTCATCCTATAATGAAATCATCAGTGGCAAATCTTGAGGTCTTGGAAACTGAAACCCTGTAAAATACAGCCTTGAATCATTTCCCCCAAATTTCACACCAAATTCTGTTTTGTTTTCGATGGAGATGAATAATATAACCACTGTAATCAGGCAGTAAGGCACTCAATCTGAATTTACTGTAGAGGATAGAAGTAATATAAACCATCGTTACCTTGAGTAACACAGTGACTGCCTTCTGCAAATTATGTTGCAGAAATAGGAGTTTCTGCACTGAAGACTGAAATATGAAAGCAGCAATAGAATATAGAAGTTATATGATTTATTTTTAAAGGGTTTATGATGGCATTATATCATACTGATTATCTTCTTAGCACAGACTGCGTTGTAGTGCTGTACTGTTTTTCTGAGAACAAGTTGCATCCTTTTTCTCTCCATTTAGCTCAATATCTTAGGAATATGAGTAATAAGTACAAAAGATTTTCTGAAGAAACTGCATACCCGTTTCCTATCTATACTTGGTAGAAACACTTTTATTCCTTATTTCTCACAAACTCATTTCAAGCACGTCAGTGAAGCATGGCAGCAGCACTTGAGTTTACAACAAACTATTTACTTGGTCAGAGGGAACAAAATTATCATCCAAAATTTACAGCTCATCCCAGAATACTGAACTGGTTTTTAAGACAAAGTCAATCTAGACATATCCTTAACATTGGTGGTGTATTAACAAGAATTTCTTTATCCCTGCAACTCAGGCTGGGAAAACCATCTAAATATAGTATGCACACATTGGATTCTCCATCCAATTAACAATTTTGAAAAATGCTGAGACTGCTATGGAGGAAAAAAAAGGACTCTCACTGTTAGACAGAGCTACTAAAATAGCATGTTGGGAAGTGGTAACTTTCAGCTTTCCTCTTGACTACAAATAATCTGTGAATAGATGCAAATTCTAGAGAGTCTGTCTTGCTGAGTGGTTTGAGAGCGTTTTTTTTTTCCTGCAATCTTTCAGTCAAGGGTTGGGATAGTGCAATGAAAGGCATATTATAGAATTGTGGAGAAAGTAAATTGTTGCTTGCCTGACTATTTTCTGTAGCCAGTAGAGCCTAGAAATTGTTATTTGTGTTGTGTAATTAGTCACACAATATTGGTTCTGCACCTAAATGTTGTTTAAATAAATGCTAGGACTGCAGGAAAGAGTCCTTGATACTTAGACCGCTTAATGGCTAGGAACATTTCAGTGTTTCAGAGAGAGCAGAAATTAATTACAGTGGCCACTTTTTTACCTCTTCCTGGTGTGTTGTGTTGTTATTTATTCCCCCCCAAGGAGAAAGTAGTATTTGTCTATATGTGATGACTCAGGCTGTAAAAACCTAATTCCCTTTCCATTCTAGAGAGAAAGATATATAAACTATCTTGTCCGAGCTTGCTGTTTACCAAATGTGTACTCCATTTTCTCTTGTCACAGTCACATAGAGTAACTGCATTTATATCATACAGCACTAATTGTGAAGAGCTTGGTCACTCATCTTTGTCTCTCTTATCGGATTAATCGTCTGAATGCCAGGCTTCCAGCTGGAGGGTTTAGAGTGCTGCTGAACATCGTTTCATCTGTTTACCTAACATACAGACTGAATCTGTTGCTCCCTTTTAATATGACTCTGTTATAGGCTACTTTTCCCATTCATTCCCTTGATACATATTGTGGAGTGAATAATCCCATATAGCACAACTTAGCATTCAAAATTTTTTTTCCTCATGTGCCATTTGCCTTACTGCTGGGTTTTTCTGCATAAATGACATGAGAAGTATTGCTATA
Organism: Trogon surrucura; assembly: GCA_020746105.1. NCBI lineage: Eukaryota > Metazoa > Chordata > Aves > Trogoniformes > Trogonidae > Trogon > Trogon surrucura. Next base: position 43,383,559 of record CM036620.1, read on the forward strand.
AACACACTGCAACTTCTGGATCTTCCTACCATTTATTACAGATAAACAACAGGTGATAAGCATGGGGAAAATGTAAATTCTTGATGAAGGATTTTGGCACCTGGGGAAAAATCTCTGAAATGAAAATTCTCTCTGAGAGAGGGAGAATAAATTTTAGAAAACAGGAGTCTGGAAAGTCAAAAGGAACTCTGAGTAAAACTATGTATCAACAAAGGTAGACAGGTATGCCTAGGTATGCTCTGTAGCTCCTCTTAATAGAACAAAACGCCAACTTCATATGGCTTCATCTATTGTTACATTAAATGAGCATGGTAAGAATCTTTTCTCATCCTGTGTCAGTAATGATTATCTCAAGTGTAGCTCAAACAGGAAATGCTGGATGTATTTTTCTTTCCTAAAAGCAACCAAGAAAAATTTGCACCAGGTTGTTCACATAACAGAAATTAGGCCATGAACTCTTTGGCTTTAGAACAATTGTATCTTAGATCAGACCATTCCCAAAAATCGAGCAGTCTGATAAATTGTCAGCATATTTTCTGAGCTTCCCACATTGCAGAGATTACCTGGAACTGAAATCTACAGGTAGTTTCTGATAGGAGAAGAATCTAATTATGAAATAGAGTATGTCTGATATAACCCTGGTTGCTGCCCAAGAATGTGCCATATCCTGTTTCCTTGAACACAGAAGGTGTTCAGCAACAAGGAGTATTTAACTTACTTACAGTTCCAGACCTCCTTTTCCTCAGTACTACATGCAAAATCAGTATTTACCGCAAGTCCTTCTGTTTCCGCTGCCATTATAAAGCAGATAAATTGATAAATATGCCATCTTAAACTCAGGCATTTTATGTTAACCTGATATACCTTTGAAAAATACTGTGTATCTATAGCTTCTCTTGACTTAAGGAAGATTTGTGACTGAAAACCTTGAAAAAACTAGGCTTCTAAAACTTCACAAGAATGCAAAATACTAATTTTTATTTTTTAAAATTGATTATCATGTTCTACCAAGTCAGTTCTTATAAATATTGTCAACCATTTTGCTGAATAAAACAAGATGAAGATGTATTACAAATATTCACTCCTACAGACTGTGACTGAGTCACATATTCATGAAATATGCTATGTTCCTTGAATCTGTCATTGCATGATACAGTCTCCACTGCTTTTACGAATTTTATGACTCTTCTTTGAACATTTTCCCTTTATCAACATTCTCTTGGAAGTACAAGCTTCCAAAGAAATGGCCATAGTGTTCTAAGCATGGTCACAAAACACTGAAACAAGAGGATCAATAAACTGCTTTACTCCTACTGAGGATACTCCTTGGTAGACATTAGTCTTTTTGATTTAAAATTTCTGCACAACTGGCAATTCAGTGGCAAACTCAAGCCTTTGGCATACCCAACAGTCTGAGCGTGGTAACCCTTCTGTTTTCGTTCTTTGTTCATTCATGACCAACAGTATTGTTGATCATATTAAGAGGTAAATTATTTTCTAGGCTTTTGGATAATAAGTATTTCATAATCATTATATGATACATATGTATTATATCTACGGAGTATCTTTACCGAATGCATAACAGAAATATTTAATGATGTCCTGGTTTGAGCTGAACAGAACCAATCCTGTTTGGTGATTTTACTTTTCAGCTCTGTCTCTTCTAAGAGGCTGCACTTTGAAGTTGGCAGCATGTTTTTGCAGACAGTGTCTGTTACTAGAAGTGATAACGCCTGATGTTCACAGTTGCTACTTGGGACTGGTATGCAGAGAAGCCTTTGCTTATATTTGCTTCTAGAGAAAACAAGGTCACTGCTAAATCTTGCATACCATGTTGGGGTGACAGCAAATAAAAGGGTCTCCAGGAAGTAAAAAGTGGGGAGGGACAGGACAGATGACCCAAACCTGATTGACAAAAGTATTCCATTCCAAATATGTCATATTCAGTATAAGGCTGAGGGGTTTGGCGAGTTAAGCCCTCTTCGTCAGTGGCAAGTGTCTGAGGAGAACTTCTGTTCTGCCCTTCATCTCAGTCCATGAGTTCCTGAATCCAGTTCCCAAATCCAGCTCCTGAATCTGGTTCCCGTTTGCTGCTGAGTCCAGTCTGGGACTTCCCCAGTGCCTGCCCGGTAGCGCCAATGGCAATTCATCCAGGGAGTGTCGATATTACTTTTGTATATATTTGCATATATTTTATTTTCCTATTAGTGTTGTTATTGTTTCATTAAAGCTGTTCTAGTTTTCTTTTCCAGTTCAAAACTGTCTCTCCCTTTTTCCATTTTCCATTCCCGTTTGGGAGAGGAGAGGATTAATAGAGAGCATCTGTAATTTGTCTAGTGGCTGGCCCAGCCCTAACCCTTGACAGATGAATATTTCTTTTCTTTTGCAGTAGCATCAAATTAAACAACATTTTTATGTAGCTCCTGGGCAATATTGCTAGAGTCCTTTTTGATCCATATTTTGCTTGGAAAAAAAAAGCTTGTTGTTTTCAGTCTTAAGTCTGCTAATGATATATTTTTGTGCATCTAGTATTTTCCTTTTTGCATTCCTTATGAATTTTCTGTGATTCCTAACATCATGTGTGTATTCAGTGTTATTAGCGTAGCTATTAGTTAATAACTTCCTCTATTCTTATTCTTCAGTTAACACCTATTTTTTTAAAAATAAACACCACCACCATTCTTGATTGTCAATCCCACTTTTTTACTAACATTTAAGTTTTTTTCTTAAAATTTGTCATAGACAAATTGTCAAATTTTTACCAACATTCACATTTTTCTGTTTAAAATGTTCTCCTTCTGATTTGAACATCATTATTTGGGGAGCTTGTGTAGTATGTATATAGTAGTTTGTAATATTGGATTAATCCTGTTTGCATGCAACAGGCATAATCAAATTATAATCACATGTTCCCCTGTGGTAGTGGTAACCAGATAGTTGCTACATTTAGTTTGGTAAGCAAATTATATTTATATTAATCTCATAAAATTTCAGATGTATGCCACCTATTAAATCTTATTTCTGTATGTCATGCAGTGTTTTACTCCTCTTATGCTCATACTTTATCCATGTGCACTAATATATACAGTACGCAGGAACCAATCCTTTGGGTCTGTGAGACCTAAATGTGGGAGTCAGTAAATGATGGCAACTAATGATCTAGCCAGAATAGGCACAAGATGGAGCATTGATCTATATGGATTGAAAGTTAATGACATCCAACCTATCAATGATTTAGAAGCCCCCCAGAAAGGACCATTTTAGACAAAGAATGCCTCTTCTCTCTTTTGTAATAGCACATAACCACTTTTGTAATAGCGTGTAACCATTTTGTAATAGCATATAACCACTGATTTAATATTTCAATCATTAATCCTCCAGGTTTATATAAGTCTAATCAAGACAAATGTATACTGACAAATGAGCAATTCTGAGTCTTCGTATTTACTGTTTATTCCCAGTAGAGGCATATAAATAGTTAATAAGTATCATTCCCTTTTCTTCCCTTAGTGCCTTGGCTAATTTTGTAATCAATATCTTGCATCTGAGCTAATTGCTCGATTCTTATTCCTCTTTGTGTGAGCCTGTGAGGTTAGTGCTCTGCAGACTGCAGGCCCGGAGCTATGCTTCCTTTTAAAATTGCATAAAGACAACTCACACAGTTGTCCTCTCTTCTCACCAAAGATTCCACGTTTCCAAATTCCTACAGCACTTATTAATCAATGGTTCATTTCAACATTTTTTTACCATGTTTCCTTCTTTTGTTGGACAGTCCTGATTAAGGGTTTTAGAGCCCCCGAGTAATAGCATATATATAAAATACAATAAAAAACATTATTTATTCCCCTTTGTAGAGACCTCATTCATGATCTGGTTAACAAAAATGAATTGCAGCAGCAAAAGAAAAAGTAGGTGTTCAATGTTTGTGTTTTAATTCTTTTCTCATGAAGTTGTTTATTTGTCTGTGTTTTTTTGTTTATTAAATACAGTACAATTTTTTTTATGAGGGAGGTGGTGGTTATATCTTTGTTTCAGGACATCATATACAGAAAGGGCATAGTTCAGAAGTAAGTATTCAAAAAAGAACAAGTGAGAGACAAGAAAAAAATCAAAGCACTTGGAGGGATGCTTATTCTTTGCTCTACGAGTGATATCCTGGTTAGTCTACCTTTTACTACCTGGTGGTTGCATCATTTTCATGTATCATTTTCAAAGGTTCATCTTCTGAGAGTGTCATATTTTCTGTGGTAAAGGAACATGATCATGACATTCAGGATAAAGAAATTCTGTTTACAAACAAGTGTGGTTTTATTTACAAAGCCTTAGTCAAAACCAAATGAAGAATTTGAACTTCTAGTTCTCATTTGCTATGAGCTGATAAAATTAATGGTTTCTGCTGGTATAAATAATCTATATGCCAAGCCCTGGAATGAGTGGAGAGATCTGTAAAACTAATCGCATCTCATCAGGTACCAATATATTTCTCCTTATTTCAGTGTGAAGGACTTTTTGAAAACATGTATATTGTCTTTTAACAGGCGGCCTCTTTTTTTACCTCATCTAGGAGCAGTGTGCCAGACTACACTCACTGTTTATTAATTTACTGCCTAACGTGTAATGCCATCCAGTCTTTCTTACACTCTCTTTCTGTTACACCCTCATTCACAATACATAGCGCTTATCCTACATTGCCTTATTTGACTGTTACATCGAATGGCTTCTGTGACCTCCTGTAAGATTACGGGAGGTTGCAGACCCCAAAATTGCCTTCCCTTCAAGGGTAAAACTATATAATGTAATTGTGACTTATTCTAAAAAAGCTGCTCTCCCTGAGGTCAGGCGGAGCACCAAGCTGCAATCATTAATAAGCCATTTTGTGTTTGCCTCTGTGATCAAAGATTTCTCATCCAGAGTGCAGTAGCTTGTTTCCTTTGCATTTTAGCTTCAAATTTCCTTTCCAGAGAGGAGAGAGAATAAATCCTGACAATAACAATGGTGAATCTTTAATGGCACTCATTAAAGCCAATGTTTGATTTTTCAGCTGTGCTACCTGAAATTCAATTTTTAGACCAAAAATGCATTTAAAAGCTTTGGGGCCTTTTGTAACAAACACTCTTTCACAAGTTACACTGATCTGCTGTGTTGGATGGAAGACTACTTTATGTTATTTTTTTCCATTAGTTCCTTTAATTTCTTTTATAACAGCTGAACCTTTACAGCAGTTAAAAAAAAAAAATCTAATAGCAGCTTTGATCTTCAGATATCAGCTAGAGGGTACTCCACACTTGGATTTTAAATAATGTACTGTAGAAAGCTACCATCCAATGAAAAAATCCTCAATTACTTTAAAAGCTACCCTTCACCATGCTTTTACATTTACAGGCCTTTCTCTTTTTCTGAAATTTCAACCTCCATAATACCGAGGTGCTTTAAGCAATTATTTATGATAGCATTACCTCATACTAATTTTCTACTCAGCGCATATACCAGCCTTGCGTCTGCTTTGTTAGAACAAGAAACATGATCTACCTGATGCATATTCTCCCTTGTCTCTGATATAATCGATGAGAAACACTCCCCAGAGAGAGCAGTGTCTTTTTCTTCTTGCTCGGGATGCAGCGTTCCTTTAACTGTTGTTCGGTAAATGCATTAATTAGAACAGAAATCCAAAGCAGAACCCCGCATTGTAAGATGTTACAGCACATATATTTCTGTGCCTTTAGGACCAAAAATCTCACAAAGCCCCGGGTTTCATATGTTGTATGAGTTAATGTACCTCGCTGTATGTAACTAATACTGATGCTGTTTGGTATGTGCGTGTTTGACTGTGTACATGCACGCATAGCTGCATCTGCGGCATGCGTGACTGAACACAGTGTGCTGCACGCAATACACTCTGTGTAAGCAAATATGCTCATGCCTTCCAGAGCAGAACTGACCAGGAAGTTACTTGTTGGTTTTATTAGAGGAAATTTCAGTTTTGCTGGAAAAAAAACAAATCAGAAGAAAGGCTCTCAGGCCTGATCACACATTATTGAAGGTTGGAGAAGGTGAAATAGCACCTCCATGTGATGTAAGTGCAGCCACAGGCTGAGTGTAAAGTGCATGGGAAGCTGGATAGGTTCAGAATGAGCGCCTCAATGACCAGCTCAGCACCTGTGAAATGCAAAGGAGAGGTCTCACTGTTAACTAAATTCCCGATATTCCTTAGGATTATGAGCCTCCCGTTATTCACTATCTGTATCTGCTTATAACCAGAGAAGTAGCTTTTGAATTACATTTGGAGCGATATTAAATCCGTGATATAGGAGATTCCTGTCCTGGTGCATGAGAAATGAGTCTTGAGTACTGAAACAACCACACTGCTGGGTGGTTTCTCACCCTCTCTCTTCCTAAAACCTTTCTGCCTTATATTAATAATTGAACTTGAAACTGTCTTGCCACAGCCTGGCTATATACAATGTCAACTAAGCCAGTTCTTCATTCTTCCATCCCTCAAAACATTTGATTTCTAGCACATGGTGCTGCTTTCAGTCTCCCCCCACCTCAGGTGACTGCTCAAACCCCTTGACTACACGTGCACACTCAACTGTGCTGTCCTCAGAGTCCTACCTCCCGTCACATTTTATCTCTGCTACCAGCGTGCCAGGGTCCTTCTTATCCTGATTCCTGAGATCAGAGTACTTCTGAACCTGCCAGTCCTGCTGATCTCTGTTAGGCAATTAAATTAGAGGTATGTCATAGCTGAGAAATGGGTTAAAAGGCATTTGCTGACACTCCTTATCAGATGCTGAAGCCTGCTTCCAAGAAATGGGTGACACATCATCCCAGGCAGCTCTGAAGTTGCCCTTCTCCGCTCCACTGCTTAGAGGGGATTCAGGTTCAGCTGAAAGGTGAATCAGGTGAATGGTGACAGGACTGTCGCTCTTTTGTCTCCCAGAATAATGGGATTTTTTTGCATACTCAGGATTAAAAAGCATAACAACAGTTAGGTATTTAAATAATAGTTACAGGAAGAAAAAAATCCTAATTTTCCTGCCAAAATGCTTTAAGAAAGTGTTTCTAAGGACTAGATGAGTGTAGCTGTAGTTAAAGTTAGAGACAGAGTTACTTTTCCTACTATAATTATAGTTTGCTGGACATAGCAGTTTTCCTTGAAGATTGTCAGGAAGACAGAACTGGTGCAGACACAGTTGTCCCATCTGCTTCCTGTCCTAAACCCAAATATCTGTAAAGAAATAGCTTCACACTTTTACATGTGAAATTGACTGTAAAGCTCATATGTCCTGAACTGGGGAGTAGAGGAAATCAGATAACTTAGTTGTTCTTCATGGGAATATTATAAACCCTTAAAGATCTCAAAAAATCAGACTTGCCATAAATCTAATGAAACATATAAGAAGAATGCATCCAAGAAGTCCTCCCCTCAGGTCATTAAAATACTTTCTGCAAAGTGCTCTTCAAATCCTTGGACTGAAGAAAGTAAAGATTCGTACAGTGAGATTTACAATGTGGTAGTGTGGGATTTGCAATTCCTTCATCAAGCTCTGTGGAACTGACATAGCGCTCAACAGACTTGCTTTTTTTTTCTCCCCACCCTTCAATTTCAACTAAACAGTAAATAAAATTACCAAAAGTAAATCAATACAATACATTTCAATTTCTTCCCAAGAGAGTTATATTGCTTTATGTTTGGTATTTCTTCCCATCCAGAGAACTAGATTTTACTCCTCTCTGCTTCCTCCAAAACACAGTGGGTAATGAATGCCCAACACTAAAAACGAATGAAAAAAAAATGGGTTTGCTCCTGGCACTGTAATTGTTTACATTACAATAGTATCTTGGGGCCAAGTTTGAGATCAAGGTCCTATTTTGCTATGTTTTGATTATATAATAGAAAGTAATCCTCACTTCAGAGTGGTTATAATCTTGGTAGAACTGACAAATGGAAGATAGTGGACAGACACATGACATGTAGGTGGCAGCTCTTGTAGGACATTTAGGTACTTTCTATGTAAAGGGCATAGAGTATCTTAATATTGGTACTCTATGTAGGTTAGTAGTAGAGAGAAAAAACCTAAAAGAGAGAAATCAGTTCCAGATTAGTGATGCAAGAATATTATCAAATGCACAGGTGATTAATTTTTTTTTTTTTTCCTAAATGCAACCAAATTTTACTGGTCTTATATGCAAAAGCAGCATAATGCATTTATGGGAATTGCTGCCCATTCAAAAATCATGTCAGGCCAAAATGGTCCGCTCAGTATCTCCTACCTCTTTCCATTTTTCAGTTCTCCACACCCAATCCTCATTAATTTGTGTTCATATGGGATGATAACTGCACATGACCATATTTATTTCTTGTGATGAATATATCTTTAGGGACCATTCGTATCTGTTGTAGGGTGTAGGATGTTTTTTTCATGAGGTGATGACAGTTCCTGAGAACCCAAGGGTTATTATATTTGTTTGAACATATCTGCAAATCCCCAGCCAGCTGTTAAAAGTGAAGGAATTTTTGTTTTGAGTTTTATTTTGAAGAAAGCATTGAGGTAATCACAGTTATTTCATTGCTACTTTTCCATTATTGAATAGTGTCAAATTTCTATTTGATATTATCCTCTTTTTAAAAGATGCTTTAGTATTTTCTGTTGTTTTCCAACAAAGCACAAAATTGGGAGTAGGTGCATCATGTGGAAATATGTCCAAATCTATACTCCAGTGATCACTGCTTAAATATAACAAGTAACTGTCTATTTGCAGCTATTCCAATATGAAGCATCTCCTGCAAAAGCAGATTCGATATACACAATGATCCATCTAGCCATGGTATTTTCTTACCACGGGAGGTAAGAATAATAGCCCATGACAGAAAAATACTGGTTTTTTTTTTCAGGCAATGTAAACAAATCTACACATAAGGCAAGGATGATTTTATTCTACATTGATAAAAAATTACATTTGCTCTATTCTGTGATTTGTAATCATATACCACTCCCCTTTTAGTCCACGCTTAAAGGAGTTGCTTTGAAAAATTTCCCCATGAACTGTAAACCAGCAGTGTTCTTCTATTTTGTGTTAGGTTGAGATCTTCTCTATCACTTCCATTTTTACTCAATTTCTTCCTCAGCCTTTCCAATGCCCTGCCACTTTGGTGAACAGCCTTCCTAAGTGAACCCCAAATAGCTGCATTTAACACAATCACAGGTATTCTTTTCTCTGATGTTATTTGTAACTGTGCATTCTAAAAAAAAATTATTCTTGATCTATGCATTTGCTTGTTAAGAGTCCCTTAGAATTAGTAGGTACACCATTTCAACTGCCACATTTCATCGATTTACCTGCATCTTCTTCAAGTATTACTGTTCTAGGTGTCTTGGTAACTGTTGTTGCAGGGACATTAATTAATGTTAATTTGTGAGGTTTGGGTCATACTCCCTTAATGACATGGTATTTCAGCAGTGCTCACCAGTACTCCTATGAAGAATTCCCCTAAACTGATGCTGTTCCATTTTTATCCTATATATGCATCATCTTTTAGTCTTGGCTGCACACTGTTTTAGTTCTTGCCTCCTGCCCCTCTACTCTGCCCTGGTGAGGCCGCATCTGGAATATTGTGTCCAGTTCTGGGCCCCTCAGTTCAAGAAGGACAGGGAGCTGCTGGAGAGAGTCCAGCGTAGAGCCACAAAGATGGTGAAGGGAGTGGAGCATCTCCCGTATGAGGAAAGGCTGAAGGAGCCGGGTCTCTTGAGTTTGGAGAAGAGGAGGCTGAGGGGTGACCTCATTAATGTTTATAAATACGTCAAGGGGGAGTGTCAGGAGGATGGAGCCAGGCTCTTTTCAGCGGCGTCCACTGACAAGACAAGGGGCAATGGATGTAAGCTGGAACACAGGAGGTTCCATAAAAATATGAGGAAAAACTTTTTCACTGTGAGGGTGACAGAGCACTGGAACAGGCTGCCCAGGGAGGTTGTGGAATCTCCTTCTTCGGAGACATTCAAAACCCGCCTGGACGCGTTCCTGTGTGCTCTACTGTAGGTGATCCTGCTCTGGCAGGGGGTTTGGACTAGATGATCTTTAAGGTCCCTTCCAACCTTTAACATTCTGTGATTCTGTGATTCTGTTTCCAGAAACTAGGCACAGTCTTAACTAATTTACCACAGGGCTCTAATTCACATTAACCGAGAAAGCAGCTGTGGTGCCCAACTCTTAGCAAAAATTTTCAATTTTCATGGTAGATTTAATAGAAATTATTGTGTTCCTGGACGTTATATGCTCCAGTTCTTAATCTGATTTATTAGCACAGAGGTTTTGAGGGTTTTTTGCTGTGACTATCACCCACTTCATTCTCGGCTACATGGTTAGAGACTTCAGGCAAAGTACAAGATACAGCCTCCTCTCACTGGCTCTTACTCTGGCTTTCAGAGCTCCAACTGCCTGCAGCTTTGTCCATCCACCAGTTTTGGAGGACCTCAATCTGCAGAAGACTCACTCCTTTCTGCAGAGGACCTAACCACACATCCCTCTGGTGGCAATGCAGTCTAGCTCTCCAATTATGAAACTAGCCACTCTCTTCAGCTTCATCTAGAGACTTCTGTGCTCAACTGGTAGGAATTGCTCTAGCAAAATTACTTTGGCAACAGTTTCACATGGTTTGGAACTTGTTTTTATTCAGGTTCTTAATTGGCAACACCTTAAATTGTCGGCACCTTAAAAGGGAAGCATGTAAATATAGGCTTAGGTAAATTTGCAAACTCCTTGAGTTCTTGTTTGCTTTTCAGACCGTGTGAGAAAAAAAATGTCCAAAACCAAACAACAAACCCATGAGTTTTATTTGGAGTAGAACTCTTCAGATTTCTGTATTACAGTTTTATAGTTAACCTCCTCAGCCCTGAGTTAACTGAAAACTGTTGAAACATCAAAGCTTCAAAGCCACCTATTGTCAGAAATAACTCCCCGACTTCCTTTTTGCTAGCACCTATTGCTAAATTGTGTTCCTTTTATTACCTTTTCAGCTGTTGTGGAGGTTTTTAACTGCTTCATTCTTCAAGACCTTTGCTTAATTTGCTGCAGTTCTGACTCAGTTATCCCTCAGAGCCAAGAGGTCTGCTGCTTGCAGTGTGCGAATTTTGGCTGGCGAGCCTGCAGCCTGGATCTGTGCCCAGCCACCAGATCCTGCTGCCTCTGGAGTCAGATAGGGATCAGAAGAATACCTCTAGATGAAAATGATTGTACTGGTAGGCCCTAGGTCCACAAAGGATGGATGCCTAAGATCAAGTGTTAACATTTGCTACTGGAAGGACGTTTTAAGTACAGCATTAATCCTGTATGTCTCCAGAGATCCCTTTGTTTTTTGGATTGAGGTTCGAGTAACTCATCACACATAACAGAAAAACAACGTACGTTTTCGTTACTCAGAAGATACTGTCAGATGACAAATTCTGTCCAATTATTATATGTAATACACATGAAAGAAATCTGGGACTAATCATGGCATGGAAACTGAGTGGAAGGCATATTGAAGAACAAGGGAAAATCAGAAGTAGGAAATTGAGGGTATTTGTGTCCCTCTATTTTTTGGGAGGTTTTTTGAGTTTAAATTACAGACTTAGCCTTTTCTGAAGATTGATTTCGATGACAGTTCCAACGTAAAAAGTATTTTGCCAGTTCGCACTTCCTGTTGAAAGCCCGATTTCACACTCATTTACACCGAAATCTGTTCAACTCAGGTTAGTACTCTTGGAGTTCTTTATATTACTCTTGTTCTTTGCAATCAAGTCCACTATTCCAGTTTTTCCAAAGCAAAAATTACAGCAGCCACGATATAGGCAATTGCAGGAAAAAAAAAAAACCTGCAAACTGACTAAATATAAAAAAATAAAGTGCTTTGAATTCTGAAGGGGGGAAATAAAAATGATTTGTATTAAAGGTTAAATATACCCTAAACTATAATGTTACAAATGTTATAGGAATGATGTCTCTATATCCTTGTGCAATGCATCATCAATCCACAGCCAAATACCACTGACACTATACATTTTTTATCTCTACAGAACAGTATTTGGATACCACTTACCTCTGAGGCAGTTCTTCTGGAAGTTATAAATATATTTCTTTCTTGGGATCAAAAGAAAGCACATCAACATGAATGATGAAGCCTACAAACTGAATTTATAGCTGTTTTATGTAAACTGGGAGAAAGTGTTCTAATTCATTCCACCTAGAATTTTGATGATAGCAATCAGAAAATGTTACATTTGCAATATTACTTACCTAGCTGTAAGGAATTACCTGATTCTTACCTAGATGTATAAAATGATCACAAACAATCATTCTGCCTGGTGTGAGACAGGAACATGATTCTACGGACTTAAAGTAACCCCATGCAAAACTGTGGAGCCAACTATTAAGGCAAACTGGTGAAAAACAGCAGTTTAAAAATATAGAGTTACTGAACCAAGAGTTCCTCTCTAATTGCAAATTTGCAGCACTCACTTTTTGTCCTATACTAAAAGTATTTTATTCCTCTTTCTTGTGATCCAGGACACCAGCGCTGGCTAGAAAATTTGCTGATACAGGGTTATCACAGGCTTGCCTACTACCTCTCATTTATGACTCTCAGGAATTTGGTAAGGAAAACATCCATGATCAAGACATCTCTTTGTTAAATGCTGGAGAAGACTATGTGTAGAAAGCAATGGTCCAAAATCACTGCAAGTATTTTAAAGACTAAATATAAAAAAATAGGCAATATTGATTGTAGTCAATTAGAAAGTAAATCCGGTAGGACAGCAAAAAAAGTTGGTATATAACTGTAACATCTTTTGAATCTTCTTGTAACCAATACATCTTGTAGATCCAAAGTGTGGTTTTATCACTAAACCTACTATAAGAGAATTATGATTATTTTATTTCTAAAAGATGCGGCTTAATTTCCTCTATTCTATTATGTGTGTTATTCTTCCCTGATACCACTAACTGTATTGTGGAAATGCTGTCATTGTGGATATAGTCTGCTTGAAAGGGAAGCCTTAGACAATGGTCTGATATGGCTGATGTGTAATACTTCTATCACTGCCCTGTGGTGTGTACATGATTACTGTCAGTTCATTAGAATATAAATCCGCTTATAAATATTTGATATTATATTCTTTGTTAAAGAAACTTTAAGCCTTGTCTAGTCTAGTGATGTGTTTATTGTTTAAGCCTTAATATTTCACTTGCTCTAGTGTTTTGTCTGGCAATAGAATTTTACAAGAACTTAATAAGGATAGGCTAAGCTTGCTCTATTGTCATAAAAACGTTTTTTTCTTGTGCACTTTCCACTCTCATTTCAGTCCCTCTCATTGATTCTGAGATTTAATGGCTCATGTGTTCTCTTAGACATAGTCATCTACTATACTATGCTGCTGTGACTATTTCATTATTCTGTTTCTTGACTTCGTGCCCATGTCATCAATTCAGCTATTGGTTATTCAGTTTGTTAATGAGGGAAAAGTGCAATGACCATTCAGTCAAATTATGGAATATAGAAAAGGTCGAGGTACTATAGTACATTATTCTAATTCATGGAATATTGTACATAACATAATGTATTTTCCATTCCCTGATACTTCATTTCGAGGTCCCTTCCAATCCCTAACATTCTATGATTCTATGATTCTATGATTCTACGATTTCATAACAAAATTATTACAAGAATATAATATGGCATAAAATTAATCCACACTAAGAAAAAAGCCTGCAATTAAAATGCTAAATGACACAACTTGAATCCTTTCTTTTGACAATTACTAGAGTAAGAGTAAGAATTTAATCTTCTACCACACGAAATCATAATTTTATAGTTATCATTTGCCACTGGACGCCAAATATGTTTTAAATCTACAGCACGATATAGGTGCCCAAGTGCCGCCTAACCTCTCCCCCTGAGAAGTAACTCAGTGCACATTAAAATCCTGCTTGGTCTTATGTCATCCTAGAAACATGAAGTCCCAAACAGCAAAGTTTTTGATCAAGGAAAACACAGTGATAAAGTATGCAGTTTCTAAAATCATCCATGGCAGTCAAGATCAAGAGGACAGTTCTTTCCTTAAAACTAAGCAAAAAATTCGCTCTAAAAACTGCTTTAAAATTGAAACTCTCTTCCTGGAGCAGAAACTAAAATCCCGCCTCATGTCTCACAGATGATAGTCACAGGACTGGGGAGTTCTGGTAATTTTTTCTAGTTTTTGGTTGATAAATTTTTTACTTCATGCTGTGCAAAATGGAAAAGCCTTGAGAAACAAGAGGTTTAGAAATGCCTTTCCTCCTATCTTAACAACGATGTAATTGTTCAGGTACTTCCAGGAGGTGCCAGATACAGTCTTTTGTGCAGAGGAGAAATTAATTCCAACTCTTACTTCTCAACAATGACTATTTTAAATACTACATTTCAGATAAAAATAAAAGGAAGGTTAGATTTTAAATAATGTTCACTTGTTATTAGTCCTCATTCTCCCTTTCCTGGGTAGGTTGTGTGGTTTTTTTTTCAGAAAATGCTTAGGTATGTAATTCAAGAGTCTTCACATCAATGAAGGCAAGAACATTAGTCCAGAAGAGATATGAAATTTAAAATACATTTTCCAATTTCCTAATGAATAGTGTAAGTTACCTGTATTTTACTTGAAACTGCAAAGCTTGTGAGACAGTTTGTGACTCCCTAACTTCATCCTTAATGTAGCTAAGCATACCTTTAAAGTTACATCTGAGTGTGGAACTAACTTCTTAATGGTATTTTTTCCAAAATTCTGTTCTTCAAGTTAATCCTGCATGTTTACCTACTTATTCCTCTCATCGTTCAGACCTGTTATTACTTTTATTCATGCAAATATGTAGTTTCTCTTGATGGTCATGTGGATTTGCATATTTCTGAAACCTGTAATTTCACTTCTATTCTCATTCACTAAGGAGAGTTACTGATATTGTGATGAATTGAGTTATTGGACTGTGTCTATTTCAGTTCTTTCTTGCCATTTCTTACACTCCATCCATTAATATGACAAATTGCAAAGTTTTCAATTTTGTTATTCTTTTCTTCAGTATTCTGGAAAATCAGTTTAGTCTTAATCAATGAAAATTAGAGCCCAGTGGCACATAAAAAGCGAGAAGTTTAAAGTCAAATGGCAGGTCGGGTCAAGCCCCAATCTGTGCCTGACCTGTGCTCGCAATAACTCTGAATTATAAATCAAGCCGCTTTTCACCAGCTATGAGCTTGCTTTACATTCAGTGCCCACTGTCATAAGTAGAGTAGGATTGCTAAAGTGACCCATTAGTCCCTCTAAAATTCCATTTTACATGCAAAAAGCAGTCACTTTGGGGCTTTCAGCAGCTTTTCACCTGTTTCACCCATTCTCTTTTGACAATCATTTGGGAGAGTGGGTATGTTTGATTAAAGTAATATGCAATTGTCATTTATTTCAGATTACTTTATTGGAATAAAATCTGCACTGCACTTTTTAATTTTTATTTGAAGTTACACATTGAGAAGGAAAGAAGAGCGTATACTTCAACCTATTGCAGAAGATGTGTAGTTTGCTCTAGCACAATAACTAGGACAATAACTGCACCTGAAAAACATCACCTTGCATAGCCAAATCCACTATTACAGACTTGGAAGCCTGAAGGACATAATTCTGATAAACTTTGGAAATTGTCAAAGAATACATATTTCCATTGACACTTTTGGCTGTATCTTTTCAGTAGGGGATTTAATCGTGTTGAACTACCAAAGGAGAAAAAGGTTATGAACATCTTTACACAGAAAACAGATATAAATATAGGAAAAGACCATTATTTCAATACCAGCAGGCATTCGACTGAAGACTTACAGTATTTCTATTAATTTTTCACTTCTGCTTTGTCTGACCTGCAGTATCCTCTCAACCTGTCATGGTATTTTGCTGAATTCTACATCACCCATTTTTTTAAAAAGGAAAATAATTATGAATCCTAACATGGTCACCTAAACACTTTGAAAAGAAAATATGGTATACATGCATAAACTTAAGTATTATCCAAATATATTAATCAAAGGACTGCAGAGGTGTAGAGAACATGATCTCCAATAAATGAACGACATTTTAGAATTGAAAAGCTCCTCTTACCTTTGCTGCTGTGCAAGAAAAGGTTGATGATTCTCTGGAGATTCTGTGATGGCTCAAGACATGTCAATGACTCATCTGTAAATATCTATTCCCTTGAAGCTAGCAAGGAAAACTCCACAGAATGTGCTTGATAATATACATCTCATCATGAAGCGATATACATCTTGTAATTGCCACTTTAAGGGTGAAGGCCAGATTTGCAGGCAGGTGTGAATTGGCATATCTCTGCTGAAATCACAAAACTGCTCTGTTACATCAATCTGAGAGTCTGGACCTATTTCCTGAGCTATTTTTGTCATGGCCCTAAAATCGATTCCTTGAAGGCTAAGACAGTGAAGAAAGGAAATAATTCTCTACTATTGGGATATTGGCACCACATAGGCCTTTGTTCAGCCTAAGACATTTGGGTTCTACTCTAATATAAAATTTAATAACTCTATATAAGGTTAAAAATGTAGAAAAATCTTTTACAAAGAAAAAATACAAAATAATACTTGAAAACACAATTTGGTGAATTTTCAGCTTCAGTTTGGACTATTTCAAGTAATCTGGAGGTATGTTATGATAAAATAAAATTTATGAAGCCAGTGTTTACTTCTCACTTCTAGCTTTCACAGTAGAGTCAGAATTAGATCTGTTGGATTCCACACCAAGGAGCACTTATATGCTAAAGATTGCTGAATGACCAGACTTTGCTGAATAATCAGAGGGGGGGTTTTTTTGATATCTTATGTTAATGTGTCTATAGATCGCCTTTCTACATTTAATAGCAAAAATGACCTCTTATTTTCTGTCATCCCTGAAAACTCACAACAACCAGTTTCATTTTTGATATTTCCCGCCAAACTACTTATTCCAGCTCTCATCCAGATATCCTCCTCTTTATTGTCAGTGGTCTGAACCAGAATGCCAGTGTACTTACTACACCTCACATGCCCTAACAGCAGACATTTCATCCAGGCGAGTGACACTACTAGAGGATAAGGCTCTAATGTCACAGTCCTTCACATGAGGCATGTTCAGTTGGAAGATTTACATAGTTTATGGGGTTTATTTTGGGAATGCCCTGTTTTCAAGCAGAGAAAAAATAAAATTTTTTTTGTGAGAAGTTTTTATGTTAAGAACAGATTACTTGGTGAATCAGTCATAGCACAGGAAATCTGTGGGCTACAGTATGTATAAGATTTTCAGCCTTGTAGAGGGTGTGTTTGCCCAGATCCTTACAAACTTTTTGAGAATGTTGATAATTCCAGCCTTAGCCAGAAACCTGAAGTAGGTCCAGCTGCTTTAAGGAGTATTCTGCATGGCACAATGCACAAAGCCTGGCCTAGGCTGGGTAAAGTAGTTTGCTTCTTGGGTGTAACTGATGAGGTGGAGGCAGTGGGAGGGCTGCAGGACTGCCCTCTGTGAGAAAAGGTCAGGGGCTCTCCTGTACTGGACACAGAAAACACAGAAACACAGATGGGTATTTCGTTAAGGAACTGCAGCCCATGGAGAGCCCACAGCAGAGCAGGGGAAAAGTGTGAGGAGAAACTGAGGATCTGCAGAGAGAAACCATAATCCTCTCTACCCTCCGTCCCCTCTGCACCACTTGGGACGTGGGGGAGAAGAGTTGGGACTAAAGACATGAAGTTGAACATGAGAAAGTGGAGAGGAAAGCTGTGGTTTTAATGTGTGTCTTTGGTTTTCACTACCCAAATCTATTTTAATTAGCAGTAAATTAAACTAATTTTCCCCAAGATGTGTCTGGTTTGCCCATGACAATAATTTATAAACTATCTCCCCCTCTCTATCTTGACTGACAGTCCTGTCCCCCCCATCCAGCCAAGGAGGGGAGTGAGTGAGCAGCTGGATGGGTGTTTGGCTCTTAGCCAAGGTGAACTCTCTACATATTCTTAAAAACATGGTAACTCTATGCATACAATACTTTGGGCTGAATTGGGATGTATTTGCCTGTGTTGAGTTCTATGCTCCTATATAAATTTTGCTGCCATTATCTGTTGCAGGGTTTTTTTTGTCTGCGAGGCATTGCCATAGGCATAACTTAAGTTCCAGGTTCCTCACAGGTATCTTTGAGTTGCATGGGCTTATTCTTTATCAAATCCTTTGAGATTTACATATGAAAACCAGTATATCTGAGCTGAGTTATTAAAATTTTTGCTGTATGAGCATAGATCATAATAGAAGAAATCAGAAACTGACATGATGTTTGGGAATTTAATGGGGTATATTTTCTTCTTGATAGGCACATATATTTCCCATTAATACTAATGGGAATTATATGTGTACAGCAGGAGAATATATCACTTTGCATGTAAATTTCACATTTTATTTTACAGAGGATATGTAACCCTATTATCACCAGGATCTTAGTGCTGGCACGAAAATTTGTCCCAGCTTGACTGGTTGTAATCAAACATTAAAATGTTCTAGCTGAGCCTAATTGTATTTTACCTTCTCACCACTTTTACAATGAAAGTACTTTAATCTAAAGCATTTTCTGTGTCATGTGGATGAATAAATAGTCTTTTTTCTTGAAGTTAAGTTGTTTTTAAGCTCAAGCTAATATAACTACTTATTTCCGTTTCCGTCAAAGTTACAAGTACAATTAAAAGGCTTATACAATTTAGATTTGAAACATTCTTCAGGAAAAGAGACTGATAAAAGATTGGGTTCTTGACTTTTGAAGGTATCTTCTGAAGCTGATAGAAGATGCCAACTTTTAAGAATCCTGTATTTGATCTAGAAAGTGCGTGGGTATTTTGTGATAGAGTGATTTTCAAGAACAAGGTATGCAAATCAATGGCTGTAAATTGCAATAAGCACAAAGACTTGTGATGCAGGTTAGGGTGCTAGTGATCATGGCTCACAAGTTTCATTAGAAATAGTGATCTTTTATGTTCTTCTCCCTTCTGTATTTGTTTCTTGTTTGTATGAAATGTATTCTTTTCTTGTTTGTTAACCTGTCCAGTCATACCAGAAGCAGCTTCCTCTTCCCAGGCACATTCAAAAGGTCTTCACATTCAGGAGGATTCAAATTCAGGACTTCTGACTGATTCGGGTACCATTTTTGTTTTCACTGAACAAAAAAAAAAAAAAAGGGGGATGGGCTTAGAAAATATCCTTTTGTTGAATTCCGGAAGAGAAAAAAATCCTCAAAAGGAAAAATATTTTTTCAAAATTTCCCATAGATAAAAATGGAAAATGTGATCTGAATGTAGCTGAGATGCTTTGACTTGCTAAAAGCTTATGAGTCTTAGAAAATGGGTTTTATATCTAGTGTCAGGAATCTTAGGATGTCCAATTCATGACAAGACACTATCTGGAGATTTCTGACATAAGCCAGGACTTTCACTGCTGTTGGGCTATATTTTCACAGCAAAAAGCCTCTGAGAGATGTTTAAGTCAAAACAAACCAGGATTTTGCAATAAGACTTTGGTTCTTGAGCAAATTCCATCCAACTGCAGTCCAACTAGAAATCATGCTAGAGTAAAAAATGTTTCAAAATTATAAATGATGTCAACTGCTGACAAGACTCATTTTTTTTATGTCCTAATCAAGCCAGAGACATTTTAAAGATGGGAGACTACACCAATTTGGACAATATCTGGAGAAGATCCAAGACCCTTGTTGCTGTGTAGAAGTAAGAACTGACGTTTCAATTTTCATTTATAGGTGGGAAAAAATAGAAAAGTTAATTTGAAATCACTAGAACTGTTTGGGATTTCATTCCCAAATCAGTAACCTGAGACCAAATGGAGATTTACCATTGACAACATAGGAACAGGATAGGTTTTATGTCTTTGTGATTTTGATTTCCAGTTATTTCTTCTGCAGTCTGACCTTTTTCTCTCCTTCTTCTTGCTCAGCTCACTCATTTTGTTTTCCTCTCTTCTACCTTTTACTGCTTTTACTTCCGAGTGCTCAGAAATCAGTGTGGCTGGAGTTATTCTAGCAGAGCAGCTGGTTTATTATAGTATCAGAGTAAAATTACAATTCTCTAAGTAAGGCCTAAACCTTTACTGTCCTTTGAAAGTGTTTGTATGCTTAAGAGTTTTGATACACAGATGTTCTGTTTTGAGATAAACAGAACCGGTTCTGTTCAGTGATTTTTCCTTCTCAGTTCAGTCTCTTTAGAGGCTGCACTTTCTGAAGTAAGCAGCATGTTTGTGCAGACAGTGCCTGCTACTAGCAGTGATGACAGGTGGTTTCTACTAAGATTAATACTATTTTCTAAAAAAGGAATAATGATGATCAGTAGAATTTAATTTCAGCAAGATTTTTTTTTTTTACTATTTAAGTTAGATAGTTTTTCATATTTGTATTTCTTAGTTCTGAATTCTAGAAACAACATATATAAAATTCACCAGTTAGTGGTCCTCAGAAACTACAATAGGAATTTAGTTTAAGAATCACCATCACAGCTGAATACTCTGCCTGGTTCTGGAATGGAACCCTGAACTTTCACAAGGATATTACATTAGCTCTGTAAACCTACTTCTTCTTGTGGCTTTATCGTCACCTTGCTCTGCCTAACAGCCACGTTTTTTAGCTGTGGTCTAGACCTACAGCTGGGGTGAGAACTTGTAGATAGGAATTGACGAATGCAAACGTCCGTGTGCATAATTTTATAGTGCTGATTCCTTTAAACCTCTTTGATAAAATCTACTCATCTCTCTACTTGTTACTATTAACATTTTTCAGAACTTGTAAAGTGAACAGGTAGTCTAAAAGGGCTAAGTAGACACAAAATCTGGAGTCTCTTTAAAATGAAGCCTTGGATATTTTTCTGTATACCTCCTTGGTTTTGTTATGTTAGCTTTTTGATCAGACCCCTCAACACCATGTATTTTTACTAAAGAATTTTGGTCAAAAGGCCACAGCTTTTGTGTGGACATAGAAGAGACCATATAGCTGTTGACCCGAAAGTAGGGCAATTTCATATTAATGCTAATTAATATTCACTGAGATCAAGCCTTTTGCTTTGAAATATTTATGTTTCCTATGTTGGGGACTGTTTCTGCTAGCTGCTGGAGGACTCCCCATGTCGTAGTCGAGAGGTGGCATCCCTGCGCACGACAGGGAGGTTGGATTAAAATGATCTCTAAGGTCCCTTCCAGCCTAGGCCATTCTATGATTCTGTGAAATCCTTGGGACTTGCAAGGATTTGTGTTCTTATTAATGCTTGTTTTCTTGAAATTACCAAATGGTGTTTGGGTCTAGTTCTTCTGTCAGATAAGCATCACTAGAGAAAACATTTAAAAATGACAAGTCACATGAGAAGGGGTCCGCTAAAGCTCTCACTGGTTTAGACTTGAGAGCGTATCTCAATATTCCAGTCCTTCTCCACAATGAACTTTTAAGCTCTTTGAGATTCATCCTAAATATCTTTTTTCTTTTCAATAACAACATCTAAAATAATCCTAGCACATTTACTGTGACACTAATATACCTCAGGGCCACCTTCTTACTATACAATTTACCTACAGGATTCACTAATGGCTGAGAAAAACACACCCTGTCATGGCTTACTGCAACCTAACAGACTTAAATTGCATCCAGAAAGCTGACAGGCCAGTGCATTATTAACTGAGCCACTGAGACCCTTTAAACTGTATTGTATGTAAGTTTATAGCACAGGGAGTATAGAATTTTAAGCTTGCACATTTTAATGTATTTAATTTGCCGCACTCGGCAGTTTGCTTTGTGAACTGTTAATCTTTTCAACCAATACAGCAAAATGTCACTGTATTCATTTGCAGAGTATAATAGGCTTATATCCTGAAACAATAAAGTTATAATAGCCTGCCCGCTGCCTAGAGAAGTTATACAAATTCAGCATGTACAAGGTGTTGTGTGTCCTACTTACCCTCTAGGTTTTTAAAACTCATCTTCTCATATCAGTGCCTTGGAAATCAGTAGTGCACATTACTTTGGTGAGATAAAGCCAAGTAAATGTCATGGATCAAGCTCTACTGAATTCCCTGTTTCTCTCTCTCTCTGGAATTACTTTCAGTACCTTTGATACTAATTTGTTCTTGCCATCTCCAGCCAGGACAAATGCAAGCCGAAATCACAGACATCGAGATTTGTTCTGCACCCTCAGCACACGTACTGGTCTGGAACTGATGAGCGATTCCTCCACTTACAGCAGTGGCAGGAACCAACAGTCAGATAAGCAAAGATCTTGAGGAAGAAAAACTGCTACTAAGCTGTCCAGCCTCTGGGAAAGAGGTCCTGCATACTTCGCCAAGCTTTACTGATGTTTCTTGTGTTCGCCCTCCATTCTTTTTTTCTGACCCTTTCTGCAAAAATTGTGATCTCTCATTTTCTACAAGTATTTCTACAAGTATTATGAAAAGGACTATGTGATCATGGCGATATGACAGTGCTTCTATAGCAATGAGTCATTGCCTGCAACACAGAGTCATGGGTGTGAGGATGAAGATGATAACAGTAATAAAGGGAATACTGACACTACCAGTGCTAGCATATGGAGACCTGTTTATTTTTTGCACGACTTTTCTATATTTTTCAAACGAAACTTGCTGGAGAAGGACTAGATTGGTTATTTCTGTTGTAGGATTTCCATTCTGAGGAGTGGAAATGTGACACCTTCTCACACTGAATTTCTGTCAGGTTGCAGAATGACACTGCAGTTGTACTTGGGGCAACTTTAGGTTCAGCCTATGAAGTTTTTAGTTGACCTGTAGGGCATATAACAAAACTTTAGGTTCAGCCTATGAAGTTTTTAGTTGACCTGTAGGGCATATAACAAAGCCTGTCGTTTTAAAAAAAGGGTTATCTTTCTGCCTACGGGGAATGTTCGTGGGGTTTCTTTGACCATACTAGGAATGATGTGAGGGTTAGTTGAACTTGCACACTTAGATGCCATTAAATATTCTTTAGAAAGAAGATCTGAAAACAAACAAACTGAAATGCAATGAAAAAAACCCACTTGTCCAATGAAGTCTTTGTTGTCTGGATCATTTCTACTCATAGTGATTAATTAAAATGTAGCCTGAAGCAGAAGAAGGTCATGCATCTCGGTCCACAACCAAACAAAA
Organism: Trogon surrucura; assembly: GCA_020746105.1. NCBI lineage: Eukaryota > Metazoa > Chordata > Aves > Trogoniformes > Trogonidae > Trogon > Trogon surrucura. The sequence goes on from CM036620.1 coordinate 43,406,772, forward strand.
TCTTTAGGGAAGAATCAATAAAATGATCCCTGGCTGATTCTAGTAAAAATATCATATAAAGAAAAAGAAGATTCTCTAAATCGAACATAATACATTCTAAAAAAAACCACCAACAAATGAGACATGCTGGTGACAGAAAACACATTTCTGGGTATCTTGGGCTTTAGTGGTCCTAAAAAGGAGAGGGGATCTGAAAGAGAAAGATGACAGAGGAAGGAGGTAAGAGACCTACACCAATTTTTCCTGCATGATAATTGTCCCGAGCCTGTATTGAAGCAATCCGTTTAAAAGTATAACAACTCTGTATTTTTCAGTGAAGTCCTCCTACTAGTGTCTGCATTGTCTGAAACCATTAGCAAAAACAGTCAACAACTTAATGAAAACTTTGCTTTTAAAACTATGCCCTGTGTGGACAGTGAGTGTAACATAGAGAATTAAAGGAAAAATAAACACTGGAGTTGTTACATAAGGTTGTGATGAGTCTGTCTCTTCCTTCTTAATGAAGAATTAAGGTGTATTACATAAACAATTCAAGAATTTTCCATTAGTAACAGCATTTATGCTGAATACCATTACTCCATGTTACATCCTGGGCTTTTTTCTTCTCTTTTCTCAATAGGTAAAAACCTCTATCTGTGGCTGGAAATATTGTTCGGTAATAAGTGAAAGCATGGATTTGCTTATTTTAGCTGTGCTGATTATATAGTCTTTTAAGTTCCTTTATTTGTATAAAGAGTTCAAAGAATTCTATGGCAAATCTGAAGCATTCAGTTATGCATTTGGTAACTGCCAGTGAATTAAATATTACCTGGCAACGAATTGTACATGTTCCTTTTTGGCTTTGAGGACTACAGGCACACTGGGAAACAAATCTTCCCAAGCTACTAATTTTGATTCATAGGAACATGATTATATCTTTGAGGTCTGAGATGGTGCAATCTTGGAAACATTAATTATGAGGAACTTATTGCTACATCTTGTATTTTTGTGTCTGCTGTAACCCCTTGATTTATTCCTTTTATTTTATTTCCAATTCAGCAATCAAGGCTGGTTTTGAGGTCCTGATCATCTGAATGAATTCAGCAAATGGCAAGCCATAAAATTATTGTAAGTAAAATCTTTTCACATTTTTGCTGTGGTTGGGGTCAGGGAGAGTTCTTAAATAAAATATTTAAGTAACATCTGAATATAACCCAATGAGAATGTGGGAAAATTACATTATTTCTTAGACTATTTTAACATCAAAGGTAGCACTGGAGAGATGGATAATCATTAAAAGCTGAATTACTGAAAGTGCACTTAAACACATTTCACTCGAGTGAAATAATTTAAAATCTGAAGTGTGATCCAGAATCACATATGTCAATTACCATGTTGTCTGTGATATTAAAAATGTATGCAGCTGGAGGTTTAATTATATAAGATTTCTCAGAGTTAGAAACACTTCATCCTTTCCCCTTTTTTAAAAAGTGTGATCTTTTTAGATATTGAATGCAAATAATCCAGAAAATGAAGGGAAAGGTTCTTTTGTCATTTGATGTTATTGAAGGCCAGGATAACACCAGAGATTTGCAAAAATTAACTTTAAAATATTGTGCTGTTGATGAAAGTTGATTACTCACTGATGATGTTGATTGACTGAATGTAATGAATTTTTCAAGTGGAACAAAGGCTTTTTCATGAAGAATTAGTTAAAAGATACTGGTGTCTACTGCATTTGTGTGTCTACATCCCTACCAAAGTAGTAATTTGTCTGTCAAAATGGCAAGTACAAAATTTTGAATCATCTTTTTTTCCTTAAAACCAATATATTTGCTTTCCTATCCTAAAATTCCAGAAAAAAAACCCTTGAACCTAGTGCTACTGACGTTAATTTACTGTCCACTGCTCTGCGATCTCAGTTGCCCAGCTCCATATTAAACTCCTATCCTTCAATAAGGATAGAACTGATTAGTAGGAACTATTATTTATAATAACAAGACATCATGACTTTCCTCAAGTCATGGCATGAGCTGAGGTCAGAAGAGATGCTTTAGCTACTTGCCTGTAAGGGAAGGAACAGGGAAATTGTTTCCTGGGTTTTTGAGGTCTGAGATGCACCAGCTGATTTGAACAGAATACAACTTAACTCCAAAGCTTAACTGTTTTGGGACTAAGTATGCATGTACGAAGACAGAAATCTTCTCTTCTAATGGGCTTGATGAATATCCACATAAGAGCTTCTTTCTTTCCTTTTTTTTTTTTTTTTGTTTTGTTTGTAATGGGCAATTACTTGGCATTTAGCTATTTACTGTAGGATTCTCCAAATGAGATATCAGGGAGTCAGACGAAGCTCCAGGATATGTGATTTGTACAGTGAATCAGAAGAGATTTTCTTACTGGAGAGTCAGCATTTCTGGTGGCAAGCTGCCTCCTCAAAATTTTATCTGCCAGATTCCATTGTGAGAAAAGGTAAAGTTTCATGAGAGGCATGAAGTGATGGTGAAGATGATACAGTGGAAATAGTGTAGAGATACAGATTTGCTGAGATCACAAGGACAGGGATAGAATTAAGAAAGCTGAAGTGTTGTGAACTCCTGCCAAAAGATTGAAATTGCTATGAATGTGTTTGTTCAGCTTGCTTCAGGGGCTGAGACCACCTGAACTTTATAATACTATGAACGGTCCAGATCACTTTTATTGTAATTTTAAAAGATGTTAGTTACTAGTATTTCAGTATTCCACATCTCGAATTCACTTTTCAGGATTCCATTATGATCAACCACACAAACGATCCAATGATTTGTTTTAATCAGCTGTTTGCTCAAGTACAGTATGATGAAAAATAAAAGTACAATAAAATAAGAATGTCTTATTTCAGAAATTAAAGGAAAAGGCTTGTGAAACTGCAGTCTTCATTTCAGCAAAAGTTAAAAATATTGCTCATTCCTTTTTACCTGTGTTTTGTTAACAAAAATTATTTTCTAAGAAAAAAAAATGCAATGAAAAATAATTTAAGTAGTACCCATCCTGTTAGTAGATGTAACCAGGAATGTTGCTTTCCAGCTGCTTTTGAAAGCAGACTTTTTAAAATATTTCAATTCAAATTAAAAAAGGCCAGAAGTTCTTGATATTGTTTAAGTTAAAAGCAGTCTTTGGACCAACCAGTCATCCTGGGCACTCATATTCCTGAGTTGTGTGTCTTGATTTATAGGATTGCATTGCTTCAGAGGCTGCTAGAAACCCAGAAGTAGTTGGAAGATTGAATGTCACCTGAAAATAAGACCTGCCTTTTATGATCTGACTTGGGGCTTCATATATTTTAGCTTGCATGAAAGTCTGTTGGCTGGTTAAAATTATAATAATTAAGAGAATTTAACAAGGTTACTCTTTTGCTGTAGTTCCTGTATTTTTGGAACTACATGTTTGGAACATATGTTTGGAAGGCCTGTCTTCGGTTGAAACTACAGGACACAGCAATTCAAATGGAAACTGTAGCTCACCCTTCAACATCAGTTGTGAATGTGCTTGTTAAGACACTTAAAATACCTTATGTGTGCCGTATTATTACTGTTGTGGTTGTTATTGTTTTTATTCTTCTAGAAAAGGATATACTATCAAAGCTGAACAATCAAACATGTTTCTGGCTCCTTTTACATCAAAACTGCTTGCAAAATTTGACCATATGGTCCTCCTTTAAACTGTTACGAAAACTGTGTATTCAGGGCTAAGAAAACATTTCCTTCAGGACCTGAAGAGCCTCTCTGTCCTACAGAAAGCTTGAACTTCACCAGCGTCTCTCCTGGGTCACAAATCTGCAGAAGGAGAGTTGATATGGAGAATGTGTGCTGATTTTTACCTTATTATTGCAAGTCTGTGTATGTCATATTATTTATGTTTATCTCAGACAAAGGTTAGTTGAAATAGATGATGGTTATTTTATTTAAAATTGATATTCTAGGCGGACCAAGAGGTGAACTAGCATTAAGCACTTTACAAATAGAAAGCAAATGACAGCTCCTGTCTCAAAGAATTTAAAATTTGCCTGTGATTTGTGACAATTTAGAGAACTGCCTGTAAAATAGCAAAATGAAAGACCAATTAATAATGACAGCACTTTTCCAGCAGAATGCAAAAGCAATTCTACAAAATCCTTCAACATCTTTAACCATAAATACAGATTTTCGAGCTCCAGATTGTCAGAACATGCATGTCTACAAAATGTGAGTCTCTGACCACATTATTCCACTGTCCACTGAATTGCATGGTCCATAGCACTTTGGCAAAGCACCTCTGTGCTACTGATCTGGACTAATTTTGGAAGAGACGAGGGCTCTGGCACTGTGCAGCTGAAGACAATTGCTGAATCCACAGAGGGCTCTCTTAAAATACGTTCATCTTTCGCTTAGAACCAGCAGTCACTGCTATGATGACAGGTGACCTAAGAAACCTGAATTTCTGCCAGCACGTTCTTAGAGTCCCATTATAGCAGCATATAGGTATTTTTCACCTGATGTAAGATCTCTGGTATGACCTTCTGTGAAATTTACTGACTTTATTGTAAGTGGTATCTTTCTAATACTGGCAACGCCTTCATACATTTTAATAAGGTGCCCTGAAAATAATGGACTTTTGTCACTGGTTCAAAATATCTCAGCTCCAAAATGAATGTTTTGCATCAACATCAATTCTTAGACTCATATTCCCAGCCTCACTTCCTTTACATCTTGGAGGAAAAAGACAACTTGTTCTCATTTTAATGTGGCATGGGACATTGTTTTGTTAGTGATCTGTTTATCCTCTCCTTGTAATTTATTTGTATATTAAACTAACTCATTCTATTTTTAGTTATTTATTTTGTGCTGAAGCTGTAGTCTAGATTACTATGCTCCTGTCTGTGGCTCCATTCCAAGTAAGTCTGCTGAGCCAATGTAGTCACATGATAGTCTGATGAAGTGCTGGCACTTACTTAGCAGTAGTTTTCCAGATGTCAGTGGGTTATTTCAAAGAGCACAAGCTTTAAAAAAACCATACAACAACAACAAAAACGTTGGCCCCAGCAGCTATTCCTGTGCACTGATTGTTACCTCAACATTTGTATGTACGAAAATGAGACATCTGGTACTCTAAACAGTGGCAAGGAACTGTGTAACAATGCTTGATTAGCGCAATGCCTTGTTGAATTCTGTCTTTTTTTTTCACTTTTGAAAAGTACAGTTCACAACTAACAGTATTACATATTAAAACATGATAGGCATTAAAGATAACAAGTTATGTGGTATTTTTATTTTTGTTACCCAAGTTCTGCTCGGGCAAGCAAACCTAGTACAATGCATCTTACCATCCTACTGATCCACCATTAAATGGCTGCTACAGTTCTTTAATAAAATGTATGATGAACTATAATAAACACCCAAAGAAACCTTGAAAGACAGGAATTGTCAGTCTTTTTTTGACACAAGATCATTGAATGCATCAACTAGTTTTGTTAAACACTGTTTATGCAGCAAGGGAATTATGTATTTTACTATATTTAAGGAAATACATTTAGCAAAATCTTATGGATTGTATATGTACAATGATCCTAATTTAGCAAAGCTCCTAGCATTAACTTAGAGTTAGCCATGTGTTAAAGTACTCCCAATAACTTCAATTAAGCTGCCCATATTCATGAAGTTCAGCATTTTTTAAGATGGCCTACTGAACTGGGCAATTAATCATTTGTGAGTTTTGAGAACACACTTACAAACTCACTGAATTTAGTGGAGACCAAGCGTTTACCAAGAAGAACATTGAAACATCCTCTAGAATACTGCAGTAGGAATAAATTTGCTATTAAATTTCCTGGGACTTTTCCGCAGATGAAGAGTTGAGTTCATATAATCCCATCTGGGGAAAAATAATCCAATAAAGGAGCGAGCCCTCAGCTGGGGGATGCAAAAGTCAACAGCAATGACATTTTGTGAAACTTTACACATTCTGAAGACACACTTCTTTATGGGATTTTAATACAACACTCAATATTACCGGCATTAGACAAAGTGTCTGAGACAGCATTATCAGCACTAGAAAATGTCTGGTATGCACATATATGAACATAACTGCATTTCTGTGGGTTTTTTTTTCTTTTGTTTTGAAAATATTTCTCCATGCATTCACTGAGTTTCTCTGAAATGTATAAGGAACTTTATGTTTTGAATATAAAAACAACCTGAGAAAAGCATTGAAAGTTTTGCTCAGAATATTGTCATGTATGTAAGTTTCATTGCAGCAAGAAATGCACTGTCTTATTTTTAGTTAATGTAACCATTTTTCAAGCAACACACAGAGGCAGCCTCAGTTTCATACCAGCTGAACTCAGATGTGCTGAGTGGATCACAACAGTTCCTTTAGTCTTTAGGACAGTCAGCTGAACAAAAAATTCATAGGAGGAGATTGGACAGATAGAAATGCAAAAGTCTCCTAAGATGAAACTAAATGGTCACTGCTTTTTTCTGTTCTTCCTGCTACCTTGTCATGATGAAGGTTTGCAGTGCAGAAATCAGGCTCCAAGACCCAGCAAGAAACCCCCTTCCACTGCAGCCCTGTTCTCAGGGGGCTTTTACAAGGCAAGGACCCAAACTTTCATTTCTAGACATTCACAATGTATTTTTAGTTCAAATTCTCTCCTGGTATAAACTAGTGCAGCAACACTAGAGTCAGTAAAGCTTTGCCTATGTACACCAGTAGAGAAATTAGTCCTCTCTCTACAGAGCTGTTGTAGTTCAGCTGTTGTGGAAGACTGATTTCCTGTCAATAATAAATGTCCTCAGTATCCTACACAAGTCTTCAGTTTATCGCCTCTGGACATTTTTTAATAGCTGCAAGTCTCAAGATGGAAGCAGATTTTTATGCTTTATTTTGAAGGGTGAGGATTGTTCAGAAAAGATACTTGCTGAGCTGCCCAGGGAAAAGACTATTATAACACTAGCGTGGTTCAGCCTATCAGCCTAACTTGCGTAAGAAAAGAAACTTATTTCTTTGTAACTTGTCTTTCATTTTCACATCCATTTGTTCAAAGACATCTGAAAGTCCCTGAGCACTGACCTGAATAAAATGAAGAAGGAGGCTAATAGAGTGTTCACCTACAGTATTGTTTCCTCTCTTGTTATTAGATGGATATGACCCTGTCTTTGATCTTCCTGCAGATGGTACAGCGAAGGGTGCCTGGAATAAAGAGTTCCACACTCCTCCTAGGAGGAAAGAAAGAAAGAGGAGTAGAGCGGGAATATGCACAAGCAAGAAAATGGCCACTGTGGTAATTACAAGTGACAAAGATAAATGAGTAAGAATGTGTGAACATGTTCCTCAGTGGGTCCTTAAACAGGTAGAAAATGTAAAAATGTGGCGTGGGAGTCAATGAAGGCAAGGTGAAATGATACTGGAATAAACCCAGGACTTGCTCTTTGATTCAGTAACCTTGTAAGGGAAATGATTAAAGAAATGCAGTATTTTTAGTTCGTTTCTCTTAGTGGTTCTTTATGTACCAGCACACTGTTTATTTTTCAAGAGTATATTTTCTTACTTCTGACTGCTTGTCATGCACTGAACCTATATATATTGTCAAATAACAGTGAACAGTTGCTGGTTAAAGAGAGACACGAGAAAGAAATAAGGTAACTGCTTCGCTGTGTAAGGGAGAGTTTTAACAGAAAAGACATCCTACTTATTTGATTGAATAGACTAAACAGGTTACCTTCTTTCATGTGTTTATCTCAGTGTCTTGTTTGTTCGGTGCTCAGGTAGCCAACTTCTGGACTATGCAGTCAAGAATTTGAATGAAGTCAAGAATTTGAATGAACTATTATCCTTTTGACACTGGAAAAGAAACTTCAGAGTTGCTATAGATAATTATTATTTTTCCTAAAGTTTTTAAAATAAAATTACTGGACAGGTATTTCTAGATTAAAAATGTACCTTGCTGGTTTGAGTCATGCATGAGTTCATACCATATTGGTACTACAGACTCAATCTCCAAACATAGTTTTTATGAATCTATATAAAATAATAATAAAAAAAAAAAGTTATGCTTGCAAATTTTGTAAATGCAAGTCAAAAGTTAATACAAAAAGGAAGGGCTGGACATTTTCTTTGACATCCTTCTGTGACTTCCATTATTTACTGTGTACAAGCACTGAAGAGGTACATCACTTTATGCTGACAGACACAAGACACTTTATCCCAATGCTGACACAGCCCAGCTGCCACTACGCTCTTGCTGTGTGCAAAATGCTCTCTTGGTTATTTCTGTACCCGCGTGCTTGTGACACCAGGCTGTGACTGACACTGGAAGAAGAGAGAATGGTAAAGTTTTCATAACTTTTCAGATTTTATCTGAAATATATTATTAAGAATCAGAATCCAGTACTGTCCCTCTCTTCTACTGACTTAGTTTGTGATGTTGGTTGAGTCACTTAATTTCTCTGTATTTGTTTCAAATATCATTTAACCTCTGTTTCAAGAACAAAAAATTAGCATTTCTATCCCCCCCAGCAGCTTTCCGATGATCAAAGTTTGCAGAATACTTTGAGGTCCTCAGGTAAAAATGGCTTGCCACAAAATTCAGGAAATCACCTCCAGACATCTTTCACTGCACGTATTTAGGATGGCATTTGCTTTTGCCCTCACTTATAATTTACACTGTTTCCTTTTTGATTTTTTTAGGTAAATATGTCAAAAATCATATGGGCCCAAATAAGACCTCTGGTGCTGAATGTGATTAAAAACTGAAATATGAGCCCATTCACTCACACCATCTGTTTTTTTAACCCTCCAGAAGGGAACAACAGTTCTATATAGTGATTAAAGTGTATGGCAGATGATTTTATCCTGCACGTTTCCTGATTGATTAAAAAGTAGGGAAATATATAATGAAGTAATTAGTAATTGTATTTGCTTCTGAAAATAAATTGTCAGGAATATTAGAATTGTTTTGGAATGGCACAGCAGACGTTTTTGAAGCCTGAAGTGTCTTGATTATCCCCCAGCATGTTGATTCTTGCACTTGGAGAACATAAAGGTATATATTATAAACGTGCATCTCTCATAAGAGAATCTTAAAAGCCTGTCTTCCATATGGCAGGGACTAAGGGGGAAATGTCAATGCTTTTTCTTTAAGCAACAAATAATTATGGCACTAAATGAAACAAAGGTAACTTAGCAACAAGGTATTCATTTTCTCATCTCACGTTTTCTAAAGAATTCCTACTGAGGCCAACCCATGAGCCTTGTGCTATTTATCTGCTTAGTTGCATTTGAAGCACGCTTTTTTAGCAGTGCTGTCTGTGAAAAGCCAACAAAATATGAATGGTGATTCTAAACTTGAAGTGCAAAGGAAGGACCTTGAAATAGTGTTAACTCCAGTATTTCAGTACTCTTTATAGATATATCTTCTCTAAAGCTGGATAGATCATTTGTAGCAAATAAGCTTTTTCACTAAATCTAGCCCTGCACATGTTTATGAAGTGTCAGTGAACAGACTGCTTTTTGAAATTAGTGTGCACATTATTTTAGAGTGTTTGATAAAGGATGTATCCAAAGTCCACAGAATCCATGGAAACACTCCTACTGACTTTTCTTGACAGAGGCCAAATGCAGTGTGCAAACATATTTTATTTGATGGTTATTCACTATTTACTGCAAGCATTGTTTAGGAATATAATTAATGCCATTCAATGTGGTTTTATAGCAAATAAGTCTTGTCAAACAAATCTTTTACAAATTTCCCTCAAAAAGGTAATTATATAGCTGAATTATTACTGAAGCATTTAGCATGTATGAGTGAGACATTAAAGTATGAATATATAATTTTAATGTATTTAATAGCTAAAACTCTGACAAAAAGATTAATGCTGTGAGATATCAGTGAGAAACATGTAGCTAAGTCAAAAATTAACATGCTGATCAAAAATATAACCCATAAGTGGGAAACCGTTATTAAATGGGTTTTGCTTAGGGAATTTCTGCAAGCTTTTCCTATTGAATCCAAAGCAATTCAATACCTTTCTCAGGAGCTTCTTGGTAAATTATATGTATATATAGATAGGCAGGATTGGTAGAATTTATGAAGGACGTAAAGACTGGCAGTGTGCTTAAAAGATGAAGATTGATGTCTCATAAACTGACCAGACAGTTTAAATAGACAATTAAAATAATATAGCCAAAGTTTTGCATATAGATAAAAAACATTAAGAGATCTATAGAATGGGAAATAACTTTACTGAAAACAGGAACTGTAGGGGTCATACGTGTTGCTACTGAAAGGGTGACTGAATCAAACAAAGGCAGGCTTTGACCAAAAGGTTTACATGGTCCTTGGGCATGTAAGTGCAGGTCAGCAGGCGTAGCAGGGAGTTTGCCAGTGCTGGTGCAATCAGTGCTACATCGCTCACAGTGCTACACAGGCCAGGGCTTCACTTTGTAAACCTGAAGAAGGTGCAAAGCACAGCCGCAAATGTGAGCTGTTATGCAGGACTTCAGAAGCGGCATCTATTTAGGCTGTCAGAAGTAAGACTGGAAGGGAAAGTGACCTGAATGAAGTGTTAGCACGCCCACTTGATATTAATTGGCTTATTTTCACAAGTGGAATAAGTCGCAATGAGAACCAGTGGCGGAAAACTGAAGCAAGAAATAGTCAAACAAGAAGTTAGTCACTTTTTACAATATTTTACTTTTATTTTCAACAATGCAAATGATTAACTACTGGAACAGAACAACCAATGAAAATAATGAGCACACCAAAGTAACTACTGGCCAAACACAACTTTTATCCCTGACATGCAAAGGGAAAGTTGTTCAGTTAGGCAACAGCTTCATTAACTTAGCTGGCATCTATAAGCAGCAAACCATACTACAATGCTGAAGTGGAAGACTGGTGTCTTTTCTCTATACTGAATAGTAGGTCTTTCTGAATCCTGTCTTATAGGACACAGAGATAATTCCATGAAGTATAGGATCACTTTCAGGGAGGTACCAGCAATTAGTTTGGCTGACTGGCCTCTGCCTGCAGTTAGTTACCGAAGAGATAACATTACCATTTTTAGCAGAAGGCAAAGTATTCTCACTCTCTGGCTTTGAGAGCATTACTGGGCTATATAAATGAGATATAATAACTCGTCATATACTGGAGATCAGATTAAATGATCTAATGGTTCCTTCTGGCCTTACATTTTACGAGTCCTTCACAATCCACTTTGTGTGCTGCCTCATTGGTCCTGGGAATCACATGCCAGTGCTCCCATTTCCTGGTTTTTATGACTGCGACCTTTATGAACAGGAGTTCTTGAATAATTTAATGGAAAGAGGGTAAAGTGTGAAAGCAATCTAAAGTGAGGTAAATGAGCAAGAGATAAGAAAGCCTCAGAAATGTTAGGACATTTTAAGCCTATTTACAGAGCATAATAGTCTACCTGCATATGCAGGCACCAGGTTTTAAACATCTGTTTTCTTTCCTGAAAGAAATGGTGGAATGGTGCTGTGTTGCTCATAATGCAGCATCTTTTAAGACAAAATATTTTTACTCTTGCCTTGCTACTCTCAAGTCCTTAAATTCCAGGCCCGTGTATATGATTTTGAGTGGTTCTATGAATACTTAAATTATGTTTAATAGTTAGTATCTTTGAGTAAACAGTGTCTTTGGGGCTTTATCTGTTATAAAAAGTGACAGTGTTTCCTCAGAATACTTCTTAGAGTTCCTCAGTTGTTCTGGAAATAATTTGCTACCGGTGTTTAAAGGGTGTGACATTTTACTCAGACTACAATAAACTAACTCGGCTGATGTGTGACTGAGTAGAGTTTCTGTTCTGCCTGTATGCTGCTTCCAATGAGTTTACCATGAGTGGGAACATTATTGCAGAAATCATTGTATGTGTCTATCAAGCAGCTAAATCGTTATGTATTGCCTATTTTATGGCGCAAATGGAAAGGCCTTCTCTGGCTGCACCTTGTGTGACAACAGAAATGCCAGCCATCAGCTAACTTTTAACTGGGTTTATGTTGTCTCCTTTTTTCTTCTTTTCCAAGGAATGCTAGCGTTGGAGAAGTTCAATTTTCTGAAAAATATCTTAATTTTTACTTTCCAGAGTTATCAGAGTGTTGTCTCATTATTTTTTCTGTTCTGTCCAGAACATTTTGAACCGACTTGTATCTGTGAACGTATCTGGCAAGTTTTTAATTTTTTTGCGGAAAGTGAAGCTGAGATGACTTATTTCCATGGAGGAGCCTTGTGTATCTTAATGACTCTTAAAATCAGTTTCTTTCCCAGATGAGTATACTAATTATATTGCTGTAGCTTCTATATTTCTGTCAATTATAGCCACACATTTTTCTTTTGTGAATGCAGCAACTTTAGGACTGTAAACAAAAATTAAATGGCAGCTTCTACAAGGAATTGCATTGTAGTGTAAATGTCTCTATGGCAGTAAGTCAAAATGGATGTAAATGCAAATCTTCAGAAAGAAAGTGAATGCTTAACTATCTTTGATTTCAGTAACATGCAGACGCCTTAATGCTTTTGAAAGTCTGTGTTATCATTACTTTGATTTTCCCTATTAAGCAGATTACCAGATCAAGAATAATTTCTCCTTGTCTGAATAGCAGAATACATGAAAAAGTAGCCCTTCATACATACATAACGGCTTTCTGATCTATAGACAGGAAGGATGACTAAGTCTTTCCAGTATATGTTGTTAGTTTTAGTTGTAATGTAATAACAATATAATGTAACATTTATTTAGGTAATAAAGTGGACTTAGGAGGCTGTAATTGTTTCCCTTTCTTATATCTGCAGTGGAAAGCTACAAAATATGTAAATATAGTTCAGCATCTTGAATGAAAATGTGTATTTCCTTGTGCTATACTGTGCAAGGAGCTAGGGACGCTTTTGTCATTTGGCTTCACAATATTCCGAATATCTTTGTGAAAATTATTTATAAGAAGCAAGAATGTATTTTCATCTCATGTGGGGTTTTTGTTGACTTAAGAAAGATTCTGTACCAACACAAGGTTTTTGAATCTTAGTACAGCCTGTTTAGCAAGATACTCTACAACCATTGTGGCATCCAAAGAGAAACTTCAGTGTTAGCAAATACTCAGCATTCAATGAAGATAAAGCGGGTTAGATGCTGAACTGATATTTGTGCCTCTGCTGTTCTTTCAAACCTTCTGTCTGGTAATTATTTAGTTTCTAAATACATGCAGTTTCTGTCACACTGAGATTAGAAAGCAAATGAAATGGAGGGCTGGTGAATCTATTGTATAAAAAAACCCCCATTAACTAGATTTTCAAAAAGTAATGTGATTAACATTCAATATGTAAAACTTGACCAAAATGGCAGATTTTCTTATTAAATGTGGGACAGATAATTGGCTATCTCTGGATTATTCCGTTATGTTCCAAAGAATACCTTTTATCAAAAAATAATAATTACCAAGAAATTGGGTTCACCTTCTCCCCCTATTGCATAGAAAATAGAGAGGCTAGATACAGAGTTTATAAAATAAAGAGTGAAAATGAATATGGTTAAAAAATGGTGGTTTTTTTAAAAAGCTCAAGGAAAGAATCAAGTCCACATGATATTATCCTTGCTAAAGGTCACAACTGACCAATTAACAACTTTCTAAGTTTATTCGTTTTTACCATTTTAATAACAAATTTATTAAGGACTGGATTCTATTTACTTTCTCATACCACACAGGTGGTGTGTTTAATTTTAAAGTTAGATGCTATTCACTTTTTTAGAGAAGATGGTAGAAACTGGCCTGAGGTCTGCCTTGAAAAAGTAGAGAATACCTATGAGAAAATCATTACATTAAGGAATAGACCTGCCATTTTAACAGCGCTTTCTAACACATACATTAAGCATCCCGTCAAACCCCATTCTGCTCATCTTTCCATCTGGTGACAAAATGGTATTTTTTCCTCTTTCACTTACACTTTAGCATTACAGTAAACTACGCTGTGGCTTCAGACACTAAGATGTCAAACTATAGTACATTAAGCTGGACTGTAAGTGAAGACGAATGCGTGCCTCGGCAGAAGGGTTCAGGCATAGGAAACATATTAGAGATTGTTTTTCCTTTTCTTGGCAGGAGATTCTGCCCTCTGTTTTCACAAAGGAACTTATAGATGAAATTTGGTAACATGAAACTAGACAAATATGATTAATCAAGCCCATGGAGTACCATCTCACTTTTCCTCAAAAAGAGGGTCAGTTGTACGTGTAACTTGAATGAACTCAGTAAGGAAGACACATTCCAATCTTTAATATGTATGAAGAATACTTATTGTAGCTGTAGGAATCAGAGTGTGACAAGAACTGGCCGTGTTATGGAGGAGATCAGATTAATTGGCAAATGGAACTCCTGCAAGTTTAAAACTCAATATGCTTCAGTAAATTACAATGGCAAAGTGTTCTGTACCCTCATGAGGGGGCGGGGGGAAAAGATGAATATAAATTTTCCCGAATAGTGAAACATCACATTTTTCTCAAAAATTTTAGAAACTTCACTGTAAATTTTGACGATTATCCTCTCATTTCTCAGTAAGATGGAGAATGCAAAAGACAATAATTATATATTTAGCTTCCTTTCCACTTAAAAAATCTGGGGTTTGACACTAATGCACCATTTTTAGAGAGAACTTCATCTAAGCACATTTTCCACTGCTTCTGTTAGAGAAAAAAAACTTAATGTTTGAAAGGAGGAAATAAAAATGCATACAAGAGGGAATTTTGCCTTGCTTTTGTTATGATGAGAGGTATTTTACATTTGGCTGAAGTCACAAATTTTTACTTTAGTCAACTTAAAGAGTGATTGAAGAACAGACATCTTTGTAAACTATCCCTGAGGTTCCCTGTCTGATGCTGTTTCATCCTTTGGAAAACTGAGAATATTTCCAGTTGTGATTTGAAGTTGTGCCATCTATTTTACATAACAAATTTTGGTTTTGTCTCGTTCAGTACTAGTGATGGCGTTTAAGTTTTAGAATCAGTTCAGAACAAATATTCAGGAGAACTTGAGAGAGATGATGTAAATGCCCAACAGCAAATATTTAAAAATGTATGTCTAGTTTTAATGATGTGTGTGTATCCCTTTCCTTCAGCCTGTTCTGCTTTGCAGGTGAATTTATAGGAATTAGCCAAATTCTAAACCTATGTTTCAAAATAGTATTGTTTAACATTTTAAAAGTTTTATCAATGTTTTACTGTCTCTCTTAAAAGTAGGTCTGCAGAAGAACTAAACCATTATCTTGGTGATTACTACTAGAAGTAAAATGCTGTCTGTCAGTGTATGAAATAATCGCACAACTTGACAGAAATGCAGAATTATTTTCAATATATCTATGTTTTGTCCATTTCAGTACATTCTAACCTTCTTATTTAACCTTTATTTGGTTATGTACATGAAATATGCACTGCACTGGTGAGGAAGAATTTATCAGATCTCAGCATTATAATATTTTTGTAGACTGAATCTGTATGTGTGAAGTATGAAGATACAGTGTTGTAACCAAGGGAACAAACTCTTTTTTGGTATACCCAGACAGTACCAGAAAATTAGCAGAGATCAATATTTATGTCACAAGAAAAGTATCTGTGCTGATCAGTATAACTTCCATTTGCTACCCCGTGTTTCTTCATTTGCCTGTTGTCTTTTGGGTGAAGTTGTTAAGGAACAGTGTTTGGAGTGTTTTGTACACAGAAAGAAAATTTTTTTTGTGGTTGTATTGGAATACGTTGTTTTACAATATTCCAGTTTTGAATAAATAATTATTTGTGCATTAAAATGATATAATACCTTGTATTTTGTATGCTATGTATTTTCATTACCAGTTGGCCAGATACAAAAACACAGCATTTGATACCTGACCTCTATTACAAGAAATCCTGCTTGAATAAAGTGCTTGTGTTTTGAGGTACATGTACTCTGATAACTAAACATGGATGAGGCTGAAATAATTAGTATAGTTTTAAGAATATTTTGTATGTTGTGACCCAAATTACTGAATTATTTATGCCACTAAGCATTGGATTGATTTATATGAACATTAGGGATTATTATTCAGGGAACTGGCTAGTGAATTATAGTACCAAGATGTGTGGGGGTTTCTTCCCTTTTTTAAATATTGAATGATTGAGAAGACATCAAAATATGGTTTTAATTCAGGTGAACTGGACAAGTTTTCTATTTTGCTTGGTGCATTCAGTACAAGGTACCTATGTGGTGGTGGCTAGGCAGACTGTTGAGTATAGAATCATAGAACAGTTTGGGTTGGAAGGGACCTCAGAGATCATCTAGTTCCAAGCCCCCTGCCATGGCAGAGACATCTCCCACTAGATCAGGTTGCTCAAGGCTCCATCCAGCCTAGCCTTGAATACTTCCAGGGATGGAGCATCCACAACTTCCCTGGGCAAACTGTTCTAGTGCCTCACCACCCTCAGGGTAAAGAACTTCTTCCTTATATCTAGTCTAAACCTACACTCTTCCAGGTTCCACCCAGTACTCCTCCCCAGCCTTCTTGTAGGCTCCCTTCAGGTACTGGAAGGGCGCTATAAGGTCTCTCCGGAGACTTTTCTCTCCCAGGCTGGACAAGCCTAACTTTCTCAGCCTGTCCTCATAGGAGAGGTGTTCCAGCCCTCTGACCATCTTGGTAGCCTTCCTCTGGACTCACTCCAACAGCTCAATGTCTTTCTTGTGTTGGGGGATCCAGAGCTGGATGCAATATTCCAGGTGGGGTCTCACAAGGGCAGAGTAAAGGAGCAAAATCACCTCCCTTGATTTGCTGGTCACACATCTCTTGAGGCATCCCAGGATACGGTTGGCTTTCTGGGTCTCAAGCGCACACTGTTGCCTCATGTTGATCTTATCATCCACCAACACTCCCAAATCCTTCTCCTCAGCACTGCTTTCAATCCACTCATTGCCCAGCCTGTATCTGTGCTTGGGATTGCCTCAACCCAGGTGCAGGAGCTTATACTTGGCCTTGTTAAACTTCATGAGGTTTTCCTGGGCCCACCTCTCAAGCCTGTCAAGGCTCTTCTGGATGGCATCTCTTCCCTCCAGTGTGTCGACTGCACCACACATCTTTGTGCTACTGGCAAATTTTCTGAGGGTGCACTTGATGCCACTGTCCTAGTTGCTGACAAAGATGCTAAATAGTACCGGTCCCAGTACTGATCCCTGAGGGACACCACTTGTCACTGGTCTCCACTTGGACATTGATCCATTGACCGCAACGCTTTGAGTGCAATCTTCCAGCCAGTTCCTTATCCACTGAGTGGTCCATCCATCAAATCCATGTCTTTCCAACTTGGAGACCAGGATGTTGTGCAGAAGAGTGTTGAAGGTCTTGTACGAGTCCAGGTAGATGACATCAGTTGCCCTTCCCTCGTCAGTTGATTCTGTTACTCCATCATAAAAAGCCACTGGATTTGTCAGGCAGGATTTTCCCTTGGTGAAGCCAGGTTGGTTGCCACCAATCGTCTCCACATTTTCCACGTGCCATAGCAGAGCCTTCAAAACGATCTGCTCCATGATCTTGCCCGGCACAGAGATGAGACTGACTGGCCTGTAGTTGCCTGGGTCTTCCTTTTTTCCCTTTTTGAAAATGCGGGTGATGTTTCCCTTTTTCCGGTTAGTGGGTACTTCACCAGACTGCCATGACCTCTCAAATATGGTGAAAAGCGGCCTAGCAACTTCATCTGCTGGTTCCCTCAGGACCTGTGGATAGATCTCATCAGGTCCTATGACTTGTACACCTTGTATTAAATATTCCGTAGCTGAAGCCTCTAATGGACTTACAAATCTCTATGAACAGAGAAGTCACCAAGGACAGGTAAAGACCTGCACCCTGTTCACTCAAAAATACTGTATAGGTGGAAAGCATGAGCTAATCTGAATAACTAGAAGAAAGTTTTAAAGTTCTGTCAGAGCTTGAGAAGTTACCAAAGACAACACAACCATTGTTATAACTGAGAACTTCAAGCTGTGTGAGGACTACCTGGGAATAACATGCAGATATGAGAAGACAGCCTGGTGTAAGTTGAATGAGACTGAAACAGAAATTGGGAAGACATAAAAACATTTCAAAGTAGCTGGGTTTTATTTAAGGCAAAACAAGATCAAAAATGGATCATAGAGTGGTAAAGGATTGATTAGATCATTTTAGTCTTCATTTTAAGCTTAAACCTGGAAGGTATCTCATTGATTATAACCAGAAGAAGAGATGTGAGACATGGACTGAATAAAATCTCCTTCTGTCTCTCCCCATCCTCCACAATGGGACAGCCCTTTTTGCTGGTTATATGCTCTTTGACATAGGAGATGTCTCCCAGGCAATTCCATTTTCTACTTGTAGTGAAGTGGAAAAGATATACTTGGAGGAACTGGAATCCACAGATATATACAATTAGATATAATAATATTGCAAAATAAATGCATAATCGTAATTTGTCACATCAACCCAGACAGGGAAAGTAGGCAGCGGCTACTTAACGTCCTCTTCAGTTCGTATCACTCCACTACAGTGGGAGTCTGGATTGGCATCGCACACCTGTGATCACTTTAACTAGCCACTGGATGTCACTGATGATCCACACAAATTCAGCTTAACCCTTTGTGCATTTTCTTGGAATGTGTGGAAGAGTCAGCAAAAAGGGCACTCCCATGACCTTGGGGA
The DNA here is from genome assembly GCA_020746105.1 of Trogon surrucura. NCBI lineage: Eukaryota > Metazoa > Chordata > Aves > Trogoniformes > Trogonidae > Trogon > Trogon surrucura. The sequence continues at coordinate 43,425,466 of CM036620.1, forward strand.
TTTGAAGTATCTACCGTCAACACCTGCAACAATAGAGAGTTGAGAAACTCTCCGAAGAAATAGGGATGTGATCAACAGCAAGGCATAGAATGAGTTAAGGTACAATTTGAATGTGAGATGATGGCTATTTAGGACTCTCTTAAAAACATTTTGTCAAGCCTTCCTATATGTTCCAACACAAAACTATCTAGGTGGAAGGACATCCGTCTTTAATATTGGTCTGTGTTCTTTTCACGGTCTGTGCAAGCTGGCTGGAAATCTGGTGGTTCTTATTTAAATGTTGCGACAACTCCAGGATCTTTCTGGAAAGACTGAAGAAATTTCTCCCATTATCTGGGAATTCTAAATTGCTTCAGCCATTTGATGAGAAATAAATCATTTTCCAGCATGTTCCAGCTATCTGAAAAGTAAAATTACCAATGCCAATTCATGGGGGAGAATTAGATAGCTGCCTACCATAGCAAGAAGAGTAGTGGAATGTGAACAACATCAAACACAAAGCATTTATATTCACCAACCATAGCTGTCTAATGATAGGCAATTTTGCCATAGTGATGAACCAGTTTTTCCATCCTTTACCAGTGAGTATATTAAGAGGAGAGCAGTGAGAAGTGCACTTATCTACTGTAAAGACGAGGCTAAGAAGCAGCTTTTTCAATCTTCTGGTGCCATTGCATTCTATCTGAACCTAAATGGCATTCAGGTTTTCTTCTTCGTGACAGGAGATTTTTCGCTTCTTCAGGCAGGATTCATTTACTTGAGAAATACATGCACAGATTAATTAGGTTTTTATTTTCATTAACATTTCAATTTAGTACTTTGCCTGTTGTCTGATGCCAATGTCTTTCTTTGTGGCTGGTATAGAGATAGTGATCAGAGCTTTTAAAGAAAACTTCATGGGTAGAGTAAGACACATCACAATGAAGTCTTTTCACTGATACAGTTTTAGATAGCCCATTAGCTATATGCTGTGAAGCCAATTGAGTCTTTAAAGAAAAACATAGTATAAGTATACTCTCCAACTAATGGAATGTTAGTATAAGTATACTCTCCAACTAATGGAATGTTAGTTGGGAAGCAAGTAAGAATTACGTTGTTTGAAAGCTTAGCTTTTTCATGCTGTAGTTCTTAATCAGTTTCATCATCTTATCTCTGACTTTAGACAGCAGCTATGGAAAAAGATAGGTCAGCTTTCAACCTGTGCTGCAATGTATAGAGTAACAACAAGCCCATGAGGCATATTTCAGTCCACACTGAAGTGCTCTGGCCTCCATGGAGATAAATTGTTCCTCAAAAGCTTATGATTCAACAATATTAATATTAATTAATTAACAAACTAAATTCCTGCTACTGATTATAAGATTAGTTTGCCTTAAAAAAAACCCAAACAAAACAGTCTTCAGGACTGCTAGCAGGTGCTCTCCTTGCAGTGTATTCTGCCACGTAACTACATGCAGTCTAATGAGAAGTGAAACCTCCATCCATCTTGAGATGAGTAATTGAATTGTTTGCTCATGAGTGAAATAGCATAGAGTCACCTGTTTTGAGAAGACTTTAATTTGTCAGGTCTTGTATCTAAATACCACTCATCCCATCTAGTGCTATAAAACCTTATGTAGGACCTGGAAATTATGGGACGTACTCTTACCTTCCCAAGTCTTCTGTGTTTGAGTTAGTTTCCTAAACTAGCTCATTCATTTTTTGTTCAGAAGAGAAAGAAGGGCTCTGCTGATGGAGATTCAGAGATTTGTAATTTATAAAGTACTGCAGCACAGTAGGGGTGTTAAAAAAGAGTTAGTGCTCTTGTCCTGGTGTCCACACTGTACGTTTCACACTGCGTTTTATTTCAGTGGGGCTTTGCTCCTCACTTGCTCTAGTTTTTGGTCCCACTGACTGAATGTCCTTTAGCAACTAGAGTACAAAAGGTATGTATTCTTGGGTACATTTCATAGCTTGACTTCATCTAACAGGAATCGAACTCATGCTCAGAGGCAGCACCATGATACAAATCAAAGCACGGATTTTTCAGGCTATACACTTAATGGTGCTCCTAAACTGAACTAAAATGCTAATGTGGACCCATAGCAAGGGTACTATAAGACTATAAAGAGATTATACAGTTCATGTAGCTGATGTTTATGCCTTCTTATCTCTATTTTAATTTCTCAAAGATAAATATTGCTATATAGATTTAGAATACAGTTCTAAAGACTTTTTTTTTTCCAAAAAAAATTCAGCTAGATCCACAGATAAAGGAGTTAGGTTCTCATTTACTTCCTGCCACTGACTTTTTTTAATGATGGCAGGTAAGAAATTTAGAAGAGCAAAAACTGGAAATGAGAATTTTTGTCTTCTGGGAAGCATTCCAAGAAGGCAAATCCTTTTCCCCTGTACCTTGCTTTGTAGGCTTTGATGTTGCCAGATACAGTCAAACCCATGACATTACATTGAGAAGCAAATAGGATTTTGAAAAACTGTGAAAGAAATTCCTATACATGCTTAAAGAAAACAAAAACAAGAACAAACCAACCTCAGCTTCTGAAAGGAAACAGAAATCCTTAATCATTTTTCCTGGAGCAAATATTTACAGATTAACTGCCAATGTGTGTGTGTCAAGAGACTACTATACATATGTGAAAAAGAATATGAATAGAGAAAATGGAACTACAGAAATAGAATGAACACTTACAAACTATGGTGACAGATTTATTAAACTGAGACCAGAGAAAGAAAAATGAGTCAGAGTACATTTAAAAACATCTGTGAGATTGGTGATTCTTTTCAGAAGCTGTTTAGTACAGAATAAAAAATATACAAAACCAGAAAATGTAAATACGACAGGAAGTATAATCATAGAATCATAGAATCATAGAATGTTAGGGATTGGAAGGGACCTCGAGAGATCATCAAGTCCAATCCCCCTGCCAGAGCAGGAATGCCTAGATTATGCCACACAGGAACGTGTCCAGGCAGGTCTTGAATGTCTCCAGAGAAGGAGACTCCACAACCTCCCTGGGCAGCCTGTTCCAGGGCTCCGTCACCCTCACTGAGAAGAAGTTTCTTCTCAAGTTTAAGCGGAACCTCTTATGTTCCAGTTTCAGCCCATTACCCCTTGTCCTATCAGTGGTTGTCACCGAGAAGAGCCTGGCTCCATCCTCGTGACACTCCCCCTTGATATATTTGTAAACATTAATGAGGTCACCCCTCAGCCTCCTCTTCTCCAAACTAAAGAGCCCCAGCTCCTTCAGTCTTTTCTCATAAGGGAGATGCTCCACTCCCTTCATCATCCTAGTTGCCCTGTGCTGGACTCTCTCCAGCAGTTCCCTGTCTTTCTTGAACTGAGGGGCCCAGAACTGGACACAGTATTCCAGATGGGGTCTCACCAGGGCAGAGTAGAGGGGAAGGAGAACCTCTCTCGACCTACTAACCACCCCCCTTCTAATACACCCCAGGATGCCATTGGCCTTCCTGGCCACAAGGGCACAGTGCTGGCTCATGGTCATCCTGCTGTCCACCAAGACTCCCAGGTCCCTTTCCCCTACACTACTCTCTAATAAGTCATTCCCCAACTTATACTGGAACCTGGGGTTGTTCCTACCCAGATGCAAGACGCTACATTTACCCTTGTTATATTTCATTAAATTTTTCCCCGCCCAACGCTCCAGCCTGTCCAGGTCTCGCTGGATGGCAGCACAGCCTTCTGGTGTGTCAGCCACTCCTCCCAGCTTGGTGTCATCAGCAAACTTGCTGATAGTACTCTCTAGTCCCTCATCCAAGTCATCGATGAATATATTGAATAATACTGGTCCCAGTACCGACCCTTGAGGCACTCCACTGGATACAGGCCTCCAACCAGACTCCGCCCCATTGACCACAACTCTTTGGCTTCTTCCCCTTAGCCAGTTCACAGTCCACCTCACTACCCGAGAGTCTAGACCACACTTCTGCAGTTTAGCAGCAAGGATGCTGTGGGAGACTGTGTCAAATGCTTTACTGAAGTCAAGGTAGACCACATCCACCGCTCGGCCATCATCTATCCACCTTGTTATATCCTCATAAAAGGCTATGAGGTTAGTCAAGCACGACTTCCCTTTGGTGAAGCCATGTTGACTGTCTCTAATGACCCTCTTATCCCTGATATGCCTTGAGATGGCACCAAGGATAAGTCGTTCCATCACTTTCCCAGGGATGGAGGTGAGGCTGACCGGTCTGTAGTTACCCGGGTCCTCCTTCTTGCCCTTTTTGAAGACTGGAGTGACATTTGCTTCCCTCCAGTCCTCAGGCACCTCTCCTGTCTCCCAAGACTTGGCAAAGATGATGGAGAGTGGTCTAGCAATGACATCAGCCAGCTCCCTCAGCACCTGTGGATGCATCCCGTCTGGACCCATAGATTTATGGATGTCCAGATTGCTTAATTGGTCCCTAATCCAGTCCTCATCGACTAAAGCATACTCCTCCCCTGCCCTGACTTCCTGTGGGGCCTCAGGGGAACGGGGCTCCTCAGGACAGCCTCCGGCAGAGTAGACAGAGGCAAAGAAGGCATTCAGTAACTCTGCCTTCTCTGTATCATCTGTCACCAAGGCACCCACCTCATTCATCAGTGGGCCTACATTGCCTCTGGTGTTAGTTTTATCTGCCACGTATTTGAAAAAGCTCTTCCTGTTGTCCTTGACCCCTCTCGCCAGGTTCAATTCTAGGGAGGCCTTTGCTTTCCTAGTTGCCTCCCTACACCCTCGGACAACAGCCTTATATTCTTCCCAAGTGGCCAGCCCTGCCTTCCAAGATCTGTAAATTCTCCTCTTGCCCTTGAGCTTACCCAGCAGATCCCTGTTTAGCCACGCAGGTCTCCTGGCTCCCTTCCTTGACTTCCTACGTGTCGGGATGCTCTGATCTTGAGCACGGTAGAAGCAGTCCCTGAACGCTAACCAACTGTCTTGGGCCCCTTTACCTTCAAACAGCCTTGCCCATGGGATTTTCTCTAGTAATTGCTTGAAAAATCCAAAGTTTGCCTTGGCAAAGTCCAGGGTTGCAATTCTGCTTGCTATTTTGTTTCTGCTACATGAGATCCTGAACTCCACCATTTCATGGTCACTGCAGCCAAGGCAGCCCTCAACCTTTACTGCTTCAACCAGATCCTCCTTGTTAGTGAGGATGAGGTCCAGCAGTGCTCCTCTCCTAGTCGGCTCCTCCACCATTTGCATCAGAAAATGATCATCGATGCACTGGAGGAACCTCCTGGACTGTGGCTGGCTGGCTGAGTTGTCCTTCCAGCAAACATCAGGGAAGTTAAAATCCCCCACGACAACCAGGGCCTGTGATTGTGAGACCGCTCTCAGCTGCCTGTAGAAGGCCTCATCAACTTCCTCACCCTGATCTGGTGGCCTGTAATAGACACCCACAACAGTATCTCTCCTGGCAGCCTGCCCCTTAATTCTAACCCATACACTCTCAACTTGCTCCTCATCCATGCCTGGATGGTATTCAAGACATTGTAGTTGCTCTTTCACGTAAAGAGCGACTCCACCACCTCGCCTGGCTGGCCTGTCTTTCCTGAAAAGGACATAGCCACCCATGACCACATTCCAGTCATGTGAGCTGTCCCACCATGTCTGTGTAATTGCCACCAGATCATAATCTCCTGCCCGAACCCAGGTTTCTAGCTCCTCCTGCTTATTCCCCATGCTGCGTGCATTGGTGTATAAGCATTTCAGGGAGCAAGCTGAGCACACTGATCTCACCCTAGGGGGATGGAAGGCCACCCGGTCCTCATAATTTCTAGAGCACTGCACCGCTGCAATCCCAGCTATAACCCCATCCCCCTTCATATCTAGTTTAAAGAACGCTCTATGAGTCCTGCCAGCTCATGACCAAGGATCCTTTTTTCCCTTTGCGTCATTTGAACCCCAGCTTGTTTCAGTAGATCAGGTGCCCTGTAGATCTCCCCATGGTTAAAAAATCCAAAGCTAGACCGCTGGCACCACCCCTTTAGCCAAGTATTAATCTGCTGCACTTTGTCAAACCTTCTACTATTTTCCCTCATAATTGAAGGAATAGAGGCAAACACAACCTGTGCGCCTGATCCTTCTAGCATCCGCCCCAGTGCCCTGAAGTCCCTTTTGATTGCTTCTGGCCGTCTCTCTACTATCTCATCATTACCGATCTGCATAACCAAAAGCGGGTAATAGTTCGTGGGTTTGACCAGACCAGGAAGCTTCTTGATAACATCCATAACCTGGGACTTTCCTTCTCTGAGAGGCCTTTATGCAGACACTGGTGCTTGATCTGTGCTTGTACAGCCCCAGCCCAGCCCACCCTACCAGGGAATACATGTTCTTCCAAACTGAATCAAAATTGTGTGAAAACATCTCCTTCACACCAGGGTAGCCTGGGCAGTGATTTAGAGGGGAGGTCTGAGGCTTCTCAAGCAGTGGAAGAGTCTGAATCTAGTACACCCTGACTCCATGTGCCAGCCACTGAGCTGTTACATACCAGGTCAGGATGATGAAAGCTCCATTGTTACCACCTTGTTAAAAGGAATGATCACTTGTTCTAGGCGTTGGTACTCACCTCCAGAAGAAGATGTAAGGCTGTGTAGCAAGTGCTTGTAATAAAGTAAGCAAGCCCCAGAGATTAGCTGAGTTTAAGACTGAGAGGGACTAAACAAATGTCTAAAACAGACTGGGCTTTCTCTGAACCCAAACAAGCCAGAGCCGCCTGCCTGGAACCTGTCTGTGTTTATGTGGAGGTGATTCAGTGCTTCGCTGAGTCCCTGCCTCAGCCCTGCACCGGGGTGGGTAATGCTGGGGGCTGTGTCTGCAAGAAGCTGGGAGAGGGAGGGGTAACCCCCACCTCAGAAGCCCCCACCATCCCCCAGACCGGTTCCTGATAATTTTAGACAAGGGCTAAACAATGCGATGTGGCGGGAACTTGACTGTATTGGGCGCTTTTCGCCCACCACGAGAAGATGGCTGCAAGTGCCATGGTCGTCGCTAGATCCAAGGGTGGTGACCTTTCGTTTTTCTATCGCTTTACTTCTCTCTCTTTCTAGTCTTAACAAAGGGCTGTCTATGGCAAGGCCGGCTTCTTTTGCTAGCTAATTGCTCGTTGTTGTGAGGCGTGTTGATTGCACTAAGTGGACAATTGAAATACCTGTTGTTAGGGGATTGATAAATAAAACGGGTGTTCGGATCTTTGATGTGACTCACCTTAATCCTGGCCTGGGAATCAGTGAACCTGAGTCGTTGTCCTGAATGCTCGGATGTGACAAAGATGTACCCTTTCATCTGAGTTTCCTTCTTCTCAACTTAGAACTCTACCCACCCATGGCTCTTGTGGATGTAATTTTTTGGGGCCTAGCCCCCTCTATGCAATGTCTGGGGAACCTGGCTCTGTAAACTCGTGCAGTGAGGTTTGTTACTATTGGTCAACCATCTTACTTGCTGTGTGGGCTTACTCTGTTACTGTAAATATAGAAACTAAGGGCTAAACAGATTATTTGGAAAAGAAAATGTATTTTCCTGTCAGTTCAGCTTTTGGCTATATTCGTGTTTGATGCCTGCTGTTCAAAATGCAGCCTTTTATAGTGTACTTAATTTTGCATGTAATGAACTCCACTAGAGTTAACAGTGGGGTTTGAATCCAATATATTAAGAGGCAAAAGCTCAGAACTTGTAAGAGTTATCTGCCATGTTTTTAAGAGTAAATTTTCTACTGAATTCAGCTATTGCCGAATTAGGAGAATACTGAGCCCCTTTGAAAATCTCACCCTAGAGGGTGAGAAAAGGCTCAGCAGCCTTTACCACTGAGTGGTGTGCTGTTGGATTGTCCAGCACTGCAAACTCAAATCAGCATGGGAATGAGCTCACAATTGTTTTGTCAGATTAGTCAGAGGATCTGAAATGCAGCGTATGCTGTTTTTATGCTTTTACAGATGTTTTATGCTTGCTACAGGAAGGCAGAATTCTTGTGATACAGCAAAAAGCCTGACTACTAGTATGTACCCAGATGTTTCAAACAAGTTTAAGATGACAAAGTGAGTTTATGCTCAGGTAGCTGACAGAGTGAGGGAAAAGCCTTCATGTCATGCAGCTGCAGCATTTCTGATCCAGTACCAGCTACCTTAAAGATAAGTTGGCTGCATCGTTCAATCACAGCTGGAGTCTCTCAGTGCCAGCATGATGTTTAGTAGGTGGATACAGGCTGTGCCTGTGTGAGCTTGGTGTCGACCATGTGGAATCCAGCTGTAATCTTGCAATTTTTGGCTCCTGCTAGCCTGGTGTTGGTTATGAACTACCAGATCCTTGTAGGAAACTAGTTATGTTGGTTTAGGCTCAAGCCTACGCTAACAGTCTGCATGTTGTCTCACCCAATTATAGTATTGTGGAGTGAGTTTATATTTACTTGGGGAAAAAAAAAAGGTAAGGTTGTATGTCACTGCGAAACACTGCCCTTAGACAAAAATCATAGCATACTCAGTCTTTTGAGAGTCATCTGCTAGAGAGGGGCAAAACCCCAGAGCACTGCCGTGTGTGAGTTCTGGGCATTGTCATCTGCTTGCACTAGTGATAAAATATATACATGTGCCAAAGCCCATCCAGATGTTAAAAAAATAATTTATCAGTCTATTTGCATGTGACATTTTGTGCTTGCACACACGGAAAATAGGACTGAGTTCTCTTTGAAACGGTGACTCTGTGTTTGTAAACCAGGGCTAAAAAGAGTGCTAAAGTGAATGTAAATCAATAGCCCTAGTATGTTAACTTATGAATATAACAATGATGGCTTTCTTTGGTTTATAGTCAGGACCCCAGGTATCTCTGTTGTAGACTACTGTTTTCCCTGCTTATTCTGACTCTATTCACAGTGCCAATATGCTTACCCCTGACAGACATCAGCCTCCTAGTGACTGCAGTTCCCATCTGCACATTCAAAAGTGAATGCTTTAAAGATGAGATGGTAAGAGTGGAATGCTGAGAAAAAGAGCAGTACTGGAATTTCTCCTTTAAATGATGTTTACTAGTTTGTTTAATCTGGATTTTTAAAAGGTGTTTGACAATGTCAAATTGTCCTAGGCTTACTGAAAGTCAGCTGCCTTAGGGAGCCTTTGAAAGTCCTAACTTTAGCAAAAAGGGTCATTTGATATTTATTTGTATCTCAGTGCAGTCAAATTGAGCACATAACTAGGCAGTGTGGCTTCATGTAGCACTTTAAGTTTCTGCTTCCCCTGTATTATTAATTACATTCAGTTATTGTCCCATTTTCTCATAATTTAGAACACTGTTTTCCAATAAATGATTCTAGCAAAGACATAACTTCCTCTCAAAATTACTCGTGCCAGCAAAAGATATACTGATGTTCTGAGCAAAGCAGATCTCTACCACTAGACAGCTTTCATCAGGTATTGCCAGTTGTAAACAGAAATAAAGTTTGCTTTTAGCTGGTGTTTGCCTCTCAGCCTTACCCTTGTCTTGGGTTCTGACCAATACATACATGCCTCTGGAACTGTGTGCAGTTTCACTGACTTCAGTGTGAAGCTCTTCAGTTCAGAGAATTGGCAAGTAAAACCCCTTGACTGTGTAAGTGAGGTCTGCTGAGTGCTCTGTCATCTCCTGAGAGAGGGATCAAGTGTAGCTTTGCTAGGCTCTGATTCCTAATTTATCTATATAATTAAGCTCATTAGGCTGAAGTTAAACTCTGCGAATATCTTCCATATCTCTCCATGTATTTTTAACTGTACCTAATGTAATTATCTTGATCATAATTAAGTTTTCTGAAATTCTAAAAAGAATAGTGAAGAACAAATATTGTCTCTGTTATCAGTCATAAGGTATCTTCTTTTACAAAACAAGCTTGTTGCTGTTAGGGAAAGCAGAACCTAAGAGGTGAAGTCATTCACAGTCATCAGTAGAGCAATCTCTGTATTCTCTTACCTCAATTTATTTTTTTATCTTTAACAGCTCAGAAAGCAGGTGTATCTGAGCTCATGATTTTGGGGTGTCACTCTTCGTCAGATTTCTGCATCCTTCTGTGTGTTCTGCCCAGATGCAAGGAGCCCTTGATGAGAACATGCAGGTGAAAGACCAACAGCTTTACCAAATATATTTAAATTGCAAGCTGCAACTCTCTCTAACAGCACAGGGAGACATTCTAAAGTCCAGGCATTGTCGAATTATCTGTGGTAGTTACAGACAATTACCGTATGATCAAACTTGATTAAACACTTCAGAGACACCCTCTAAAGTCTCCCTGAGTGGAGGGATGTAACTCTAGGAACTATTAAGCATGGGACATTTGTCCTTCAAGACTTGAGGTCCTTCTCTTCCTAAACAAAAGTTTGTAGTGATTTGGGTAATAACTTTGATAACACTTAAAAAAACCCCAAGAATAATTGAACTTTAACAGTTCAGAAATAAAAATAAGAAAAAGGAGGTGAAATATTGAGGATGACACAAAATAATTTAATTCCATGTTCATTTTTATTGTCAGGAAACCAAAATATTTTCATTTTTTTTGAATGATTTTAATTTTTGCTTTACTAAAATAGTGTGCATCTGAAAATTAGTTATTCTCAGAATTGTAATCATAGCCCTTCCATTTAATTTGGGACAATTACCATTACCAAGATATTTTTCTCAGCGTAATTTACTGAGTGTAGCTTTATTATTAGTAAGCACAGACGGACCATGTACTGATCCATAATATGTCTCCATCCAGCCCAGCTTTGAACTGAAACAGCTTCAGACTAGGTAGGCTAATCTGGCCTACATGAGCAGCCCATTGCATAAGCAAGAACTGGTAGACCTACATCTGACCTTACTTTTTGTGCTGTCTGCAGTCATAAGCGATGAGTTGTGAACTCATTTTGTATCTCAGTGGTAAAGCCAATTTGGAAGTTTTACAGTCTTGCAGTCCTAAGCCATGTTGAATCTTTCATGCTGTGCAGTTGCAAGAAAGACTTCAAGCATCACCACACCTCTAATAAGAGGAGAGTGCCTTGGAAATACAACTGGAAAGTTACTGAATGTTTGTCTGCCTTTTTCAAGTAATTTTTCACGCAATCAAGGTTACTATTTCAGCTGTCTTGTCTATAGACAGTCAATGCCTGCATGCCTCCCTAATCATAGAATCATAGAATCATAGAATGTTAGCTAACTGTATAAATAATTCCAATAATTTTAGATGATTGTTTGAATGGGAAACTAGATAACTCTTAAACATTCTATGGGATTGACCTGGTTATTCTATTCTAAATCTTCCGCTAACTTTTATATGTATTTCTTTTTTTAGCTGATAGCTTTTACACCTAACATACCTTTTTATACCTCCTACTCTTCTTTTTAGGCTTCTTCTAACAATATTAATCCTAGAAATTACTCATTTTTTGATGAATTTTCTTCCTTGGAAACTCTTGCTCCCTTCATATTTGTAACTTTTACTTTCACATTTTGTTCACTACTACACTTGATCTATACCAGGATGAGGTAGTTTGGATTCTCTTGTTCTCTTATGTTTACGAAATAGGCTGAGTAAAATATTCTGCAAGAAAAATCCTAGCCACATGTATGGTTTGAAAAATAAATAATCTCAATTTAGAAGTCAGGGAAAGTGCAGGAAAAATGCCAATCTGACAGCCCTTCAGACTCCAGCCCTGTCTTTATTTATAGGATAACAACAGTAATGGAAACATCCTCTAATTCCTTGAAAATTGGGTCTTCTCCTAGTCTCAGGGTAACTTCCCTCGCATTGATTGAATCTTTGGCATCTCAGCTAGGGTTTGCAACAGAGTTGTTGTTACTGGTTGTGTTATTTAATGCGGAAACTTGTGCACGAGCAACTTGACTGAGACCATCAGCTTCTTGGCATAGTACCCCTATATTTATTAATTTGAGTGCATCATGTTTTTCTCAAGAGTTAAGAGTGAAACATGCAGGTCTTGTAGTGGCTTTAACTCCATGAATACTGTGCTGTAAGTAACAGGCTGGTAATAAAATTATTATGGCAAAATATCACAGGTTGGGTAAAACACGAGGATGGGAAATACTATCATGGAACAGCATTTCACTGCTGAAACAAAAACTCTGCATTTGTCACGCTCAGTAAAGGAGTTGATATCCAAACTTATCTTAAATTTTCAGACTTCAGGAATATACCTACAGCTTCTGTAATCACAACAGAATAATAATATAATAAATCAGTTTTATGAGTCCTGTCCCTATTAAATCATGTGAGCAGTAATTAAATTTTGCAATGAAGGAGCCACTGAATTCAATTTCGGCAAAAATCATCTTCCCATCCCCTTTCCGAAAAAAGATTAGGTTTAGAGGTGAGAAATAAATGGAGTGAGATAAAAAGGAAGGGTATTCCTCACACTATTTTTTGACTGTTTTTCACTGTTTGACATAGAAGGGAATGCTGGAAGCAGATTATGTGTGGGTAACTGAAAAATAGTGTAATCTAGAATCTGAAAAAAAACCAGAAATCTAAGCTTTGGTAATTAGCTGTGTAGTAGTAACAGCCGTGGCAGCTGATTGTTGTCAGTATCCATATGGGTCAACACTAACTGAGCTGCTCATATCTAAAAGGAGGCATTCTCATTCCATTCAAGTTATCTCTCTGTCCTTATTAAACACATTTCTTCCACCTCAGCTCCCAGCCTGCTAGAGAGGTGTGCAAGTCACATGGAAGCACAGCCAAGCAGGTGTGAACTGGTGCCCCAGCTGGCAGTCTCGGATGGCAGGCCAGGGAAAGAGACTGAAATACTTTCTGCTCAGAGGCACTTCAGGGCAAGCATGGAAAGCTTGCAGTGCTCCTGCCTGTGTTTACATCTTTTCCAACACAGTCAGGCCAGTGCTTTTAATGAGCACGAATTATTCCCTTCTGAGTAATTGTTCTAACAAAATGTACCACGTTTCCTCCCCGTTTGAGCTGTGGATATCACTGAAACTAGATTCTTCTGCATATGTGTATACATATACATGCATCCACTGCTGTATCTTGTGTTCAGTGTTATGTCAAAAAGCAGGCCTTCAACAGAAAATAAACTTAAATCGAAAAAGTGTTTGTCAACAAACCTAAGCGTATGTGAACACTGATCCTACTACCTGTGAAAGTTTGAAAAGATGAAATCTTGGTTCTTCAGAAGTGACATTTCAGTTTCAGGTACAGTTATTTTTTTACAAATAGACATTTTGAATGTTGCCTCAGGACTTCTGTTTCATTTGATGAGTATGTATTCTTTATTATTTTATTGCCACTTCTTTACCTATACCTACCTGATTAGTTCATTTCAGCACAGGGACACTGAACAGAAGTCTGAACTATTATTCAGTAGAAAGCAGAGGTATCCTGTGGTGTGAGAACCACAAATAATAGTTCTCTTGACCTCATGCCAGAGGTCTGTCTGTCAGTTTACATTTGCTTCTGGAGTGAGGTTTACTCATTTTTCAGTCTGATTTCTGGCATTCCTAATAGTCTGTATAAACAATAGAGAATAATTGTTTACATAAGGAATGATTTTCATACCTCATCCTTCTGATCCAGTTTCATTAAAGTGATTTTAAAAAAAAAAGAGGTCTCAAGTGTTATTTTACTGTAGCATTATCACAAAAGCTGTTTTTTCTCAGTTGTTTTTTTTTTTTTTTGTCATTTAAACCTTATTTTGGCCTCTCGCTATGTTTTTTTTTCAAATGGGAGCAGGAGTGCCAAAGGTCAGGCATTTGGTAGGGGTTCATATACAGGCCTCAGCTCATTCTTTTGGAAGTATGCAAGTGGGGATCTGCCTAGTTTGAGTTACAAATCTGAAAGCAACTGAATGTTCATGTGTTAAAAGACCAGTGAAAAGCAGTGTTTGGATGAATTTCTGCAGATTATTCAATATTGGCATTTACCAGGGAGAGGTGCAGACCTACATTTGAGATCAACCTCAGAATACTCTTACTTTATAAGACAGTAGCTCCAAACTGCTTCCTCAGCATGTATGAAAAGATGAGATCAGTCCAAGCTCAGCTGCTGAGGAAAAGCTCCCAACTGGTAGTGAGCCATGAGCTCAGGATGTGAAATGAGATGATCTCATTAGTAAAGAAACTGGAAACCTCATGCTGTAACAGAAAAGAAAGCCAAAGTTGGTAAGCTGCAGACACTTCTGGACAGCATTATGTTGTCTTACCACGCTGTAGAACAGGGTCTGAAGCAAAGACTTCTCTTAGTAGCATCTTTCTTTTTTTCCTAGGGCTGAAGTGTAGAGAGTGCATTGATGACACTGCAGCATTATTTAAGTGGAAAAGATACTGCAAATGTGTGATCAACCCGCGACAGAGTTAAAGTCACCCTCTTAGATATTTGGAAGCAAGCTATCAGATATTTGCTCTGAGTGCTATAATAAAGGCGGTAGAGCTATTAAAATCTTCTTTCTTCAGTACTTGTCATCAGAGCAGTAATAAGGGTCCATTTTCATTCCAATAGGGGTAAGGAATGAGAATGAATCTTCCTTCCCACTGCTTCAGTAATACAGGGTAAGGCTCTTTCTCTGTTTCCTCTATTTCCAGATTTCCAGCTTTTCACTTAAAATGTATGACCAAGGGAGAAAGAGAATAGAATGGATTGTTAACCCTGGTAATTATGGGACTCATTCATTCCTGATTACTTAGTTCTGTCTCTCATTTGTCCCGAGTGTTGGGCACAGTTTTGCTCATCACTTGTCTTTCAGGAACTGATGTAAAGTATGTCTCAATTTCTGCTTTGTTGCATGGGCTACCTTGCTGCTGCTTTCTGGTTTAGCAGTTACTTTAAATGTGCCAATTCCACCTCCAATTTACGAGGTGGAAAGTACAGAAGTCCTTTATTTACCTTTGTTATTCTCCTGCTTCAAACCTTCTAATTCCTTATTCATTGAGAAGAAACAATACATGTGATTTGACAAGTCACATAATACAAATAAGAAATAGTGAATGATGAATGGCAAATAGAGGTAGTGCTTTATTGTCATTTACCTTAAGGCTTCTTTTCACCACTTCGGCATTACAAAGGATCTCAAAGTCAGAGAAAACACTTGTTTTGAGGTTCTTTTCAGCTGACAGATGGGCGAAAGGGAACTCATTATAAATAAATGTAAGCCATAGTAACCAAACAACTTCAAAATAAAAATAATTCAAATAATTTACAAGTATATATGAGTAATATCGGAGAAACTTGATCTCATTTTTGGAAAACAGGTTAAACAATTGTATTACATGTCACATTTGTCACTATTAATTTCTCCTGCACTTACAGTATGATCTAATTTAAGACAAAGTTTGAAGGCAAAAAAGTCACACTTGTGAAATGAATGCAGCTGCACATGTTCGAAGAAAGCACTTCTGTAATTACTATGGACACTGACATCTGTGAAGTGTTTTGATGGGGAACGTATACATAGAAAGAGAGACATTCTGTTACATCTTTTATACTGACTCGGACGTCAGAGACCATGATATGTCAAGTTACTGTTTAGACAGAGACTGTAAAGATGCAAGTCTAAGGTAATTACCAAAGATTTGGTATAGATCAGGATCTAGGCTTTGGTAACTGAGCTGGATGCTTACTTAATCTGTGATCAAGGAAAATGAACCCCAAGAACTACCTCTCAGCCAAGATTGCCACAGCATTGCAGGCTGTACTTAGGCTTCAGCCTCATCCATTTGAGAAGGCAGAAATCACAGTCAACTGTCCTGCTTCTAAGGTTGTGAGAGAGCAAGGCCTGTTCCTCATACTCAAACTGGAATCACTGTCACTCCCTGGAAATAGTTTGTGATCCATTTTCTTATAAAACTTAGGCAACACGTCTGACAGTTTAATTGCTTCATGAGCTCTGGGTCACCTACCCTACAATTCTTCTCTTCAAAGCTCTCCCCAGTTTCTTTCCTATTCCAACCTGTTTTATGAAGAAGCTAGGAAATGTATAAAAAAGACCTTGTCCTTCTGTGTTAAGGGCCACTTCCACACCAACTTGTTCAAAATCGGTTTGAGTATTTGCTTTATTCATTAACTTTTTGCACAAATAGGTGGTCACAAAGTGTTATTAAGAACTTTTAATACCTTTTCATTAGGCACTAATGAAGTGAACAGAAGAGGAGTGAGATCCCTGCAATTGTCCTGTCAGAGCAGGGCTACCCAACTTTTAGCTCTGCTTGACAGTGGGGAAGGAGGAGGGAAGAGTAGGGATGAGTGCAGGAACAGTGCAGAGCTAGACTGTGGACTGGGGGTAGGAAGGAAATAAATTATCATTGCTGTCCCATCAGCCAGTCAGCACAACTGTCTGGCCACCTGGCTGACACATCCAAAAATGCCCATGGCAGATGAAATGTCTTTGTGACTTCCGTTGAGAAGCAAGAAGAGAGAAGCAACCAAGAGAGATGTTTCTTGGGAGCTAGAACTGGAAACAGAAAACAAGAGATGCTCTTTTCTTATGACTTTAATATAACAGAAACGACAGCTCTAGTATTTCCCAACCAAGAGTAAGAAGTTTGAATTTGTTTTCATTTTGAAGTGTAAATACTCGAAACACTTCATCCCATCTAGTCATATTCCATCTGGGTGATCATGTTAGCAGTTAGCTCAAATGTGGTGAGAAGGGAAATGTGTCACTGAAAAAAAAAAACAGAGTTAGAACTGTAAAGGTTGAATGACACTTTGAAAGTGTAATCTATCCATTAGTAGCTCAGATCAGGTTTTTCTCCTAAAGCTATATCAATGAATTCTATTAAATGATTTTGTGTGTATGTGTGGGATTCATCCTTTTTACTCCAGAAAAGATATTATTTGTAATCTCTATTATAACACACCTGTAATTAACAGTTCTGGAAAAGATAATGAGCCCTTAGCAAGCCATACTGAGAAGTTATTCATGTGAACTGAACCATCATCTCTACTGAGAAAAGATCTCAGTCTAGCCCTAAACCACCAGAGCACAGAGAACAGTCTCTGGTCTCACTTGAAGAATCCACCATAGGACCGTGCCACCAGCATGGTGCATTTAAGAAAACTGCCACATTGTTACAATGACCTGATATTGTCATTTAACAACTCCAGTAGTAAGAGTGCCAATCCTCAAATAGTGATATTTCCTTCACTCATGCCTTAGATATAAGTGGAATAATGTCTAGCATAAGAATTCAACAGCATTATGTTTCTGATGTTTTTATCTTTCAGTTCACTCTTTGTGTTTTCTGGATGAAGTTGTGAAAGAAAATGGTAATAAGAGTTCTGGTTGAGCAGTTTAATTACTTTTTAGACTGGTCCCCTGTAGTGATAACACTCCAGTTTCTTCTGTCTTTGACATGAGACTCGTCTGGGGACTGAAGGAGGCTGGGGAGGGGGGGAAGAGAGGAAAATTAATTCTGCCAAATAATCCCAAACAGAGTAAAGAACTACAATGTGTCTGCTTTCTCTCTCAGTTTGTGTCACAGCAGATTTGCCTTTGTTTCAGGAGTGAAACATGCCGATTCAAATTGGTACTTATCGTCACTCTTGGCAAGTCAAATTTCATCAGTGCTAATGTTTTTAATTGGAACTGATTCATACGGTGCCAGCAGAGTTCCAGTGGAAGTCAGTTTTGCACAAGGGAGCGAGAGGGATGAGCTCAGTGAAACAGGGAAACAAACCGATTATACAGGTCAAACTGAACAATAAACCCATTTTAAATTAAATTCTTCTGAGTTAAAACATTTGGCGATCAGACCCCATCAGTACAGCAAGTTCTACTTCTTGTATTCACCTGTGGCTGGCCAGTGCCAGCGACACTGCTGTGGGCTTTTATTCTCACCTGGTATTACAGCTCTTGCGTTCTTAAAGATTGACCGCTAACAAAGCTGTATTGTCCTAATAGGCTTAGTCAGACATGACTAAATCGGTTCTTCACTACTTTTAGAAAGTTCTCTTTACTTTGTTTTGTAGTGCTGTGAAGCGGAAGCATCAAAACTATCACTTGAAAAAAAAAAAAATCAAACGAGACCTGCAGCTGAGGCAAGGACAAATTATTTCAATAGGCAAGGGATTGTTTGAGTCTGCATTTCTGTTTTGAAATCTCAGTCCTTTTGCTTTAGATCTTGACATGCAGCCACACTATTTTCCAAAAGATTTGAACAGTCATACAATTACGCACACAGCCTGCATGTGTGCATACATCAGCCCCCCAGTGGTGATTTTCAGTTGGATATTTTATTCTTTGTACTTGTATTTTTGAGTGTGAATTAAAACAAATTCTTATTTTGTGCTTTGTTTTCAAAAGCTTGCCTACAGTTTTCCTTGGCTTTTGTCTTCTCCTTTTATCATTTGAGCAATGGGACATGAAATGAAGAAAAGAAAGATCAAGAAAATGATAGAACATTTGGAAAGTAAGATCTGTGAGGGGAGAAAAAGGTTAATAAGATAAGTGGGATGTTCAATCTAAAGAAAAGGAGACTTAGGAAAAGCATGATAGCTCTGTACAGATATGTAAAGGGACAAGGGAAATTATTCCCATTAGTCACTCAAGACAGAGTAATATGCTTGAGCTGTTGCAAGGAAAATGTAGGTTAAATATTATGAAAAACTTTGAAACTATAAAAACAGGTAGACAATGAAACAAGCTGCCAAAGGATGTTAGGGAGTCGATGTCTCCAGAGGTATTCAACGTAAAATACTTTGAAAGGTATTCAAGGCTATTAGAGATAGTTTGGGACCAAACAAATTAAAAGGAGTAACAGGACACAGGAGGGATGAAATGAATGGATGACCCAGCAAAGGTCCTTTCAGACTCAAACTGTTCTGGGGACGAAAGACAATGTTTGAAAGAATGTTAAACACAGTAAGACATGAAGAAGAGTGCATATAAAGTGGCAAAAAGAGAAAAATTGAGAGATGGCTTTAAAAAAGTTACAGTGTTTCACAACAAAAGAAAGGAAAGGCTTAAGTTTTTAATATTAAAAAAAATCAAGGAAACACTTCATCACCACTTTTAAGCCTAAATCTTGGCAACAACTTTGAATACTTGCAAATATACATATCTACGTAATCTTTTTGCACTCAAATGTCTGTGAAAGCAAGTGCAAGCACACTGAATGTAATCTAGAGCTTGTATAGCCTTGCATCTCCCTATTTTGATGTATGCATCTGGGCACAGACTTGCTGATGGAGGGGTAGAGTGTTACTAGATTATTATAAGAGGTACTATGATTATTGTCCAAAATACAAAATGAAATATTTTTAAACTTTTTCATTTTGAGCCTTAACTTGTTCTCGATATAGCAATATTAATTTCAGTAGAGCTACTTGCAAACAAAGGTACCATACATTATGAGGAAGAATGGTGCAATTTAGCCTCCTATCATATGTGATAACTTTAACTATTTATTAAGCATGAGGATCATTTATGACTTCATATTTCACATTCCACTGAGAGAAAAGATTAACATATATTTCCTATACGCTTTCACTTGATAATGCAATTCCAGAGTCCAAATTCATTATGAATAGTGACATTCATTCAATGAGAAATACCAAATAAGGACACATTGCTTACACCTGGTAATAAAAATTTCATTTAGGTAGAAAGCATGGGTATGGCCATATTTGGGGATACATGCAATATTAATGTGCCCCACTTTAATGCTGGTCAGAATGAAGAGTGACTGCTTTCATGCGTACTTGAGCATGCTGGAATCCCTATGCCTGGTGTGGCAGGTCTGCAGCCTCTGCTTGAGCTTATGCATTAAGAAAGCAAATGAGCATTGTGCCGTAGCACCACGGGTCAGAAGGAGATGATTTTCTTCAGGATATGTATCTGCACGAGAAGTAACCCACAATTTCATGCTTTTCATATAGTGACTGCTCTGCAAAGCTGCTCTTGCGTCCAGGCTGGTGATTTCGTGCACATTTAAGATCTGGGAAATTTTTTGCTATTGCTTCTTTAAATAATTTTTGAATAATGTATCCACTGATTCTGTGGGTTTATGGAAATTTTTTCTCTTGTTTTCAGGCTGTCACAACATCTTTCTGTTCTATGACTTTTCTGTGGAAGACAGTGGGAAGATGTAGGCATTGTGCTTGGCATAAACAGTGACAAGGCACTGGTGGACTGTGTGCAGTCCGGTAGTTATGACTGTGTCCTTAACATCAATACTTGTGTAATAATTCAGACTATGGCATTATATTATTTTAGCTATTTTATTTCTGTTATCAGACACAGCTTTGATCTTACTCTTTCTTTGACTTACTCAATAGTCTGTCTGTCTCTTGATTCTTTCAGTTAAGGACCATGCTACTATATTTATATCAGAAAAAGCCTTCAACTGCTGGTAAATGAGTAAATGAGATTTAATTAACATTTGCATATTTGGTATATGGATATTATTGAAACGATATGGAGAAAAATCCAATTGAAGTTATACTGTTATTTATAATTTCTGCTTAGCCAAATAGAGCTATCTAAGCATAAATTCAGAAATTAATCAGTTTCTCTGAGTAATTTTTTATGGATAGTCTCTGCTTTGTTATTTTTCCATATGTGCAAGGACAGAAGAAGGTGCTTATAAACAGTATTTGCTCAAAGTACCATGATAGTCTTACACTATCTTCTGTCTGAACTGTTCTATGTTTCTATTAATGTGAAATTAAATAATATAGAAATTACTTTTGGTTGATGTGACATTGCATAAAGGATAGGTTTCTCTTTTCTTTCTTGATTAATACTTCCAATATTTGCAGATATCTTAATACCTGAGGAAAAAAAACAACCAAGCAACCAAAAAAACCCCTAAAATATTTTCAACGAGTCTGAAGCCAAAATTAAGTACTTATTAGAAAATTCATATTTTTATGTTATCTAAGATTGTTACACGTTTGAAAGAATATTAGTTGCTATCTCTTGGGAATGAGATATATTTTGTCCTTCCTCTTTCGTCTGGCTTTTATTCAGTCAGATTTCACAAAATCAAGTTGCCACACTTTAAAACACTGAGGATTTCCTGCAACAAGGTTATAGATGCAGTACTATTAGTTGATAACAAAAAGGAGATAATTCATTAATTTTTGTCACATTTTTCTTATTATTAATAAGGGCAATTTATAAATACATTTTTCTAGACAAACATAGTATTTAAAGTACTTTATACTGTTGACATTTAATCTTGTAAAAAGATACAACCAATACCTACTAAACTAATGAAAATAAGACTTGAAGTACCCTGTCAGGAGGCCAGGTTGACATTCTTTTCAATGAGGAATATTATGGCTAAATATATTTTGATATCAATATATATTCGTTTATATGTTAATCTAGTTCTTAATACTTCTACTCTGGAGCTTCTGAGTGCATCCATTACCGCAAGGATAGTTCACATTGGGAAAATTCAATTCTTTGTGCCAAGGGTTAAATGAATCCATAATAAATCCTTTTTTTCTTTTTCTGTTCATGTAAACTGTTGGACTTGACTCTAAAAAAACATGTTTGTTTTTTTAGATTTAATTGCAAAGCTAACTTAATAACTGTTTAATAACTCTTTTGAGCTTTATCTTATATAATCCTGTGTCTGAAAATATACGTAGCAGTCCTCTCAAGGAGTGAAGGTGATATAAGACCCCAAAGACGTGTAATGAACCAAGGACCTCCTAGACCTCAATTTACATAGCCAAATCCTTTCCTCTCAACCTTAAATCCTTAAAACACAATTTATTTAATCCCTGCCATAGTCAAACACGCTGAGCGTGTGTAACAATACGTCAAAATCATTAGCACAAAACCTTAAAATAGTGTATTGAATTTGTATAAACCAGCCAAATCCTCTGAGATCTGAAGTGTCACATCCAGACTTTCAGAGAGAAACACTGTTTTGAAAGTTGGTACCAAAATGATATTGCTGGTTCCTGTGTCCATGTCCTATAACGTAATGCGCTTCCAGCAAAAATTTTTCAATATCAAAAAGAGGAGACTATGCAAGTCCTGTAGGTGACACCGGACTATATTGCTTTTCATCTCTAAGGGTTTGGCCACACTGTAGTTGTAGACATGAATTATGCTTTCACAGTGTATTTAAGATAATTCCAAACTGCCACAATGCAGGTTACATTGTAGATGCAGGTCCACTGCTTCACAGGGTCTGGTGTGGCTTACTGCATCTCTCCAGACCTATTAAATTACTGGGTTAATCTTTGGGAAACCACAGATGGGCTTTGTTTTTTAACTGGTGGAACTCATCTTGTGTGTGAATGCTTAAGCAGCAGTGCAGAAATAGCAAAGGTCACGACCTCAAGTTTAGCCCAAAGGTCTGCTGATTGTTTGATTGCCTGAACAAAACGAGTGAAATGAAGTGGAATGAAAATCTCCAAGTCTGAATCTATTAGACTGCACAGTCACATGCATCACTTGGTGGTGTAACACACGTGTTGTAAGCTGATCCATGAAGCTCATCTGTTCATGCTACAAACGAGGGGCTTCTGCTCTGCTGCTGTGACTATGTTCTGGATTTCTGTCTCTTTGATGGTAATTTTTTGTCCTAGAGTAAAACTTTCCAAAACATTTTACCCTCACTCTCAGGTAAAGCATCAGCACATAAGAGCCTAAATACCAAAGGCTTAGGTTTTTGAATTGTTTGAATTGCATGATCTTTGAAGATGGGTTTGGAAGTCTAGTTTTTTTCTGAGATCCTCTGGTAGATGTTCATCTATAAGGTTTGTTACTGAGAATAACACTTTTTTAAAGTTACTCTGATATTGAAAGTCTGGCCAAAAAAGGATGTGAGAGTAGTTTTGTTGCGGTAGTTACTGTAATTCAGCTTTAGTGAAAAGGGTGTAATGTGTTAAGTGTGTGCACTCCATAATGATTCACTGACCATGAATCTGCACTTGAGCTTATTGGTGATCCAGGCAATCTAAAGAAAGGGTTTTTTTGACGAGTTTTGCATGCTGGGAAGGTTTACAGCTTGTTTCTTTACACAGACCCATTTTTGCTGAAAGCTGGGGCTGATTCGTCATTGTGTTATTCTAATTTTATGCTAGCATAAGCCCATTTTCTGTAATAGAATTTCTCTGATATAAAGCAGGAGTGATACAATAGTGAAGCAAAGGCTACACCTTTAAAACTGGCACAATTGAAAACACCAAGCCTGACGTATTTTTCCAGTGGTAAGCTGTAGCTACTACTTCTGGCCAAGAGGAGCTGTGTGTCGATGCACTATTCATTATATAAGCCATACTATCAGGGAAAGGGTCTTTTCTGCTCTGGTTGAATTGGAGCTGCTATGAGATGGCAATGCAAGATGCAGTGTAGCAGGAGAACAGGTAAGAGTTACTACAACTACTACTACAGCTACTGCTACAATTACTGTTTATGGTTATGAGTTGTGTGAGTTTTAGTCCAGTAACTGTCGCACGTGAATAGATAGCCTTGGGGGAAAAAAAAAGTAGGGTAGACCTCATAACTTTCTCTTTCCTTTTTAAAAATACATTTCCTTTTGGCACAATGGATGGTTCCACCTCCCACTGCACCTCTCTTATTCCTCATGAGTAGTTTAACCTACGGCTTGGAATATAAGGAGACTGAAATTATTGCTTCCCAGGAGTGAACTCTAACCAGCAGGTTAGATAGCACTTAAGAGGCAGGCAACAGTGTCATGATTTTCAAGGAATTCGTGCCAAACTGGGGCACTTCTTCAGAACTGAAATTGTAAATGCTAAGAAATCTTTCATAACAGTTAGGAACACGCCCCATGAATTAAAGTGGTTCCTGAAGTGATTGGATCACGACTTTTGACTTTGAGACCTCAAGACAGCCCAAGCTTCTATTTCAGAGCCTGATTCTGCCTATGCACTTTATGCATGATAGCTGGAGATGGCTAACAGCCTAACACTGTGAGAAAGGATTTATTGCTTATAGATGCGTCTTTCATCTGTTTGCAAATTTCTGGAGAAAAAAAAAGGAAAAGGGAAAAGAGTGCGTTTAAGAGAGGGCAGATGTGATCTGGCTTGCTTTTAGCAAGAGTGCAGTGACCAAGACATTTTTCATCATTTTCCCACCTCCAAAAGTAATTAAATTACAAACACAGAGAAACCGCTTCACAGGATCCAGAGCTCAGGTTATTGATGCTGAGATATGAACAAATAAAGTGTTCCTGGTTACTGAGAAGTTTATAAACCTTTGCATCTTGCATCTTATAGACTAATTAGAAAATGATATATGCAGGTACTGTTCAGATTGACTGGCATTCCCTTATTTACATGGAAAGGCAAGTAAATTCTGCTTTTAAGAAAACACAATGTTTTCCTAGTTTCATGTGGCAGCCACTCAACTTATTTCATTTTTTGCAAAATAGGGACTTCAGCATTTCATTTTTTATCTTTTATCATTAGACTCCTACAGCTTTAAAATGATTTTCCCCCTAGAAAATGCAAATCTATTCCTTTGTAGTGAAAACCATATTATACATGCAGCATGTAACTTTCAAAACTTTAGTTAGAAGCAGCAAAGCAAGCTGTCAGACATTTCAGTAATTGAATTTCCTTGAGAACTGCCTTGGTTTGTCAGCTCTGACTTTGCTGTCAAAAGAAAAGAAAATAGCCAGGGAATTAATCTAAGATAACACAGGGGGTATTTTGATAATGCCAAGACACAAACATTAAGTGTTTTCTCTGGAGATGTTTTGAGGTAGGGTTCCCCACCCCAATCCAGGCAGCTTCATTTTAGCCTTGAGTCATTATTATCTTGTGCAGAGTTCTGAGAATTAACTAATGACCTATCAAACTGCAGTACAAAAGATCCTTTCTTCCTGTATTAAGATGCACAATATCATTGCTTAAAAGGCCCAATATACCCTTTGTCAATTACTTCATAAGTGCAATTCATCTTTTACTGCTTCCGCACTTGGATTGCTTGTAAAATGTTTAGTGGTTAATTAGCCTGGAAGGAAGTCCAACTTACGAAAAACCAAACAGTGGGGAAAAAATAGCCATAAAATTAATGGCTTACTCTCTGGTCCTTATTTTATAGGAGAATGTTAATCAGATTCTTTGGAACTGTACCTTTGACTAGCACTCAGCCTCCTTTATAATCAGCTTCAGAAGTATTCTTTTCTGGGTTTTCCCCTTTGGCCTGTGCTTTCCTCCAAAGGGCTTGAATGTATTAGTAAGAGATTGACAGCTCTCCTAACAATTGCAGCCAGTCCTCTAGCTAAAGGGAGACATGGGGCTAGTCACTTCTACTGTATTGAAACCCACCTGGAGTTACATTTAAGGCATAAAACTGTTATCCAAAAAATGAAACTGGTAAGGTATATGCTGCTGTAGATGAAAGAAAACAGGCAATATATGGGATGTGAGGCCTTCATTAGACGGTGGATAAAGCTGGAAAAGGAGAGAATTGTACAGGGAGTAAATTATTGTTTTTACAGCTAGCTCTTTACACCTGCAGAGAAGATTCCAAAATAGTCAGGTCCCAGAGACAACTTAGCCACTGAACACACATTCCATTCTGGGTCAGTCATAAGGGTGCTTATGGCAAAAAAGAAACATTAAGCCCTCTCACTAGTGGAATGGATAAAATCTTAATTATGTAAATTCTCCACATATTTTGGTGATTGGTTTGTCTGCAATTCTTGGATTAAAAAAAAAATAGAGTTTTAGGTTGGTTTTCCTTTTTGCAGCCAATTTGCTCTTCATTTTAGAGCACTTCACAAGCAGAGCACCACTTTACTGTGTTGAAAGCACTGTATATCACTGCGCTCTTGGTTAACCCTCTGTGTTGTCTTACCTGAAACTGTGAGTAATTAGACCTAGCATTTTAGTGTTGTATCTTAATTTAATCAGTACCTCAATAAAGAACTAACAGGAAAAATGCCAGCTATTATATTTAAGCCCATCTAAACCTACTCTTTTTTTCTCCAGAAACCTGCAGTGGCAATGTTTTCCCTTTCGGAAAATAAGTGTTATCGTATAACATTCCACATATAGTTGTCTCATAATCATAATTCTGGGTGGTTTTCATTGAGTATATAACAGAAGAAGTATTCATTCTGAACACTGGTGCATCTCTCTGATAAAATATATAGGTGCTTTTCAGCCTCATGCAGCAATACAATGTAACAGCTCACAGTCTTTTCATTTTCTCTTATAAAAGATGGTGGAAGTAGCTGAGAATGCCATCAGCTGTGTATTTCGTAAACTTACAGCGTTCTCGGTGCTTATAAACATCCTCCAAAATAGAAGTTCCTCTTTAAGGCTTTGCCTCTCATTAGGTTGACTATGTAAGGACATCAGCGATACCCTAGGGCGTTACAACTGCCCTGCAGCTGCCGTTCCAGAAGGACACGAATCTCATGTAAGGCCTGCATCACATCAGTCACACTGATCTTGGGTACACCAGGACATCTTGAGCAACACTGGACTAAACATGGGGTTCAGGCAGCTGAGTTTATGTGTTAGAGTAACTCAGCCCAGTGACACTGTCTTTAATACATAAAATAGTATTTAAGTCAACATTAATATACCACACAGTTATTGTGTTTATAAGCAGTCCAACAGCTCAGTCTTTAACTCAGTTAATTCTTGAAGGATTTCTCCTTTGACCTGCAGAGGTCTCCTGATGTACTGGTACTTTCCCTATACTATCACCGTAAGCATGCACTTGTCCTGTTTGTTCCTGTCCCTGGGATCCTGTTCCAATATTTGGTTCTTGCATGACCTCATTAAACTGAATCTGCATCCCTTACTTCCCACCCTTCTCACCTATTGCTTCGTGAAAATTCTATATAGGGTGACAAATTCATGTTACAACTTGTGACATGGCTACTGTTTATGGCCATCATTTCTCATCTAAGGACTTCAACACCATTTCTTATAGTGTTAGCAGCTGCCACAAAATTATGCCTTTGCCTACATTACCTATGACATGGTACAATAGGAAGATCCAAGTGATCCTGACATCAATTTCTAATACTACCAGAATTCTTGTTTCCATTTTTCCATTTATTAAAATGCTAGCAGGTACTAAATCATGTTCAGCTGATGCTCTTCTGGAATTCAGCAGCAATAAAGGTATATCAGACACAGGCTGTCTGGCTCTTTCTTGTAGGGACAATACTATTTTTACACTGTTTCCTTCCAAGCTGTAGAGTAGAGATGATGGGAACTAGCTGTTCTATGTCTAAACTATACTTAACTGTAAATGACTTAACCTCATACCCAAGAGTAGGATTTGCTGTCATATATTACTCTCTAAATTATGTCTAATAAAAATAGGATATATACATCACCTATATAGTTCTTATCTGTTCCTGTAAAAACTGTCTGCATAAAGTGAAACAAAAGGGCTGGAATAAAATGTTTGAAGAAAAAAGTCTCAACTAAACTACACCTTCAAATAGTGCCTTTCACTGTGATATCAGCAGGAGCCCTTCCTTGACGTGGCCTATATTTTTGCATATGTGGCAAGCCCTAAAATCTTTCCCTATGTCACTGCTCATTCAGGGCAACATAACACTAAGTGAATCTTGCCTTAGATTATTTTTTTTTTACAGTCCCTAAAAGACCTTCACATGTTTTTTTTTCTTAACTGATAATGCCAGAATGCATAAAGAGTCATCATCCTATTTTTTAATAGCTGATTTCATACTGAATTTTCTTCATGTAATAATTAACAGAGGTGGAGAATATAGTGTCACAGACACCTGTGCTTAATTACTGGCTACAGGGTCTCAATTTCAGCAATAGTTCTGGCAGACACAGTTTATTTTTTTTTCAACTCCAAGCAGAATTATTAAGTTTATTAGGGATTTTTTTTGGTGTTTTTTTCTTTTCCTGTTTGCAGTTGTGGGGGATGGTATTTTTTTTTAATGTCAATACATATATTTCAAGAATCATAGAATCATAGAATGGCCTAGGCTGGAAGGGACCTTAGAGATCGTTTAATCCAACCTCCCTGTCATGGGCAGGGACGCCTCTCTACTAGATCAGGCTACTCAAGGCTCTGTCCAACCTGGCCTTAAACACCTCCAGGGAGGGGGAAGGCACAACGTCTCTGGGCAATTTATTCCAGTCTTGCCACCCTCATACTGACGAATTTCTTCCTCAGATCTAATCTAAATCTATTCTCCTTCAGCTTAAACCCATTTCCCCTTGTTCTATCAGTGGATGCTCTTGTAAAAAGTCCCTTCCCAGCCTTCCTGTAGGATCCCTTCAGGTATTGGAAGGCAGCTATTGGGTCCCCCCAAGTCTTCTCTTTTCAAGACTGAACAATCTCAGTTCTCTCAGCCTGTCTTCGTAGCAGAGGTGCTCCAGCCCCTGGATCATCTTTGTGACCCTCCTCTGAACATGCTCCAACAGTTCTATATCCCTTTTATGGTGGTAATACCAGAACTGGACACAGTATTCGAGGTGGGATCTCACAAGAGCAGAGTAAAGGGGGAGAATCACCTCTCAACCTGCTGGCTATGTTTCTCTTGATACATCCTAGGATGGGGTTGGCCTTCTGGGCTCCATGAGCGCACTGCCAGCTCATGTTGAGCTTCTCGTCTATCAACACCCCCAAATCCTTCTCTTCAGGGCTACTGTCAACTCACTCTGTGCCCGGTTTGTATTTGTGCCTAGGATTGGCCCAACCCAGGTGCAGGACCTTGCTTTTTGACTTGTTGAAGCTCATGCAGTTTGCACTGGCCCATTTCTCAAGTCTATCAAGGTCCCTCTGGATGGCATCTCTTCCCTCAAGTGAGTCCGCGGCACCACACAGCTTGGGACCTGACTTTTCTGTTTGTTTTTTTTTCCTGTAAGATATTGTATTTGGATATCCTGTCTCTCAATTATTGAAGATCATATATTTTTAGCTTAAAAAAATCCCACTTTACAGATCACAGAGTATTTGTCAGGCCTCTCTTTTTGAAAATGACAGTAACTCGTTTGCACAGAGATTTATCTATTGTTGTCCTCTAAATAAAGTTATGGTGTTTCTTACTTTTTCACACCTAAAATATTTGTATTACATTTACATTGTTAACATCCTGCACTCAAGTTTGAGGAGAAACTAATTCAAAATGGCTCAAAATTGCTGGTTGTCAAAAACTGTTCTCTTCCTAGTACCCCTTTCTTTTTATCCTGGTACTCTCAAACCAGGACATCGTCCAATGAAATGCTGTTTGAACTTCCATGAGTTGTCTTCCTCAATAGTGAAGATCCAATCTAGTGGAGCTTTCAATTCCTCATTTTTCCCTGAGGTATCGTCTTGGAGGGTGTTTAAACTCCGGCCAAAGGTTTGATGACAGCGCAGGTAGACCTGGTATTGCAAGCAGAGCAGCTGCCACCGCATGGAGCTCAGCGTGGGCTCGCTGCCAGGGTATCTACTGAGCTTCTCGGAACAATCTGGGTAGTATTTATATTTCACAGAGCATTATATCACCCAGAGTGACAGCCCTTGCTATAATTAATGGAATTCAAATTCTATCACTGAAATAATACTATCTGACCAGAAGTGAGGAAATTCCACCTTGAAGTTAGTGCATAAATGAATCTTTAATGAATAAACAACATTTAATTATTATCTCCATGCACAAAACTTTCCACGATGCCCTGCAGAGTTCCTCTGTAGCTGACTGTGGTATTTGCTTTGAAAGACAAAAACTCGCATATATACCAGTATATTCTAATATTCCAGTATCTCAGTGGCATAAAACAGATTACATTTCAAATTTTTCTGTCTCTGTTGTCATGTATTTTTATGCCTGAGATTAATCAGTTTTTCAGGTTGTCTAGGAAAATTTCAAACTGCTAGGAAAATTTTAGTCTGTGGTTAGCACATTTAGTATTGCAAATAATTTTCAAAAAATAAAATAATTTTCATGATATCCTCTTACCATTAGTAAGAAAAGATCTACAATATTCTTGTGACAAAGTGGCATAGTCAATGAGAGTTTTACAAATCTGATAAACAGAACATCTAAACAGCTAGATCCTGGAAGCTGTCACATAGATAAGTTTAAAAAAACCCCACCAACCCAAAAAACATTCACTTCCTTACCTTTCTAACTGTAATAATTCCTTAGTGCATATTTTTCTTGTACCACAACATAACAGGCTATCAGAAAGTTTACTTTTCTTTTCTTGCAGTTAGTCATCTCTACTGTATGCAATTTCTGTTATTACCTTGAGAAAATTTTGCTGTGTGTTGTATGCCTGCAATAAAATTTTGAAAGCTTCCGTATTACTTCTCAGAAAAATCTCTCATAGTAAGGCTTTGTAGGTCTAGTACTTTTAAGAGAACAGCCTCTAATTTTACATAACAATGTATGAGTATGATATACCTCTATAATTAAATTAGTTTCTGGTTTTACATACAATGTAACCTTCCTGTGAATTTATATTGTCAAACCACTCATCAGAATAATGATGTGATGCAGTATACTTTTTCACTATGTTGATAACCTTTTCCTTCATATTTTCCTGACTGAAAGAAACAGGCAGGAAAGAATTAAAGCTTAATTTGCTTTAATGGAGGGGAAACACTGTTTTTCGTGTTCATGGATTTTTTTTTCTTTCGGTACTGCTTGCTAATTTATAAAATTTAGCAATCTGCAATGTGACTCCCAAATTACAGAGAGTTTAAAGAGTTTAAGCCTGCAGAGAAACACAGGGTTTTTGTTTTTTTTTTTTAATTCCTAGGTTCATCCTTAGAATCTTTCTTGACAAAGCTTAGAGTATTAAGCCAGTTTTTATTTTAGTTCTTTTTCAAGATGAGTTTAAGACGTGTATATTACTAGGATGGCTACTCCATCCTCTGGCTTCCACTGAGCTCTCAGATGAACACAGTCTGGTCCTTTTGATTGATTTCAATTGTATTTCTGATGTTGGTCCATCAACTCTTTTTGATCCCTTTATCTCCACAGTGATTTTACTTTCATAATCTGTAAAGACTAACCTGAGAATAGTACTGTCTTCTCTGGTACAGACACATATCAATAAACCATTTACTTTCCCTGAAGACTTTTGATCCTGTTTGATTGCACCTTGGTGGTCTACAGGATCCACAGACTTGTTTGTGGGATTCTTCTGATATACTTGAAGAGATTTCTTAAATCTTAAATCTTCCCTACTATTTCTTAAACTCAACTGTCAAAAACTCTGTTTTAGAGACACTATAAAAGGAGGGATAAAGTATGCAGGTAACATATTACCTAGTAATAAGGCAGCTCCTCCCTGTCTTTTACATATCAATATTTACTTCAAGATCTCTCTGCTTCCATTTTCTTTTCTCTTTGTACCTCTAGGAACAGATGTACATGTACAACTGTTTCAGATGACAGGGGAAATTTCCTCATTAGCGTGGAAATTGTTTAGAAAGAAGAAGAGTCTTACCTGAGGAAAACTCTAGAATACTTACTTAGGTATCACTTACTCTAGAATACTTACTTAGGTATCACTGTATGATGGGACAACGCATCTTGTACTGAAATTGCAATAGAAATGCCTGCAGATGAGTATGGACTTGTTCTTTCTTAGGTCTATTTTCCTGGGAAAGATGCAATATTCTGTTCCAAATGCAATCTTTTCAGTTTAACCAGACACAGAAAATAATCATTTGGGAGCAAAAATTCTCAGAGTATTTTCTATTACTCTATCAGGACAGAGACAGGGAGCATAAGGGAGATGTTACTCTTTAATCTCAGACTGCAGTGAGGGGCTCTGTCTCTGCCCTGCATCCTTGTTTCCAGAATAGTGTGAGGGCAGAGTAAACTAGCCAATCCCTGCTATGGAAGAGTGAACCTGATGAAAAAAAGTGATTTTTGAATCGCGTCCCCATCCATGGGAAACCTGCATGGAAGGTTTGGAGCAAAAAACGTAAGTCTAACCTATGTGCTGAAACATTCTTTTGTTGCGATGTAGTAATGAGTAAGGGAAATAGCATTTGATCATTGTGTCGATTGTTTTATTCTCTCCTAAAAAATAACAAAATAGTCTTTTTCTTGTTTGGTTTTCAAGAAAAACATATAACTGAATTAGTTTCACTTGTTACAAACACTGGAGAGAAAACAGTGCAGGTCTACACCCTGTAGAAATTGCTTTTGTATTATTATTGCTTTTAACCAGAGATTTTAGTGTGGAGTTGATATAACGGTGTTATTCACATATCTATCAGGAATACAAAATATTTTTAATTCAGAAAAGATGTAATTGTATGGGATAAATGAGTTCATGCAATTAAAGCCAAACCCCTTGGGGAATAATTATCTATTAGTGCCACCTGCAAATGAATTGTAAGCACCTGAAGAATTTTGAACAAAATTACAAAGAAATACCCTAACTTGAAGGTGCATATTAAGAAGTGAGAAGGTAAAGAATCATAAGTAGAATGACAGTTTAAAAAAGAGTAAAAACCCAAATGTCAAATCTGTAGCATTGCTATGTTACAGTAAAAGTGGAAATAATGATTTTATTCTGTTGACCTGTGGAACCTCAGCTGAGGTAAATTACCATAGTTCATGTGTTTTCAATGAAGCTATGTCCATTTCTACCAGGTGAACCTTGGTCTCACAGGCATACAAAAATAGTTTCTGGGAAAATGTGAGTTAAAAGTACTTTAAAGAATGACATCTTTATTTCTGATGTGATTAGGTATGCGTCTCAGTTGCTAGTATTTTGTTGAATGCTTCATGGTAGAGATGGTAAACAAATGCACTTTTTTTGTAATAATCATTTATTAAATATCACCTTACAAATACATTGCTTTTCAAAATTTACTAAGTGTCCTAATTAAAACTTTAAGTCTCTCCAAAGTTCTCAGATGGACAACTTTATTCTTTGTTCCCATAAACTAAAAATCAAAGAAACGTTCTCTTGGTTTTGATAATAATTTTGTTTTCCAACTCCAAGACCACATTGTCTAGAGTTGGTTTTTAGTAAATATTTTACCTTTAGCAAAATATGGCTGTTTTGTTAAGCAGGTGTTTTCATTTGAGTAGTACTGTTTCCAGTCAAACAGATCCTATGAACCTTATTCCACTGACAGAAACAGCAGTATTTCAAAAACGTATTAGTGAAGTGCTCAAATTTATACCTCTGAGGACTTTTTCCCAATCTTGCTTAAATTTGACCTTAAATAATCTCTAATCAGACTGTAACTTTTAAACTTTCAGGTTTTGACTATCTGTCATCGCCTCATGACAAATAGGTTTGTTGTACACTCAGATTATGTATGTCTTGTTTGTGTTTACAGCAGCGGGGAGGAATTACTATTTGTTCCATTTTGTCGTGTACCTCATGTGAGCTCAGCCACTACGTAGCTGAATATTAGGAAACAGAGGTTGGGTTTTGTAGCTTCAGAGATATAGTCGACAGCAGAAGAAACCCTATCTTGGGGAGTGAGATTAATGTGTTATACAGTGCGCTCTCAGCTCAGGTGCTGGCAAGAGGAAACTTCTGGCCATGCTGCATGTTTGGTTTCTGTCACTTGAAATATTCTTTGAGGACACTGAGGTAATATTATTACTTTCCATTCAAATTTCTTGATGCTTACATTTTGTATTGGGGGAGCAGCTGAATCTAAGCAACCTCTGCCCTTCCAAGCTGGAGTTATTGTCAGGCTACCTCTTGTATTTTTGCAATAATGTTATAAATTGCTCAGCTGATGTATGTAGTCAAAATTACATTGATTAATGAAGTTTTGCCCACATATAGCAACAAGAAAAGTACAGTAATTATAAGATTGCATACTCTTTTGCAAAAAAAACACCAAGCGTATTTTCTAGAGTCGTAGACTGAGACATGTTTGTGATAATTGGAAGTAGTCTACATATACCAGTGAAGCAGATAACACTACAGTCATTTGTGTGAGAAGCATTTTGTAAACTGTACTGTTGTGATGTCTCATATAATATATAATGCTGGAATTGTTGGTCTTCTCATCACCAAGTGGTAATAACTAACAATCCTTATGAAATTTCACAGGGACAAAATGTGAAAGAAATGTAGAAATAAAGACCCTGTGTCTGAACCTGCTGGAGTGCATTTTGATGCATAGCTTCATAAAGAGTACCTGGGTTTTAGAAGAGAATGGAAACCAAATGAATGATCAATAAACAGTATCATGAAGAGGATTTAGCTAAATCTAAACACCACTTTCACAAACTCTGTAATTTTTCTTTGAAGTCAACTTGGAATAGTGATTCAATAACTATATTTTCTGTGTTCAGTTAGTCTTTTTTATAGCATAGAAACGTAATAAGTGGTATTTTAAAACACTAAACAATGATTTCTCAGGAGTATACTCTTTCTGTGCAAATTTCAGTAGAAATGCATGAGTCATATGGGACACTAATAAAGAGCAAGTATTCCCTGCTTAACCTAGCCAGATACAAGAATTTTCATTCCTTATGTTACTGGCAAAAAATTCTCAGCCAAAAACACAGGGACTCAATTGCTGTGCTCCAAATAAATCAATCAACGGTGTACTTTTTTCTTCATAGTCTGCATCTCAAGGATAAGGAGAACATTTTTTCCCTTTTAACATAGCTACACTGGTCTGTTGAATTTGTAGATTTTTTTTCTTTAAATTTGACATAGGCTTGCTAAATGGACAAATGTCAACTGTTTCAGTCATCTTGATTGCTTCTGGGCCAGGCACATTCACTTTTTGTTCAAGAGAGTTCTTTGTCAAGGGAAGCTGGGGATAAGGATGCAGAGAAAGAAATCAGGCTGTTTATGTTATAAAATGTGTTTACATCTCTAATTGACTATCCAGTAGAAAACATGTTGCCTAGACCGAGTTGCTTAATGTTTAATGTTAAAGCTGAATATGCCCTCTTTGGTCCACTTACTGGGCCTTACTTCTCATGAAGGGTAAAAACTTTTCACTTTTTTCATGCGCGGGGAAAGATCCCAAGCCCACAGAGACTGGTAGAAAAATCCCCTTGTCTTCCATCAATCCTGGATCAGGTCTTAAGTAAGTAGTTCTGATGGCCCCAGGGAGAAGTTTGTTTTCACATGACTTGATACGGCATTCTCTGAAGCAATGTGCACAAATATTTTGGCAAAATTCTTCCATTCTTGACTAACTTGTGATTAGTACTTGGAAATAGTCTGTTACAAGAGCTTCTGCTCTGCCTGAGAATAAAAACAGAGTGAACAATCTAAAAATAATTGCTGATTCAATGATGTTTGTGGCTTTTAAAAATGTAATTACAAAAATTACTTTATGGAAAAAAATCAACTTTTGGGAAGAGCTTAGCTAGTGAGAACAATAGGTGAATGGGATAATCTACACATTAATAGCGTCTTTACAAGGTGCTGTGTGTGAGGTTTAGGTGAATAGGCTATCAAGACAGCATAAAGGAAATAAAAACTATCATTTCAATATAGAAAATACAGGGTGATATTTTATGACTTTGGCTAGCAGGAAATGAGTCTAGGTGATTTAAATAGCCATATCTACTTTTAAAATCATTGATTTATGAAAACTTTGCTTCTATGAAAGCATATATTCAAAATGAGATGTTCAGTGGGTGACATAGGGAAAAACTGGAAAGAGGTTTCTAATTTCAAATTAATATATGTAGCTCCAATCACCTGCAACAATTGCACCTTTTTATTCCAGTTTTCATTGACATAGGACTTGATCTTGTTTCTCATTAGTACTGAGGAGTCAAATGTTTGTGCATCCTTAGATTTAGTACGAAAGGCATGTTTTCTTTCCTCTGAATTGCAGCAAGATCTGGCACTATGAGGTTCATGAGATTTTCTGTTTATGAATGGCACACTAGTGGCACGTTAAGGAGCAGCTGCTGAAGCAAGGGTAGATGTAATATACCCTTCTGACTGAGGCATGGCTGAGAAAACAGTTGAACCAGTAAATCCTACAGAATCCAAGCACAGAAGAGTGACTCTATCCAATTTCCTCTTTTACTATTTTATCTTTTGAATTATATGTGAGAGCAGAGTTTGTCACAGTCTACCAGTGTGTTGCAGAGAACTCAGGACTTGAGAACTCAGAGGAATATAAAACAAATACAGGAACAATGAATAGAGCCAAGTACAGCCACAACCCCAGACAAATGGTTTACTCTTCTTTAATTGGCTATCCTTTAACACACTGCCAGAAAAAGTTGCACATAGTGAGATCCATGTCTGCTAGTGATGTGGTGAAATTGGCCAGTACCTGAA
Source organism: Trogon surrucura (assembly GCA_020746105.1). Classification (NCBI taxonomy): domain Eukaryota; kingdom Metazoa; phylum Chordata; class Aves; order Trogoniformes; family Trogonidae; genus Trogon; species Trogon surrucura. The sequence continues at coordinate 43,461,607 of CM036620.1, forward strand.
AGGACTAAATTTCTCATTTATATAACGAAATCACTGCCCACTCAACCGTTTTATGAAAGAGCTAAAAGTTTCAGGGATTTTCTAAAAAACTAAAAATATCACCTATGGTTTAAACGAGGTACCTAATCAAAAGGCTCAAAAGGCACAACAGGTAAAGGCATTTTTGTTTTCTGTTTTTCCCACAGCAATTGTACATCAGTTCACTAAAACTAGAATTATGAATGTCATTTGGTAAGATAATTGGCGGATAATAACACCAGTATCAATAATAAGGAAATCCTTGAAATATATTCTCTGAGTTTTGTTTTGTGTGAAGACAGGGCCTCTTAAAACACAGAGGGTAAAGGTGAGCCTGGGAGGACGGAAAGCTGCCCATTTTTCTGAGGCAATCTCTCATACGCTCAGATCCATTATGCCTTACTCTGGAATAATAAAAGTAGTGAGTGACGTATGAATCACCAAATGCATTCAAAAGCTCAGTTCTTGTATTCTCTTCATGGCCTAGACTCAGAAGTGTTTCCATCACACACCCAGAAATAAAGAACCACAAGTTTGAGCATACAGTGGTCTTGAGGTAGAAAAACACCAGTTGCTGGTGGTTTACTTCTGGGCTGAAGGGAAGACTTTAAATACTAGATAGATTAGAAAATATACCTCCATGGACAGAAAAATGATTGAGTTTCAGTCGGTCTAAAAATAACTACTACATATCAACATGATATAAAAGGAGAGAGAGCAAAATTCTTTATAGCAGTAGACAAGTGGAGCTGAATTATTTGTGGCATTCACCATCCAGTATAACCAATGGCTCAAGAAAAAGAGGAGGGACAAAATTGCGGACACTTAGGCAACTCCAGTAAAAACGAAAAAATTATATTCTTATGCTCATATGCTCATACTCTTGCAGTGTTTACACAGCTGTAGAAGAAAATGCATATGGGCCAGTTTCAAAGAATCAATGCTTTTTTTTCTGTAATTGAAAGTGTTATTTCTTTCATTTTGGATTACTACATGCATTAATTTTCTTTTAGAAGTCTGTCATTTTCTTCAGCTGTATTCATGTGTTGCTGACTTCTACAGTAAGATACTTGATAATAATATCCTACAGTGACATGAACTGACTTCTCTTAATATCCCAGTCAATAAGAAGTTGCTGGGGACAAAAGTCAGAGTGATTAATAACACAGTATCCATAGAGGTTTCCACTATTCATAGCAGCTATGTAATGGGATACTCATAATGCCAGGTTTTGTGATGTGATTTTAACCACTATAACAGTAATTTTGTGACCTTCTTGAAACCTTTTCTCATTTGAGGAAGAATGATTGCATGACTAACATATACATTCTTTAAAAACATAACATTTGCCTGCAAACACATTCTTCTGAATATCTTATAAGTCATTGAAATAAGTTGGAGCTGTTTCTCTGCTAAATGAAAATATGTAGTCAGAATATAAAAGGGAATTTTATCTAAACTGAATCCTGTTTCCAACCAGGATTGCATGGACATAGCTGCTTAATATACCAGAAAATGCACATAACAATTTTGTATAGTGTCAGCTTGAGATTATTCATTGATTTAAACAAATACATGAGAAGCCACCTAAAACGGGGCTAAAATCTAATGCCAAGTCAAACATAGGCCTTTGTAACTTCAAAACTACATCTCAGTTATTTGTAGTAAAAAAATTGAAAAATATGGAATTGTTTACAAAACTTCCTTTTTCATAATTTTCCTAATATGGAGTCTTTCCACTCCTGGAAAATCAGTTTAGTAGGAACTTCGGGATAAGGGCCTCAAACCTTCACCAATCATTCAAAATTCTTTACAATGAAAAACTGTTGAACCTTTCTCAAAGTTTTTAACAAGCTGTCAGCATCTCCAGAGTTGTATTTATGTTCCTTTTCACTCTCAACCATATCAGCAATATTCCTTGCTTCACAGTGAAAGACAAATTGTAATACAGTCCACAGAGGGCAAAAGAATCATAAAGACCTCATATGAGGAAGGGAATGATTTCTGAGATGAAAAAAGGTACACAAAAACTTTTGGTAACATATTTTTCTATCTCAAGTTCTTATATGGGTGGTCTGGATACATCTGTACAATGATATTGCTATATTATAATGCCACCACACTATCTACAATAGGTAGCTTATAATTGGAGTATGAAAAGCTGAAGTACTTCTTAAATTTTAGAGTTCTTTTGAGTTCTTTTGACTGTAAATCAAGATTTTTTGCTTGATCTGTGACACATGTACCCGAGTCAAATAAGTACACTTTTTTCTTCTCTATTTAATACCAGTTACCTAAATTATTTAACTAAGAATTCATTCTGCAATTTCAGATGTAGTCTTAAGATTTTCTGAAGCTAGTATGTATTACTGAAGAGTGTATAACAGCTATGCCTTTCATGAACAGTTTTGCCACAGTTAAAATATTCTTGTATCAGAAATGAGAACTGACTCTTCTCTTTTGGGATTTTGCTTTGTTTTTGACATATTAGAATCATTGTGGTTGGAGTAAAATTGGCATATGGGAAGTATTAACAGAAAACCTATTTTAAATTTATAACTAAAGCTTTTATGCACAGTACTAAAATTTACTGCTGGATCTCAGTGTGCTTAAAAACTGTTTCTTCTCCTCTGACACCTTTCATTATGTGCACATCACAAATGTACCTTTATCTTCTCTTCCATTTTTAGAAAGGCAGTGTAATATGAATACAATAGTCAGAGGATGCACAGTGACTCGTTTCCTAGGGCTACCTCAGCCAGATAGCGAATGTAATATAAATTTAAGACCATTTCACATCCTTGACAATCCCTAAAGAAACACACCCACCTTATATGTGTGCCAATCTTACCTTGCCTTTCCCAAAAAACCCCCGACAGCCAAGTTTGAATTTAATTTAACGTGGATTTTATTTTAATTTTTTTTTATACAATCCATAATAAGTCATAAAAGTCAGTTTTATCATTCTGTTCAAAACCTGCTCTAGGTGCTATACCAGGGAATTAATTTTACAAAAAATCTCAAGGCATAATCTCTTTCTTGCTCATAAAAGGGCGTCACCTTTATACTCTGTTACTACTGATTCTCATGGAATTTTGTATCTCCTGATACTAGCAAGCTGTATGTAATATGTGATTAGGATATACATACGCAGTCTAAAAGTAAGAGACAAACTATGATTTAGACTGATAGGTCCCTATTTATTGTTCCTGCCTTTCACTTCATGTCAGTATTTTTCAGTCTTATAGTACATACCCACATGCCTTCTCATCTCCTATATCCTGCATATGGCATGAAACAGCATTCTCTTTATTAAAACTTACTATAAATTATTATTAACAGTATTGCAGATTCCAGGAAAGTTTCACGTATATTAAATGCATAATATATCAGATATTGTTCAGAATTCACCTGAGCATTAACAGTGAATGTTACATATATATATATATATATATATATATATATATATATATATATATGCACACTGTGTATGAGATCATTTCAAAGCTTTTCTTTGCAGTTGTCAATGTAAATAATACCAAGGTCAGAAGTGACTTTAAAATGCTGTGGAACATTTGTTTTTGTTGCCTGCATGAGGCAGATTTGTGTAGCAGGCCTGCTTACGTTAGAAAGCAGATTGTAGATCATATTGAGTGCAACTGGCACTAACTGGCAAACTTGGCAGTTTGATCGGAAAGGCTAAAACCAAAATGGGCAAAGGGATTGACCTCCTTTTTGAAGTTAACACTGAAACACTCTGCTGAATTAGTGCAGAGAAATCTGTTGACCCTATCTCTTTTCTATGGAGGATTTTCTCCTCTGGGGCTCTCAATCCAGCCTTTTTGAGTAACGCTAAATCTACTAATAAATGAAAGTGTAGAAATACGTAGGAAAAAACTTGAAATGTCCACATTCCCAGAAGTATCTAGAAGGTCAGATTCTGAATATATACATCTGAAATGTATATGAGAGAATAGTGTGGCATGGTGGTATACTGCATCTGTCACGTATCTTCAGTGAAAGTTTATTCAGTAAAGCCCATCCTGTGAGCTGTATTTGGGAAGGGGGAGATGGAGAGGCCAGATCTTTATCTTCAAAGTCTCCTCTAATTTGTGGAGGAACATCAGAGAGCACACTAAAAGTTGGGAAATAATGAGTCAGCACCTTGGTATTGCTAAGCCTCCCCCAGGCTTTTTAAGCCTCCTCAAGTAGGAAATATATTACATTAATACTTTATTACTCAGCTTATTAGGAAAAAGACAGCTTCTGCCTCACAAAAGCCCTCTGTCTACAGCAGCCCTTTTCTAGCTATGGCACAGACTTATCTCAGTAGATAACTTTCAAAGGTGTGTACATTCATTACAACTTAGTAACTAAGTTTGTGTACTGTGTCTTGGCCCCTAGGTTTGAGGCTGATGTTTTTATCTGGCATTTGGTTTGCAGATTCAGTTATCCTTGAGTATTTCCAGACCACAGTCTTTCTAGACCATTATCTGATATTTATTCAATGGCTTTGTAGGACCTCTGCTGAAAAGATGTAAATACATTTGTATTCCTCAAGATTGTAATACTTCATCTGTTTTTATTTACTCTCGATAGGCATTATTAGCCCCGCAATTGCTGTGCTTTGCTGTTTGGGAAATCACCCTGGGAAGGCAAACACCGCAGATGAGTGACAGGCCTTTATCACCTTCTCCACCCCCTGCCAGCCAGCTGGCTGCTTAAGGGACTCCAGAGTTTCTGCTTCAATGGATGGCAAATACCTTTGCAGCATTTATGCTACCCCCTTGCTTGCAGAAGAAATACAGGTGAAACCTAAAGATGTGACTCTATTGCATTTACTGTCTTAATGTGCTAATAAAGTATGTTTTCTTTCACCAGTGAAGGAAAAGAGGAAAAAAAGACATTCTAAAAATCTTTATATTGTGGATATGATATAAGAAAATAACATATGCAATTTGGGGAGATTCAGGTCAATCCCTCCTGGCTCTGCAAAGACAATCAGCAAAAATTCTTAAATAGAAGAGAAAAAGATGGATGCAAAAACCATATGTGGTTTATCAGGCAATATGCTGTTCGTAGCCTTTTGACCCTTCCTTTTTGAGGTTTATTGATGATTCATTGACTTTTATCCAGAAAAATGTTTTATTCTAGAAATGCAAGTGAACAATTTTAGTTCATGTTTTGCTAATTTACATATATACACAGACTCTAAGCATTTTGTAGGCCTTTACTTTGAACTGTGGTTTATGCTGTTTCCTATTCTTTTTCATTTACATAATTTTTATTGCTAATGACTTGTACAGAAGAATAAAAGATTGCCTTACCTCAGTATAAATTGGAATTCTATTAGATTACAACAGATAGAGATCTGGCTCAAGATTTTAATGTCAAACAGTATAATGTGGATGCTTTCTTGGGCTAATGGTACTACATATTTTTAGAAGAAAGAGTAGGATTTTCTGCATTAACACTCCTTGTTCATGTGTTACATTTCCTGTATAATTCTTTGAGCTTTGCTGAATATTACAGGCCAAGTAAACTCGGAGTCATTGACTTCAAAGCTACAAGGAAAGATTACTTTATTAGAATGCACTATTTCAACCATTATAAATCAGTATTTGCCCACATTTCTTGTACTATTCACAGAATCACAGAATCACAGAATGTTAAAGGTTGGAAGGGACCTCAAAGATCATCTAGTCCAACCCCCCTGCCAGAGCAGGATCACCTACACTAGAGCGCACAGGAACGCGTCCAGGCGGGTTTTGAATGTCTCAAGAGATGGAGATTCCACAACCTCCCTAGGCAGCCTGTTCCAGTGCTCAGTCACCCTCACAGTGAAAAAGTTTTTCCTCATATTTTTCTGGAACCTCCTGTGTTCCAGCTTCCACCCATTGCCCCTTGTCCTGTCAGTGGACGCCACTGAAAAGAGCCTGGCTCCATCCTCCTGACATTCCCCCTTGACATATTTATGAACATTGATGAGGTCACCCCTCAGCCTCCTCTTCTCCAAGCTAAAGAGATCCAGCTCCTTCAGCCTTTCCTCATAAGGGAGATGCTCCACTCCCTTCACCATCTTTGTGGCTCTACGCTGGACTCTCTCAAGCAGCTCCCTGTCCTTCTTGAACTGAGGGGCCCAGAACTGGACACAATATTCCAGATGCGGCCTCACCAGGGCAGAGTAGAGGGGCAGGAGGACCTCTCTTGACCTACTTGCTACTCCCCTTCTAATACACCCCAGGATGCCATTGGCCTTCTTGGCCACGAGGGCACACTGCTGGCTTATGGTCATCCTGCTGTCCACTAGAACCCCCAGGTCCCTTTCCCCTGCACTGCTCTCCAGCAGGGCAGTCCCCAACCTATATTGGCACATGGGGTTATTTTTTCCCAAGTGCAAAACTCTACACTTGCCCTTATTAAACTTCATAAGATTTCTCCCCGCCCAGCCCTCCAGCCTGTCCAGGTCTCTCTGAATGGCTGCACAGCCTTCTGGTGTGTCAACCACTCCCCCCAACTTCGTATCATCAGCAAACTTGCTGACAACATTCTCTAATCCCTCATCCAGATCATTGATGAATATATTAAACAGCACCGGCCCAAGCACTGACCCCTGAGGGACCCCACTAGACACAGGCATCCAGCCAGACTCGGCCCCATTGACCACAACCCTCTGGCTTCTTCCCTTCAACCAGTTCTCGACCCACCTCACTACTTGGTCATCCAGACCACACTTCCTCAGTTTACCTATGAGGATGCTGTGGGAGACGGTGTCAAAGGCCTTGCTGATGTCCAGGTAGACCACGTCCACTGCATGGCCACCATCCATCCACCTGGTTATGTCTTCGTAAAAGGCTATCAGGTTGGTCAAACATGACTTCCCCTTGGCAAAGCCATGCTGACTGCCCCTAATAACCTTCTTATCCTTGATATGCCTAGAGACAGTGTCAAGGATAAGATGTTCCATCACCTTTCCAGGGATGGAGGTGAGGCTGACCGGTCTGTAGTTACTCGGGTCATCCTTCCTGCCCTTCTTATAGACTGGAGTGACATTCGCTTTCCTCCAGTCTTCAAGCACCTCACCTGTTACCCACGACTTACCAAAGATGATGGAGAGTGGCCTAGCAATGACTCCCGCCAGCTCCCTCAGCACCCGTGGGTGCATCCCATCAGGGCCCATGGATTTATGAATGTCCAAGTGTTCAAACTGATCCTTAACCCACTCCTCATCAATCAGGGCAGACTCCTCCTTTGTCATGACTTCCTCTGGGGCCTTAGGGGACTGAGGCTCCTGAGGACAGTCTCCAACAGTGTAGACAGAGGCAAAGAAGGCATTCAGCAACTCTGCCTTCTTTCTGTCCTCTGTCTCCAGGGCACCCACCTCATTCAACAGAGGGCCTACATTGCCTCTAGTGTTAGTTTTGTCAGCAATGTATTTGAAGAAGCCCTTTATTGTATCAACACATCTGAAATATGTATAAAAAAATCTTCTGTACAAAAACTGCCTTTGTTGGACTGTAAGAAGTTACAAGAATAATGCAAACCATGGAGCGAACCAGGTCATATTCCAAAATATTAATACAACCTTTCCCTCTTCTCAAAATCCCCTGACATGTGACTTTACAGGGTGCATGCTGGTCACAGCTTCAATGAGTTCTGTCTGTCCATAGGAAGTATATGATATTGAAACTGTTGTCTCATCTGTGAAGATGACATTTGGGATTTTTATTTGCCTCAAGGCATCTGTTGGTCTTTTGCAACATTTTCTTTTTATTGATGTCCCTAATCGAATGCAAGTGCATATTGAAAAGATAGTTTTATTGCATCAACATTGCCTTCTTTATTTAGAGTTGTTAATTTATATATTTAATCTGTCACTCTCTCATCTTTTTTTTTTCTACTCTGCAGAGTCTCATTTTCTGACTTTCTATTTCTCTGTCTGGCCATAAAAACCTTATTGTACATCCTGATGATCATCATACTAAACTTTTTGATAGGTAATTAGTGATCAAAACTGTGATTAGCATTTAAGTCTTCTTAGGCAGCTTGTTTAAACATTTTTGAACCTGGAATGAAAGAAAGAAAGCAAATAACCACAGCAGATTGTAAAACGGAGGGTAAAATTGAAAGAGAACCTTTAACTGTGTAAAGGTATATACATGTGTGTTTATAGGTATATACCATAAGCAGTGGACCTCCATCCTTCTCAGTCAGAGTGGGCTGTTTGTGGTCTTGTGAGTGCTCTGTGTGTCTGTCTGTGGGCTGCGTGGCTGGGTGTGATTACACACGGTGTACATGGGCTCTCTGTGTATAGGGACCTGCTGGGAACACACCCTCACTCATGGTTGGACCTGGGGACGTGAAGCCGCAGCAGCCTCGCCTCTCTTGAGCTCCTGAGTCCAGCATGATACATTTTCCTCTGTGTTGATGATGATGATGATAAGTAATAAGAAATGTAGTAAAAGATGCACATTCCAGTTTAAAGAAGGCCATGACAAAACCTTTGAAGGTATACACATGGTCACTCACAGCCATAGTCGGAGTTAAGCATGGAAGAGATTAGAGAAGATCAGAGGAGAGGAAAAGTTTCTGGTTTGTTTTGTTTTGTTTTAACTAAATTACAGTAAATGTGTCAGCTCCAGTTGAAAAGTCCTTGTGAGATGGAACCAGGGAAAGATGAACAGTATGTGGCCTATGACTTGGTATGACCTAACATCTGCATGTCCAGCCGACCTGCTGCAACCTTGTCTATTCTGTGATAAACATTCAGCACATGTAAATACACTTACCTTTGCCCTTAGCTCAGGAACCAATATCCTAGCAGACACTCTTATGCACATTTCACACAAAGCAGCCTAAAATCCTTTGAGTATTGCAAGTATGATGAAAGTATACTGTTCTTTCACAACACCAGCCAAAGCTGGCTTCATTAAAGGTACCTCAGGTACATCTGTGAGGCAACTAGACTGCCACTTCTAAGAGCAGTAGTAATACCCTAACTGTGAGTGCCTAAGGGATAGAGGTGAAGCAAAATTTTCAAGAAGTGATAGCTTTTATTATGAATAGTTGGAATATGTGAACAGCCCTTTGCTCTCTTTTCAAGTTGCAGCAAATTTATTCACGTTTATGCTTCTTGATGGAATGGATTGAGCAGTGAGGGAAGGTACCTTTGGGCAACATCTCCACTGTCAGAGCTGAGATCTCTTGGAGGTCCCCCACCTTTCTGCTACCTGCCTTGCTCTGCGTAGAGCTGTGCAAAAGAATTAAAGCTGAATGGAGGACCTGAGACAGTTTCCTTGTGGCGTCTTCGAGGGCTCAGAATTCAGAGCTCTTGTCACCAGGTGTCTCTGCTCAGTGTTGACATACCCAGTTGTTTACTGTTGGTGTACTATTTTCTAGCACAAGGACAGAAAATGGAACACCCTTCCAAAAATTACTGCAAGAATCATTTCATGATTTATTTGTGAATATGAATGTTACAGACACTGGACTAAGTAACGCACTGGAGACTTGTCTTTATATATTTAAAAAAATAAATTGTAGTCATCACAATTCTAACAGAACATGAAGAAAGATATTGTAACTTGTCTTTAAAATTCTTGATATATTTATATTGTTTGAATTTAGTAAAGGAATACTTTCCTTTCAGCTGTTTCCTCCAAATGTCAAATATTGTAGTGATTAACAATTTTCACACAAAAACTGTAGAAGGTTTTATGCTCCTCGTTACTTTTTAAATACCACTTAATTTGGTTCTCATCATTGATACACTTCTCTGAACAGATCAAACCAGTTTCTAAGAGAACTCAGATTCAAAACTGTTGGTCAGAAGATGTTGTGATGAAGACTGATTAGTGCATAGGTCCAGTGCCAAATGAACTGTAAAGCTGGAAAGATTTAATGATAATGTGTTGAAAACTGTTTACAATACTGTTTACAGAAGAGTTAGTCTGAGATACCTAGAATCCCTTCATTTTCTTTTTGAAGATCCTGAATTATACTTATTGTCCTGTTTGCCTACTTGCCTGTCAAAAACCTGTATTATAAAATTAAAACTGTTTCCATTTGTCCTCCTGTCTATATTCCCTGATTAACCTGACAGTTTTACTGAGAAGTAATACAATTAGCAATAGTTAAAAACATTCTGATGCACGTTTCTACCGATTTTTATTTTATTACTCGCAAATACTGATTGCTCTCTTTTGGGGGGCATGGCATTGAAGAATTTATAGTTTGAGTGCATCTTAAATTTTCTCATGCTTAGATATACTATGTACTAAACAAAAGAGAATAGCTTTACAGGTTGAGCATGCTGCACTGCTAACTGATATTAATAATTAATTGAGAGGATGCAGTATAGCAAATGGGATATGAGCAGGATTTGATCTACAACAGGATTTGATCTACAGGGGTCTCTGTCTATCCTGTCTAATCAGAGGAGGAAGCTCTCAAGTCAGTTTTGAATATGATAAGAGACAATGATAAAGGAGTCTTCAGGCTCATCAAATTATGATATAGCTATCCAAATTTTCCATTATATAGTTATATATATATTGTCCCATTATACAGTCAACTGAATTTTTCCTTAATAAGTCGCTTCTGTCCCATAGGATAATTTCAAATGGTAGATGAAGTATGGTACATCTGAAGCCCTGTAATCTGTTGGTGGGTTGCTTGTGTGAATGTTATTCCCCTGTCTTGCCTTCATGTGTTTTTTTTTTTCTTAACTCAGCTGGGTAACGTGGTTTTTACACAGAGAATCAGAGAATTCACAAAAACAAGTATACAAATAGACATGAAGTTCAATAAGAACAAGTGCAGAGTCCTGCATCTGGGGAGGAATAACACCAGGCACCAGTACAGATTAGGGAGCATCCTCCTGGAAAGCAGCCCCATGGAGAAAGACCTTGGAGTCCTAGTGGACAGTAAGTTGTCCATGGGACCGCAACGTGCCCTTGTGGCCAAGAGAGCCAATGGGATCCTGGGGTGCATTAAGAAAAGTGTGGCCAGCAGGTCTAGGGAGGTTCTTCTCCCCCTCTACTCTGCCTTGGTGAGACCACACCTGGAACACTGCATCCAGTTTTGGGCTTCCCAGTTCAAGATAGACAGGGATCTACTGGAGAGAGTCCAACGGAGAGCTACAGGGATGATTAAGGGACTTGAACATCTCTCCTACAAAGATAGACTGAGAGAACTGAGGCTGTTCAGTCTTGAAAAGAGAATGCTGAGAGGAGATCTTATGAATGTATACAAATATCTGAGGACTGAGTGTCAAGAGGAAGGGGGCAGTCTCTTTTTCTTTTGTGGTGCCCAGTAACAGGACAAGAAATAATGGGTATAAGCTAGAACATAAGAAGATCCACCTCAAGATGTATTCCCTGTATACCTAAGCAGATTGCAAGTATTTATTTGCAAGGTGTTGTATTGCAGTGTGTCTTAGGAACATAGTAACATTCTTGTGGAAGTTTGATGAAGATTATGCTATTCTTCTTCCAAATTCTTTATATATCTGTTTTGAAGAAGTGCTAAGAAAGTCAAGCTTGACATCTTACGTTTTCTGTTCTGATTGAAATTTCTTACTGAATTTGATCTTTTGCACTTCCAGTAGAATCATGACGGGCATTAATAACTTTTTTTTTAAAACTGTCACCGCACAGAGAGGTTAATTACCTTTGGTGAAAATGAAAAAGTATGAAAAGAACAAGGTTGCTAACAAAGCTGAATCTACAAAACACTGACAGGCCAGCTTTATCAAAACTTCACAACTCCACTATATAGGTTTCTCTAAAATTTTAATGTTAATAGATCTACTTTAGGTAGTGATTTAAATATAATCCAATGAAGACTCTTTAGGACATGCATATCAGATGCTTAGCAGAATGCAGGAGGCTATGAATTAATGACACTAACTGGATTCAAGGCCAGGTGAAGGTAAGCTTTATTTTTACCTCACATGACTTTGTCTTCAAACAATATTTCTTGACGTTAAGTGTCAATTGGAAAGGAACCTTTTCAATGATTCACACATTTTTTATACTTCAGAATCTAAACAACATTGAATGCCGTCCACAGAACCATCTGCTCTTATTAAGAGCATGTGAAGTTGTTTACTTGTTTGTTTTTAAAAAAAAAAAGTAATTAGAAAATGTATTGAAAGTTGAGCATGGCGAAATGGTTTTCACTCATGAAAACTGGAAATTCTGAAGCAGAGTGGTCTTTCTTACTGACCACAGCTGGACTTGACAAGTTCTCCTCTTGTCCTCCCAACAGGATTAACTGTTCAAAATACAGATACACTTTCCCAGGCTAACAGGCTGATGTTTTTATACATCGGTTTAATACTAATAGCACAGGAACACAGAACTGGAAGTTACCACTTTGGCAAAAAATTTTATCCTTGTCAATCACATCAACCGTGTCTTCTCTTCCTAGTACTAGCTAAGAAAACTTCATCAGTTGGGCTTTTTAGCCAACTTAGCCAGTTTGTGTGCTGCATCAGAATTTACCTGTTCTGATGTTTAGCAAACTCTCCCTGACCCACTGTGGAAATGTATTCAAAATCCATTCATAGTCACTCACTGACATATAACTTCATTTAAATAATTGGGTTTCTTCTCTCAGATGTATTTCTAGTCTCTTCCTCTCCTTGCTTTTCCTTCTGTCTTCATCTTGACTTCTCTGTGGTAGGCTGATGAGTTTCTCATCTCCTTTCCTCGTATAACATTGGATCTCTCTTTCTTGTGGTGCTAGTAACTCATGCCTCTTCTTTTGCCAGTTTCAGCCATTATCGTCAGGTCTTTTATCTCCCTTTTTTTTTCTTTTTTAGTATTGTTAATTTTCCTATTCTTCATTCTCCAGTCCTATGTGTCATCCATTTCGTTCTGCATTCCTTTCTGTATTGACAGAATCTATTAACTTACTCATCAGAATTCCTCTGTTTTCTGTCAGTTTTCAATGGAAATAAAAAACAAGATCACCCTATATGATCCTTCAAAAAATCTACTATTAATCATAACTCCAGCTTTACACATTTCCTAACAACAATAACCATTACTGTTTTCTCCTTCCTGGAGATGTTACACATTTTGTTGAACACTTTGTTAATCATTATCTTTAATTGTAACTAACGGAGTTGGGCATATACTGTACATAGGTAGGTAAAGTCCTGACAGCCAAAGGCTTAATCAGCCTATTTGATTGTATATATTTACTAAACAATACTACATTTAAAAAATATAATGTTATCTTTTTTTAAATTTTTTAAATTTTTTACATCTTTCAAACACCATATGATTAATTCTTTCCCTAAAGTTACAACTTCAGGGTTTATATTATTTTTAATCATGGGAGCTAGAGATTTGGGATGAAGTTCTGACTTTAAGTAATATTAACGTTGCAAATATTGTCAGTAGGAGCATATTTTTACCCTTAGTTTGTTTCAGATGAAAACTGAATTTTTCATATTTGGAAAAAGGAGCTCAGGTATTTTAAATACTGTGTGCTAGGAAACTCATGAGGGAGGGATGGGTTGTAGGATATTAGCATCACCATGGATATGCACTTTTTCCAAAGTTATTTATTCGAAGTGCACAAGGCCAGAGGGCATCATTGCATCATCTAGTCTGTTGTATTGTATATCACAGGTCGTTGCATTTCAGATAACTTCCAGTGAGCTTGATGATCTGCATTTGAATAAGGATCATTGCCTAATACTTGTCTTCCAGAAAACAGAATTTTCATTAAAAGACATCAGAAGACAGAGAATCTATCACCTTCCTTGTTGCTTGTTACCAATGTTAATAAACTCACTATTAAAATAAGTTGTACTTCTAATTCGAATTTTTCTCACTTTGACATTGATTGTTGTTATACCTTTCTGTCCTGGATTAAAGAGCCCTATAAGATCTATATTTTCCTCCATGAATATCAGGAACTCTCTCTTTTTTTTTTTTTTTTTTTTTTTTTTAGGTATTCTGTGTCCTCATGCTGCAGTCCTGCTGAATGCATATCAGACAAAATTAGATCAAAACAATGTTGCACAAAACTGCTTTTCTTTTTTCAGCAGATTTGATTTACAGTGGTATAGGCATTCTGAAATGCCTATACCTGTTCTTCGCATCATTTATGTTGCATGTTAACTTGCAATAGGTCCATGATGAGAAAGCTGTACTCCAATCACTTTTTCTTTCCCAAGACTTTGAAATGTTAACTCCTCATTCTGCCATCCCACTGTGGTGTTTGGAGCTGTTCTGACAGAATTCTATAAATTTTCTTTACAAAGAGAGCAGCAGAGTGATTTCTTGGTAAAAGCATAGCTTGATTTTGAAAGTGAATATTATTAAAGTCTCTTGAGCCAGTAATGTTAGTGCCTTGAAATAACCCATATAAATAATGAATCAAAGAGAAAATGTACATGCAGGTACATAAGGAATAAACTACTGAAGATTTTTACCTGAAAGTCTGATTATATTGGTTTTAGAGGTAGGAAACTAAGTTCTACAACACATCTTCAACACTTTACTTGTAGAGGAGAGATGCACCAATCCAGAACTAAAAAACTATCCCTAGCTATCAACCACTATTCATGCACAACATTTGTTACAATTTTACTCAGTACTTTCCATTTTATATGAATTTAATTTTTTTTGATATCTGCCAAGATCAGAATCCGAAGAATCAAAATAAGACTTGTAAGAAACTTCCATGGGGAGAAAAAGAATTAAAAAGATTCTACAGTGAAAGAATCTACTTGCCTGATATTTTTCTGTTCATTTTTAAGTTTATCTGCTTCTCTATGGCCATTTTAGTTCAGGCTTTTATTGAGGCTGCAGGCCTGCCTGAGGGGTCAGACCTTAGGTCTGTACTTCGTGCATGTTTTCTTCTAGTCTGGCTTCTCAGCCAGAGGATCCTCTGCCAGCCAGTTGTCTTCATGGAGAAATTTGTGTTCACATTTAGCAGCTCCAGATGGTTTGGCTAAACTAAGCTGCCCAGCTTTGACAACCTGAGGTTGAACTCAAACATCTATGTTCCTAAGGGCAGTAAAGATCCAACTAAGAGACAAACGAAGAAATGGAACTGCTGAATTTTTGGGACTCATAGATACTATCACATTTAAAGAATTAGAATTTTTCAATTTATTTTCTCTTTGGGATTCCATTATGCAAGTGTGTTGACTGAATCAATTGCTTACACTGAGAAGCCTTGCTGAAAAAATGTTTAATGCCTTAAATGACAGTATAGCAAACAGTTATGCGGAGAGTCAGCTTGATCTGACAGTCCAGGTCTCCATGAGGCTTAAACAAGCCTTCCTGGGGTTTCACTAGCAAAATGTGACAGAGCAACAAGGCAATTGGGAAGGCATCTACCTTACAAGTCCAGCATCATGTTCTGAAGTTTACAGCTGGTGTAGTAGCCCCTTTGCTCTAGCTTGTGCTTCTAGTATTGGAGCAAGGCTCCTCGTGATTTTAGATCTTTTTCCAATTCCACTCACTGTAGTGCCTTCCATCACTGTCACTGTTCTGTCTGGTGCTCTACTAACTGCGCAGCTGGAGCTCTGATTGGAATGGAGAATTTTATTTGAATCGTTTGCATGAGATCTTTTGTATTAACACAGAAACAAACATTACAACTTTATTTACCAGGGAAATACATGCTACAGGAGAGACAAAATAAAATATTCAGAAGTAGTATTTCACATTCTGAGATAAAATGACAAAAATGTTTAATCTACCCTTCAAACATAGGAAGATTAAACACAGAATGTGGCTTATTGACCTCAAAGTACTTTTCAAAGCTAAGAACAGCTGACAGTAGGATGCACCATATCTGAAATCTGATGAATGCATGTGTATTACCATCAAAGTAAACTTAGAATGAGTGTTTTGAGAGCCAGGACTACACTAAGAGGCATTCAAATTTGACAAAGTGGGTGGAGAACTTAGCAGTACAAAACTTTAGTAGCAAAATACTTACCAAAAAGCCTCCTTAAATCAATGCTAATGTAGTGTCTCAAAACAAAAACAATGGTCAATATGTTTAAATGTTGCATTATGGTTACTTCTGCACCTTCTAAACCTTTTCCTTTCACTCATTAGTCAGGCCAAGTCATACACTTGATGTGCTCAGAAGCACACCATTTTTCTTTGATATAGAACTCTAGCATGCATGGTGCTTCTCTGCAGATCTCTATTCAAAACTGTTTGCAGTTCAGTGTTGTTTGCTTTTATAATACTGCCTCTCCTTTTTAGACCTCTTTATTGCTTTGAACTTTTCTTTGCAGTTTTCATTTCCTGAATGATATGTCAGCTTATCCATCACTCATTTTCAGTGGAGTATTCCAGTTCTACTAAAAGTAATGTAAGTTTAAACCTCAAAAAAAATTAGAAGAAAAAGAAGTTAAAATCAAAAAGATTCTGTCTCGGTAATCACTGACTACAAGCTGCTAAAACAAATTCTAAAGTATAGTGAATGTTATTCCACAATACAGAGTACAGAAATCATAAAAAAGTGGTCACGCTGCAGTGACACTCTTTGTGTCACAAGCTGTAGATACTTTTTCTCAGATTGGTTGAATGTGGCTCAAACTTACACTCCTAGCAAACATGCTCTGAATCATAGTATTCAGTTGGACTTTTTTTCTTTATTTTTATTTCTGTACAGAAAATGCCATTTAAAAAAAATCATATTATTCTCTCACCATCTGAAATTCTAGCAATGTTATGCTAATCCATTGCTATGAGAGTTGCCTATAGCGAATACAATTTGTATCTATGTGCTCATGCAGCACACTTAGACTCTAAAGAATGCTCCAAATACTGTGAATTTCATGAGTAGATGTTTGCAAGGAACTTGCAGATCAAAAGCAGTCAGTGTAGGTTGATCTATTTATCTCTATTTTTAACTCGTCATACTAAATTTACTTGGGCTGAAATCAGAGCTATCTTTCTATGATGAGTTTGTTTCCCTGTAAACCACTGTTTTTTTGAGTAGGTGTGCTACAAGAGGTATGTCCTCATTTGGAAATCCTTTGAGAATTAGAAGAATGTAAAACCAAATCTGCTCCTTTTTATTTCTTGTTGCATAATATGTCTATTTCTGTGAGATTTCTGTGGAATATCACAAGTTGTGATGCAGTGCATGATACAGTTAGGATAATGCAAGGTTTTAAAATGTGTATTTTTCAACTGTCTGATAAATCTTTAAGAGATTTGAAATGTATTTTTCTCTTTTTAGTTACGGACTAAAACAATAAAATACAAGCCTAGTACACTTTTCCTGTGTGACAACCTGGAGACAACGAGACAATAAGGAGAGAGCACATGGTAAGGTTCTTCCTTTAGACTTTTTTATCTCTTATTTATTTTCTATTGGAAGGTTTCTGAAAGGAAGAATGCAAAAAAATATAAAAGAAATTCTAAAATAAAGTACCATGCAGAATAAATGATTAATTGAACTTTTTACAAAATTTTAATTTAGGAAATGCTGGCATCTCGAGTTTTATTTCATTTAGCATAATCTCACACACAGCAATACTGTGATTGAAACAACACTTTCCAATGAATGGTATTCAGACAAATAGTTTTCAGCGACTTACCATTTTTTGTCAATACTTTTCTCCTGCAATCTGTTGTACTCACTTGTAGTTTGGTGATTTAAATTGGACTGTAAACTCTTCATCCCAGATACTGTGTCTACCAGTCTATATCAAGCCCTTCTTCGGTTCCCTCCTAACTGGAATCCCTGTCAAGGCTGTGTCATGCTGATACTGAATTAACTTTACACAACTCACATGTAGTTCATGGCTTTTTATAACTAGGGTTGGAAGATTAGGATTGAAATGCTACTATTATTTCAACAAAGGCTGAAATTAAAGAGTGTTACTCACTGAAAAGAAGCCCACTTTTTCCAAGTGCCAGTGTCGCTCATACAGGCTGGAATTTTCTCTCTATCTGAGAATTTGCATGATAAAAGTAAAGGATGAATGGACACGGGACTGAAATGTTTAGGAGAGGAGCCTGTGATGGCTCCTTTGAAGCTTAAAGAGTTTATAATGTAAATAAGTGTTTAGGGGATTATTAACATTCACATATTTTACCCCAAAGGCTTTCTGCAAGGTCAACTTTTAAGCAGTTTAAGTATGCAGAAAGAATTGTAAAATGTGTGTGTGAACATGTTCAAAGGCTTTAGAGAGTCTATGCTGCGGAATAGTTTTTTTGACTTCTAGTATGATATACGTCAGATTACTGTATATAATTGGTTGCCATCAGATATATATAGCAGAGGTCCTAGGAATTTTGGAATTTAAGGAATTCTGAGACATTTTGGTTCCAGAATACCACAAAAGAAAAACAGAGAAGATTAAGAAAAAGATCTTTCAAATGAGCTTTAAAAACAAGAAGGACACTATTTTATTATGGCCACTAGAAGAGGTAACTTATTCCTCAAAAATATAGCTAAAAGTTTAGTGGCTGAACTAACATGTGGAGTCCAATGCAAATTAAAGTGTTCAACTGATATTGAAATGAAGACTGCTTCACACAGCTATTATCTAAAGCATTTCTGCAAACCAGTCTACTGCTTTAGGTATCCAAATGCATTTTAGATGTCTTGATGGACACTTTAAAATCACAAGCTGAGGCAAATGACCAGTGGAACTCTAATTTTCACTTGCATTATTAATACGATGATATAATGATGGCCTCACTATGTATAATAGCTCTGTGATACTTACTGACTTTTTTATTTGGTGCACATATTAGGAAAAATGCTGAAAAAAAATATTTTTTTTTTTTCTCCTCCAAATAAAAGGAAATTATGTGGAAAACCTAAGCATTATCTTTTAGATAGAAATGTATTATACTCACTTTTGTCTTTGGCATACACCCATGTTGACCTGAATTTTAATTTCACAGTGAATAAGTAGATTTATTCAAAATATTTCTGCAAGTGTACTGGATTCCAGCTCTTTCTGTGATACTCTGTCTCTGAATTCTCATGAATGGTGATGTAACCATTGCTTATATTAACTATCATAGCTTCAGTCAGAATTTTGACTATTTGACAAGCATGAACGTCGACCCTAACTAATGAATTTGGTAATATTATGTCCATTCACATATTACTGAATTACTTATACAGTGTGCTGAAGCTACAGAAAGCTGTCAAAAGGTGCTTGTCATCTGTAATCATCATTTGTTATTTCCCCTAGATATCTAATTCAATTACACCTGTCAAGAATAAATCAAGACTAACGTGGGCAAAATGAATATTCCATTGTTTCACTCCCTGTGCCTTCAGGAATCTTTATCTCCCTTTGGTCTATATTTCAACAATTTACTTCGTAAAGAGGAAATGACAAAGGGCATAGCAGGAAAGGGAAAGAAAAAATGTTGAATAGCACTTCTTGAGATAAGTTAGTTCAAAAAGCTGAATTATTCATACACCAATAAAGTCACACCTAGGGAAGTGCAAAGTTGCTTATCACAAGGAGAAAGAAGGAAATAATTCAATCTGTTTACTAACATGTATAATGCAGCCATTCACTTAATTCTGCAAACATTTTCTTATAAAATTGCTTCTTAGAAAATGAGAAATAAATTGCTTGACTGTATTTATATATTGCTTATATAGCAATTTTTCTTTAGTATTTGTCAAACAGTCCAAATAGCCATAAATGCACTCTGTCTGTCTTGGTTATGCAGAGAAGCAACAGCACCACAGTATTGCCAAAGTCATATGGTTCCTCAGAGTTCTAAAATAATAATAAGGTTAGAAGTACAAGTTGGCATTTTTATGCTAATCTGCTGGATAGTTTCATCCAATTAAAATGCAAACATGGAGTTATGAAGAAAATTCTGAATTTGAAATGCCAAAATTATAATATGAAAAAAACACTCAATTGGCATATAATAAGAAAAGACAGTTTTCATTATCTAAAAAAGTAACCTCTCCAGGAAGCTGAAATTAGAAATTAATCTTGAGCTGCTGCTTCTAAGACTCTGCTGCATTACTTATGAACCTTTATTTGAAAATGCAAGTATATAAATAACTTTTGCAAGTATACATCAATAAAGTAAAACCCCACAGTCAATATGCAGTTTTCTTCCACTGAAAACATTTCTTTTTTTTTTTTGGTAATGGGAAAGTGTGCTGATTACAACAGCAAAATCAACACCTTGAGTTCAAAGGCTAGAATATCACTCATATATGTTACTAAGAACTATTCCTTCAAGGAGCTGATAATTGCATAGCAATTTTTCCATAGAAATATTTTTATATAAATTTATGTCAACACAAATATAAGATAAGAAAAGACAGCGTTCTTTTTGTTTCAAAAGTGCTTGGAATGCTTTTAAATGAAGGAAGAACACAGGAGAAAAAAGTAGAAACTTTCCTGTTTCTGACTGGAAGAGCATCATTTCGATTTTCATTGCTCTGCAGTTAAGAACACAGACTTCCAGTCAAATTCTGGGAACTTAGCGCTAGAAGAGCTTCAGCTTTCTAAATGCACCGTGCTTTAGGATTATCCTTGAGATGGTCCCTGATCTCTCCTCTGAGGACAGGCTGAGAGCATTGGGTCTGTTCATCCTGGAGAAGTGAAGACTTTGGGGAGATGTTAGAACAGCCTTCCAATACCTAAAGGAGGCTGTAGGAAGCATGAGGAAAGACTCATTACAAGGGCATGTGGTGATAGGACAAGAGGTAATGGTTTGAAATAGAAAGAGGGTAGATTTAGATTGGATGTAAGGAAATTCTTCCATGTGAGGGTGGCGGGACATTGGAATGGGTTTTCCAGAGAGGTGGTGGATGCCTTATCCCTGGAAGTGTTCCAGGCCAGGTTGGACAGGGCTTTGAGCAACCTCAACTAGTGGGAGGTGTCCCCGCTTGTGACAGGGGTGTTGGAACAAGATGATCTTTAAGGTCTCTTCCAAGGCAAATCATTCTCTGAGGTCTGGGGAAGGTGCTGCCAACCCCTGGGGAGAAGACAACCCTCTGACAACCCCTGGGGAGAAGACAAACCTCTTGAGCAAGGGGCTGTGGAAGAGGAAGCTGAAAAAAAACCAAACCACAAAATCTCCCAGTGCAGAGATTAACGGCAGCTTTATTGTTTGGGCAGAGGAGGATGAGGGCCAGCGCTTGGGGATGATGACAGCCATCAGGTCCTGCAGCAGCAGCCAGGCCAGCTGTAGGGGTGTTGCTGTCAGCGTTCATTCCAAGTGGGAGCATCCTGGCCAGGGCTTGCTGGTGTGGTGACCGCTGCTGAGCACTGGGGAGGTGCAGAAGGTCCTTGATGACATCTGGCTGCTGGGGCTGCTGGTTTCAGGAGCTGTGGGACAGCCCCACTGCTGCCTGGCTGGGGGTGCGGCTCTCTGCATTCGGTGATGGCACCCAGCTTTGATGCTGCAAGGCTGGGTGTGCTGGATTTCTGAAAATCTGCCCCAAAGCCTCCATGCTGCTAGTACTGAGGCAGCCAGTCCCAGGTGGCGAGCAGCAGTGGGAAGGCTGCAGTGCTGACTGAGGATCAGTGGTGGGGCTGTGAGCTCCAAGCTGGTGCTGGAGGCTGTGAGGAGAAGCAGGAAGGTGAAGGCTGCTCTCACACCATATGCTGGGCCAGCTGAATGTTGTCCCAGGCTGGCAGCCTGATGGAGGAATGAAAATTGATGAGCCCCTGGTGCCCTGGCCTAAGGCAGATGCCAGTGTCCCTGCTCTCCCAGGGTCATGTGTGAGGATGACCCTGGTGCTGGCAAGTGCCAGCTGTGCCCCAGGGGTGAGGGAATGGCTCTCACCTGGATGCAGCCCCGGGGGCACCCAATGGTGTGGAAGGACTGCTGGTCCTCAACAGGCTCCAGGCAGAGGAGGCAGCAGGTGTTCTGCGCCTCCACTGCTGGCTGGGGATGGTGTGCCCAGCAGAGGAACCTGGGAAAGAGGGAGAGGACGGGTGAGGGGAGAAGCTCTGGGTCCTTCCCCAGTGATGGTGAGGAGGAGAGAGTGGGGAGATGAACAACCAACCTGGTGGTGCTGGTGGAGGGGATGAGCACCAGCACTCAAGGATGGTAAAAATTATCTCTGGCGGCGGCAGCCCCGCCAGCCATAGGGCTTCTGGGCCCGGCGTTGTGAGCGGGAGCGCTCTCGCGCTCGCACAGGCCCAGGAGTGCTGGCGTGGCTGCTGCTGCCGAGTGCTGGCACAGTGTGGGAGTCGCTGGAGGGCTGCTGGCCGGTGGTGCTGGGGCCAGTGGTGTCTGGAGCCAGGGAGGTGTGGGAGGCCTCTGGCAGCCCCTGGCTGGGAGCAGGTCTCTCCCCGCTCGCTGCGGGCACAGGGCCCCGCTGGCAGCGTCTGCCAGGCCGGCTGTATGGCCCCTGGGCCCGGCGCTGCGAGTGGGTGCTCTGCCGCAGCCGCATGGGTAGGGAGGGGCTGGAGCGGCTGCTGGGGTCGGCGACCTCCGGGCTGGCATTGGAGGCTGCAAGGAGAAGCAGGAAGGTCAAGGGCATGGAGCCCCAGCACAGGGCAGGACTGGCCAGAGGGCTGTCCCCAGCCCAGGGGCAGCCTGTGGTGCTTTGGCTCTTACCGGCAGCCGGACCAGCGCAGCCCTGGCACTCCCAGCTGGCCACGGCGTCCCCCAGGTGGGAGCATGCCCTGTGAGTGCCCTGGGCCGCACAGGAGGAGCAGAGGAGGAGTTGCCAGGGCCTGGGGAAGCAAATGGGTAAATGGCTCTCAGAACAATGTGACTGCAGCATGGGAGTGTCCCGTAGAGCTCTTGTCCTTAGTCCTTCTGCTTCGAGCCCCTCGTGAGACAGAGCTCCCCATGCAGAGCCCAGGGCGGCAGCTTTGGACACTTACCCCTCCTCCTCTGCCTGCTCCCTTCCTCCCGGGCACAGGCACTCACTGGCATTGCAGTGGCTGTGCCTCTGCATCAGCCCTGCAAAGGCCTGGATGTCATCCCACTCTGGGGGCCTGATGGAGGAATGGAAACTGATGAGCCCCTGCTGCCCTGCCATAAGGGAGATACTGGTGCCCCTGCTCTCCCAGAGTCACTTGAGAGTGGAGGGCCAGGAGGGCAGAGGCAGCCCCCAGCACCTGCACCCTCCTGCCTTGTGAGCTGGGAAGGAAAAATACCAACCTCCTGGGGACTCGGATGCCCATGGAGACCATTTCCGTTAGAAAGGCCTCCTTGTCCCGGCAGAGCGGGCATGAAAAGCAGGACGTGCCGGCACACAGGGCCTGCCCCTGTGGGAGAAGCAGAAGGAGCATGAGCGGGGCCCTGGTGCTGCCGAGCACCGGCTGTGCCCTGGGGGTGAGGGAACAGCTCCCACCTGGATGCAGTCCCTGTGGAACCACGCGTGCCGGCACGTGGGGCACACCATGGTGCCGAAGGACTGCTGGCTGTCAATGGTGTCCAGGCAGATGAGGCAACTCGTGGCCTCCTCCTGAGCTGCCTCAACTGCCTGCCTGGGGCTGTGCTTGTCGCAGAAGGCCCTGGGGGAGGAGGAGTGAGTAAGGAGAGAAGCACTGGGTCCTGCCACCCTCCCACCCTGGCAGCGAGGAGGTACCTGTGCTGTGGAAGGTACTGGGTCACGCACTGTCCCTTCACAGCACAGGGCAGGTGGAACCTGCGGTCACAGCCCCTTGGCCAGCAGCACCAGACGGTGGCCCCGGTCCGCCGACAGACAAAGCAGTCCTGGAAAGGACACAGCAGCCCCCATCAGTGGCAGCCTCAGAGCCCCCCCCAGCCAGCCCTGTGCCTCAGAAGGGCTGAGCTTTCTTGAGGTCTGGGCTAAGCTCCTGCAAAGCCCTCTCCATGTTGTCAGGTCCTCACCATCTGCGCCGCCCGCTCCGCTACGAGGCGAACATCCCTACGGCGAACCGCCATGCACTCGGCTTCCTCGTCCCAAAGCCGAGGAAGCTCGGTGGCAAAGTACTGCCAGAGAGAAGAGAGGAGCTGATGAGGAGAGCGTGGCAGGGCCTTGCCTGTTGGCGAGCAGGAAGGAGCCGCAAGGACACTCACCAGGCAAAAGATGTGGGCACGGAGGCCTCGCTTCTCCCACATGTCCCCGCAAATGGCGGGGTCTGCCACCGCCCGATGGCACAGGACACATGCTGGAGGAAGAGAGTGAATGGCACCGAGAATGAGCAGTGCTGCAAGGCTGGGGAAGCGTCCCTGAGGGATTGTCCCCAAGGGCTGCTCTGAGCCCTGCCACTGCTCTGGGTCCTGTGCTGACCGCCCTGCTATCCCCTCAGCCAGGCTGCAGGAGGGATGCTTTGCTCTCACCCTGCTCCATTGGGCCGGTGGCTTGGTCCTCACAGGCTTGCACCTCGGACATCAAGAAAGACGGGGAAAACTTCCCAGTAGTGCAGCAAGTGTCTTGCAGAGACCTCTGCGGGAGAAGCAGGATGCGGGTGAATTCACAGCTCAGGCCCAGAACCCCAAGGTGTGGGGCCCCCTCCACCCTCAGCAGCCCCGTCTCCCCCCTGCCCTCACCTCACCACACTGATGCAGGGCTGGAGCCCAGCATTGCTTTAGACACACTTGGACCCATGGGTCACAGTGGCTGCTGCTGTGACATCAGCTGCAGCTGTGTTCCGGCCTGTGTTCCACCCCGGTAACGACTGCATCTTCAGTCCTACCAGTTACTGTTGGCTGTTATTGCATAGATGTGGTGTATTGGAAAATGGGACAGTGGGAAACAAGAATTGCTTGACAACCACTGATAGGACAAGGGGTAATGGGCTGAAACTGGAACATAAGAGGTTCCGCTTAAACTCGAGAAGAAACTTCTTCTCAGTGAGGGTGACGGAGCACTGGAACAGGCTGCCCAGAGAGGTTGTGGAGTCTCCTTCTCTGGAGACATTCAAGACCTGCCTGGACACGTTCCTGTGTGGCATAGTCTAGGTATTCCTGCTCTGGCAGGGGGATTGGACTTGATGATCTTTCGAGGTCCCTTCCAATCCCTAACATTCTATGATTCTATGATTCTATGATCTCAGATGACCCTGGACACCTGTCTTCAGGCAATTGAAACAAGCTTGCATTGTTTGTGGTAGCTCAGACCTCTCTACACTTCGCTGACTTGGCTGAGTTGCCCCTGCCTAGGTGGACCATGCCATTAGAGAAATTGAGAGATCATGGGTCTCCGGTAAATACTGTACCAGACCTATGCAGATGTCTTGGTTACTCTGAAGACTCTTAGAAAGCGTTGACATCAGTCTGTTGGTCCACTTTGGGTGGTAAACAGCTATGTATTTAGCACTCAGGTAGAGAGCTACATGTATGGACCTATATATATAATTACTTAGGTAAATATTTTTTCTTGGCATTAAAGCTAGAAACCTGACTTTATAAATTTGACAAGTTATAATCATGAAGATAAAAGTTCACATTTGAGTCAATTTCATATTAGTGAAGGGTGAAAGATCTGAGTAGGCGGAAAGGAAAGGAGAGAACTTTTGAAAACTAGCCTGGTACAACCCAGAAGCAACAATCTGAAATTAATTTAGTCAATTATTTTGGAAACCGATGATTAACTGACATAGATCATCAAACTGCTGGGTGACTGACCCTAACTGCTAATTTACAGTGCTTGGGGGAAAACTTTGTCTTGTGAAATGGAAATTCAGTGCAGCTTTCATACATCAGGAATACCTCAAATATCAAACTAAAATATTTATTGAAACTGGAAAAATTATAAGTGACAAGTTCCTTACTCGAAAAATATATTAGATATTATCTTCATAACATCATAGAATCATAGAATGATTGAGGTTGGAAGGAACCTCTGGAGGTCATCTTGTCCAACACCCTTGCTGAAGCAGGGACACCTAGTTGCCCAGAACTGTGTTCAGGTGGTTTTATTTCATCTCCAATGATGGAGACTCTGCAACATCTCTGGCAACGTGGATGCCAGTGCTCTGTCATGCTCTCAGCAAAAGAGTGTTTCCTAATGTTCAGAGGGAACTTTGTGTGTTTCACTTTGTGCCCATTGCCTGTCACCCTGTCACTGGGCACCACTGAAAAGGGCCCGTCTCTGTCCCCTTCGCACCTTCCCTTCAGGTATTTATGTGCAGTGAAACGTTCCCCCCTGAGCCTTCTCCAGGCTGAACAGTCCAAGTTCTCTCAGCCTTTTCTCACAGGAGAGATGCTCCAGTCCCTTCGTCATCTTTGTGGCCCTTTACTAAACTATCTCAAGTATGTCCAGGTCTCTCTTTTACCTAGTGTCTCTCCCAGAACTGGACACATTGCTCCAGGTGTGGCCACCCTAGTGCTGAGCAGAGGGAAAGGATCACCTCCCTTGACCTGCTGGTAGCACTCCTGTAGCAATCATCCTAATTCTGGATCCCAGCATGTGCTGTTATCTGCCTTTGCTGCAAGAGCACATTGCTGGCTTAAGCTGAGAAACAGAAAGTGGCACAACTCATCAAAAAGTACAAATAATAATATCTAAAATTTAGTTCTCATTGTGCAAATGATTATTTTCTTAATAAGCTGAAATGAAATAATGTGCAATCTAACAATACTTTTACATTCATACTTTAAAAAGACCTCAAGAGCTTAAGGCAATGAGCAAAATGTTGTGTGCTAGACATATTTTTACAGGAACACATTAATAATAGGGCAGTTGTTGAAAGTATTTTGACACATGACAAAAAAAATCATTATTCCAAATCAAGAAATGCCTTGCTACATTAAAAAACACAGAACACCTCTAATTTGACTTAAAGAGGAAATGAAAGTAGCTAAATAATTAAGACAGCTGTGTATTACAAATGGAAAAATAAAAATCAAAAATTATGAATTTTAGAAAGCTAATGAGAAAACTAGAAGTGCACATGGAGAAATGTAGACAAGGTAAGGTTACAATGCAGAAGATTTTGTGTGTGTCAGTAACAAGAAATTCTGAGTAAATTGGATCCATTAATGATCACGCTTTTCTATTTCTGCCTTATATTTATGAAAATATCAGATGGTGTATTTAGACTGTTTGAAAACCAGGAAATGTCCTACTGGAAAACTGGATTAATATTGCACAGCATGTGCTAAAATTTGGCTTTTTTTAGTCAAAGGGTCTACATAATTTGTAACAAATTATCTGACCAATGAGCATTCTGCACTATTAACATTGATTTCCTGTAAGTCTTGGAACACTGGAGCAGTTCTCCAGAGACTGAAAGAAAGATGATGTTGTGATAGTTTTCAAGAAAGATGAGTTGGATGACCTGGGTGATGTTACACCTGTCAGTCTGACATTGATCTCAGGCAAAGTGATGGAAAGAGGCTGATAGAATTCTTGATTAGTAAAGAAGTAATGGAGGTGAATATAATTAATGCCAATCAAAATAGCCTTATGGAAAATAAATCTCATCAAACTGACTCGATAACTTTTTCAACAATGCTACTAGATTGGTTGATTATTAAAATGAGATTGATGAAATACACCCATTGCATCACAAGCTTTTGTCTTGGTATTGTACCACAATGTACCTAGTAAAGAAGGAAAATACAAGATCACTGTCATACACAATTAGTATATGAAAACGCGTCTAAGCAGAAGGTTACAAAATTAGCTGATAGTAAAAAAATGTCATGTAGCAGATAAGTTTCTATCAGGACCCTTTTAGAGTTGGCATTTTTTTTTTTCATTCTGCTCTTTTTTGTTATCTATGTTTGGTAGGAAAGCATTATTTCTTCATTGAGTACACTGATAAGAAAATAGCTGAAATAATTGAATAAGACCATTTACTGATACTGTAAAGTCTGATTTTCTTTTTTTTTTTTTTTAAATTTGAATCAACCTAATAAAAAATGTTGAGTACAATTCTATGAATGAAAAATTAGGTTGCATTTGCAGCAGCATGGACATTATTATATGAAAAAGTTGGCTGAGAAAGTCAGTAGAGTAAGTTGGATAATTAGTTGAGAATAAATTTTCACTGTGATGCTATAAGTCATAGCAATAATATAATCTGTGGATGCATAATTAAAACAATTGTGGTCTAGTATGTTTGGAAAATATCCATCCTTTCTTATCTAAATTCTTAGACTGGTGTAATTTTAAGTCAGTACCAGCTAGTTTTGGAGTTCACATTAGACGTGGCCTAGAAGGAATATGTTAAAAGAGGAACAGCAGAAATTGATAAAAGATTGGAGAACTTGTCTGATACAGAAATAACCTAAGAATAAGTTAAAATATAACTTACCTTGTTAATAACTAAGATTTATAACTAAGGGGAAAGATGATGGTAAGAGAAGTTTGTTCAGTCTATCAGAAAAATACATAAAAATAACACCTGATGGCTTATTATTGCAGCTAAATATACTCAAATTATAAATAAGATAATTTTAAGAGTAGCATGAGACACATTTTGAACAAGTGATCAGCATTTGCTGTTTTTAAATTCTTAAATGAATGTTGGTTCCCCCATGCTGCTCTAACTCAAGGAGTAATTAATTTGAAGTCTTACATACACAAAAAAAACATGCTGGATGATTGAATGGCCTTTTCTGGCTGCAATCCATGGATTTATAGCAACAAGGAGAGCTGACTCCTTTGCTCTACTTGCCAATAAACCGAATTAAGTCCAATCTGTATAGATAGTGTTCACTAGCAGAATAATAATTGGATGGTATGTGATTTTTTTCCATTAAATAATTATACTGATAAAATCTCTAGTGTAAACTCATGTATACACAGAGCAGCTTAGTCTTTTTTTTTTTTTAAAGCTAAACAAGGATACTGGTTTCATTGGAATTACTGCACTTTCATTTAGAGACTTTAAGCAAGCTTCAAGTGAAAGAACTTTTACATTTCTGAGGGGCTTAAAATTTATAATAAGCGATTGACTCATTTGCTGAGTGATCTTGACCAACCTAATGTTTGACCAAGCTGAGAAATGTTGCCACTTTCTGTTTCATAACATGTGCCAGCAGTGTACCCAAACTGGGCACTATTAGGGCTGCTATGGGGAAAACTAACCGCATCTCATCCAGTCCCAATACACTTCTTTAAATGATGGTTCTAATTTCCATACGGAAGAACAAGGATTCTAAGCTAGACCTGGCCCCATACTCAAATGGCATGACCACTCTTAGGGCAAAATGCAGAACACTAGCTTACTGTTACCAGATATCCTCAGCCAGCTTTGTGTTGCCCCTGCAAGGTCATTAGAGTTTAGTAGGGGTTTATAAAGCAATCAATGTTTTCTTGTTTAGTGATGCCAGTGTGCATATTTTATGTATCACTTGTCTAATCTACAGGATCAGAGCAAAGCTCCTATCACCACCTCCACCACCTGAAAGTGGAGCCCATTTGAGTCTGTGGAGCAAACTATCACTAAGTAGCAGGGGTCCAGGTATGGGACAGTAACACAGAATGCTAGCGCGTAGAGGGAAAACTTTTGGCGAGGCTTTGTTTGAATCTTGCTTACAAATAGCAGGCTTGGAGGTAAGAATCTGAGACTGGGCTTATGATACACCATAATTTAGCAATCTGTTCTAGATCCCTTAAACTCAGTCTTGGTTCTCACCCAGGACTCTAACCACACAGGTAAATCAAGCATTGAGACAACAGCTTTTCACTTGAGTTTTTTTTAGTTTAACAAATTACACATCCCATGTCTTACCCAGAAAGTACCTCGCAACTACAACAGGGACAGTTGAATGAGAAAGAGCTTTGTCCTTTTTATATGAAACTAATTGTGAAAATGCTTGTCCACGACTCTGGTGATTGAAGTTGTAAAATGAACAAGCAATGAAATTTTATGTCTAGTATATCCCATGCATCATGAAATGTAGTCTATATATACCTACACACACACGTATATACATGTATGGAAGAGTCTGACTTGGGAAATTCTCATTTGTATTTCTTACCATCCAGAAATGAAGAACAGATAAAAAACAATGATCTAGCTTTGGGATGAGAACGAAAGTAAATCTGGAATGCATTAATATTCTGGATAGTAAACAAAAACGGGCACATTCATTTCCTTTCTTTCAGATATCTTTTCAAAGAAATTTAGGAAAGAAGCAGTTTAACACACAAGCAAAGAAAGAAACTTTGTCAAGAGATACATAATTCAGGTTGCTACTTAACAGCAAAAGTTCAAGAGACAGAAAAGATGTTAAGATATACTTCTCTGTTAGACATTTCATATTACTTGTTTGATACATCTTATTCCAAGTATACATGGTGATGTGAATGCTATTCTGAGATATTCAACTTTGTTCATTCATTAAATAGGGAATCCACTCTAATATGTTAAACTCACTCACAGAACTGACTATAATGCAAGTTAACTATAGTGAAATATTTTGTATGGTTTTTTTGACAACTTAGATAAAATATTATTGTGATTCGGAACTGGTCCTAGCATTAGTAAAAAATACATCAGGGAAAGATTTTCTGACTGGAATGCCAAAGCCTAAAAACTACTCTTACATTCATCACTTTGGGAATCACATTCAATACTGGTGCTGCTTGCACAGAAACCTGGTAGACGAATGAAGAATGGTAGTATATTGCTCTGTAAATCAACTGTTATTTCAGAAGAACACACACATATAAAATTAAAATTTGCAGTGTAACTAAAGGTCTGGAAACTGATTCAGTGGTAGGTAGATCTTTCTTTGTTTTTTATTTTATCCAGAGGACTCAGAGGCACTAATTACCAAAATGATTGCTGGTTCATTTGTTCAGGCTACAGGTAGAGAGAGACAGAAGGGGCAAAAAGAAGATAAATAACATTCTGGATAAACAACATTCACTGAACAGCTCTATCAACAGAAAAATGGAACAGAGGATGATGACACTACTCAGGAGACAGGTTTATAAATTTAAGGGACTGAAACCCGTGGCCATGTTACTCCGAATGAATTTGCCTCGTACGAAATGTGTCTGCTTGAATAAAATTTGGCACAAGACTCAGTGGAACTATTGTACTCTGCTAACTGCAGCAGCTCAGTTTTTGTTAACCAGGTAGACATTTGTGTTGGATCCGCACTCAGATTGTTGACTTTTTAAATTGCTTTAAGTGTAACAGCTGCTATCAGTTCTTCTTTTATAAACATTTTTTTCTCCTAGACCTAGTAGTGGCCAGCAAATGGGACAAATATTTAGATCTAGAGTCCAAACTGACAAGATCTACACATGGCTCTGTAGATGGTGGAACTGCATGCAAATACAGGTTGAACTGCCCCACCGTCTCTCCCTCCACTACAGCAGCATTTCCATAGGTAAGAGAATTTCTACTTTTTAAAACCTGGCAGCAGTCTATATATGCTTTAGGTTTAGCAGTTCCCATCCTTTAAATGCATATTTCTTTCTTGGTAATAGTAATGGGGACAGCTGTACAAACAAAACGTTTGCAGCCACCGGTGTTAACCAAACTGAAACTCTTCTTAGTAAAAAGAGTTAAAGTATAAAAGGTGATAGAGCTCCCATCAGTGCTGGCTCTAGAGCGATGACTGGAAGTGGAGGGAAAAAACAAGGTTTAGGAAGAGCCAGTTGTATTACCATGTATTCAGAGGGCAGAATAGGCAGTCAGACTTTTTCAAGGTAAATCCGAACATGTCAGCATGTGACTGGCCTCCTGATCTGATCAATGAAGATCTCTTTTCTGTAGTTGTGCTTTCCCTTTTAATTCTGTGTTATTATTGAAACACTGATCCCTCTCAGAAAAATGAACATGCAAGGGATCGTAAGAAAAAGTATTGAAAGCATAAAATGTCTGCGATGAAACAAAACCAGAATGATGCTAACTACTTCAGTTAGATGCTATATAAGCAACAGAAACTATAGGCATACAATAAGTACTAAGAAAACCAGATTTTTGTTACTACTTAAACTCTCATCATAGCTTAAAAAAATCAAGTTAAACAGAAAGGAAATGAAGTTTAAATTAGCAGTATAAAATGTTTTCTAACAACATATCAAAAATCCTTGGAACTCATTGCTACACATGTAAATGAAAAGCTATATGTTAGACATATTTTATGCATTATGAAATACTTTGAAAAATGTGAACATATGGTTCCTTTGCAGTTGAACACATTCCTAAGACAAATATGCATTTCTTGTATAAATATGTATGCACTTTTTTATGCAACTTCAAGAACTTGTGAGAAGAAATCAGTTCTTAATCCATATCTCACATTAATACTCAGAAGTTAGGAATGTTACTCTTCCTTATATGTATCAAAAAGGATCTATAAAAGTGGGGACTGGTAAGAGGGAATAATAACATTCTCAGAAGTAATTTACTACGTGCAAATTTTATAAAAAATTATATTCTTTTGTCTGGACATGGATATCTGCTAACTGTTCAATAATCTTCTCTCTGCTAAAGCAAAAACCAAGCCCAAGTATAATTTCATGTAGTACATATAAAAAGTTGCGGAAAAATACCAGTTTAGTTGCCATACTGTCTCTTATCTGCGGCAAAAACAGGTAAGAGGCATTTGAAAAACGAGGTATCAAAGTGTCCCAGTGTCTTTGACATTTTAGCAATGATAGCAAAATATTGGTTTTATGAACTATACGCATTTTGTCCTATCACAAAACAGAAAAAGGTAGCTACTCCCAGTGGTTTCTGTCATCCCAATTCAGTTGACAGCTATCAAAGTTTGTTTTATCGTTGATGTGTCTTCCTGGTTAATTAGCATCTGTTATATCCTTCCATTTTGTGACTACAGGTTACTGAAAACAAATATAAGCATGAATATTCCTTTTTACCTTTTATATGTTTATTCCCCAAATCCAGGCTTTTTAATTTCATCACCCACATTGACATCCATTTCTAAACCAAGTTGTCCATCAAGACTTAGTTTGAACACTACAATAAGAGGAAAATGGCTTTAAAATTTACAAGATAGCCAAAGGAATAATGTTAACTGATAGCTGCCAAACAAAATGCCTTTTGAGTAAATATATGCATGCCTTGTCTGAAATTTAACTGCTCTTTTGTAAATAGTTTACAGGAAAAAAAACCAAACAGCATGTAATCTGAAATGGTTATGTGGCATTGTTTTCTTCTTCTCATGGCAGATTATGTTTAGATATTTTTGGTGGCAGATAAAATCTTGGACTAATTTTTGCTGATTCTCTTCATTTAGCTTATTCCTCTCTGGAGCATGGTCTACTTGGTTATTCTTTGAGGTGCTTGCTTTTCTAAATATTAAATCTAAGACATTTATTCACCACTGCCATCCTTAGAGCTTTTTATGAGAAATCTCTTTGAGAAATATTGTGTAATTGCTGCGTACTTTTTTTGGCAAATATATCTTTGGAGGCTACAGATATGTAACGTGTTGTATAAACTGATTACTTAATATGCTTATTGACCAACATCTGCAAAAGACAATTAACCCACTGATAGGTTTAAAAAAAAATCGTCGTGCCGCTGATGACTTGGATGAGGGACTAGAGAGTACTATCAGCAAGTTTGCTGATGACACCAAGCTGGGAGGAGTGGCTGACACACCAGAAGGCTGTGCTGCCATCCAGCGAGACCTGGACAGGCTGGAGGGTTGGGCTGGGAAAAATTTAATGAAATATAACAAGGGTAAATGTAGGGTCTTGCATCTGGGTAGGAACAACCCCGGGTTCCAGTATGAGTTGGGGAATGACTTATTAGAGAGTAGTGTAGGGGAAAGGGACCTGGGAGTCTTGGTGGACAGCAGGATGACCATGAGCCAGCACTGTGCCCTTGTGGCCAGGAAGGCCAATGGCATCCTGGGGTGTATTAGAAGGGGGGTGGTGAGTAGGTCGAGAGAGGTTCTCCTTCCCCTCTACTCTGCCCTGGTGAGACCCCATCTGGAATACTGTGTCCAGTTCTGGGCCCCTCAGTTCAAGAAAGACAGGGAACTGCTGGAGAGAGTCCAGCACAGGGCAACTAGGATGATTAAGGGAGTGGAGCATCTCCCTTATGAGAAAAGACTGAAGGAGCTGGGGCTCTTTAGTTTGGAGAAGAGGAGGCTGAGGGGTGACCTCATTAATGTTTACAAATATATCAAGGGTAAGTGTCACGAGGATGGAGCCAGGCTCTTCTCGGTGACAACCACTGATAGGACAAGGGGTAATGGGCTGAAACTGGAACATAAGAGGTTCCGCTTAAACTCGAGAAGAAACTTCTTCTCAGTGAGGGTGACGGAACACTGGAACAGGCTGCCCAGGGAGGTTGTGGAGTCTCCTTCTCTGGAGACGTTCAAGACCTGCCTGGACACGTTCCTGTGTGGCATAGTCTAGGCATTCCTGCTCTGGCAGGGGGATTGGACTTGATGATCTTTCGAGGTCCCTTCCAATCCCTAACATTCTATGATTCTATGATTCTATGATTCTATGATAGGTTGATTTAAAACCAAATAATACGTACAAAAAGCACATTATAAAAATCAATGACATTCAAGGAGAGAAAGAGCCCAAGAGCTAGTCCGGTAATTCACAGAGAAGTAATAAGAGGCTTTTTCCTAACAGGTCAAAACATATTATTTCAGAGACTATTATCATAGCATCCAAGTCCTTACATCAACCCATAAAATAATCCATTGTAAATAACACATAATATTGAAATTGGTATTATCTGAGTACGTTAGTCACGTATTACCGAAACTGGTTTTGAAAAGATAGTCAGGCAAAAAGCTTTAATTAAAAGTCCACAGTTTTTGTCATGAAAGGGTGGAAATTCAGGCACTTAACTGTAATAACTAAATAGATGATAATTACAGTTTAAAAGAAGTATAGTTTGTGTGGAAAAAAAACTCAGTCTAATGTGCAGTAAAGGTAAAGGTAGTAATTATAATTTGCCTGATTTGTAACAAAATATATACATTTCAGTTATTTCTACTAGGTGCTTCAAACTGATACAGCTTCTTCAATGAAAATGTAATTGAATCTACTTGGTCTGTTTAATCACCACCACATTGTTCTTTGAGCTGTATTTTGAAAGAGATTACTGCATCCTGAAACATACAAAGGTCCTCATCTGTGCTGACTTTGATAAATGTGCTTGAGTTTAGGTTCATATTCTCTGAGCAAAGTTTGTGTCAGTAGGAGCTCTCCTCCAGACCGCAATGTACATGTGACTCCCACACCATACCTTGGACTTCCCAAACATCCCAAAATCTTTTACTTCCCACTCTAATTAGTATGCAAGTCTGACCTTACTCATTAGGCTACCTAGTTAAACTTACAACATGTTATATGTGAGGGGAAGGTTTTTTTTTCCTCTGAGGAGCCACATAGAAATGATGTTTGCTGTAGTTGTGGGACAGACAAGAGCAAAGAAAGGATACTTTAGTCAGTGTTTTCCACAACTGGAGACAGAACTCCCACCCTAATATTGCCCCTAATGCCTAACGTGCATCACTGGGAGCTCATACTTCTGTTGTTGATGCAGTCTAGCAAGTCTTCCTAGTGTTAAGAAGATACCAGGGTGCAAACATGTATTATACATTGTATCTCTCACTTTTCTTCCCTTTCCTTATGCATTCTGATCAGAAGAACAGTGTGTCTCAAAACTTAGGCTATTTAAGGATAATCATGAGTTCAAAGAGTTCTATCTCATATAGGAATTTCTGCATGCTTAACTGAAAATAAGGAGTTAATTTGAGTATGCCAGTGTGTTTACTGACTTCAGTGAGGACACTGGAAAGCTGTTCCACTGAGACAAGGAATTTTAGATGTCACTTGTCGCAGGAATATTTCAGTGGGCTGAACTTAAAGTGAAAGGGCTGCCTCTAATTTGCGGTCACATGTGCCAACTTGTCAAACTGCATCATACACTAAATTGCTATACCTAGGAGGCATGAACAGGAACACTATTCTCTCCAATAAATCTGTAATTTGCTCTGACCTTCTTTACATACAAAATGGATCATGTCCCCTTTTTAATTCTTTCAAGTAGTGGTCACTCTGATTCCCTTCCCTGACCTATCTCACCCAGCTTCAGCCTGTGGGCAAACATCAAGCCAAGTCATGTAATGTCGTAAATCCTGGAATCCAGGTTATTAATCAGTGCTCTTTGGCTGCCTTTCAAAATAATATTTCACACTCGTAATAGCCCTCCCGTGTGCTCTCCCTCCTTCTTGGCACAGAAAATGTTCCTCACATCCTGGAATGCCAGTTATGTTGCCTGTAAAATCTCTCCGTTCTGGACTTCCCCTCACAGGAAGCTGCAGCAAACTGTCATCCAGCAAAAATGAAAACTTGAAGGCTCTCAGAAAAGTTTGAATAGTATGAGATCTTCAAAAGGCCAAACACATCTGTTTTTTTCACCAGCCATATGTCTAACATTAAGCAATAAGGAAATGTATGCCAACAAGTGCATTTACATGCCAGAATGAAATTGAAATATCAGCGTTATAGTGCTTTTTTTTTTGCCCTTCAGGGATCCTTGAAATAAATATTCTGGGGTCATATTTATGCCAACATGTGACCTTCTGTAGTCAAACAATTCAATAATGTTTGTCTAGTTGAGGGGAGCCATTTCAGGCTTTGAAAAGACTACACTTCAGTAATAAGTGCAAGTTTCTTCTGTTGAAACAGACTACTCAAAAGACAAAAAAAAAGTAAGTTCCTTCCTGTCCTGCTGGATGCGGTGTTGTGATCTGATTGTCTACCAATGTCTAAACAAATAGAAGAAGTAATCTCCTCTTTTGCGTTCAATACATTCATTAAAAATATTAGTGGGGAAAATAGTGACATCAATCACCCTATTTACACATGTCTGCAAAGTCTTATCCCCAACAGATGCTTTCTTTTGCCTTTTTAGCTTTACCTGACACCCTGAAATTATTCAGGCAAGTCAGCAGCAGAAGTTCATTTCTTCACTCTCACCCTACCTTAAGGCCTTGTTTTGTCCTCTCTCGCTTCTCTGGAAAAGCAGGGAAGGAATAGAGAGGAAATCTGCCTGCCTGACACATCAGTAACACGGACGAGTTTGATAAGTGGTGGTTGTTGCTTATCCATTGATTGGAGCCTAGGGCAGAGAATCCCTCACAGGACCCATGTCTGGCTTGATGCTCTCCTTCAGGTGTGTCAGCAGAAAAAAAACGGAAAGGAAGATATATTAGCGTTTCCCAGAATCTAAAGATATAAAATATGATTCACTTTTAACCAGCTACAGCCTGCTGACGCCCTAACCAATGGACACATTTGTAACTTGCTGTCTGCATCTTGTGACAGATTCATCCCATTGCAGACATTTTTCTTAGGAAGATTGGTGAACAGCTATGGAAAGAGTGGCAAAGAACCCTGGCAGAAATATTGGCAATGCCCTAGTGATGTCATGAAGATGAAGCATTGGAGATTAGCCTTGTGGCATTTCACAGATCTATCCCAAGGTCCTGCAGGTACAGCTGCATGGTCCAGGGCCATGTCCCCTGCAATGTGTCATGAGCCAGGAGCAGAACCCTGCAAAACAATGTGTGATGAAACATGTGAGTTAAAAAGAAAAATCTTCCTAGCTCACTTTTTACATAGAAATAACATTTACCTCTTTGTGTTTGTAATTAAATTTACTTTTTCATTATGTATTTGTATTCATAAAGGCAGTGGCTGTGTTTCAAGGCTCTGCTCAGTCTCTGGGATCTTTGGGAGCAAAGGTCTTTGAAAGAATTAGTACATGCCACAGAAACATTGTAAAACAAATGCACATTACCTTTAACAAAACATTTTAAGAAGATAGAGCTTTTTCTTTCATAATGTTTTATTCAATTGTATGAAGTTTTTTGGTGTGGACTATAATTATGGATTTCCTGAGCAACAGTTTAAAAGGAAAGAATAAAGTGAGTAGATGAATGTGACTTGTGAGGTATTTCTGCTATGACTTTAAGAAAAATATTTTCTTCTAATTACACAGTGATTAACAACTGTATTTGTATTTTCTTATCTTGGTGTCATAAATATCCCCCTTTCTGAAGCTGGAATTAATATGAGCTTTGAAAAAGAATACTGATAGCTCTTTTGAATGTTGAACAATATTTTCTTTGAGGATTATGCAAATTAGTTTTAAAGTCTCATTAAATGATAATTTTTAAACCAACTAAAAATTCTTAGCTAAAATTCAGAGCACTGGAGCATGAAGTTGGTAGGTAACACCTTGTTAGATATGTTGCTCATACTGTTACATTCTATAAATACTTTATTTGCATTAAATATTTTCAATGTATTAATTGTCTAATATGTCCTTCAATAATTTTCAAAATATATTTATTAAGCAATTTTCATATTCTGAATATTAAGTACAGTTTTAAGTTCTTTTAGGCAAATTAGACTATGCATTAAGAGGACCTTTAGTCCAATAGCCAGATACTGACAGTAATGTAAGTAATGATTTTCAAGATAGTGTAGCGGTGTTTAAAAGACAATTAACTATAAGTTGGATTCTTTAATCATCTAATCACTGCTCGCAATCCTAGTCCTGCAATATTACTATGTTTTTCATACAGACCCAAGTTTAAACAGTTTGTAAGGTTCTTTTCTTATCATTCTGTGTGTTAAACACGTGTGACAATTGATTATGTCAAATTGTGTGTCAAATTAGACAGCCACTAAACAGATTTATTGTAAACCCATTTAAAATATCTTTTAAAGGAGCCAGGAGGGAACTGTGGAAATCCTTGATAAATCATAGTAATATAAAAGAATGTCAGAAGTAAGCTTGTGGGGATTTGAGCTTGGGTGTCTGCTCACTTATTATCAAAACATACGAAATTTCCTGCCACATCTGAGAGGGAGAGAAATTGCACTAGTCAATGCATGTATTAAAGGAAATAAGAAAGCAGCAGCCCCCAAAAGGCAAATAAAGCTGAGAAAGAAGTTGGAAGATGAAGATAACACAGTATTCCCAGATGAATCTTGCAATATTTGTTTTCCATTCATTTTTATTTACTGAGAATTGGGTTACTTCATAAATATAAAAACAAAATTACAAATAAATGAAGAAAAAAAAGATAAATAACCTTGGACACTTTGTAGACTGTTTACAACAATCTTATTTCAACTGAGTAGTAAATCAAAAGCTGCTTTGTTTAATGTCAACAGATTTCAGGTTCTGAACTCATGCTTCAGCCTAGAATTTGTTAACTGTGTACATATCGCTAATTGTAAATGTATTATTAAATAGAAACAGTAGATAAAGCTTCCTATGTTCATATTTCATTCTTCTTTGAAGATCTCTATATTGTTTGTCAGAAATTACTTTTCTTCTTTGGAACATGTCAGTGATGAGCAACCCTTTCAAAAAGAACACCAGTGCTTTGATTTGTTTTGAAGGCATTCTCATTAAGCTGTGTACTGCTATATTGAAATACATGATTACTCTAAAAGTGCTGACACAAATATTTGTTCATATTACTCTTTAAGTTGGTTGATTTTCTGTGAATGTTAAATCAAGGGCATGTCCATATACTTCATCTGCATAGAGATGAAGATGCTTCATTTATTTATTATTCCTTCCTCTGCAGTTTTATATGTATAGATTTTTTGAAGAAAATGTACTAAGCAAGTGTTTAGTAAAACTACCAGTTTTATAACTCATTCAGCACGGTGAGTTGTTAGAGTTCAATTATGGGCATAAATACATCTATTAGTAATAACTGTACTAATACACATTTCTATAAATATTTCAGCACAATTGAATAAACCAATACTACCATTTATTTATTTGCATTTTTATAACCTTACTGTGACTAAGTTGTAGTTATAGTTGAGGAGTTTTTCTAATTTAGCACCTGCTTAAGGCATGTATAATTTTCTACCAAACATTTTGGGAAAGTTTTCTTTGGGCATTTTCTCAATACAAGTGACTTTTTTTCTAATGTTGTATTCTAGCTTTTCAGAAGGATTTGAACTTTACAAAGGACTTTCTGTACATTGAACATTGACTGAAAACAAGTTAAGAGAATGTTAGAAGCACACAGACTGATTTTAAATTCATTTTAGAGGTGTGTTGAGACATTTGTCAATTTTTCTGAAGTCGGGTACTGCATGTACTTGTGGTTTACATATCTGATTACACTTAGACATGCTCACATTTAATAAAAAGCATTCGTTTAAAATGAAATACCATATCCTGAGTGTGTGAATGAGATTGGACCTTATGATGAATATTTTGGTGAATGTGTCTGAGTATTTGCCTATGTGACGTTTGTTTGTGAAATTTAGGAAGAAAGGGGTGACTGTTTCAAAAAAAAATCATATGATTCTTAACATCCTTTTTATTTAAATCTGTAATCACAAAACTGTATCAGTAAACACAGGCAGTGAAAAATTTAAATAACCCATAGGAATTACATTCAGTGTTATGATTTCCCCGGTATCTTGAGATTTCTTCACATGCTGCAGAATATATAAGCAGAGAATTTGTCATGCTGTCCTACTATTGTGAGGATTTAGCATTTTTTCAGATTCTGTAAATTTGTTTGGTGTCCCTCATTAATATCATGGAAGTAATTATCCAAGTACTTGTTAGCAGTTATTTTCAAACAATTTTTTGGTTTTCTGGGTTTTTTTTAAGTAAACCTATTTGCTTTTCTTTCTTCACCTATCGCTACTGCTTGAAGCTCATCTAACATGCTGGGAGGCAAATTAGCATAAACCTCTGGATATCATCAATACAGATAGTGAATCAGCACTGAATTTGCTGGCTAATTAACTAGTATCATGTGTTAATTACATATGCTCATTAACATCTTTACTTGTACTGAAAAGAAAATATAATCCTGCTCGTCTTCTAAAGGTAATTTAATCCTTTCCCAGCACCAACAATACAAAAGATTTCATAGCACCACTGGTGACTATTTCGAGCAACATGTACCCACAAATAAGTCTAATCCTCCCTTCAACTGTTTTCTACCATGTATTTTCTACCATGTATGAGTTGGCCAAGTGTTTTGGAAAATACATTAAAATGACAAGTCTTTCTTAAATTCTTTGAAGATTTTTCTTCATTATTTTCTTTGCAGAAAACTGGACCTTTACTTCTTATGTAATATAGCTTTGGAGAAAGAAACAATCTCTTCTTTAACAAGGGAGATGTCATAAGTTCCGCATCTACAATAGCAATAATTCCTGCACTAACAATCTGCATATAATTTGTGCTTCCATCCACATGAACCTCTTTGAGATTCTAGATGAAGACATCTGAGATTTAAAGGCTAGTAATGTGGAAATTTGTAGATTTCCACAAGGAAAAAAAAAAAGAAAAAGAAAAAGGTGGGAGGAAACAACTAAGGAGAAAAAGGAAATGAGAAAAGCTGTAAAAAATGAAAGGGGAAAGAGGCAGAGAGAAAAATTGCTGGAGAACCTGAGTTACAGCTTTGACAGTGGTAACTCTGGGAGGAAAGAAGAAATGTAATAGATAGGGAAGACAGGAAGAGACAGAGAAGAGCAGAATTATGCAGTACAGGATTGTCTTTGAACATACTGCAGAACGAAACCTCTGGCTTATCAAGTGGAATATCTTTCGTTAAGCACAGAAAAGAGTTGATTGCTCAAAAACTACTTACTGGTTTTTGGTTGAAGTTTATGATATTTGTCTTGATCCCTAATCCTCAAGTAATGCGAGTTCTGTCTGTGTGAGAGACTCTGCACGAAACACTGCCACCGTTTTTATGTGTTTAACAGCTTTCAAGGTAATTAATTTAATTTCAGAATGAAAACAAAACATTTTTTGAGTTTAAGTGAGACAGAATCAGATTATCGCCAGGTTTCAACTCAGTCCTTCTGGTCAGAAGCAATCTGGAAAAATGTCAAAAATCTTGTTACAGAAATCTTCATAAAAATCAATAAATCACTGCAGAACATCTTGACTTTGAAAAACAGAGTATTTTGACAGATTACATGTTGTCAAAAATATTTTGACGATTTTAACTTGTCAGTTTATCATTTTCTGTGGAGTTGTGAAACTCACAACCCCCTTTAGACTGTGATGTACCAGATCTGTTGCCCATCATTTTGAAGCATGACGGGAAACTGCTTCCTGTCATGGACTTTGTAGCAAATGCTAATTAGTTTCACATGGCTGTTATTTAGAAGGGCTGTATGGAAACATCTTTCCATTTTTAATTAGTTTGCCTGGTTTTGTTTTATGTATTTTCAACTGGCTAGTGGATTTGACTTTGCTGGTGATTTACAAATGTGTTGAGGTAGATGTGAAAGAAATTCAGGCTCTGTAAAGCCTGAAAAGTCATAGTGTTTAGCTTAGCTAGGATTCAGAACACTCTAGCATTCAAAACATACTCAGTTTTATGACTCAAACAGCAGTTCTGAGTGGCAAGCTTGAGCAGACAATAAAAAATATAACCCAAACTAGCTGCCTTTGTCTTCCTTACCCAGTACTACATGAACTATTTGTGCTCTTGCTCCAGTCATTGTACATGTGCATATTATGATTAATTCTTTGTCTAAAAATACATATACAGTTCTTGCACGGTGGATGAGAAGTCAGTTTCCCTCTTCTTAAGAGCTGCCTTAAGAAAATACTGAGGAGATCCAGTAAATCAGGAACACAGTGGAACGTAATTAGCAAGAAATAGTGAAAACTGCCTATAACTACAGGATAAAACTTTTCAATGGGAGATGTGGGTTTCAATCCTTTCAGGATGAGGCTAAGCTTGTACCCAGGTTTTCCGTATTCTGGATGACTGTTCAAATCACAGATCCATGTTATGAAAAGAGGGGAAGAGAAAGAGGTATTGTACAAGAAAGAAAGAAAAAAAATTAATTGAGTGCTCTATTCCAAGTGAAGTTTCTCAGAGTGAAAGAGTTGGGAAAAAAAAGCACCTAGCTTCTGAATCTTGACCATGTTTGCATATGAACTGGGTTAACTCTTAAAAACTTCCAAGTGAGCAGATAACCAGAGCTCTAAAGTCCTAAATTAAAGATTAAAAGCAAACCCAAACCAGCCTATTTGATATGTGCAGTTTCAATGCCTCCAGAAAGAAGTGACCTATAAGCACCTGTGACCGTGAGACCTCAGTTCTGAACACAGATATCTAAATTTTAGTCTTCTGTAACCTTAGGAGGTCTTAGATAACAAGTCTTTGTGATTGGATCCTGAGGAGGAAATGACAAGAAAAGTTCTGTGTAGTGATAAATATAGCAAAGAAAAAAAAAGAAACATTTGGAAAACTATTGCCTTTAATGAGATATTGCCCTAAAAGATACAAAGAATATTCATCCACCTCTTCTCTTATAGCCCACTTCATTCAAATACGTGAGAATAAAATGGAGACCATAGATTGCTTTGAACCTGATATACAGGAATACTGGGTTTCTACCTTGCCTAAAATCTGTGTGGAAAGAAAGGTAAAATCCATAGATATGCACACATTTTCATGTATGCGTGTATATATATGTCTATGTACTCTTAATATTTTCAATGAATTTTGTTTTTATTAAACTGTGAAGCTAATAATAATAGATGGATATCATATGAAACAGGTATTGCAGAAGCTTTCTTGAATATCACAAGTCTAACTGGAAGATAATAAACCAAGTATTTTATGCAGGGGATTTTGATGGACAGCAGAGTTTCTTTCAGTGTAACCTAACACTCCATCGAGTTAGAACTTATATTGCATGCTGAATGTACTTTTCATATGAATTTAAGCTTCCAATTCATATGTCCAGTATTCAAATGCTGAAAAAATATTATGATGCTCAACACAGTGTGTAGATGATCACAGATGATCAGAAGAGCACCTGAAGGGCAGCTCAAAAGAATTCCAGCCGTTCCAGACAGTGGGTCAGCTTCATCAGGAACCCAACTTAAATGTCTCTATGAAACCCATCTGACATGGAGAATAAACAAGGGGTACTAAGACATGCACAAGCCTGATGGACCATGATCTTATTGACATCATGGAGACAGGATGGCTCCTATGACTAAGTGTTGGAATGTAAGGATACAGACATTTTAGGAAGGATAGGATAGGGAAATGAGGAGGGGGAGTCACCCTCTATGTCAATGAGAAGCTTTTCATTTAAGGTCCCTTCCAACCCAAACCATTCTGTAATTCTATGATTTACTGTTGCCTATGAATAAGTATTTATAGCACATGTACCCAAATATATTAGAGGGACTATAACAATATTTGCCAATGTAATATGCATACCTGCACATTTATTTTCTGCTGAATACCAAAAGCATGTCCGGAAGTGTGGAAGGCAGAGAATATATTGTTCCTTCCTCTAGGCTCTCATAATTTAAATATCAAATTGAATTTATATATGCATGCTTCTTAGCAGTAAAAAATCCCATAATTTTAGCATACCCAGAAAAAAATGCTGCAGCTTATTACATCTTTTTCT
Organism: Trogon surrucura; assembly: GCA_020746105.1. Lineage (NCBI taxonomy): Eukaryota > Metazoa > Chordata > Aves > Trogoniformes > Trogonidae > Trogon > Trogon surrucura. The sequence continues at coordinate 43,505,926 of CM036620.1, forward strand.
TTGGCTTTCAGTATTACAGACATTTTCCTGATTCATTTTTCAACAAGAGAAATGAATCTTCAGAGCTGGTTACATAAAAGATTATAGAGGATTGGAAAGCCACCAGTGGTGTTTGCACAAACTTAACGAAAGATGTCGATGTTGCAAACACTCAAGATCGATTGCTGTTTAATTGTATACAGTAATCTCATTAAAATCATAGGAACCCACTAGAGTCTTTATTTTATGAACATTAAACAAATACAAAAATACATGTGAACCATCAACTGTGATAAGACAAAAGCAATAATATCTTTCTCTGGATTTATAAACAAATAGATTGGACTTCACTCCTATGAATACTTATCACATGAAGTTGCCCACAAAAATCAGTCAGTTTACATCAGTATAAAGGCAAACTGGGGTCATAATGAGGCACGAAAGTCTCTGTTATCACTTTCTAAAACATAAAAATAGAGAGACATCCCTAAAGATATATATTTCTTTGAATGTTTTATCACTCTAAAGTTAAAAGAAAAATTAGCACTTTTGTGGCATTGCTTGTAAAAATATTTTATATATTCATTTTAATATAAATGCACTTGTATTTACATAAATTAAATATTTGATAAATATAAAATACACATTGGTTGTGGTTTTATGGGATATATAATTTATTAATTTATTGACAAAATACATTTTTTTTCAAAAATCAATAGTTATGCCTCATACTCTTTTTTTTTTTTTTTTTTATTCAGAGGAAAAAGAAAAACAAAGGCCTAGAGGAGATAAGAGAATTGTTCTTGGCTTGCTCAGTAGAACCATGAAAACTACCAAACTGGGACTGAATAAGAGCAAGGATTTCCTTGGACTCACCACAGTAGTATGTTGAAGAAAGATTTGTTTGTCAGTAGTCTTTCTCCTTACCTACAATTTCTGTAAGACTCTTCCTCTCAACATTAATATTCTTTGACAGGTTGAGGTCCAAAAGTAGAACTCACCAAACCTTGATCTTCCGATGATGCCTTCTGACTGCAGAGGCACTCTGGGAAAGAATACAAAATGTCTTTCATTTGGGATTTTTTTTTTGTATTTTTAAAAATTTCATTTAATTTTCCTAGAGGAAAATAAATATCATTACAGAATATAAAATGTATGCAGCTAGGATACAGAAATTATAACCATATCTTGTCCAAGTGCAGAAAAACTATTTTTGCTACTTTTATGGAACTGAGTAGTATAAGATATGTCTGATGTCTTTGGGTCATCATTTTATATCAGGAGAAATGGGTTTCCAAGGGCATCTGGTTTTAAAGGATTTTTCTTCCTTCTCTTTCAAGGTCCATGTAGAAGTCTGTTATATGAACATATTAGTTTGTCCAACAGAAAAATATGGCTTTGGTACATAAATATCTTTTTTTTTTCAGCCATCTTTGCCTTAGGAAGCCCCAAGGCCATGCAACTCAAATAATATCTGAGAGCATCACTTTAGTACCTTAAGTTTCAGCTGACAAGGTGCCCTTGGTGCAAAAAAGCTTAGGGCATCAGACTAACATACAATTTCAGAAAACTGTGCCTTTGAGAAGACAGAAAGAAGGTCTTTCTTTAGAAAAATTCTGAGGCCGTCAGACTTGAACTCCCACATTACGTCAGGTAATTATATCAAACCCCTCAGTTATAGACAAAGAAATGTGCACTTCACCATGTTAATCCATGCCAAATAAAAATACAACTAAACGAACAAACAAACAAGCAAGCAAACTTCCCCAAAGATGCCTTAGGGCATCGGCTTTGTTCAGGTAGTTTTTTGCTAGGATACCCCAATGGCATAAATGAATAATAAAATCCAACAGACAGACCATATTCCAGGTAGACCACACACACATGAAGGGAGAGATAAAGGAGGTCTATTTTCACTTTTTTTTTTTTTTGGAAGATAAGAAAAATGTGAATTGAAAAGGAAAGAAGAAATAGACGTTAATAAATAAAGATAACTTGAAACAGAAAAGAAGAAGCCAGAAGGCACCACAGAGGATGAGGATGAGAGAGAAAATAGAGGAAGAAGTGATTAAAAAGAGAGAGGAAGGAAGGCAAATGGTTAAGCAGGGAATGACACAAATTTCTTCACACATAATATTATAAGCTGTAGTAGAACTGTATGACTGTCATATGCTATATTATATGCTACAGTAGGATTTTTATAGACAAACTTTTGATACAGGCAGGACTAGACATTTTAAAACAGAAAGTAAGAGAAATTTAATCTCTAAAAAGTTCTAGTTTTACTGAGACACAACAAGAGTATGCAATTATAGATCAGCCAGAACAAAAGAGCAGTGGATAGGAAAAAAAAAGCAGCAAAAGTAGCTCCCATTCAGCCAAGTTGTATGTGTAAAATGGATGCACAAAACACTTTCAGAAGAGATTCACATCTTTTATATTTGCTGATTTTTGTAGGAGTCACAGCAAATGTCTGTAGTAAGAGTTAAAAGAGACAGATGAAAGTAGAAGAGAAGAAAGAAAGAGAAAAAAGTGAAAAAGTTACCAAGACAACAAAGGCATTAAATCACTGACTCTAGTCTCCATCTTTAAAATACTGATAATAAACTTCCCTTCCTCCTTTTTGTATTAAATTAATTATTGATTCTGGAATAATTTATTTCAGTTTAAGCTATGAACTTTTGCAGAGAATGGTTGCTGATGTCCCAAAGATGCTGTAAAAGTTTTGTTGCTGGTGTGGTCTGCTTCTGTATTTCTAACCCATGTGATTTTATTTAATATATTTGTCTGAAGAAATGAATGAGGAGGGCACCGGGTTTTCACGTCTAATGGTTTGTCTGTCTTTATGCAGAGTACAGGGCAGAGTAATTCAGTTCAGCAACATCTAGAAGTAATTTATAGTAACTAGTTGTTTTGTGGAACAAATTACATATTTAAGTTATATAGGAGACGATTATTGTGTACAAGCAGTAAGTATATTTATCCCACAGCTATTTACCACCTGAAAGCAATGCCATGAAGGCTTGAGCAGGAAGAATGAAGGGCAGCTCTGCACACTGCAGGATCAAGCAAGCTGTTAATAGTAAAGGCTGGGTTAAACACTTGTGACACATAGGATACGGGAATATGCTATCCGTTTTACTGATTTTAATCATCTTTATTGATTAAGGAAATGCTCGTTATAAAAATCCATGTTCCACGGTGATGTACTTAGAAGTTCTATGGAGAAGAGCTGGAAATACCTCAAGTGCCCCATGGTTTGCACAATTTTTATTTAGCTACAAGCTAGGTGCTTTGCATTAGAATTTGGCCGGTGGAGAAATCAAAGCAGAGAGGAGAAAAGAAGGGCATATACTTTCTTAATTAACTTTACTGAATACGTGAGGAAATTATACCTTTTGAAGTGAGACCCTCAGAATAATCCAGTGAATAAACTCCTCATGTGCTGACTTCATATATGCTACCAATTCCTTAGTTGGTGGAAACAGAGCAAAGTTAACTGTTAACCAAAGCACTGTATTTCTGCTAGCTGCTGAAAACCTTGGACGGTGAGTTTCCTGAAAGAGTTCTGAAATGTTTAAAGAAGTGATATGCTGTCATTCTTCTTGAAAGCATCCATGTAATGCATACTACATAATACTCTTGCAGTAGGAATAATAAAAAAAAAAAAAAGCACTCTGAAGGAATTCATGTGTGTCTCACAGTAAATCTGCCATCCTTGTCATATTGCTAAAGCTAAACCCATGCATTTAAAAATATTAAATAAGAAAATGCAAGTGGAGAAATCTGTATAAGGAACATTAGACTATTTGTAGAATATAAAGAACATTTGTATGGTAAAAAGCACATAAAGAGTAAAAAGAACATTAGAGTAAATACTGATTTATAATATATGTTTGAAAAGTATTCATAGAATTCAAAATGTATTTATAAACATTTTATACCAATTTCAGTGCTTTGGGTTTACATTAAATATCAACACAAATGGGGATATTAAAAATTGACATTATTAGAGTGTTTATTTCCTGTACGTATTTTTCACACTTACATTTTCATAAATACAGGAGCATTCCATTCAACTTTTGGGTTATTTTCAGTCATCGACTTTTAATGGTGCTAACATTTCAGGGGCCTATACTGGAGTACTAGTAGAAAAATACTGTCCATTTCTATGTATCTGCAGGGGGGAAAAAAATTCTAGGTGAATTATTTAACTATCATTTAACACTTTTAAATCTGCAATGGCTTCAAAGATCATGGAGAACTCAGAAAAAAAATGCAGAAGCCATTAAGTTAAAGTTGCTTATACAGGGAAAATCTATAGTATTTCTGAAAATATGCTTTATTCTATCTTAAAAAAAATCTCTGATGCTTGAACTCTAACAAAATATTCCTGCCAGACAGATAATCAATTCATCTCTTTTTATGATCTTGTAACTTATTTCTCTAACTCTTGGTTAACATGACGTCTAGAAGCATGATGTACCATTTTTGTTTTAGTGTTATCAAAAGCATCCAAATTATTCTGAAGGAAAAATAATAAGAAGAAGAGGTGATGAGATTATGGCAATTAGGCGAGGCCACTGTATTCAGAGCAGGGAAGGAAATTTACGTTGTGACACTACCTGCATAAAAGTGACATCTGAATGAGATTGAGAAAGGAAGTGTTGAAAGACTATTAGATACGTAAGGAATTAAGAATTAAGCTCTGGAGGACAGAGAACATGAAATGGCAGGTACATGGTGCAGGTCATAGAATCATAGAGTACCTCAGCTTGGAAGGGCCCCATAAAGATCGTCAAGTCCAACTCCCTGCTCCTCACAGAATGACCTGAAACTAAACCATATGAGTTAGAGCATTGTCCAGAGGCTCCTTGAACTCTCACAAGCTTGGTGCCGTGATGAGTTCCCTGAGGAGCCCATTCCAGTGACTGATAAACCTCTAAGTGAAACTTTTCCCAATGTCCAGGCTAAAATTCCCCTAATGCAGCTTCATTCTATTTCCTCATAGAATAATAGAATGTTAGGGATTGGAAGGGACCTCAAAAGATCTTCTAGTCCAACCCTCGTGTCCTATAGCTGGTCACCAGAGAGAGGAGATCAGCACCTTGCCTTCCATTGCCCCTCTTCAGGAAGCTGTAGACTGTGGTGAGGTCACCCCTCAGCTTTCTCAGAGCATCCTGCAAAGTTGTCAGTAAGTGGGAAAGGATTAGTGGCAAGAGAGTACAGGACAGAGTGATTGGACTGACAAGGACTGATGACAGGACAGAAAGTGTCACAACACTGATGTAGCATTGAACCTGATTTCATATGTTTTGTACAAAAGAATTGTGGAAGATTACATTCTCTTGGTCACATTTAAAATATCACAACAACAGCTTCAGGTCTTCCTTTCTCAGTGGAAACTTTACCGGTAAGCTCAGAGGCAGAATCCAGTTCTTCCTAGCTTTCCTTCTGGGCTAAATTAATTCTTTATGAGGAATTCCAAGAAAAATCTTTTCTCTCCAGAAGATATGAGGCCAAGATTATGTTTCACGGCTCCATGCAAGAGGTGGACATGAAGTAGAATAGAGACACATTGTACCTCACAATGCCAAACCCACCCACTGCACTGGCTGTGGGTGGCTGGTTGGGGCCATATTGGGGACATTTGGGTTTTGGACATAGAAGAGGTGCTGGGGGAAAACTTGAGATGAGGGAGCTGGAAGGATATCTGGGGACCTCAGACTAGTCCAGGCTGTCTGTGCTCCCTCCTGGGTGGTGCCGTTGCCCTCAGGATGGGCAGTGTGTGCTGGCAGCTGCCACATTCAACCACCCACACTTTTGCCAGGGTGGTGTGATCTGACCACAGAGCAGGGAAGTTGTGTAATGTTTAAAATAATGCATAAATGTGTGTGGTTCAAGATTTTTTGATATCTTAGTCTATTTAGTCTCCTCACTCTCAGTTTGGTCTTAAACTGTGATACCCACTGAAACTCAAGAGTTTTTCATTGATGTTATCTTGGGATTTTAAGTCCATCTGTGTTTTCACGCAAAACTGAGTAGAATCACAACAGAATGTGGGTGCAAAACTTCACAGACGTGTACGGAGGAAAAAGCATAGATGAATCTCTGCAGAGAACATTTGTCTAAATTGAAAAATATCACCTTCAAAATTTAAGAAAACATCATAGACTCAGAACATTGCTGTGCAAAAAAATTACATCCACACATACTGGTTTTGCTGATGTATGATTACTGTATTCCTTAATGATTTAATTTTGTTTCCATCTTCCTGCTCCTTACCCTCTATTAGCAACACCTAAATAAATATCTGTTTTTTAGATACAAATTATTGTGAATAGAAGCTTTCAAAAGCAAAACCTTCTTTAATCTCTGCGAGGCCTACAGATTTACTGAGAGAAATAAAAATTAATCTTAGATCTGGAGATCTGTGGTAACAGAATATCCTATAAACTACTAAGCATACAATATTTCTTTCCTTATTTTCACTTTAAATCTGTTGGTAACTCATACCTGAGAAAATTACTTTTTTTTTTAATTATTTAATAACAAGGTAAGAGATCAGATACAGTTTTATAATAACTTTTTCCTCCTATTTATCTTGGTTTGATTACATTGTAATTTGTCAGCTGCTAGTTTGTCCACTAATTATGCTTTGTAAAATATTGGTCGCATCATGACTGCTTTTAGAAAAACTTGTTTTTTGAACATGGCTGGTTGCCATTAAGTGGTTTTATGGTTCCTGAAATCATAAAATAACAGCTGAGACATAATTTTTGCAGTCAGTAAGTGTAGATGTCCCCAAGTAGTCGTTATAGACAGCACTTGTTTATTTGACAAAGATAGCTTATTATTTGTGTCTAAAGTATCTGGGCAACCACACTTAACATTATCTGACAGCTTATTATTAAAGTATTCAAGTGTTATAAACCATATTTCTCCCTAAAGATGAAGATAACTTTCAAAAGCACATCAGCTTTTTGCTTTGTGTCACATAAAAAGACATAAATAAAACAAAAAAATATTACTGGAACTCTATTAGAGATGTTGAACTTTGTAATATACTGTAGGTTCCATTTGGTAAAGGTTTGCAAGTGGATGGGTTAAAACATTTCCAAAAATCGGATTTTAAGAACAGTATGAACACAAAGGTAACTTTGTGTATTTTTGTCATTTTCATTGGTATGTAACTCAAGTACTAAAGATGTACACAATCTGATTACTTATAGAAAACAGTATGCAAGTGTAGCCCTGCAAACATTTATGCATGTGCTTACTCAGGTCAACGAGACTACTTATGAATTACAGCCAATAGGTCTTTTTTTATAAGCACTTACTGCCTGGCATTATGCTCGCTACGCAGAGGGTAATGGATTATTCATGGCAACAAGCACATAACCTACTAATAAATGTTTGCAGGATGGGCTTTAAGAACATTTGCAGGATTCATGTTGTCCGATACTAAATTCTGTCTGCAAATAAAGTGAAGTTTGTAATAAGAAATGAGTTGCATAGGTGCAATCGATGGTTTTTGTAGCTTATCATTTTAACATCGCATCAGCCCCTCTGGAAGCCTGCGCTTAATTTCCAAGCAGTGCCTAGGGCACTTTTGAGACTAGAAATGTATTTTTTTTTCAAGCGCTATCAGCAATATAAAGTTGAACAAAAGTTGAAAGAAGTGTTAACATAATTGTCATGTTTAAATCAATTCGCTTTGTGTCCTTTCAATTTTCCACATACACCATAGTGAATAGGTCTGTTGTCAGAACAACTTCTCATTAGAATATCAAAAATGGAAGTAAAATTATAGGAAATGGGTGTAATTTACCAGAATACAGGTATTTTGTCTCGTTATAATCATGCCATGAACATCTGGTTAACAAGAAAATGAAACAAAGTTTGTGTTTACCTTGTTCTGGTAGTAGTAGAGTTGTTAGAGTTATGATGGTCAGAGTGTCATTAAATGAGGAAAGGTTTGTAGAGAAATGGGAGACCAATTTTTCATAGACCAGTTGATAGATCCATTGAAAGAGCTGGAGAAAGATGCAGTGGACTTTTCAGAAAGACCTTCTTCAGACCTGTAAGCCAAATCCTTTGCTAATTTTCTATTTTGCTAGACTATCTATCAGCTGTTATCAACTTTCAAACCACACCTCATATATTTCTTACATTATGGCTGTACAAAGAAGTTGGAGTTGGTAAACCCGCTTCAAGCTCATTTGTACTTGGAAATGTAAATCTAATGGAACATTTCATCATCATACAGCAATGTATAAACTGGATCCACGCAGCATGTTTGAATACTGACAAGTTGCTGCAATCTTTTAATCAACAATGCAAAAAAAAAAAATCTATTTCTGTATTAAAAAAAATAAATTATCCAGTAAATTCATAGGTCATTTCTGAAAAGAGAAAAATGTAAAAAGTATTTTGGTAGGTTATATGTTCAAAATTATTTTCACTGTCCATGAAAAAGTAGCTGCTATCAACAAGATTGTTAGTGGAAAGAAAATCCATGCCTCTCAGGAAAGAAGCATGTCCAGTAATGCAAGTTGCTTTCTACCACCTATATTAATATCCACCTGAGCACCATCATTCAAAACCTGAAGCCCGTAGAATGCACACAAATGCAGGTTTATTTCCTTAAATTCATTAAAAGCCCTTCTAGAAGTACAAGCTTTCTTTTTTTTTTTTTTTTGTTTGGGGTAGAAAGGGTGTGTATAAGAAGTCCTAAAGACCAGTCAAGAGACTCGTGGCTCTAGGTCCCAAATTTGGAAGTGGTTTAACCCTTTTTGAATGAAGTGAAGCACGTTCTTATATTTTACCTTGTCCTACTCCATGTTTCACAGAGCTGACTGAAATAGTGATATTGAAGAAGCACTATAAAGTTACGACATTTTTCAATGGGAAAAATCACGGATATGAAAGCACAGAAAAACATCAAAAGAATGAAGCTGTTAAGGATGCATCAAGCTGTGGGTGAGGAAACTAACCAAACTCCCAAACACAAGCATCCTCTCTTACAAAGAAGTTTCCAGGTGTACTGTGGCAATCAGAGAGATGCAGCCTAAAGGCACAGGGACTGCTGGTGATACCTAATCAAAGAGAGGAGCAGGTGCTGTGCTCGAATCCCCCTCAGGCTCTAGAGAGCAGAGCTAGAATTCTTTGCAGCCATGGTGTACCTTCAGCCCACAGGGAGGAATTCATTGTGAAAGTGTATTTTGGGTAAGAGAGTTAAGGCTAATTTTCTTTTTAATTCCCTTTTTATTTTTAGTTTTTTTCTGCCTATGCCTAAGTAAATTATAAGCTATGTAAAGACATGGTGCTGGCAAAATGAAAGTCATATGAGAATATCTTTGTAGGACGTGAGTTTTTTCATACCTTCAGGTAGGGAGACATGAATTATCTCTTTCTAATGCAGCTCCAGATTAGCTCTACATATTCAGTTTTGAATGTCACTCTTCGGGTTCTTGTGAAAAGTCAATAGAAGTGTATAACAGTAATTCTAAAGACGAAACATAGTTTCCTAACATCTATGATGCATCCACAGGATAAATTGCTTACATGTAAATACACATCTGGTGTTCATGAAAACTTTAGGAACGTGTTCCACCGAATGCTGTTTGCAAAACTATCGTTATGTTTCCTCTCACTTCAAATTCAAGTACTTTCTGATGAAAGGTGCTTGTAATTAACAAAAATGGATTGGGAACTAAATGAAATCTAACTTTATGTGAGCCAAGGGAACAGCATTAAAAGTGCAAAGCTAGCAGCAGCAACAGAAATGTACTGTAGCACCCACAAAACCTGCTTTAGTTTTCTAAAAATACATGCCAGTGCACCAGCTCTTATAAAATATGTTTGAAAGCACAATGCCAGCACCAGCATTTCAGAAATATACACAGTTGCATGCTGAAAGCTGTGGTGAATGCCATAAAAATCCAAATCAGGACACACTCAGCAGCAACACGGTAACATTGAATTTCAGATCTTGCGCAGGTCAGCATGAACATTACAGAAATTTATATCAGGATATGTACAAAGTCATATCTTGGACTCTTGCTGTTGTAGCTGGCCCTTTTCTTTTATGCCTCCTGCCTTTCTTCATAATCTTTTGCAATGTGTTAAATTTTTAGTTCCCATAAAAATGAAACTGGTCCTCATAACTGATGTGTAAAACCAGGTTATCCTATGGTGAAATCCAAATCATAACAGATGTTCATATAATAATGCACACAAAATGTTTGTGAAATCCATATAAAAACCCTATAGTTGCCAGAACTCTAGCTGCCCTGAAAATATGTATCTATGAGAAACTTTGTAAGAACTTTAACACTCAGCAACTTGATATCAACTTTTTAGTAGTGAGGCTTCAAAATAAATTCTGCTCTTCTTGCTATTGCAGCTTAATGGAAAAACGTATATGCATGAAAAATTAGACTAAACAGAGATTTCATTTTCTTTCAGGGTTTTTAAGTTAATATCACAGTGTACCAACGTTTCTGTGAACACAAGGGAATTTGCAGCAACTTCTCCATATAAGATTTAAAACTTGAGTTCCTCAATGTTGTTAAGTAGTTTTCACATTTTGCAGCTGTGTTGAACAAGTTGTGGATCTCTCACTGCAAGATGCTGTTGTCTAGAAACGACTCAGTTTGTTGTTACATACGATTCGTCATGTGGATGATATACACAGCTAGCACATTGTTGGCACTGAAGGGAAGAAAACACATAAACCAAACACTCTTAATAAGAGGATTTTTATAGCAGCATTTAGGTGAGAGGGAAGCCTCATATAAACAGTATCTCTCCTGAAGAAGTGATGTGCTTCACTTAGGTTGGATGCTTCAGAAGAGAGGACCAATTAAGGAGAGGATACCTATCCAATTATGTGCCCTTATGTCACAAACAGTTACGTGTCTTAATAAAAATTAACCTGTAACAAATCAGTTACATGGAGATGGACAGACGTCAGCCAGGGGCATTAGGTTGTGTTCTCAGTTCCTGGTAGAGACGACTCAGCAACACTACAGAAAATATGAAGTATGGGTAAGGAATTGAATTTAAATTCACTTGAGACTTCATTGATTCAGAGGGGATTTTTGGAGACATGTAAGGGGATTCTATGATCCGTGTGCTGCCTATATAGTCCAAAGGAAGAGATTATTCTAGGAGGACTGATGCTTTGGACTGTATATAGACAATTTCCAATCCAGTGTTGGTTTAAACTGAATTAACTCATTATCACTGTAGATTCTCACATCACAGATCTGCGGGTGCAGCAAATTTTTTAAATTATCTAACCCATTTGTTTCATGGTTTCAACTGACTGATGGATTTGAGAAACAGTAGCCTCTAGCAGATCATAGCCTCTTCCTTTGCTGAGAAGAACTACCTGGAAGGTTGGAGTGCTACCAGAAGCTAATAAAAGTTTGAGACCACATTGAGAGCATACTCTTAGTTCTCTCACAGGATGAACAACTTGTTTCCACTTTGCTTATTTTCTGCCTCTTCTAGGCAATTTGAACCTGTGGTGACAGGATGATATTTCTACTCCTGAAAGGACATTTTCAAATGAGCTCCTGGAAAACCCTCATCAAGATTGTTGCTTCTTTACAAAATATAGGACATTTAGGTTCTCTTTTCAGAATATAGGACCTTTAGGTTCTTCAATTCGATACCACTGAACCCTCATAAAGTCCTCAGCATGTACATATGCAAGAGATGGAGACAGTAATCTGAATACCCAAATAAGAAATGGTTGTAGCACAACTAGAATTTTTGATTCACACTGACATGTAAAATTTTTTCATCAGGTACAACTCCTTGTAAAATGTGAAAGTCGTGTGATGCTATCTCAGGATAAGTGGTGCTCAGCTAAGAAGCATCAATGTTACGTGCTTGCTAGGATTTTGTTGAATAGTTCAGAAACAAATAATAGTGAAACTTGTTATAAAATCTGAAATGCAGACATTGCTTTTTCAGATTATTTGCTTTCTCAAGCAAGTATCAGTGGTAGCTCTCCTAATACTTTAGAATTAGACAGAGCTGCAGAAGGTAAAGTATATACTGACTGCAGTGACTTGTTATACATTTCAAAATGCAGATGCCAAGAATGGAAAAACTGTTGGGCTTGTCAAATTCCTGCCTAAGCAATGCATATGTATCAGAAAAGAAAAGAAAAAAAAAAGCAACATTAAATGGTGCAGGAAAGGAAAACAGAGAAAGCTGGATATGTAACAGGGTTGAACAGTTCCTGTAAATAAATAAAAAAGAGTGTTATGTCCAGCTGTTCAAGCCTTAAAAATATTTTATTCAGTTCAAAAGAAAACCTGCATTTTATATTACTTATATGGCTGGTCATTCAACTTGACAGGCATATACAAAACTTTTTTTTTCAATTGCAGAATGGAAATAGAAATAAAAACCCCACTATCTACCAAGAGGATAATTGATTCCAAATAAAAAAAAAAAAGTCTGCCCTTAGTGCTGTCTGTTGACCCATAAATCATAGATCAAAATCCCTCCTATAAAATATTGAAGCAAGGCTTATACTCCTCAGGCATAGATTGGCACTTTAATGATTTGCACATACTAAAGGCAATTTGAATCCAAAATAAATTCAGAATGCTGTACTGGTGTCTGATTTCATCTCAATTTTATAGCCATCTGCTTGTGACAACTCCAATCATTACGTTTCTGAAAAGGAGATGGACATTCATTAAAAGTACATTTGAATATGCAAACCATAGGAATGTTCACTTTAATGGGATCAATATTTTCTCCCTCACAGTTCTCTAGATATAGGCCAATATCTAACAGATACGGTCAACAGCTCATATGGCTAACTGTTTCACAATACAAATCAGTTTTAATCTTCAATGCCACTTTTTTTTTTCTACTTTGTTTTCTGGAATGAGATACCCAGCTATTGTTTTTCAGATAGCAAGATTATGTTTCTTCTGAAGACATTGCTTCTGTAAACAGAATTTCCTCTCTTCTCTGTTCTCAAATGACATGCCTCATTTTTCCTAATGAAAAATGTGCAAACTAATGCAGGTAGAACATATCAAGCAGATAATAAATTGCTGCCAGGATTGGCTTGCCAATGATACGAACTATTACTAAAGTTGTGACAATTTCTGTGGAGGCCTTAATTGTGTCCCCAAATAGAAAGTCAAGACTTCTTTTATTTTATATAGGTGACATCTGCAAAATATTTAGTTGTCCTCTACTCTTTCAGTGACTTCTCTTTGTTCTCAGACGGTACACACGCTTTTTTCATTCTTTGTTCGCTTGATTAAAAGACAAAAAACCATCAATACAATTAAACTACAATCAGGCTTTGAACCAAACCATATGCTCCTTTTTCCTCATTACATAAAAGAAATTGCAGGCCATTAAGTACCAAACCTTTGCCCTTAGCCGTACTTTTACACTTTAAGGAGACTAACTGTTTTGATATAGCTGGAATTGTGTATGAAAATCCTGAGAAATACAATGACACCTGATAACACTTTTAAAAGTTTGAAGGCCATATTTAAACTGTTTTGAAGCAATGGCTCTAAGAGAGAGATTTTTCATAATTTAAATTGGTGAGTTTTGTTCTATACCAGAAGATACTGGTATAAAAAAAAATCTTATTTTATGTAGTATAGCAGAATGAGGCAATAAATTGCTTTAAATTAGTTTTGATGTGCTATGAATTAGAGCCCCAAAACATAGAAACACTTTATTAAAAAGTCTACAATGACTGTACAGCAAAATCATCATTGTTTAGCTGTCATAACTGCATCTCTTTACAATAGGTTGGTGTAAGTTTAGTCTTAAATCCAACTGTCCTGTGTTCACAGTATTTGATTTCAGGATAATGGCAACATCTTCTTACCTTACTTGTTCTTGGGTAAGAGATAGGTGATTTCAGCCATAACACACTTTTAATGAGATTTTGGTCATGGACTAAACTTGGAGCAATGTTCTCTGCTGGGATAAATTTTTCCAGTGCCAGCTTCATACAATCTGTATTCCAAAGTTATGATAATACAAGACAGAACACATTTTGTATCCTGGCAGGTAAACTTCCATAAGAATCTTTCAAGGCTGAGCTATATGAAGCAGGATTTGCTAGAAAGAGCCATTGTGAGCTGCTGAGACATTAAAGAACAAGCATTGGCAAAGAGAACAGTGGTATCCTGGAATTATCCATCAAGCACTAGTGCATTCCCAGGTTCATCTGAATTTTTCTGGAGCTTGCAAAGTAAGTCTGACAAGTCCAAAGAATTGCTGGTTTTCCCACAGGGATATCTCTCCATCTGAGTCACTATTTTTTCTCCTACTGTGTTCTTTGAAGAACAATGCTATATGCCCAGTTCTTGGATAATAGCCTTTCTGAACATAGTCATATGTCAATTAGTTCTTTCTTTTACCACTGCTATTATCAAGTCATGATTAGTATTCTCTCATCCATACCAGGTACATGTTGGCTGATGTTTTTAGCTACTGCTTGTAAATATCTGGTCCAAAGATGCTGTTTGTTCACTAGGTCTTGTATTTCAGAATCAGATATTTCTCTAGAGAAGACATCGTAAAAGATTTTCTTCTGTAACAGTGTTCCTGGATGAGTTTCATTATCTATTTTTGTTTGGTTTTAATCCTTCCAATCACAGCTGGCAACTATGTGCTCTGTTCAGCAGACGGGGAGAAAGACCTTGTCATGGTTCCACAGCTTACGATTCCCAGGACTGTGCTAATGCTTTCCTTCTTCATATTGCTGAAAAGGTTATTTATTGCTAATGCTGACATGAGCACTAAAGCCAGACTTTACATCTTAGATGAGTATTGCTATTCTTCATGTGGGGTCAGATTCCAAATTATTCCTTTCTCCAGCACCATTTGTAGATGCTTACACACACGAAAATGAGTATGGTCAGACATGAAAGAAACACTTGTAAATTTAATGCACTTTTCCTCTTTTCCCATCCCCACAGCACTCAGTGATATCTGATCCATCCTAGAACAGCTACAACGGTGTACGTGGGTGTCCCACTGTATCTACTAATCGCATAGTACATATTTCAAGGGGAAGCATTAATATGAATTAGTACAGCTGCCATGGTTTTAATTTATTGAACGTGACATGACTTGGAAGTGCTTCTGCTGAGGAAAGCAGGTAAATACTATGAAGCCTGAAGAGCCCTAAAGGCACTTAAGATAGTTGCAGATCCTGTCACTACTCCTTTACCTAAGGTAATCCTTGCTACCATGGTACTAGAATACTTTACAGTCTTCAGCTTCACAACAATCTGTTGCGGTGCCAGCAACTGCTATGAGGATATAGTTATAGAATTGGAGACGTCAAGTACAAAGTTACTGGGGGCCATTTATGGGGTGTTTATTAAAAGTTGTATTTTCTCACAGAAAATAAGTTTTTACAAAACACTGTATCTTCATCATCAATGTGTCCTTGTATCTTATTCAGACTAGGTAACATTTGTCCAAAAGAAAAGGTGTCAGAGCAAGAAAAGCTTTAAACTGTGACATATAAAAAAGTTTAAAGAAACACCAACCTACATAACCTGTTGTTTCAAGAAAATTTTTAAGAATTAAGGAAAAGTAAACACAAATCTAGAGGCAAATGTTATTTGTACTGTTGAAAGCCTTTTAAGGGGATTAACATTTCATTGGTAATTCCAGGAAGTCTACAAAACCTAGAATCCAAAATCTGTTTATTATTGCTGGAGAGCATTACCAGACTGAGGCCAATGTAATAACCCAATGTGAGGGGAAAGTTCTAAAAAACATGTTAGATGTTCGAACTTGTTCAGTGTCCTGAAGATGGATTAAAAAGCAACTATATGAGAATAATTGTTATATTCCTGTCTTAAAACTTGATGTACAGACATGAAACCAAGGTTTCATAGCAGTTCACTTTGGTAGAGGATTTTGCTCAGTGTTTCTTAGAGAAGTTTTTACAGTGCAGTGGGGAACCAGCTGTACAGAAGACAGAAATTTTCACAATTCTTAAGCAGACACGAACTCCAACACTGCTTAAAGCCTACTGACAGGGAAGTAGCTGAATGAGAAATGATATTGGATGCCTCTGAGCTGTAAACTTTGGCCTTAAGGTAATTATACTTTCAGTTGCTTAAACATAAACACCTTCGCTATATGTCTTTTTGTTTGATCCCCATCGCAGTGTTTTCAGATCTGACTATTCAGCATTCTATCTGTACTTGTACCTGCTGCTAGCGCGGTAACTGCTGGATTGCAATGAAACTCTTAAGATACTCCAGTTCAGAGCCTTGCTAATGCTGACAATTGATTTAGCGTTGTAAGCTACCTCAACAGCGCCGGGCTGGTTTTTGTTCAGAGATTTCAGTAGGGAGTTATTTTAAGAGATATATTTCCTTTGTTGGGGTAAAAAAGCACAGTTTGTCTTAATTATCCCTGACGTTTCAAACCTCATACCAGGCGCTTCCTCCAGGGACAGAAACAAACCAGTCTCCTCCAGAAACCAAGTGTGAAATGAATAAATAGGGCTCTGGTTGCTCTAATGGCATAGTGTGGTTGCTATTTTTACTGGGGGGGGGGTGGGGGGGGGGGGGGTTGGGAATACTGTCTAGATTGTTTCTTTTTATCTCTGAGGAAATTCACGGTGTTGATAGGTGAAATATTGTGGACAATTAAGAAAGGAGAAAAGCTGGTCTAAAAAAGCAATATTTGTTAGGTACTTGGTTGCCTGGTATATTCATTCTGAGAGCTAAGTTTTTCTCAGAGGGAAAAGAAGGAACAGAGCACCGATGCATCATGAACAGAGGCTGCTGCTCTTTCCATCTGCAGTCTGTTGAAGGTATTAGTATATAGAGGCTTCTCTGCATCGTTTTACACCTTTTCAGTGTAGCTTTTAATGCAATTTTTGTTTATATTTCATGTATATTTTTAATGAAATATCTGGTTGAGGAACTACTATTGTCACATCCCTGTGCAAAATCTCAAAATCTTGCAGAGAATCTGATGAAGCTAAGGGTAATGATTCCAGTGAAGGAGATTATTAAGGAAATAACTTTTTTTTTTTAAATGATAGTAGATCAATAGATTAATTTTAGAGCTCTTTTCCTGTGCTGAAGGTAACTAGTAGATTTTGATTGGAAAGATCTTAGGGCTCTTTAATGTGGTTAGGAATTCCTGTGTTTCATGAAGAGTACTAACAATGAGCCAGGAAACTAAAATTTTTTTTAAAAAAAAAAAAAAGACGCCACTGTATTTTCAACAGGTGATGCTTTGTCGGAAGAAAGTCTGCATTGCTTCTGCCACTTGCTGTAATTTTTTTTAAATTAAAGCAGTTATAAATTGAAACCTTAACACAAGGGCTTTGCTAACTGGACTTTCAACAGCCCAGTGAGGAACTAGTTCTGTGGCGTAAAGGACAATCTGGCGTCTTTCTTTTACTCAAAGTCTCAAACTGCTTATGGCATGTGTGTGAAAGCCACGCCTGTTTGTGTATAACCAGAGAAGTTCTGTGAGTTATTATTGTTCATTAAATCTATTTTATAGCACTTCATGGCCACAAAACAAACTTCAGAGAGTGGCCAGCTGAAGATGCAAGTGGTAACTGTGGACTGCTCTTACATAAACACAGTCCTCCAGCACAGAGAGATGAAATGAGTGGCTCCGTCTAGACTTCATGCAATTTATGACAAAACATCTGCCACGATCTGCCAAAGGAAATTGGTGAGGGCAGAGTGCTACTGTACTTCACAGATCTGTAACTGTTGAAGAAGCTGGGTCCATCCTCTACTGAAAGCAAACCTTAAGTTAATGCCGACCCAAGAAAATACCAAGTACAGAAGAGACAGATTTCAAGGATTTCAGCACGTCTTCTGCCACGATCCTCACATTCAGTTAGTTCCTTCTATACCCACAGCTTGCTGCTCTTAGTGCCTAATGAGGGTATCAGATTTGCTGGTGAAGATTTGTGAGAGGAGGTAAGAAAGTGTCATGCAGAAAATCCATACCTCACTGTGAATCTAACGCACTTAAATTCACAGAAATGCCCTGAGGGGATCATATGAAAACTTCGTACCCAAACTCGTGCATGCACATCTGAATTCTAAACTTATGGGAGTATTCAAGCACTCCTAACCCCAAATAATAGAAAATATTATCAGATGCATCTAGTGTGAAATGAATAAAATGCAAAACAACTTTGAAAGGTCCTTGCCTGAAGACAGAATTCTAAGAACAGGTATTCATTTGCTATTGGGATACATATGAGCTTAAATTCTCTAAATACCATGTATTTTCAGGGTCATTAAAAAAATTGTTATCTTTTTTGCAACATTACCAATAATGTAAAACTAGCAAAAAAAGAGAAGAAGTTTTAAGGACTGTAGTGCCACTTCTGTTTAGTGTTTTATATTCAATACCTTACAAGCCTTGTTTTGTAAGTATATAATTGAACAGAGTTTTGTCATTATGTTTGGTCATCAGGATTATTCTTATCCTGCTAGTATGGAAATCCTGTGGCTTCAGTGAGACTTAGTTGAATACAGCAAAGTTTGTTAAACAGGAGAAGTGAAAATGAATTCGTTGGTCACCAGCTAGTCTCAATCAGAAACCACCATAAAATTGAGCCCAGCGGTGAATGTTTTAAAATTTTTACTATGACCTCTATAAAAATGTTGTCTGCTAAAGTTAGAGCACCGTGCTTTACAACTGAGGTGTGCTCATTTGATCACACAAAAGATGTATTATATACCAGCCTATGTTAATATCACAATCTATAAAAGTACTACAAAATTATAATGTTACTATGTGCTAAAAGATTACTAAACATTATTACGGAATTTTATATGGTATAGAAGATACTGTTTATCTGCTCAACAATTAAAACTACAAGGACAAGTACTTTACTTCCATTAACATTGAGATCAATTGAATTTTTTATTTGTTTGTTATTTTGATCTCACCCTTTACAGATAACAGATTATATTAAAGGAAAACAGAAACTGTATTTCAAATGATAAAATAACACCATAGTGAATTCTGGAGTCTGAAGTGATATGGAATGGAAAGGAAACATTGATCTTAAGCTATATTAGCTAAATTTGTTAGACCAAAAAATAACCAACTATTTTTATTGTATAGTAAAGCCTAAAACTCTTAGAGAAATTCTCTGGGGAATCTATAGTTTTTTATCTTCTTGTTTTTGTAATTGACCTGTGGAATCAAACAAACCCGCATGTGTTTGTTATACATTCCAAGGTATTTCAGTTGTGGGTTTTTTTAAGTGTTGTTTAGGTCTCTCTTTTTTTTTTCCATTTTCAGAAAATCTTTAATGACATGTTATTAATGACTTCACATGATGAAGTTCTTCCTCCTATGGTGTTTCTGCATCAACACACTTCTTTATTTGCACATGTGCATGCATATGTGCATGTGTAATGCTAAGGAGCATCAGTCTTCAGTTTCCAACAATATTAGGTACTACTGACAGATTAGCACAATTGTAATTTATATGAGTTCATAATAAAAATTTTAGTAACTTTTGGAATCTGCTTTCACTTTCTCAAGGCTTGAGTCAAAGTCTGTTGAAGTTAATGTGGAACATTCTGCTTATTTTAACTGGAATTCAGAAAAGGTCTTAAGTTGATGATTTTTTACAAATTCAGAGCAATAAACAACAATGATAGCATGTGATATTCTATAGAAATGTTGATGGAAAACAATGCAAAATTCATTTGAAGTTCTTCAAAAGTTGCACATCTTTATCTTTGGATGGCCATATATACATAAATATAAACAATACAGAATTGAAGATATTCCACAGACAGGTCTGTTCAAATGATCATAAAAGCATGGTATCATTTTTTTTATATGAAACACAACGTAAGAATTGTGTAATACACTGCATGAATGATGCTGACTCTTCTAGAGATATTGAAGGTTTTCAGATTGATTTTTTTTTTTTTTTTTTCAGCAAAATACTTTCTCCTAAGAGGCAGCAAATACATGATTTTATTGTGGTCACTAAGCCTACACTCTACCTAGGCACTATCTCTGTTAACTCTGTTCTAATCCCTGTTTGATTTTAGGAAATATACCATACCGTGCTTGTTGATTTCTTCCTGATCATTATTTACTAAGCTACAATACACAAAAAGTTACAACTGAAAGGCAGATTAATAATTCATACCTCCATTATAAAAATCCGTATATTGTGTTCCAAGCAATGAGCTGCATCTGTTACCTAAAAATAAGAAGACAGGCACAGCATGGTAACAATTTAGAATATGGAGCATTGCACGGCAGGAAAGTTCCCATTGAGATGACTTTGGCTTAGATGAAAGTCCTAGCTGTCTACATTCTTTGATTGAACAGTTTCATTTTTTAAAGTAAACACTACTGTATATTCTGTGAATATTGTCAGTCTCCAAGAATGTCAATAATTCTTTCCGACAAAGCTAAGCTGACTAGAAGAGGTTAGGCTGAGGGTACTGCACATATCGTCTTACAAAAATGAAGAGGAATTTCTTCAGGAAACTGTCCGCTTCTGATAGATAAGAAATATTGGCCTAGAGACCAGAGTTGTTTGTAATGTACTCTGTGCTGAAAAAAGTAATAATTTGTATCAACTTCAGTTGAAAAAAAGAATAATTAATTGACTTTGACATTTGAGCTTACTTTAAAGTCTGAAGCTATTACTGACAATACAATCTTAATTCGTTCTTCAGTGTGAATGAAGAGGGATGGTATGCCACATTAATAACTGATGAAATCTGAAGGATTTTTTTTCGTAGGCAAGTAGAGGCAATTTCACAGCCAGACTACCTTGCATTTAAGAAAAATCTTCATCTGATGATGTTTTATACAGGTCTATGGATTTCATCCTGGGAAAAAACAGTGGTGTTTTTAGTTTGTTGATATTGAGGACAAACTTCCCAATAGTTATGCTGGGAAATCACATGCAACTTGGCTTGGACTTTTTCCCCAAAGTGGATTTTCAAAAACTAATGTGAAACTTTGAGTACCTTGCCTTTATGATACTGGGTACAATGACATGATAATAACATGTTCTTTCTCAGCATTTGTGTATTCTTCATTATTTAAGTGCCTGCTACATACTGAGATGATGTAGCATAACAGATGGCTTCTTATAATAATGACAGAAAGCTCCCAGGGGCAGGTATGAGAACAGAGATCATTCAGTTAAAAGCTATCGTCCTGCTTGTATCTGCTGTCTGTACCCGAAATCTTCTGTACAGTGGAACTACGTTCACAAGACACACTGAGAAAGTAATATTTCAATTTTTTGTTTCTCTCCTAGCCTGAGCTGCAGAGAGACATGTGTTTTTGGGAAATCTCAAATGTAGAAGATTTATTTTCAACTCTGCCTGGCTAAAGGCAAATAGAATGGAAACTGGATATTCTTCTGCTCAGACAACATTTCTATTACATAAGAAGAAATATATAAAGGAAATCTGCTTCTCCTTTCTTTCTAGGCCAAAAAAAAAAAGATACCTGGTGGCTACTGAATGTTATATTTTAGAGTGGCTGGATCCCGTGAGGAATGAGGGCTAAAAGTATATTTATGTCGAACTCCCCAAGAAAGCTAGACAGAGAAAAGTGGTGTTCTTGGCAACTTCTTGATGATAAGAGCTTACAATGTCACAGGGCTCCTGACCTGGATTCCCAAAACTACTGCAGATTTAATGCAGACATCATCTGCAAAATTTCATTCAACTGCTGGGAAAAAAGTAATCCTGGTTTAAAGTGAGCTATAAGATACTACATTTTTATTTTCTTGAGGAAAAATTGTGTTGCTTTGAAGTTTTTACTGAAAGGAAGATATTAAATTAAATTATCTTCTAGAGAACTGTACTGATCAGTCATTGCCAGATATAATAAACAGGTATCAGTTCAATTCCAATAGTATGATTCATTTATACTGTACTGTTCCTGGTCTTTATAGAGATTTTCTTGCAAAGTCATTTGCTCCTGATTTATTGTCAAGTAAGCCAAGACAATCCAAAAAATTATCCACTTGGCCAGGATGTGTAAGGGCAATGCACTTTGTGTCAGAGTGACACCGAATGTCTCAGTTACAAGAAAGATTACACTTTGGACCTGAACCATTTTTCAGGTTACTACTTCAGTAAGGTAAGTTAGCCAAGCCAATTCTATTGATAACTTAAAGGCAATAACGGGAAGTCAAGTAGCTCTTTCTGCTTCAGTTATAGTGAACAAATTGTATAGTTCTGCGGGTTTCTTCAGAATACGTTTCTTTTTGCGGTAATGTTTTGGTCATGGAGGCGTTACGTGATGTTATTTTCCAGTAATTGCTCATGTTTCCTGCAAAAATGCATGAAATTTTACTGCTCACAGTCTGACTGAAGGCTGTACACTAGTTAAGAGAATAAGTGTTTTCTTTTGCTGGCAATGTAAATGGTGGTTGGAGTTACAGCATCCACATTCACAGTTAGAAAAGCACGGGTTGAAAAGTAAGGAGAAAGGGCAAATTCTGCTCTGGTTTGTAGAGTGCAAGCCCTGCCCGCCTTCTAATTGAGATATGAGGAAAACTGGCCATGGTAAGGTCAGAGGAAGGGCATTCCTACAGACTGCCTCAGTTTTTATTCACTGGATTGCCCTGCCTCCAAAGCCCAGACATGTAGGTGGGGCAGAAAGAAAACGATCAAAGCCAAGATACTGCCAGCTTAGTTTTCTCGTTCCCTTGCAGAGTAGGATCTGCAGAACAATAACAGCACTATTAGCAGACAAACCCCAAATAGTCCCTCTGGAACCCTTAGAGTGGTCTCTCCTACAATTAACTCATAAAGCCAGTTCTGGATGGCTTCAGCCAACTTCTTTTCTAACTTGTTCTCTTCAAAAGAGATTAAGCGATTAGTCCTTGTATATTAATCATGTGTGATAAAATTAAATTAAAAATTAGGCTTGAAAGAAAATAATAGCAGAAGGTTCTGAACCTAAATAGAGAAGTCACAATTTATTCTGCTTTACCGTAAAAAGAAACTCATTGAAAGCAATACTGTCTCCTCGAAAGACAGAAAGCTTATTTGTATTTCAGTTTGAAAAATATCTTCAAACAGGATAGCAAAGTTCTGAAAATGTGGGTTTGTTCCGTAACAGGAATATATTTAGAATACACTAAATTCTTTGGTTCTAAGAAAGAAAACTACAGTCCTACATATTACTGCTCACGTGAGTACTTCTGTGTTTAAAGAAATCTGTAAGTTCCTGGGCTTGCCTAAGCATGTGTTACGTATGTGCACCTCAGGGCTGTAGCTAGGGGGAAAGAGGTAGTTACTTGTCCCATAAATGACTTTTTTTTGCTTTATAGCAGACTGCATTTTCAGACTTAAAAAAAAATTCCACCAAGAATGGTAACTTCATAACCTTTAGCTCTTTTTTTTTGCATTATTTATTATGATGATACTAAAAGAAGATATATTCTTTTGACATCCTAATATATTCTGACATCTTGTTGAAAATGAGTGCTATTTGGCATGATTCCAAAGATTTTTTAGCCACAAAGTGTTAAATTGGAATACACTTTTTTTTTCAATTGGAAATATCTGTAGTGGAAAAACCTCAATTCTTCTGTATTTCTCTCCTCTGTGTATGGAATATAGTAAGCAATGTATATTTTTACTCCTAAGTACTTTATTCAGAAGAATGTTACCTTCAGGTCATCCTCATGGAAGGTTGTTTGATACCTGTATCTTCCAGCAAACATCTCTGTTTTATTCCTGAGCCATTCCCAGATATCTGTGTGGGAAGAAGAGGCAGCATTTTTTTGAAAAGTTGATATATGTGATTTTGCAGTCTTTTGCAAGAGTGTTACAAGCTCATTCATAAAATGAAAGAACGAGACATAGCAGTCCCTTCCTAACATCTTTAGTTTCTTCCTCTACTTGTAGTGTTATGCAGTGTTATGAGGAATGCAGATTCAACACTCTATAAGGCCTCTTAATTCTCTATGATTTTTAAATTGAGAACCAAAAGTAAATACTCTCCACACATATCTCTTCAGATATAAACTTGAATGAAACTCTAAAATGATTCTATGGGCAGTGGTGTATGACCAATAAACAGATTGAATTAGACTCTGAAGCTACTACTATCCCTTTTCCCTTCCCTTCCCTTCCCTTCCCTTCCCTTCCCTTCCCTTCCCTTCCCTTCCCTTCCCTTCCTTTTCCAGAAATCCAAAAGCCACTTTATAATAATAATAATAACAATAACAGCAACAGCAATAATACATAATAATAACTAGCTTAAAGTATTTTGCCCTTGTCTAAAATTAGCATTAGCAAAATATAATTGTGTAAATGCAGCACATTTTAGAACATCCAGATAGACCACAAATGCATTATCACTAAACAGGAGGCAGGTGGGAGGTATTAAAAAGTAGCTGATGTTCTTTATGTTTATAAATATGATTTATTGTTTTTACTTATATATTCTTCAGCAGCTTACATTTAACATCATTGAGGTTTCTGTAGATTAATAAGGTGTAATTCAGAATTGTGGTTAAACAACTTCCTAGTTTTATTATTGTAATTCCAACAGTCAAACTGTTTAAATACTGTAACTAGACTGAATATAGCTTTACATTTTCTTTGAAACATATTTATATTTAAAGGTATTCAACAAACTAAGCCAGACATTGTTGCATATGTAGTAAAAATATTGTATAATATAGTTTTTAATTAAAATATACCAATGTTAAATATTTCTTATTCAATATCTCTCACTGCAAAAGGGCTTAAAATGAAAAAATTCTGAAGTATTGCTTCATTAAAATGACTGGGACAATGATTAGAGTTTCATAGCACAGAAGGAAACCTAGATGTGTTATTTGCAGCGAATGATTTGTTTGTCTAATCAAGGACAATTCTATGTTATTGTACACAAACTAAGCATAATTTTCATTCATTTGTCCATTTTCAAAAAAATTACATGCTGATATTTCAACATACGGATTACTTGTTAAAGGCCAACTGTCTGTGTTTCCATGGAAATTTTTGTGCAGCTTATCACAGGGCATTCTCAAAATCTGAGCTGGGTTGGTTGGCATTTTCTCATATGTGACTTCTAACTCACATTGCATTGGTTTTAGGTTTAATTTCAGTATTGTTTTACTGAGACCACTGTACTAACAAAGAGTCTTGATCGTTAAACATTATGAATTTTAAACACTTCTACAAACAGGATTTAAACCAAAATGGCAAACTCAGAGTGCATTGGGAATAAACTATTTCTGCTGGTGTTAGCTGCTGCTATACATTTTTTTCTTTGCTTTCCATATCCTAAAGGAAAACTACCTCATACATCCTTATTACGTTGTTCCTCTGCCAGTATTGTACACTTCAGTAGGAGGTGCAGGTGCCCAGTGACACTGAAAATCAGGCAATTAGTGTCTCTGTTATGATACTGAGGCCTGATTAGCCTTTGCCTTGTGAATATCCTCTTTGACCTATGAGAATTATTTTCATGCGGTTTATTGCTGCTGTTTAATTTCCAGTTTCAGCTGGAGAATTGTTTAGAGAGGCTGTCTTTTTTTTTTTTCCCCAATAGATAAGCTGATATTTTAAATAAGCCTTACATGTATTATTAACATGAGATCATTTTATAAAGGCAACATGAACCCTGAGAAATACAAAGATATTTTTCTGCTCACTTGTAGTAAAAAACCCAACTCTTTTAGACTGAAGTGAGGTAGAAACAGTAGCTACCAATAGAAGGTGATGTTGACTCCATAGCACAGGAAGAAGGAAGAGGGAAAGAGGGAGGAGAAAATGGGGGAGCAGCAGACCTAATTATTTTAGAAAAAAGGACAAGGGGTTCAAGTAGGCAAAGAGACCATGGGCCAGAGACTTTCCAACAGCTCCTTGTCCAGGCACTTCTTACAGATGAGCATGTTTTTGTCTGTTTAGTATTGTGCAAGCTGCTACAGAGGTTTCTGGCAGAGAAAAGGATGAGCTCTGGGTGTAGACTCACTAACTTATTTTCTGTTTTTCATAGGGGAGAGAACAGTAATAGAGTTTATGGACTAAAATAGAGTTTATTGACTAAAGCAGTGATTTTCTTGTACATCCATATTTCTATACAGCCACTTCCATTCTTAGTGTTTATTGTGGAATGCTGGTACAGATCTCGATGCCTACATACAGCTTTACTAGCTCATCCCTTCCCTGACGAGTTTTACAGCTTTATCATCACACTAGCAACAACAACAGCGCTTGTTTTCACTGGTATTCTAATTTTTACTTAGAGCTACTTGAGGAAGAAAATGACACCATTGTTCTAAGACATGGAGCAGCTGCCAGATGGGTAAAAAAAACATGGACTGTGTTCACAGCTTTTCATGCAGTGAGGATTCAGTCCTGCTTATATCAACACCTTGACTTCACCTGTGTTAGATCGCCCCCTGAGAGCAGTATTTTTATAAGCCCTAAGCACAAGTCTAATTTATACAGTAATTCTGCAGGTGAGAAGGGGTTTGCATTGTCATGTGGCTGTGTCTCATCCGTTAAGCAGTATAGCACCTTAGCTGCTGCTGTAGTCCTCTGCTTAGCCTTAGCTTGCTTCTGCTGAAGTCTGCAGAAACACTCCCATTTCCTTTAGTGAGAGGAGAATCTTGTCAGCATTTTATGAAAACTATATGCTGAGTACACAAGTAGCCATTAGCTTGCATTTCAAAGTTTGAGTTCTGGTTAAAAAAAAAATTCTAGCACTGCAGCAGAACCCACTAAAATAGTGTTTTCGGCCTGCAGTTTCCATAAACAGTGTGTAATTTTTTTCTGGCAACAGATTGAAAGGCAAAATGGGTGACTCTCCAGGAAGTAATTTGAGCCATAGTTATAAAATAAGTATGAGTTATTGCAGTTCATATGCAGTTTCTGAATTCAAAAAAGAAAATTAAAATTCCAGAGATATGACATTATATGACAGAAATTAAGAAAGTTCGTACAACTGTGCTCTTAAATGCCAAAGTCAAATCTGGTGTCTGATCACCACATCTCAGATAACAAAGTTTTCTTGTCTCTAAATTTCTGATGTTTTTAGCAGTAAACAAAGTATCTCTCTTAACCTTTGAACTGTTTTTTCGTGTTAATGTGCACTGTCACACTCTAATAGTAGTTTTTATAGCAACTATACCTCAAAATGTGTTACAGTGACAGAGTGGCTTTGTGTTTTTGCATTGTGAATTTCTACTCCTAAATTCAAGATTGCCAGGACCCTGTTGCTTCTGCATACTGAAAACAACACAGATAAACATTTGATCAACTACAACCTGTACTTCCCCAGCCTTTCCATAACTTCCATCCTCGTTAAGCTCATCAGCAGAAAAAATCTTATTGAGGACCACCGACTAACAACCTTGAGGAAACTGGAGGATGAAAGTCTGTGGTCCTACAAATACACATTCCAAAATGGAATCTATTTTATCTCATTTATTAAAACCTTTTCTAGAAACTAAACAGATGAACTCTTTCAAACATGAGGTACCACAATAAAACCACATAATCAATAAACAATAGAGACACCCAGTCACATCTGGAAGAACATTTTTCACAAAGAATACTTTACCTTTGACCTCTCAGTCCAGGGTGTCTCAAGGGAGATCTACAGAGTGAGTTCAAAGGACAAGCCTGGGAACTAAAATTCATGACTCACTGTACATTAAAAATCATAGACCTCAGTGGAAATATCAGTTCCATAACATGCTATAATTTTTCCCAGTTGAGAGAAAAATCTCTCCGGGTTGCACAAGAGCTGTCCATCTTATCACTTCTTCCTACCAATCCAACAGTATTTTATTTTTTTATTAGCTCTGCTTAACATGATTCTTAACATGGGGAAGAAAAGGCTATGGGGAGGCATTATAGTGGTATATAGTATATAGTATTCAGGTATATAGTACCTGAAGGGGATCTACAGGAAAGCTGGAGAGGGACTTTTTATAAGGGCGTGTGGTGGTAGGACAATGGGCAATGGTTTTAAATTAGAAAATGGTAGATTTAGATTAGGCATTTGGGAGGAAGCTCTTTACTGTGTGAGGTTGGTGAAACACTGGCACAGGTTGCCCAGGGAGGTGGTGGAGACCCCATCCCTGGAGGCATTCAAGGTCAGGCATGATGGGGCTCTGAGCAACCTGATCTAGTTAAAGACGTCCCTGCTTACTGCAGGGGAGTTGGACTAGATGACCTTTAAAGGTCCCTTCCAACCCAACACATTCTATGAGTCTGTGATTCTATGTTTCTATGATCCTATGATTCTATGATCCAGTTTAATTCCGAGATTTTGTTCTCAAATCATACTTAGAAGGTTTGCTGCTATTTAGAAGGCTGAAATTTCTGTTCCAGATCTGAAGGACTAGTATGCAGTGAAATCTGATTTTTCACCAAACATATCAGACTGTTTTGCCCTAACTTGTCCATTTCTTTTATATCATTTTGACACGAAAACTGATTGGTTGACTTCATCTGAGGGGGCTGTGTTCACAAAACATCTTTACCTAATGGGTAGTATAACGAGCCTGTACAAATGCTCCATGGCTGAGAGCCCTGTGAGCAGCAGGCTTTGGAAGACGCTTCTTGTCTTTTCCAACACACTTCCAGGGCACAGCTACTCTGTCTGTTACCTCTTCACTGGAGAAGTAAACCCTGGTGGCCAGAATTGTTGCTGACCATTAACTGATCCAGGTTCACATGTTGGCAAATTTCCAGATCCAGGCCTAACACTAGGTTTTGGGGGGTATCGGAGAAGAACAGTGTATAATATAAGCATAAACATCAAATTTTGGATCTTCATTCTCTATGTGGTGGTATGAGAGGTTTTGCAACGCAACACTGTCTTGTTGCATCTTTGTCTTAATTCTAGTTACAGGGATGAGTCCTAGGTTATTTTCAGTTATGCAAAATTCTTCTACATTTTCTATTGTATGTGTTTGGAATAACTCTCAATTTACATTTTTTTGAATCTTGTAGGATCCTCATCTCCATTGCTAGGAAAGTCTGTGTTTTTCTTGTTTGGTTCCCAAGCATTCCTCTGTGCTTTTTTGATTCTCCTCTGATGATCTCTTTCTAATATATGACTTAAGTAATTTTACATTATTCTAATCTCTTTTCCTGCAGGCATAAGGGAAAAAAAACCACTTCAGCTATTACTTTCTCCTACTATATTCTTTCAGCAATGAGATCTTGCATCATTCTATTACACTTAAGACATTTGTATTAGATTGACGTTAACATGAAAAAAAGTTTCATAACTCCATAACATCAAACAGAATTCTCTAGGTTATTAAAGAGCAGAGTTCACAACTGCTTAGTTAGCACCTTGAAACACAGACAAGACAGAAATTTGGTAGGACAAGATAGGAAAAGGAAGGAAGGAAGGAAGGAACACCAGATATATTGATGTTCTTTATAACTAATTTTCTTTGCTGCACATTGAGTACATTCACATCTGAAATGGTTTTGGAATAGTAATGCAAGGACCCAGAACTCATCAAGTCAGGGCAAAGTCGCTCCTTCTTATGACTTTCCTCTCTTTAAGCAAATACTAAGCAGACATTATGGCTTTCCTGTGCTTATAACACAAACAACATGGTCAGGTAATATATAGACATTTTGCACAGAAATACAGCTTTGTATTTCAGCACTTGCGACTGTCATTCTCATCAACAGCAGTCCCAGTGTTTTACTTTCTGAAACAGGCATGAGGGAAATAATAAAGTCAAATATCAAATATAGTTTCTATCTAATCTTCTAAAAAGTCACAAAGAAAACATCATATTGTATCTAGTTTCCTCACAGGTTCTCAAGGAGGTAGAAGAGGCGAAGCTTTACTTACGTCCTTTTTTTCACAGATCACATTATTTCATTCCTGTTACTTCCAATATCTAGAAAAGGATAGCCTGCTTTTTTTTTTTTTTTGTGCATTTCAAAACATAACCAGTTAGTTAAAACCAGTATATAAGAGATGTAAAGATAACTGATATTTAACAGATGAATTGCTCTCTGCAATATGTTATCTCTTTTCATTGGCAATACAAAGAATTGAGTCAACTAAAACAAGCTACATTCCTGTCTTTAAGGCAAGTAACGTTGAGATATCTGAGTCCATTCTACATATTTAGCACTCTGTGGCATTTTGTATGTGTAATTGGAAGAAATTAAGATGTCATGCATGAAGTTTTCAAACAGAGAGGTTTAACTAAGGAAAGAATTTTGTCCCATGTGTTCAAGAGAGCTTATTCTCAGGCCAGTAAGGTGGGAATACAAATACTCAGATGATTTGTTATTGTTTCCCTGGGACAGGGAAACAAATGGAATATGAGGGATGTCACCTCCATCCAATGCATTAAGGAACAAGCCCACACAATGATACACAGAAGCTTTATTAAAAAATCATTAGACTGTAAATTCTCTAATTTGGTAATCAGAATTAAGCAGTTCTCTAATGTCTTTAGATGAAAGTCAGTTTAAATCAGTATCAGCAGTTGCAACACACTCCAAAATGCTAAATTAAATACAAATGTTTTCTACTTACTTTTTATTAACATTTCATATTATGAATCAAAACCACATTGCAGTGATTTCTCTAATAAATAAATTTCACATTAATTTATTTACTACTCATGTTAACATTGGTCACAAAAGGCAAAGGAGCTCCAGAAACAGGAATTCAGTGATCACGTTTAATTTCTGAGCCAGCAGAATATTGATGCATAGAAAATCTCACAAGTTGTGCAGTTTTCTTCGACTACCTAGACAGTTCCCTTGATAGTAAAAGCTAAGTGAAACAAGTTACAGCAAAAAAAGATATAGGATAAAGTAAAACAAACTCAAGAAAAGCACAAAAACTTTTCAATTTGAAAGTATTGTCTTAATTATAACGACGCTTGACACTGGTAGAAGATATGTTTTCTCATCTGAGTCACTGTCTTTTGTTTGCTTCTGTCCTAAGGTGATAACTGTGATCTCAAACAGCTTTTTTATTATGGCAAATACATCTTTTTGTCTTAAAAATATTCTTATACCTAGGTATCAGTAGATTTTAAAAATACATAAGGAAAAACAAATTTGCAATGTAAACATTTTCATTTGAGAAATAATTGGCTTCTTCTAAATTAGGTTCTTCAATAAAGGTCTGATTAAGAAGGAAACAGATACTTCCCTATAAAAAGATTAATCTTTCTTAAGGAGCTAAGGCAAGGTTTCAAAAAATTTCAATTTTTAAAAAATTCTTTAGCTGATTGTACATGCATCTCAGTAGTATTAAACAAGCTCATATGTCAGGTATAAGTCAGTTAGCGTCTTATATGACATATGCAGTTATTCAAGTATTCAAAAAAAAAGACTATCTCCCTACAATACATCAAATTTTAACATTTTCAAAATGGATAAGAGAATATGTCTTTCGAAATCGTGAATTCAGTACTAGAAATGGACCCCACACTGTACCCGAGTTCTTGCCTGATCATTTATACCTAAAACCTGTATGTTAAGTTCTCCCCCATAACATTCATTGCCTGTGCTCAGACTCCAGTTGTGACAACTTTTCTGCCTGTTTACTCTAAAATGATTTCCTGTAGGTAGGGTCTCCACTCTGTATTGTTGACTGCTCCTTCCAAAGTGATGAAAACCAGTCTCTTTAAAGACTATTAAGTCTTTTGTACCTGGAAGACAGTGAAGTCTCCAAGGAATCTACTATTGGCTTTTATGTACTCTGCTTCCTTGCCTTTCAGAGACAAGATATCAAAAAAATCTGAAATATCCTGTTCAATCTGGAAATGGAACAGTTTGTTCTGGAGACAAATGGGTTTTTTTTGTCTTTCAGGTAAACAAGAAATATCACGTTCTCTTCCATTTGATTTCAGCTAAAGCAATATTTCTCTTGAACACCAACAGTGAAGTGTCACGAAGGACTTGGCATCAGATGTAATATTTGAGAACAAATATTTAAGGTGTGTGTAATAAAGGAGACCTTTGCATAAAAAGCGTCTTATCTACCCTAGTCGTCTGTTGTACTGAAAACATTTTCAAAAGCAACAGTTCAGAAGGGGTAAGATTAGAGATTAAACCATTCCACAGTCAACACCTCAGGACTGTCACCATCCAAGTACCTGGAATAGGTTTACAAAAAAGTAGTCAGACCAAGCCGACTTTAAAGGCTCACTAAACAAGCTCTGTTGGCACGTGCTGTAAACTGTATGTGGAGAGGGGAGATGAGGAAGAGAAAAGGGCAAGAAATATGAAAGCAGATTTACTGCAACACAGCTCTGGACTGCCACCAGCCTGTGACCTCTTGCACCCACGACAATGCCCAATCCTCAGCAGATCTCCTTCTTGCTCTGGATTGGCAGGGGAGGGGGGAAATTCAATTCCAATTCTTCAACTGCTGGCAGAGCTCCTACAGACGTAGAAGAGTAATGACTAGGCTATGGCCTTTCTGAGAAAGCAATCCCCTTTTCCCTTCCTTAGCTGAAAAATTGCCACCTCAAAGCCTGGCTTTGGGGCTTGGGAGTCTATGAACTTCAGTGACAAATCTTTAACCATGTTTCTATGTAACTCTTTACACCAGCATATGCTGCTAGGATCACCAGTCAACTAAAAAGTTTAATACTGAATATGAAATATCATAGAATCATGGAATCAATAAAATGTTTTGAGATGGAATGGACCTTTCAAGGCCATGTAGTACAGCCCCACAACAGTGAGAAGGACATCTTTCACTATCAGTTTGTTCAGAGCCCTGTAAAGCCTGGCATTGAATGTTTCCAGGGATGGGGCATCTATAACCTCATTCAACAACCTTTTCTAGTGTTTCTTCATAGTGGTCTTGAATTAACAGGTACATTGGGCAGATCATCTTGGAAAATTTAATCTCATTTCTAACTCAGTCTGGTGTGGTCATACAGACTGAGTGAGGAGCTGAGCAAAGCTATTAGATACCTCTTCTTGCAAGTTTCACTTCCATGCATATTTTCTGCAGGAGTAAGTGTCATGTTTCTGCCCGCCATCCCTGTCATACTCCTTTTCCTTTTCCTGTTCCAATTTTTCAAATGAACAAATACGAGAGAAGATGCACTTCTGACCCCTGACTTCAATGATGGCTCTATATCAAGGCACTCATTTCAAAGATGGGATCTAGAGCAGTAATCGATATTTAGCCATACAATTACTCTAAAGATGCTGGCGCATAATGCTGAGTTTATATAAACCTTTGAAAGATTGCACTTCTGGGCTGAAAATGCTTCACAATGAGACAAGAAACACAGCCTTAGTGACAGATAATGCGCTGCTTTAGAAAGCCCATGCCTTGTGGTAATGCATCTGTTATCGTAAGGTGCAATACGGCCCTAAATGCTCTCTCCCTTGTGCTCTGGTTTAGGAAAACATAAATAATTTTAACCTATTTGCACTACTTCATTATTTTTTTATGGAATCGTCTCTCCTACTTCCCTTCTAATCTTACGGTGATGGCATTTATATGATTCAGTGAAACTAATGATTACAAACTTCTCTTTGCATTTCAAATACTGAAATTGCATTCCTGCACAGTCAGTTAAGTAAAAGGCTGTAAATTTACTGCAGGAAAAGCAATAAATAACTTTTTAGTCCTTAAAAGTC
Source organism: Trogon surrucura (assembly GCA_020746105.1). Lineage (NCBI taxonomy): Eukaryota > Metazoa > Chordata > Aves > Trogoniformes > Trogonidae > Trogon > Trogon surrucura. The sequence goes on from CM036620.1 coordinate 43,539,564, forward strand.
GTATTTCACATAACTAAATCATGACAATATAAATATTTTTAATATGACTGGCGAGGTTTGATGTCTATTGTAAGACAGATGCATCTCAAAGCCTATTAAAGAAGAGAACAGCCTATTTTTGTTCCTTCTTGATGGAATTATCCAGCCATAAAAGATGAATTTCTGTGGTTTACCATCTCGTTCCACTGATTATTACCAGCACAGTGAAGTGGTAAATACAAATGCTAATTTCAACATACTTTCAAAGCAAATTTTTGAAGTTTGATAGGGTCTTGTAGTATTTTAAATTAAAATGCAAGGTACTGTAAAATCCATTTTATTTACAAACAAAAAAATTACAATGCAAATGAAAATAATTTTATACACCTATATATAACCTTATACCACATATACAACTTGTAAAACTATTAAAAATAGATTCTCAACTCATTTTAGCTGAATGCATTTGCCCAGGGAAATACACTTCACCTTCTGGAAAATGTCCTCAGATGATGAGACTATCAGGATCAGGAACTTTTTTGTATTTTCCTAGTATCAAAAAATGAACAAACAGAAGTGTGGTCAGCTTCTGTAAAGCTTAGGAACAAAATACTCGTGTTTAGAATATTCATTAGAGTAAATCAAGAATTGTTTGCATTCTGGTGTTTATTGCAGAGTATGGCACAAGGATACTTTAGGAACCTCCTAAAAAAATGGTCATTTGCCATTATGATAGTCCTGATAAACAAAATAGGAGCTTGCAAACCATTTCTATCTGTTTCCTTGCAGAAAGTTTTCTTTGTTGCTGGAAGTTTTGCTGTAGACCTGGAAACATAAACACATAGGAAACGGGTAATTCAGGAGAGCTGTCCTTTGAGAAAAGCCTACCACATTTTGCTTACTTTCAGAGCTGTCCTTTGAGGAAAGCCTACCACCTTTTGCTTACTTTCTGCTTTGTGAAGGTGTTTTTGTAGGGCTGTTTCTAGGCAGCTGTCTAACTCAGGTTAAAGATTTTTTGTTGGATTTTGCTTTTGTCTTTTTCTGAAGTATATACTTACTGGTCAATGCAAAGGTTTCCTCTACAGGGAAACATTCTAGTACCACTGAGCACATGTAGGATATGAAGGATTTTTTCTTTTCACAAGAAATCTTCCATCTCACTATTTTTTTTTCCCCTGTATCTCATGTATCCTCTTCCTCACACAATCCCATTAATGTAACATCTATCCTCAGCTACAGCTGGTTAAATAAGCAGCGTATGAAGAAAAGATTGGGAAACAAAGGAAGCTTAAAGGCACCTTTTGCAACAGAGTGCTGCTGGCAGCATTTGGGCTATGCTGAGACCTGCCTGTCTACCTGTTGCTTAGAGGAGAGAAGCTAGTATCCAGGAATCAGAGGCACATAGCAACAGCCACATGAACAGGGGAATTACACATTCTTTATTCCAGAGGAATAGCCAGCAAAGCTCAAAGGATTTCCAGCTGTGCTCTGTCTAGAATAACAGAGAGTTTGAGCTTAACAAAGCTCATTTGATTTTGCTCATTGATTTTCATGTGTATTTTAGCATAATAAAGTTCACAAACTCCAGTGTTTGCAAAAAGTGAAAATGAAAAGGTTGTGAAAACAGTGACATCTTTCTTGAATCTGAATGAATTCTCACTAGTTTTTCCCTGTCAGGGCACAAACACCTGTGCACAGCAGCCCATGCACTACTTAAATTTCATTTAGGTTAAGCCCTCAGCGAATTTGACCTCTACATAAACTTAAGATTGGTCATTCCATTTTCCCTGGGCAGTAAAGTTGACTTAAGCTGCTTTTTCTCTGCTTGCCAGTGATTTCCACCTCCGTGACTTCCCATCAGCTGCACTGATAATAACACTGCAAAAAAATAAGGGAGGTCCTTTAAGTAGTAAATTCACCAGGCAGTTCTGAAGAGAGAATGAGTGGCAGGATACTGGAGCCACTTACATTGGCCTTGCTGCCTGGGGAAATAACATGGAGCAATAATCCTATCTTGATGGAGTGTGAAAAGCAGATTTCAACACCTGTTAGGGTTTTGAAATAAGCTTTGAAAAATACAGAACAAACCACATACCTTCTTTAGATCTGGCCTTTCACCTGTGTGGAAGATGCTCAGGCCTAAGTACAACAGACAGCTCAAGTGGAAAAATATACTACATAGACAGTTAAATTCAGGAGTTTGAAGAATTATGATTTCATTTGTTAATTTACCAAAAAATGTTATATTGTGGACATAGTGGACTAATATGTCTGTAACATCCTGATCATTAGTAAAGATACTACAGTGATGATGTTATGTCAGAAGGAATATGCAAACTGAATCCAAGTCTCGTTGTAAATCAGTCTTTCAATCAGATACAGTCGACATTGGCAGAAGCCGGCACTCTATATACTGAATAAATTTAGGATTTTTAATTTCCAGTGGCATTAATCTGGCAGTTGTTACTAGGGATAAAATGAAAGCAAAACTGATTCCAGCAAATGCCTTTGAAAAGTGCATGATTTTTCTTCTCTCTCTGTATGTATTCCCTGTGACATGAGCCTCAGTTCACTCTCTTCAACCTTGTCAGTTTTCATCACTGTTAAATCTCAGCAGAAACTATGAGTTTAATCAAACACAAGCAACCTCCTCAGTCGAAAAAAATGTGCTTTTTTTCAGAAGGTCTTTGTTTTTAGTGAGTTTGCAAAACTTTAAAAAATATAGTGTGTAATATTCTTTTTGAATAACACTTCAGTATGATGTTACAAATTAATGTGGAGTTCCAGAAGCACTCACATTAGTGCAAAATGAGTTCATCATAATTACCATTATTACCATAAATACCAAAGGAATTAATAATGATTAGGGACATATTTTAAAGCGTAGTTCATTATCATGTGTACTGTTTGTAAAATTTCAGGATGATGATAATTACTGTAAAGCTTCATTTTGGGCAAAGTTCTCTTCCCAATGGAGGGATAGCCCAAAACTAAGTGCTCCTAAAGTCCCTCTGAAATCCTCAAAAATGGGGTTAGGACACTTTGCACATACATTAGCTTGGAGATTGCTTTCTCCATAGGGTAAATTTCAACAGTAAGCCTGATATAAGTAAGGAACTCCAAGAAACAAGTGTTCAAGACAAACTTCGTTTCTCCTGAATCTCTGGATGGTAACTAGAATAGTTCTTTAGTGCATATTGTTGCTAGGTTTGTGATAGGTGAAGAAAGCTCAAGCATGCCTTAGTGAATTCTATGTAAGTATGTTTACTTGTTAAGTAATTTAAAAAAAGTCAAACTGTATAGCAGAGAAGTCTTTCAGCTGAAAACCCATTGGAATGTTTAATTTTTCATAAGAATGAGGTGTATAAGTTTTGTCAGGGGAACACTTATGAAATGCATAAAAATATTGAAATTATGGCTCTTCAGTATGTTAATATTGGCAACATGGGTTGCCTTTTAACTACTTAAGTCATGTTATACATCACCTTTGATTTTAGACACGCATTGCATAGGAAAGATAAGTCTTTTTCAGGGATGAAGTGGATTACAGACATTATTCCTGATTTTTTCTCCTACAGTGAGTTTCAACCTTACAGGGTAACAGCATCATATAATAGATGTGGAAAAGAAAGATTTATAAGCATGATTTACATCAAGATAAATCTTCTGCTTCTTTGGACAGTTCAAGTAATTCAATTTTTAGGATAGGCAACTTTGCAGAGATATAGGCTAGAAAAAGAAGCCAATTGTGGTATTTTAGTCTGAATTTCAGTAGTTTTCCATTTTTTTTCCCTTACCCAGCATATCTCCAGTTCTTAAAACAGGGCAGCCAGGGCCGTTCCATACTCCTCATCCTGTCATGGATCCTTTCCCATGTCCATAATGAGCTGACACAGCTAAAAAATAATCGAACAAAAAAAGAAGCAATCAAAGATCAACTCCCAGTGCCACAGCTCCCTGTTAGACTAAACGGTACAACCAATGATGCTCGAGGACTGGACAAAGGGAATGTGTGGGAATGTGTGGCTGGGGAGAATGGAGATCAAAGGGAACACCGGCTTCCTTTAGCAATTTATTCAGGACGTAAAACAATCACAAGCAAAGCAAAAGATAACAAAAGTATCAATCTACATCAGTCCATTCCCATGGAAAATTCAGGACTCTTAAAATGGAATTTTTTTTGGCATAGCTGTCTTTGTAGAAGGTTTAAAAGCCTCAACCCTCAGTTCAGTGCTTGGGTTTTTTTTCTTTTTTTTTTTTTCCTTTCAATTTTACATTTTGTCTTTAGCACTAATCATTTGAAAACCCTGGACTTAGAATTTCCAGAATATCCAAATCATAAATGCTTAAGTCATTGCTGAAAATAAAATTTGGCTTCTAACCTGCTTAGGTGGTTTTAGAAATGCTATGCTGGTTGGTAGGCTAACATTTAACTTGTAGATGAAATTTACTTAGCGTGGAGATCATGCACAAGGGTTATAAGCTTAGAGGTAGTTGATAATTTTGTGTTAGAGTATATTTCTAGTAGCAAATATCATCTTTTTTTTCCATGGAAGCATTCTTTTCTGGTGGAAAGAGTGAAAATGATGGGCCCCTGGTTGCTCACCTAGAAGACTGCTACCAGTTTCACTTTTACATGAACAGTCCAAGTTCCTGGGCCATTTGCTGCTTTCAGCAGGGACAGGCAGACTAAGCATCCGTGGCTTTTTGGCACTGAGGCTGAAAGGATGAAAGACTCCTATCAATTTTTCTTTGTCTTCAGGGAGAAAGCAAAGCTCACAAGAGCCTTCAATCTGGTGCTCAGAACAACTAAATAGTATTTTTCTTTTCCTCTGAAATATTGTTGTTGTTTTTTTTTTTTTTTTCCCAGGAGATTCTACCACTTTGTTTGTTTGGTTTTTTCAAAAATTTTGTCTCCTTTTGATTGAATAGGCTTAAACATAGGACTCTAAGGCCTTTTAACTGCTGTCAATCCCCACTTGAGGGGAGATCTACAGGTAAGGTATAGCTCCAGTTCTAACATGCTGTGGTGCCAGGCTTGGTGCTTGGAGGATTGGAAATCATCACGGTTAGAACAGACTGGGAACTAGACTGGGAAAGATTTTACTGAGGGTTATAAAGTTCTGTTGAGAATGGGCCTCCCTCACTTTCCTCAAGGTTGGAGCTGCTTTTTATTTATTTTTTCTAAATCCAAAGCGTATTTCTTTGCAATGCTTTAGGCCCCGAGTTTACAGTAAATCTTCTTTCTGGTTTTCTGCATAAAGTAGAAGAAGAAACACTACAACACGCTTAAACAGAAAACTTGACCCTGTAAGGTCATTGAAACTGGTAAATAAAAAGATTCTTTACAGTCTTGTATTTTTCTGTGACAAAATCAACATGAACAGTCAAATAGTACTTAGAATTCAACATGTGTTAGTTCATTTTTAAGTGCTTATTTCATAAATGTAAACCTGAATTCCATGAGCCCAGAGCTGTTGAGCAGCAATATTGATATAAGGATCCTTTTCTCACTGTGATCTATTTCTGGTATTTAAAATTATCAGCTTTTATGACTTTATTGGCCATCTCCCAGAAAGCGAGGAAGGGACCTTAGGTGAGGAAAGGATGCTAGTGACTGAATAATATCTGAATTACTTGGTAGAGCAGTAAAAAAGCAAGAAGTTAGGAAGAAAGATAAATGATTAAAAAGGTTCCAGCCAGTGATGTTTAAAAATCCTTAGTAGCAAAAGTAAGGGGAAGAGGAATAAAGGTCTTGATATTCTCTCATGTTAGTGTGATGTGTGTAAGGTAAATTTCTGACACATTGAGGACATGCCTGATTTTATTTCAGCAACTTCCATTAAACTAATACTTATTGGTAAGTCATTAAGAATTAGGTGCATCGCAAAATGCCTCTGTTTTTCAAGCTGACATAAATATTGCATTAATTAAATCTATTAAGAACATTGAAATGAGATTTCATTAACTAATATCCTCTATAAGGATAATTATGACTAATTATAGTTATTAGACTAATGGCCTTAATCCTCAAGCACAATGTGTTACAGAAGTTTAAGAGGCCCATGACAAATTGAAAATCAAAGGTATGATAAAACTATTTTAAAATATTTTACACAGCCACTATCATGTGATGGTAGCTATGACAGCAACAGTTTTATTTTTTGCAACTCATGCTGGGAAAGAAGATAATTTTTTATGACTTACTAGTGATTTTAGGTGTCCAACAGGAAGTGTTATAAAGGATTTTTACACCAGAGGTGCTCATCAACATGAAAAATTAACCTTTGATATGTATTACTAAGAGAAAATTGCATAATTTTATTCAAGTTTTCTGCAGAGAAGAGTGACATTTTAAAAAGGTGAAGTTTCACTTTTGTATTAAAAGGCTGTGTTTTGTATGTACCTGCACTATATCACAGAAATATTGTTTTGAGAAATATTTGCTGACAGAGAGAGCTATGTACATTTTGAAAACTCATGTTAATATCTCAATACTGGGTAGCACAAACATGAGTAAATAAAGTTCAATGCACGACCCTTGAATACTACTTTGGGAAAAAGACTAAACCTTACCAGGTGATAAAACCTGCATTACATAACAGAGATGTTTTTCTTTTTTCCTCTTTTTGCAGCTAGGGGAATAAGTTAAGTTTCTTGGGGTTTGAATTGCAGAAGTCAACAAGATTTTACGTGAAGTAGAGCTGTCACATAACTAGAATGTGGTGAGGAATATCAGCTGCATTTTTAGAAAACACAAAAATAACTGAGTCTTATTCAGTTCTCAGATGAGTAGTCATAAGGGACTATCTATGTTCAGAAGATTTATCAGTTTCGAATATTAGGTAGATAGAAGTGACCAGGTGTCAGAGGAAAGGAAGACAGAGATACAATATTTAATCTGGGGAACTCGATGGGCAGGGGTCTCAGAGCTTACATTAACTCAGAATCTTGCACCGAACAATTAGTACTGTATCTTTTAGGTGACAGGTTCCAGAGAGGAATCTAGAACAGGTTTAGGTATCTAAACAGTGTAGGAAGACAGTCCTTAAAGCTAGGTGCTGTGAAGGATGATCCATCATCCATGTGGAACAGTGAAATGGTGAACAGGTGGGGACATCCGCCTACTATGCCCTTGAAACTAGGCTATCATACCTCCTAGAAGATTACGTGGTTGCCTGTTTAAAAATGCTGAAACATTTCCATGCCACAGACAGTATTGCCATTTTAATCATGGCTTCTGAAGATTTGAACGTATGAAGAAAGTTTGAATGACAACTTAACTATAGAGAGTCAAATATATTTTTAAAATTTATCAGTGACATTTTGGAGTGCAGATGACAGTGGTTTTATTTTTATAACATTGTCATGTTGCAAGATAAAATCTTAGTTATCTACTCATGCCAGAAATACAGAGTAAAATATTTTAGATATTTGTGTCAAAGAGCTATTACTTTATGATAACTGACCTTACTTCTACAGAGGTTGGTGCTGGCAAATCTTTATTGATCTTTCTCTCTGAAGTTGATTCAATAAACTCATTTCTTCATTTGTTTGTTTGCTTGTTTTTTATATTGTGACATCTGGGTTTCTTCGTTTACCTTGTTATCTCCTAAATATAACTTCTGTAATTGTACAGACTATTTCCTTCAATAGATTCTTTGATAGGGTTCCAGTTCTCTCTAAGTTTTCACATCTCATTCCTGTGTAGTTTCCTGACACAGTGTGTGTTTCTCTATTGTAACAACTGTACATAGTTGCGAAATCCTCTGCTTAGAAACCTGGAAGGGAAATCACATGTGTTATTAATCCAGAGCTGGCGTGCTCTTTCATGGCCAGTTTCCTTTAAGACACAGCTATTAGAGTTCAGACTTTCCTGATCACTAGGTAATAAAGCAGAGTTTCTGCCTTAGAAACATGGCACAGAGACAGGGAACACAGAGGCTGACATGCTGAATCCCACTAATGGTCTACCTAACGTGATATTCTTGTGGTGATACTGAACAGCACTGTATGAAAGAGTTCAGAGCTGGTTATGAGATACCTGTAAGGAAAGGGACATCTCTCCCTAACCCCAGGCAATCACCATGAGGACCTGTGTTGTGAAGCATGAAGAATGAATGCATGAAGCATGAAGCATGTGAAGCATGAAGAATGAACACGCGATGCTGTTGAGTCATAGGCTGGACTTGATGATCTCAGAGGTCTTTTCCAGTCTCAACAATTCTGTGATTCTGTGTGATTCTGTGTGAATGACAACCCAAGCATGTTTTTTAATCCTTGGCAAGGTAATTTAGGGTGTCGGATAGTGGATAGGACTAGGGGGAATGGATTAAAGTTAGAGATGGATCAGTTCAGATTGGACGTTAGGGAGTTCTTCACCATTAGAGTGGTGAGACACTGGCACAGGTTGCCCAGAGAGGTGGTGGAAGCCCCGTCCCTGGAGGTTTTTAAGGCCGGGCTGGGTGGGGCTCTGAGCAGCCTGACCTAGTGGGAGATGTTCCTGCCCATGGCAGGGGTTGGAACTAGGTGATCTTTAAGGTCCCTTCCAACCCTGAGAAATCTATAATTCTGTGATTCTATGAGTTGTGATTCCTATTGTTTGTAGACCATTTTTTTATTCCTTTCTGATCCCTACAGTACTTTGCCTCAGCCCTATTTCATGACAGCTACTTTGGCAGTAATGATGAGCTTATAGAAACTGCACTAGCACAATATTAAGGATACTCAATACTAGAAATGAAAAAAAAAACCATTAAAGTGGCTTTTTCTGCTCTTTCCTATTGTACATTTTGTTTATGTTCAGTGGTTAATAATACATTTTAATGGCACATTTTTCATAGGTCTTTCATCTCAGTACTTAGAATGAAACCTACCCTGGAAAGACCCTGCCTTGGCTATTATCTGGGTGATCATTTTTTGCTGCAGAAACAGGGAGAAACTTAAGGAGTGGGCAGAGGGTGGCTAGTTTTTGAGACCTGCTATAAAAGAGAAATTCAGGAACGCCTCAAAGAAAGTACAAAAATTTTAATCTGTGATGGAAAAATAGTTCATTTCTCTTTAATCTTATTAAAAAAGAAGTTAACAATTTCAAGTATAATTCACAGTGTGTGTATAATGCCTGCGAGTCCAGGTTGCCCTGTTTGAGAAAGTGCCCCTACTATCATAGCACTTTGTTTTGGAGAGCATTACAGATACAGAACATTCTCCTGCATATTCACCCTGTCCCCATGAAGCACCTATTGAGTAGTAAGTAAAAAGTTGACACAGATGGGAAAGTGCAGAGCTTGTAAACCAAAATTCTCAGCTGTACTTCAGAACAATCTTAAGGGTTTATTTTAGGTATTATTTCTTTTTTTTTTTTTTTTTTTTTTTTTGTGTGTCCCTTAACAGTTAGTTTCAACTTAAAGCAAGAATCTGGCATATTACACTAGCTAGGCAGTCATTTTTGACTTCCATCCATGTTGCAGTTATTTATTTTTGCTTTTCTCCCTGCTTCTGCGTTCAATGGTTTCTAATCCACAGTAGAACTCCATTCTACAACCTGACAGATTAATAGCCTGAGTAAAAGACTAAAAGGTTTTGTGCTTTTTTTTAAAAAAAAAGACAAAATGAATGTGACATATGTTCTAACTCAAAAATTGTATTTGCCATATTTTAATGTTTCAAAGGGCTTCAGTTGACTTAAGCAGCAAGATTATCTTGCAAAGAATCCATGAGGATTTAGCATTATTTTTTGTGTTTATATGCATAAGAACTTGTATAATTTTTTTCCCAATTAATTTACCTTGTGATGGAGTGAACATCAGTAGTTGGCAGTTCACAAAACCTCTTGTAAAGATACACAAAACTGTGTAACTTTCCAAGTGTGCAATAAAGATTGACTTTTTTTTTTGGTTAGCAATTCAGTGTTTTTATTCATTCCAATTCTACTATCCACTTTGTTCTGGCACCTCCTTTTTTTCCTCTTGATCTTTGACAGTGCCTCATCCTCATTACTTGCAAAGAATAGCTTTAGGGCAGGCATATATCTGCCAAGTGTGGTAAAGAGTTATGGAAATAACTCATTTACTTTTTCTGCTGTATTGAGGAGGAAAGGCTGGTCTTCCTACTCCCTGGAAATATAGTTTAAAATTGGTTCTTTAATTAAAATCTTGTCAAGAAAGAATGCAGAAATAACTCCACATGCTCCCCCTTCCTGTTTTCAACAAGCCAAAAGTCCAGCTTCATTGCTACCCACAAAAGCAATCTGAATCTGACCATATGCTTCTCTTCAAGTTAATCATCAGTGAGTGAGTGCACCAGTATTTTCACTCCAGATCAAGGATGTATTTTTGGAATAAGTCTCCCAATAGCCTCTGTTTTCTGCTCTTTAACTTGCTCCACAAAGTGGTATCAAAGAACAAAAAATAAGTTCCTTTTGGATGAAATTAAACTAGAAAATATGGTCTGGGTATCTAGGTATCTAAGATATTTTAAGTCATAATAGGTATTGTGTTCCTAGGAGCAGAACAGAGCTATTCTGGTCTGTAACACCCTCCAAAACACATATAATGTACTTGTCAGTCCTCGGTACCAAGTGGTCTGCCAGTTGTGCTGTGTTCCTTGCTAAGCTCAGCAGAACTAATTCCAGTGTGTCTGTTTCCTAAAGTTAAAAATCTCTGGCCCTGATGCAGGCCACCAAGCAGGCAGGCAGATGACTCTCAATGAATGGCTTAGTGGGCAGTGTAGGAACTGTTAATCTACAGATTCTTGGCTGTTCTCTGAGATATTAAGGACTAAGGTTGTGAGCTCCTTGGCAACACCTGGCACCTGAGGAGTCATGTGTTTCTCTAAGTAATGTAATTGTCTGGGAGCTTGTATGGCAGGGTGGACTGTATTTAGCAAAGCACGGTTAGCCATAATCTTGTTTCTACGACACATTAATTTGAATCAGCTGGGAAAATGATGGATATAAAGTAGTTGGCTTTATTACTTTTTTTTCTAACTAAATCTTACTCTTTATACCAGTGAGACTATTTTCCTGTTTTCTTTCGTAAGCTTTCAGCATTTGCACTTCAGATTGCCCTTGCAGCCTCTTAATTTATGTTTTATCTAACATAATTTTATTTTCCTTTCTACTGCAGCAAGACTGGATTTCAGTTTCTTCCTGACTTGAGCGATCACTTTGATTTGTCAGTCATGTTGTTTTTATTTTCCTTTCTGCTTCATTTTTAAACACACAACTGTTTAAAAACTGCTAAGTCTGATAATAGTTTATCATCCACATACATTATATATACATCTTCCACTGTCTGAAACACAGACTGGCTCAACTCCCTTGGCTGATTCTAGTGTTCTGTTGATTACAATGTTGAGTCTAGTAGGACACAGAGCTAAAGACACTGGAGAAGCTGAAAGAAATTTCCTCTCTGAAGACTAATATGACATCCAGCAATACTAATGAGGAGGCTATTGCACTCTCAAACCTTATTTCCAGCAGATGCTGTTCAAAAATTAAATATTTGGGCTTTTACTAAAAGACAATAGCTATACACACTGAAATGGATTGTAATTTCAGCTGAAACTTTTGTTTATCCCACAGACCTTCATGGAAGGAGATATCATAATATCCTAGTTTATTTGAATACTTTTCTCAAAGAAATTATTTTGTAAATCAATGACATTTAGTCAAAGTCAGTGAGAATCTAGGGCAAAGTTAAATAATTGAAGTATCTCTTCTGTTGTCAACTACCTTAGTTTGCTGTTGTCTTTAAGTAAACTTTAAATGTTATTTGATTTTGCATTTCCCCTTCATCACGTAACACAACCATTTTACTGCATTTATTAGCAGAAAAATACTTGAACCAATATTTGAATGTCACTGTTATTCATTCAAAATCTTTTGAGTAAACTTTCAGAAATGTTCTGGGGTTCTGGACTGTGGTTTGCTATTGATCTACTAAGACTTAAAGCAGTTTTCTGAAATCATTAACAGCCCATTTTAGATTTCAAGTAAATCATTGTTTGCTCTAGCGGCCTTCAGAAAGTCTGAAGAATGATACTTTCATATTTCCATTTATGTAAATCTGTAGATGGTAATTTATTTGATGGCTCACACTTCTAACATGGCTCTTGAAAGCTGTGGGTGTTATTTTTATCTTCAGAGGGTTCATCCATAATACTGTCCATTAAGAAGTCTAGCTGTCTGAGTGCACCCACAAATCAAATAATTCAGCTTCTCAGGCTTCAGTCCTTCACACACATACATGCTTAGTTTTTTTGACCACGGAATTGCCCCACTTATTTTTGTAGCACTGTTTAATATACTGTCAAGGCAGAGGACTAAACAAGCAGTAATAACTTATAAAGCTACTAGCAAGAAGGAAGTTTTACTCCAAAATATGAATGACAAAATTCAGATTTTTACATCTCGTAACTTATAGTCTAATCTGAATAGTTATTATCTTATTTCATACTATATCTTCAGATGAGGGCAAGATTTAGTTGTTGTGGTTTTTGCGTTTTAGCTCACCATAACCTGTCAGTACTCACTTCAGAGCATTCATTCTCTAGAAATACCCAGAGTGCAAGTCTCACTTGGTGTTCTGAAAGAGGTATCTATCTCCCCAGGGTTGTTAGTTGCTAAATATCTACTTGTTTGTTTATTTATTTATATGTCTGTTTTGGCTTGGCCTGGCCGGATTTTGGCGGCGGGGGGGGGAGCTGCAGGGTAGCTTCAGCAAGAAGCTGCTAGAAACTCCCCAGCTTTGATAGAGCCAATGCCAGCCGGCTACAAAGAGGGACCCGCCGCTGGCCAAGGCTAAGCCTATCCGTAAGGTGATAGCAGAGGAACGCTATGGTGAAGCGGGTTGTCCCCCTGCAGCCCATGGGCGAGGTGCAGAAGTCCACCGTGAGGATCACCGCGTAGATGTCCACCGAGGACTCCATGCCGTGTGGGTGGATGCCTGAAAGGGGACTGTAGCCCGTGGGAAGCCCGCATCAGAGCAAGTCGCTGCCGGAACCTGTAGCCCGTGGAAGAGAGGAATGCCCACGCTGGAGCAGGTTGGCCGGTGGGACTTTTGGGATGCTGCGGGTGGCTCACGCTGGAGCAGTTTCCCCTGAAGGACTGCGCCTCAGACTCACGAGGGGTGGGCTGCCCCTCGTGAGGTGTCTCCCATTGGGCAGTTTGTGATGAATTGCCCTTCATGGGATGACTCACGCGGAGAAGAGAGCGTGAAGCTTGTCTCCCATGAGAGGGACCCCACAATGGCCTTGGGGAAGAGTGAAGAGTCCTCCCCCGGAGTGAAGAAGCGGTGAAACCAACGTCGGATGAACTGACTGCAACCCCCATTCCCTGTCCCCCTGCGCCGCTCGGGGGGAGGAGGTGGAGAAACCGGGACTGATGTTAAGCCCGGGAAGAAGGGAGGGATGGGGGGAAGGTGTTCTGTTTAAGATCTGTTTGCTCTTTCTCACTTCTCACTACTCCTCTCTGATTAGTTCTTTTAATAAATGTACCTAATTTCCCCAAAACTGAGTCTGTTTTGCCCAGGACGGTAAATGAAAGTGATCTCCCTGTCCTTATCTCAAACCCTGAGCCCTTGGAAATATTTTCTCCCCCTGTTCAGCAGTGAAGGGGGAGTGAGCGAGCGGCTGTGTGGGTACCTGGCGGCCGGCCAGGGTCAAACCACGACAACGTCTAAATATTATTATATATATAAATATTACTTCATCTTTGCAGTTTCCATTTTGAGTGGCTAGGTTTAACAAGAAGCATTCCAATTGTCATGGAAATAATAGGTTTTCTCATTGTTTGCACAACTACCCTCTTTTCAATTTCTCTCATCTGAGGTGTTTGAAAAGAGAGATCACTTTGGTACTTACATAATCCAATGACAAGTGCTTTTTTCTTCCAATGTCATCATTGCTTCACATAGCTTTGATTTTTAAAAGCACAAACATCAACAAAAGGGATGTTTATCAAGTGAAAAAATCTTTTGCTTATAGCAACAACAAAAGTATAGATAAAGAGCAATTAAGGCACCTTAGACTCTTCTCTACTGCCTTACATATTCTACTATTTATATCAGTGCAAACTAAGTGCTAAACAGCTATCAATTACTTTTCCTGATTAATAGTGTTTAATAGCCACATAACTCACATTGCTCAGTTGTGAGTGACTCTGTACTATGCAAAGCAGTGAAAAAAATCAGACCCAAGTAGTAAGTTGATAAGACTTACAAAAAAGACTGAAACTAAAGGCTTGTGGACTTTTGGCACCATCTAAAGAGGATAAAATGCTTGCTTTGTGAGAAAGGTTAGATGGTTAGAGCCCAGTGTTATAAGAACCAAAAGTAGGAGGTGAAGTAGGGCTTGACAAAGATGGTAATGAAGGTAGCGAGACAGGACAGACTATTCTAACATTTCTTGCAGCAATGACTAACATTGCAAATTACATTGATATAAATTTAAATAATGTGAATAAATAGGAGCATTCATGAGTAGACTACTCAACATATCATCTGACTGCTGTGAAAGTGGTGTTAAGCACTTTCTGGTTTCAAGTAAGCTGTTGTTCATCTTAAGCAAAGTTGTGGGAATCTGTTCCTCTAAAAATTCACCCTTCGCATACATTAGCATGAATGCAAATAAAAGGATTTATTTTTCAACAGACAAGCTAGACGAATGTTTATAAAAGATAGAAGTAAAGAAAAAATAAGAAGTATTACTTATACTGAGTTAGAAAAAGAAAGATCTCTATTCATCTGTAGAATGGCACCATTTTCAAGTATTCCATCTCATTGCCTGCCTTTGTATTACGTTGCATTTCTTAGATCAAAGCTCTTCCTAGAGGAACAGGTTAGCCTTTCATTTATTCTCTTCCAGAGTTCTTCAAAGCATCTAGATCAGAGTTTATGTTTCATAAAAGACAGCACAGACATTTAGCATGGGAAGTATCCAGATGTGCTTAGAACTGAGGAAATAGGTAAAGAAAGCCTTCTACCAGGCAGGAATCCCTGTGTCCCTGGTCCATCAAGTTCCTGAGTCATCTTCTCCTTTATGAAGGAGAATGGTAACCTCCACAACCCACGCAAAGAATTTTGACTCTGGTTTGATCTGTAGTCATAGCTCAGGAGCTAGGAGTCTGATTTCGTATGTTTTATCTCTGGGGCCTAGGCTTTAAATATTTAGCTCCAGTGGGGCCATCAAACCGGAGTTGTTTTAGATTTTACTTATATTAGGTGTTGTGAGTTTCTTTCCCTTACCTGCTGGTATTATGAAGAAAGCATGAATTTGAGTAGTACATGAACAATACTTCTTCTTGGTTTCTTGCGTATATGAACTATAAAGGGTCCTCTGTAGCATTAATCACTCATTAACTATGCTTGTCACCTGTGGATTAGTATCTGTCTGCCTCCCATGTTTTTAAAAGGGAAGATAGATGAGACCAAGTTTACAAAGACGTTTCCCCTTCTTGTGATGCTAAAACCTTTTCTCCATCAGAAGATGCAGATGAACAGTTGAGGATTCACTGAGAACAGCTTTAGATATCCTGTAAATCTTCCTGTTAACTTCTCCCACAGAATGTCTTTCTACTTCACGAGTGAGTTTTGCTACTCCCCAGATAAAATAAGCATTGCTCCTCTGTCTTAACAAAGCAAATGTTACTTTGTTAGACCAGCTGTCATCTCCTGAACTTGATAGATCAGTCCTTGTCTCATCTCATTCTCTCCTTGATGATGATGCTGTTCCCCAATCAGTGCAAACCCGTACTTGCCGGCATCACTGCTGAAACATAAGACCAAACCCCACTAAAGTCTGCCCACCCTCAGCTTGACACTGCCCTTCCTCTGTGCTTACACAAATTTCATATGAAACAGGGAGTCAACCCAGAGAAAGAGACTGAATTTAGAGCAAATTGTGCCAAGAGGCAGTGAGACAGGCATAGGCTGGTGAAACCAGGATTGGGGAGAGGGTGGAGTGGCTAGTTCAACAGCAGTGCCAATTTAGGCCTCCCTGAACTGACTAGGAAACCATGGCATCAGTGTGCAGATATCAGTATGAAGCAACTTTATTAGCTGAAACATATTTCATATCAATCCCTGTATAAACAGATACGCAAAATCTATACATGATATATACACATATTACTGAGACAAGACACGGTAGTTACCAACTAGGGATACAGAAAGTTTTGGAGTTATTTGTATTGTAGGAATAAAACAGTCTCCCTTGCTGCAGTTTAATTCTGAGTTGCTTCTCATTTTGTATGCTCATGTGAGGCTTTTAAGTTTCAGACAAACAAATCTGATCTCTTCCACTTAATCAAAAACCTTTAGTAACAGTGCATTTACGATACAGCACAACCTTTTGAAATAAACTCCCACTGCATTTTCCAAACAAGATTTCTGCTGAAGCATTCAATTCTCATACGGCACTTACCTTTTTAACTGTGCATTTAATTCTTATCTAATTGCCATCAATATTTATGCTGTTGAACTTTTATCTTGCTACATATTACATAATTGTTACCATTAGATCATCTCCCAAAGGTTTTCTTTTCAAGTTCATATAATGTACTCATGTCATGCTTTTGCAAAGCACAGATTTTTATAATATTGTTAAACTGTCTAATACTTAGTTTATACTTTGAGGCATAACTGAAGTTGATTGGATATAACAAATTTAGTAACTTCACATTCATTTTCTAATGTAAAAGGA
This sequence comes from Trogon surrucura, assembly GCA_020746105.1. Lineage (NCBI taxonomy): Eukaryota > Metazoa > Chordata > Aves > Trogoniformes > Trogonidae > Trogon > Trogon surrucura. The sequence continues at coordinate 43,556,244 of CM036620.1, forward strand.
ATAATCATCATCATCCATTGTCCACTATTTTCCTTTGATTTCTGAAATCAGGGTCTCCTGACAGCAGGTAACTTGATATCCTAAAAGCAAAATGCATGGGGAGGTGTAAGCTGCATTTTACTCCCTTCAGTAATTTTCTAGGTGTTCTGCATGTGCAATGACACCAGCCTACAGTTATGGTGTCCTAAAGAAATAAAATATTTTCATTTCCATATAAATATAAATGTGACACAGAATGAAGTGTCAGTTGTCTTCTCATCAAGAGGATAAATAGGATATCCTGTAACACCCTTGTGCTTACTGCTGTTCCTCCAAGGGAGCCATGGCCTTCCTGCTATGTCTATGGTGTTAAACAGAACAGGGCCAGGTACACGTTAAAATAATGGCACATGATTAGTCACACTGTTTAACAGCAGGTCCAGTCCCTTGCACGTTATTTTACCTATGTAAATGAGCACTTTCCCATACAGTGCCCAGAGAACATTTGGAAGAGTAGTGTGTTCTAGTGACTATTCCCAGTAAAGATGAAGCCATCTAATTTTGTGGGCTTTGGCATGCAGGCTGTGCCATGCAACTTGATCTTAGAGTCAGAGAACAATAGCTGGTTTGTTTTATTCAAAAATAAGGACCCAGCCTCTGAACACATCAGAGTTGAGAGTCCTGAGAACAAAGGAGAAAATTCGGCTTTAAACTAGCTAGCAAAATCTGAAAATCCTCTGTGTCAAATGTCAAGAAACATTGTGAAAAGACAAGTGAGTATAATTTTCACCATGTATTGTATGAGATTTGTCAATAAACTTTGTGCAAAAGTAACCCGTTTCGTGACATTTTTTAGATTTCCTTTGTTTTTGTTCTTGACATGGTACCAATGCCAAATACAAATAAGAGAGAGCCAATAGCTAGGATTATCAATATTCTCTTGCTTTTTTTCCCAAACATGTGAGAAAGATTCATCTTGGTTAAGTAACCCAGAAGAAGAATTTCTGTGTTTGCCATGTTTCAGGTAAGTTCTATGAGAGTAGAACTTGGTGACAAAAAATTTTGGTGAGTTCATGGGGATAGTCTGCTGAACATACAATTTCAACATACCACTAGGTTTAGAATAGTGAAGCAGAGCTTTGGAATCATGCACTGAAAGTCTTAAAGGCAATAAAAGACCACATTCTTTTGTGTTAGGCGTATCTGTGACTGCTACAAAATATGGGTGCTGATTCTGGTATCCACACATCAATATACATCAGATCTTCAGTATGCTATGTGAGCAGTTGCAACCATGGTTAAAAGCTGATGGGGGGAAAGCCACAGGTATAAGAAGACAAAAAAAATTTATTTTGTCATGTTCTACAAGAATTCACAGTATCTAGAAAAGAGTTTATTCACAGAGTTCTTCAATACACGGTGGAAATATGAAATTAAATGACTGGCTGTTATAATTTTATGGCTGCTCTACCAGTTGGCTGAATATTGCTCCCATAATGTTATCTCTGTGCTGCAAAGTTCATCGATGTAGTAGAAGATTTAAGACAAGCCATAAAGCCATATGCACTGTCTGATGTGTGTGTAAAGAATGGGACATTTAGTTCATTGATTAAGTTGCAGACTTTGTCTTAGTTAAAGGATATTCTGTCAAGACCAATGGAGTTTTAATTAAGATAATCAAAAGATAGTTTAAAATAAGGAACTTCTAATTATGCACATTGGTGTGTGGGAAGGGGAGAAAGAAACTTAAAAGTGCACACAGGTTTTTTTAAAAACCTAGCTCTTTTTCATTAGGTAAAATGATGGTCCCCCCAGTGAGGAAAAGAAATATAAAAGGATGGAAATATGACTGGGTGCTATACACAAGCTGACAAAATCCTCTACTATTCATATAGCCAAAGTCTATTTCACAGTAACACCTTGCCTTGGATTTCAACACCCACAAATCTTTGAAAAGAGACACCTAAGAATAGGCAGGCTTTTTCTACTCAGTGGAGAGATAGAGATGTCAGTGACATCAAGTTTATTATTCAGGCATCTTAGCAACACACTAATTTCCTCTATTTGCAAGCAAGTAGTTCTTTCATACTGATTTAGAGAAGTGTAGATTAGTGCTGATAACAGCTGGGGGAACCAAAATATCCTCAGTTGTGGTTTTTCTTGATTGTAATAATCTCACTGTAAACCAGGGTCATATCTCTTTTGACTGACTATTCCTTCATCTTACATTAAGATTATGCTGAACTATCTCTCCTGGTCAAATTTAAATTCTTTTGCCACTACCACCTTTTAAGAAACCTATGAATCAACTGTATTTTCTTCCACATGGTTGGAGAAGGGGTGAATATCTTTGTGTGGTGGTTTGACCCTGGCTTGCAGCCAAGTGCTCACATAGCCACTCTATCACCCCACCTTCCCTGCTAGGCAAAGGGATAAAATATAACAAAGGGCTCATGGTTTGAGATAAGGACAGGGAGATCACCCGCATCTACCATCCTGGGCAAAACAGTCTCAAATTTGGAGAAATTAGTTAAATTTATTAAAGAACAAATCAGAGAAGAGTAGTGAGAAATAAAAACAGATCTTCAAAAAAAAATAACACCTTCCCACCATTCCTTCCTTTTCCTTGGACTTAACATCAATCCCAATTTATACATCTTCCTCTGAGTGGCACAGGGGGCCAGGGAATGGGGCTGTGGTCAGTTTATCCAATGTAATTTCCACCATTTCTTCCTCTGGGGGAGGACTCCTCACTTTTTCCCCGGGACATTGTGGGGTCCCTCTCACAGGAGGTGATCTTCACACACCTTTCTCCAGTGTGAATCCTCTCACAAGACACAGTTTATCACAAACTGCCCCAACGTGAGTCTCTCTATCAGGTGTAGTCCTGCAGGGGAAAACTGCTCCAGCGTGAGTCCCCCACAGCGTCACAAGAGTCCTGCCAGCCAACCTGCTCTGGTGTTTGCGTCTCTCCACGGGCTACAGGCTCTGGCAGCAACCTGCTCCAGCGCGGGCTTCCCACGGGGTCACAGCCCCCTTCAGGCATCCACCTGCTCCACTGTGGGGTCCTCCACGGGATGCAGGTGGACATCTACAACCCATCATTTCCATGGGCTGGAGGGGAAAAACCTGCTTCACCATGGTCTTCACCACGACCCAGGGGACTCTCTGCTCCAACACCTGGAGCACATCTTCCCCTCCACCTTCTTCACTGACCTTGGTATCTTCACATATTCTCACTCCTCTGTCTCTCTGCCAGTTGTTGTATAGCGCAGATTTTTTTCCCCCATTTCTTAAATATGTTTCCCCATTTCTTAGATATGTTTCCTGTCATCACTGATAGGCTCAGCCTTGGCCAGTGGCTAGTCTGTCTTTGGAGCTGGCTAGCTATCAGACTTAGGGGAAAGTTCTAGCAGCTTCTTGCAGAAGCCACCCCTACAGCCCCCACTTCCACCAAAATCCAGCTAGGCAAACCTAATACACTTTCTTACTTTTACTCTATTGCTAATTATCTATTAATGTCTCCCCAATCCTGAGTCTGTGCTTGTTTCTCTTTGTTTATGCTCTTTACTCAGTGACCCATAACAGAACTCATTAACAGCCAGATGCCTTTAGGGAACACCCTCTTTGAACACGTTATGCTATATAACAGTAATTAAGAATACATTTGGAAGCTGTTACATGCTTAATCCTGATATTTACAACAGTTTCTAAAGTTGACTAGGCATTAAACTCATTTTGCAAGAGGTTTGCTCATGGCCTGCTCTGAACACTTCATGAGCAGGTTGTGCACCAACACATTTCCTACATAAATAGCAACTGAAAGCCTAAAGTACTGCAGCAGGAATTTCCATTCCTGTACAACATTGAGTGGTGATGTGATACAAAAATGTCTAAACTCAGAGCCCAATTTTAGACCTTAGTCACAAAACACTACTGTAAAATAATTTTCTGGGTTATTTTCTGCAGCAGTAGCTATGGCGAGAAGACCTCTGCTAGATCTCAGATCACTGGGATGGATATATTATCACTTTAAACAAGCTGAAAAGTGCTGCTTTAAAAATTCCAGCAACTGGAATTCTACCACTACTCAAACCCAGAGATTTAATGGTCCCAAAAACTTTCTCCAGACTTTTATGGTGGCACTCATGTCAGATGCGCCCTTTTAAAAGTAAGTGTAAAAGCACATGGGGGCTAGTAAGTCATTTATGTGTATCTCACTCTTCCAGAGAAGGCTTTGCATTTTGAACTACACAGGTACATGGGCTTATGTTTAAGAAGAATCAAGTGGGTATTAAACTAAGAAACTTCTGAATAAAAGAGCTTTCTGGGTAACATGCACACATGTGAAGACCAGTTTCAAAAGCCAGAGAAATCATCTCACATAGTTTGAAACATTGCTGAAAATCCTCACATGTAAGAGGATTATGAGCTGCTTTGCATTATTCAGGTACGGAAATATGGATAATATGTCCCACTTGCTGTGCAGGAGAGCCAAGCATATCTTCTTGGCAATAGATAAGCAAATATACTTCAAGTAGGAAAAAAATATATCAACAACAAACCATAGAAGAAGCAAAAGTCAGTAAATAAATAAATAAATACATGAATAAATAAATAAATATAGTTTAGAAGACAGCTCTTTAAAAATGCAAAATAATGATCTACCATAAAAAAATCCTTTCCAGTAAACAAACAAAAAACTGTCATAGTAAGGCATGCGCTATTTTCTCCCTCACGTGTTAATAGAAATATGATATCTTATCTATTAATCCTACTCGCACAATTAGAGTTATTGAAGTTGAAAAGAAATCTGTAATTATTGAAAAGATGATGTACATCAACAGCAGGAGGGCAGTGTTCTCAGTTTCACTCAGTGAATCATGCTAGAACATTTGTTTGATTTCTTTAAACAGTTTTTGATTACCATCTGCTAGTGATGAAACAGCAACAGTTATCATGCTCCTCTATTTACTGCAAAAAGAAAAAAGAGAAAGTGAAAGCAAATATGGAATTGAGCCAGACAAAAATTCTATTAAAAACATGTCTAAAAACAATGATGGTAACCAGGAGATTAATTCAGGATTTCTAGAAAAAGTACGTGCCACAACCTTCAGCAGTTTAGTGGGTACAGAGGGTTTGATGTGTGCTTGCCATTTCAGAGGCTTAAGAAATTTTGACACAACATGGTGACAAAAAGGCAGTGTCATGAGAGAAATTTATTGATTAAAGGGCATGTGGCAAGAGCAAGATCTTGTTAAGGGTCTAAGCCCCTGTCCTCATTCTGCTCCCTGGGGTGGCTGACCTGGAAGAGATGCAAAGAGGGTGTGTGGGACCGTGTATTTGAAAGGTCTCATGCTCCTTCTTCTCTAGGAAGATAATAAAACCGTGATTTAAGGGCTCATTTTATGGATACTGCCCCAAAATACATGTTTACACTATGTAAGAAGACAGAGAGGAAGATATTAAAAGTTTCCAGTCTTTGTCCGTTCCTGGAGAGCTCCAGTTATTTCATATCACTCGTTATAATGATGGGTCAGCCTTCTCATTTAAAAAGGTGCTTAGGGCAGTGTCATACAGGTAAAATTTTTGAAGGGAAAGGGGATGCCCAGAGAAACCTAGTCAGGTTATCACAGAATCACAGAATGTTAGAGGTTGGAAGGGACCTCAAAAGGTCATCTAGTGATGATTCTGTGATTCTGTGATTCTGCCTCGGTGGATAAGGATCATTTATAAACGGAAAGACAATACAGTATTTACCATACCTAGCCTAATGAGACTTTGTTTGGTACAAGCACATTTGCTTCCCATGGCGTACTCTTATGGATCATAAAGAATTTTGCTGCTTGATGATGAACAGAAGCAAAAAAAAAAAAAAACCAAACTCAAACACAGAGCCACTGTATTTCTGTAGGTTTTTTTATTTAGAACTCCAGATGAATAGCCATGACAGAGGAAAAGAGTCCTTTCCTCCTGTCTGTTGATAAACAAAGAATACTTGAGACACAGAAGAATTATCTGTCTAATGGTCTTTGGGCAAAATTTTGGGAGTCATTATAGTTTTCTGGAAACTTAAAATTGTTCACCTGACATTTGTAGAACAACAAGAAAATGTTTCAACATGGAAAGGACTTGCAAACTCTATTCTGAGTCCTATTCTCATCCATATAGTTTCCAAATTATTCATAACAATATACTGTTTGGTACAAAATGACACAAAGGTGCTTCACCTTGGTTGGTTATTTTTGTACTTGTTGTTGCTAGTTTTTTTCTTATGGGCTGTCATGGAGAAAGAAGCCTCTGCTGACTCACAGAATGAAGCAGCTGAGCTTCATGGTCCCTGAGGCTTTTCCTACCTAGCTAGCAAATAAATCTGAAATTGCCAATTCTCATTACATGATAGATCCTAAGCAGAGGAATAGGAAACATGTCCTAAGGGATGAAAGACAGCCTCGCCTGAGGACAGTTTAGCGTTTGCTGGAAACAGGACAAATGTAGTTTTGTAGGTGAGGGGGGAGAGGTTTTATGGAACAAAGATATTTATCCATTGGATATCTGCTGACATGAGTGGGATGCCATGCTATACAACTATTGCCAAAATTATGTTTTATTTGCTATTCATTTAAAGTTAAATTAGGATTGTAGTTTCTATAGTAGCAGCTCTGATCCTTATACTCTCGATGTATTTTTTCAGGTGTCAAGCATAACATTAGTGTGTAAGAACAACACGAGAAGAAAATACATAGTTACAATGCAAAATAATAATTTATCTAAGGTAATCTGTATGGGGTTTCAGAGAAACATTTATTGGTTTAATAGGGACCCTGGACGTTTGCTGCCGGAATACTTTGCAGAAGGAATAAAATTTGGAGGATGCATCTCTGGAATATCTAACTTAAAATATAAACAGCCTCGTAAGAAATCACGCAGATCTGTGCAATTGAGCCAGAAATGTATAAGTGCATATCAAGTATATTGTTCTTTGCTTTAATCTTCTTTGAAGACAAATTTCTTACAACATGAACACAATCAGCAAACAGAAAGTTTTGAAAGTATGGCATCAAAAGACTAAGAATTGCACTGATGATTTTCCTCAGCCTCACCATCTGCCTGCACTCTATTGCATTCAGTAGTTCCAATAAAATCCCAGTGAAACAGAGATGAGATGTGTGTCTCTAGCAGAGCTGGCAAATCAGCTACTCTAGCTGAACAGAAAAAAATAGTTGAAGTTCATATTTGACACAAGAGCCTTCTCCCATGCAAGGTGCAGGTTTTAGTTTCCCTCTGCATCTATTACTTTGTTGCCTTGGCAGATATTAAGCATGTAGAGAATCTTCCAAACAAAATAAGTAAGTGTAAGTCTGTATTTTAAATAAGCACTTTTTTCCTACTGTTGCTTTTACACACAAATCCAGGAGAAAAATTGCTTCGTTGTGACAGCTCTGACCACCCTTCACGACAGGTCAGCAGATGGTGTCTTTAACTGATGAATCTGACAACTTTTGGGGGTCAGTTGACTGAAAATGAAATATTGTAAATGGAAAATGTGCACTGTTTTTCAACTACAACCTCCTACTGCTATCCCACAATAGAGTAAATGAGGATTCAGTGCTGGTCAAACAAAATCATTTGCTAACATGTTATTTGTGGGCCATTAATCTTGGTTACCCATCCTCCAGTTTCAGCCTGAAAAACATTCTAGCTCAGCAGGTGATGTTGTCAGTGACAAATGAACAAGATTAAAATAAAGTGATGTGGACAAAGCAAACTGTCTCAGAATGACTCTTCCCATATTTGGAAAATGCTATGATTCTTGTATTACTGGAAATAGTGCTTTGTGAACTTAAGAGAATTAAGAAATAGTTCTCCGTGACAGTGAACTTTAAAAAAAAAGAGAACCTTCATGAGAAGCAACTGACATTATGTTCCTTGTAGGATTCAACTGATATTCAGACTTTGCCTTATGTCAGGGGGAGTTGTTTATAAGGATTGTAAAAAGCATTGCATCTAAAGCTAAGAGCGCTATTACTGAAATTTCCATACTGAACAGGGGTCACACATAAGTGAGATGGCACAACACAGTGTTCCCAGTGGTCCAGAACAGCCCAACAGTGGGAGCTTGAGACAGTGTGGAGGAGAGGAGTACATGTACAGAGCACAGTGTTTGCACTGAGTGAAGATATTGGAGATACTGGAAACAAATCAGCTGTGGGAACATCAGTCTGCAGAGGAAGATAGTATATCCCACAGCGAAGACATAGAAGATGATGAAAGGAGAAATGGTAGAAGTAGGAAGGGACGAAGACGATGCTCCTGCTGGTACCCATATTGGCTTATTGCACTTGTGGTAGATTCTGTGACGTGGCTGTGGGTTTACAGTACAGTTAGTTGGTGGGTGCTCACTGATGCTTGAGTAACAATTGTGCTTCCTCCAGAAAGATTCTCTTACTTAAGAGTTTGTGGTCATCGCTACCCCTTATGTTATTTAATGACCAACTAGTGCTTCAGATCCTTGTCTACTGTCTACCCATATAAGATGTGACACAACATAGCTTCTAAATGCGTATGTCTGGGTATGTGTTGTGATCTAATAAGTTTCTAGGTTTTGACAGGTACATAGGAACTTGCAGACCAAAAGTCTTTAAAATCACCTACTGATGTAATATGGATTTCATCTACAGACAGCTATAGTGTCTCTGAGAATTGAGGCAAAGCGGAGAGAAATTACACAGAAAAAGAGTGACCATCAGTCTATGCAAGGGGTGGGTGATGTGGGAGGCACTCTTTGGTGTCCCTCTCACTTGCCTAGTATTCTGCAATTGGCTGGCAGTTAGCACACACCAAAATCTGAGGGCACGTTCTTCTCTTTGAGGCACGAACCACCTTGCTTTATGGGTGGTAGGTGATACTGCAAAGAGCAGAAAAAAACCCCAAACCAACCAACCTATAGTTAAACAACTGCAAAGCTGCTGAGGAGAAATTGGAGAGATTAAATACGAGACAGGAGGAAGTGGAAGTCAATCCTAACGTTTACATGAACTTTTCTTTGAGTTTTAACACCAGCATTATCCCTTAGTACCATTTTGTATCATTTTTCATGGATGACTGCTGTGGAGATCTGTGCCCTGGTGGAAGGGACAAGAAATTGCCATTCCTAAATCTGATCTCTTTATATTATGTAAAATTGGCAGAATCAGCTGAATCTGTGCCCATACTGAGCTTCCACACCCATGCAGTCAGCTAAAATGTTGCAATAGCTGTTGAAGTGAAATGCAGATATAAAGCACAAGAAAAGCATAATACTATGATTTATTCCTTTTACTGAATGCTCTAGATGTGCAGTGCACAGGGATTAGGTAGACCAGCACCCCTTTAGGCTTCAAATAGTGGTCAGAAATCCATAAGATTTGCAGAAGTTCATGTGCCCCTTCATGTTTTCTTATGTGCCTCTCCTTTAATATACCAGTGATTTCCAACAACTACTGTGTCATGTTTTATTTATTTTTAAAACTGTTTTTACCACATTTCACTAAGCAAGTGATGTTTTTCTCTAGCTACCATGGAAGACATTTTTGGGGTGTTTAGTCTTAAGACATGTCTCTGTCCATTTTAACTTTGTTCTTTATACAGCCCAAATACTGTACGCTGTACTCCTGTGTCTGGTCCATGAACCTCTTGTTTGCACCTCAAGATACAGCATTTAGATTCTGCTTAGATAAAGGCAACTACCTGCAGATATGTGAGTTGCATAACCTCTAGATATAGCCAGTTATTTGTAAATAGTAGAGGTGGGCTTTTTTGTGACTAGCAGAGAGTTTGTTTCTGACAAGCACCAGGACAAAGATGCTGCCAGAAATGAGTCCTAGATTGAAGGAGTGGGGCTGAGAGACAAGAAAACGTTTATAGGGAAGCTAGAAAAGAGAATTTTACACATTCTGTGCAAATGCAGATGTCTGTCAATATTGGTTTGAGCCCTCCTCCAGAAGGTGGCTGTTCCATGATCAGAATTTCCAAGCATGGGACCTTGATGCTTTCTCTTGTGACAAAATATTTCTTTAGCAAAAGGTCATTAAAGTTAAGTAGTAGTTATTTTCTTATGTATCTTTAGATCAGATGCCTGTGATGTCATGTGGTCGGGAATTCTCATAGGTAGATCTCAGTGTGATGAAATAATGTTGAGATTTTCTGTCATCCTACTGAACCTATTTTCTTCTTTAGGGGTGTGAATAGAGGAAGAAATGTGGTGGCCGCATATGACCCAAAAGCTGCTCCAAGGGTTGTAGGATTGTGAGGGATGAAGAATTTCCACTCGCTGCTTGGAGAACTGTGAAGCAAATTGGCAAAACTAGTAAAAATCCTAAATCATCTAAATGAACTCTGGTCAGATAGTTTAGGGGAGATTAGTCCCACTCATGAGCTTGTTGCATGTGGTCTTAGATATCTGAGATTCTCCTTTCAGCCTATTCATCAAAAATGTTAGTATGGGATATTCAGTTTCTAACCAAGCTGGTAGAGATATTTCTTCAGATACATCTTATACGTGGCATGGATGTGAAGTCTAATGAAGGCTTCTGCAGTAACAGTGTACCTGGAGGTCCAGATTCTGTGCTGACTTTTAGTTTTGCATATCATCCGAGAGGCCCCTGCATTATACTGCTGCAAATGAACACTGAACCAGCCTTCAGGATGGTCTCTAATCTCACAGGAAACATTCACCTTTCAAACACCTAATTTTTTTGATGTTTCAATACCAATTTGAACAGGATATTTTTATGCACATAGTTTGTGTAAGCAGGCATACCCGTATTAACAACTTGGAGGATGTCAAGAAAATATTTCTTGCTGTTGGGGAAACAAGGATACTAATCTCAAAATCAGCACAGATATTTCCTTGTAAACTACTAATTAGGTAATAAGGCTCAACAGGGCACGCAGTTATCATAGAGTAGTCATATATGTGGAGATTTATTTGACACAGTAGAATTCAATGACAGAAGTACATGGGTGATAGGAAATCAAGTGAAAAAATTATGGATGAGATTCTCAGTTCCTAAAATAATTTTTTTTTTGTGTGGAGTCACAATAAAATTTGATGGACAGGAGACAACACCAAGTTTTGAAATTTGTAGTTTTCTTCTCTGTATGTATGTTTTAAAATCTAAATTGTTTTGGCCGGTTTCATGCAGTACCGTATCATGGTACCTTTTATGCTAAGTCTGGTATTAGTCTGCAGCAGCGGAAATTCTTTTGGAAAGCAGTCTCAATCCCCTTCTTGTCAGAGGATTGGAGCCAACGCTGTCACTAAAAGAGCTTCTCTGTCTGGAATGAAAATCCTGAACAAAGTATGAGACCTGCATCAACAAGAAGTTATTTCTTCTTGGCAGAAGCCCAAAGGGAAGGCAGGTGGCAGTAGCACTGTCTCTACTGTAAAGATCTGAATCTCTCTGCAGAGGTCCAGGGGGTCAGTTCTGCCATATGAAAACACAATGTACAACATCTTTTATTGGATTTGGTGAATTTAGCTCTTTTGATTTTCTTTTCACTTGAAACAAATGCTCTGGTGTTCTTTAACAGACAGAGTTGGGAAGAGAAAATCCGCAACAGTCCAAATGTATTGAGATACTCTGGTGTTAAAGTACTGAGTATGTGAAATATAAGGGTGTGGTGAAATGTGATACGGGAAGGAGCTTTCTGTTTCCAGCTGCCACAGAAGCCAGCATACCAAGGATGCATAAACCACTTTAATAACTGAAAAGTTCTTTCAATACATCCTGTGAAAATAGTCTATTTGTAACAATGGAAATGACAGAAAAGCCTAGGCAACCTTGTTCCAAAAATAGAAGCTAAATTAAGAGGGAAAAATAAAATAAAATTAATCTACTGTTCAGAGCTGAATTAAAGTATATATGGTTTAGGTCTAATTATTATGAAGAAATATTTTGATGAGCTAGCAGGCTACTGCCTGCTGACAGTTGCCTGGATCTGAGAGGTAGTCAGGTGGCTCTTCCCCATTAAGGACAGACAGGGTCTAGATCTCTTTCCTTGCAGAACACTTCAGCTACCCTGAGAAAGAAGATAGGAGGTGGCAGATGAAACGCCAAGACAAATCTAAGGGTGACTTCTTGCCAGACATTCTCTCCACCAGAGTGACAAACAGAATAAAACTCATGGTGTTCCAGCTGTCTGAGCGCAGCACATGTGATCACACCCTGGACATTACACTTGTGTTTAACATGAGGGCTTAGTTACCTTGCACACTGCCACAAATGTGTATAGATGGCTGTTAATCATGTTATGAACCACTTTATCATGAAAAGATTTAAGATGTCTCACATAGTGTATGAAAGTTGCCTAATGAGGCAGGGTTTGTCAAATCTACCCCTTAGCCCAAATACTTTTCACTCTTCCAGGTTGGAAACTCTAAATTGTTCTGATGCCCTGTCAGTTATAATGCAGAGGCAAGGGTGTTGGGAGCTTTCAGAAGAGGAGACTGGGAGGTCTATATGAGGACTGGGATGGTCACATGCTGACTGGGCACCATGATGTTAAGGCTGGTGGTTTTAGAAAGGAAAATAACAATTTCACCGAGTTATTTCAGAGTTCATTACCCACATACAACTTAGAGATAGTTTGGTTTCATTGACACCACGTCAGAAATGAATATTCAGGAAAAAAAGAAAAGGAAAAAATGTAGAAAAGAAAGAAGTATTTCTCAGTTTTAGATCTCACTTTGAAGTAGGTGACTATAAACTCTCCTTTGGGACTATTTCGTTTTGATTAAAATGCTTAAGACTCATTAAAACCAACATGAAGCAGTGCAAAATCTCTCTCTAGTCTCCCAGTTTTGAGATTTATGTAGAAAGAAGGACATCATTTCTTTTTCCTGCTCCGCTGAATGCTTGTTTATGTGAAGTAAAAGAGTCTCACAGAAGAGCCTCACAGAAGATTGTTGATATGCTTCTGCAAACCATCCTGGAGTTTTAAGTGGCAGGTAATAACCTACTAGTGAAGTCCTAAGTCTTGAATAAGCAATCTGCATCTGATCTACTGAACTGCGGTAAAAAAGATTAAAAATACTATGAATTACTCAGATCATATATTAACCTATATCCAGCTTCATATGATTTCATGGCACAGCAGTGAAATTCTGGGACTTCCCTCTCTGCGAATGCTCAGCAATATCTACTGGCTCTTGTTAAAATCTGGTAAAAATGAGAAATGCTCAGCGTAAAGAGAGAGAGGCTGGCTGGCAAAGGCACCTCCTAGGAGGGGACATCAACCCTCTCTAGGCAGTAGAAGAAACTAAACATCTGTATTCTACATAAGAAAAGAAGGACTTTAAAGGACTGAACAACTGGCACTGTTGATCAGTCTTGCTCTTGCAGTTTGCAACTTGAGTATCTAGCACTACATTACTTTGATTTTGTGGTGATCATTAAAACTAAAGAGATTTTATGTAAGGAAAAGAAGATGATTTTTCCTTTTTTTTTTCCAGTTTGCCTCACTCGAAAATGGGTTACTTTCCTCGCCCAGAGGGACAATGGTTGTGATTTCTGCCCACAATACTTTACATTTCATGGATGTTGCACTGAAAAATGTTCGCAGAGCTAACTTCGCCTTTCTTTTCCAAAGTAGTTGCTTATCACTTTTTGCAATACTACATTCTTCAACTATTTAAAATATTTTAAACTACAGAGCTCTACGAAAAGTGATTTGTCTACCAAGTGCTTATAAAATAATATTTGATGTAAGTTTCTATGACTGTCTTAACATTTCCATCTGAGTTCACATTTGAAGGTGTAAAGTACTGAATTTAACATGAATTTCCATTCCAAGCTGTTTTCTTTTAAACCAGCTATAGATTGTGGTTTCTTAATTCCAGAAATAATCATGTGGTAAAACACGTTGCCCAGTAGCTATTCAGTTTTTGTTTCCAATATACATTTTCTTTGTGCGTGAGAAACACGTTTTAGATTAATCCTCTGTAGTTATTTGTTAACTTTAGCAATACAGTTTTTCTACCTCCTTGTAAATCTACTGTATATTAAAAACTGTATTAAGCAGTATGAAGATATTTGTAACTGTTTTTCACTTGAAATATGCATTTCTTATAAAAGTTGAACTGCAAATTACAGTAGTTTGCTTTGTTTATAATTAACACTTAAGACCTATGAAGCACAAGGTACAAGTCATAGACCAATATTGTAAAATTAGCTTTTTCCTTACAAATGGATGTAAATTTTACAGGAAAGTGGTAAACAAAATACGTTTTTAAGATGGTTCAGTGTTACAGGTGTTAGGTTGTATAATACATTCCTTTTTACTTAACTATGCAGTTATTGAGTTCTCTTAGAAAAGTACTAGATTTACCTGAATAACGAAAAATAGTGACTAAGAAATATTTACTTCAGGGAAATACCTTTAATGACAAACTCTCTGTCAAGTAGGCATAGATCCATAATCAATGGAGACACAATAAATAAGGTTTATAACATCTAAGGCGCTACTCAGTTGACCAGCTGCTAACCTTGAGACTTGTTTGCCTAAAATGATACAAGAAGGCTGTATTTATGCAAACAAATTCCATCTCACGTTTCTACATGTCCTGAGTCTATTGAGTGCATTGACTATAAGCAATACAGTCACTTGAACCTGATTTTTGTGTCATCCAAGATGGCCTGAGGAACTCAAGATAGCTACTCAAACTTGGGAACGTGACACAGGTGCTACCTGAAACTTGTACCTTCCTGAAATGGCAGGTAGAAGCCATAGAGAACACCCAAAGGAATCTCAAAAAGACATTTGTGTTTAGGCAGTTAAACCAAGCCTAGCTCCATGCGCAGCTTAGGTGCACAGCTCATATGGAGATGTCTAGATGTAGGTGTCTTAATCTTGAACTGATGTGTGTCCAGTTATAACCTAGCACTACTCTTAGACATTTTGATCTTCCTCCTACTTTCCGAGTCTTGTTTTACAATGGACTGAGTGAAGGAAATCGCCAGAAACCTGAAATCCTTAGTATATCAGGTTACCTGCAGCCAGCCAGACTGCAGAGCTGAAATAGAAAAAGTGAACCAGATTTGAAAAGCTAAGTAATGCCTGACAGCACGTTGAGTATGAAAATTCTGATATCAATGTAAGATGCTTCAGTGGTTCACTACAATTTCATTGCAAGAGTGTTGAACTCCAGGAACTAACCCAAAGACTGCATTACACTTGTGTGCGTGTGCTGGCTCCTTTCTATAAAGGATGAAGAAAAGCATTCAGGAACAAAGCATATTTACTTGAACTGTGCAGCATTAGGCATTTATTATACATTCATTATGCTCTTTTAAATGTTTCTGTGTTTTTTGAACATCTTGTTTACATTTGAAGGAGCTGATATTGTGGGTACCATTGCGAACTGTGACACAGAAGCGAAACCAAAATGGATTTGGTATGCTGTCAACTGCGTGGCTGCAAAAAAGAAAATGACAGCCATTGGTATCTTGTGTGTGTGTGTATGTGTACATGTACATGTATTTAGATAAATGTAAAATCCACCTGAAGGATTGAACAGTCCCAAGAGTGAAGAGAGTTGTGTCTGATTTTTTTTTCCACCAAACACATTGCATTTAACTATCCATCTTTGTGTACTAATTTGGGCGTCAATGCAGAAGCAGATGTATGGCTTTGCAAAAGCAGGGGGCTTATGATAAATACAAAAACGTCTCTACAACTACTGATAATCAGAGGACCCAGCTGGTGCTTATGATATTGACTCTGCAAAGGCAGTGTTCTGTTTGTTATTCTTCACATTTTGGCACATAATATTTTTTATTAGATGAGCATAGCTTGCAAATCCATGTGGCCAATACAATGCAGAAGCTGCAATTTGACTCAGAGTTTTATCATATATTTACTACAGAGCATTGCTCACATTTAGAAACTACAAATTCAGTTCATTAGTGTCTGAAGCAGTAGAATGCTGATTGCAGGTATGGATTAAAATTTGGATTACCTATGTGGAAAGAAAGAGTAATGTATGTTCTGGCAAGTGAAACTACTGACATTATTGAGGGTACTACTGCACAAAGACAGCAAATACAGGGAAAAAAGGGGAGCTAATTTGAACAGCAATAAAGTGTAGAAATGACAGGTACCAATATACACATTTTTCAGAAAAATACACTGCATGCTGCTATGTGCAACTGCTAAAGGTGCATTTAATTCCATATTTACTATTGTGATGTTTTAGTCTGAAAGTAGTATTGTTCATGTAAATGGTAGTACTTCTTGCCTTTATGTTTTTTTCTTATTGTGACATGTGAGTGAACATTAGCATTTAATATAAAGTCTCTCTACCAAGAGGTGGCATGAGCAAAAACAGAGAAGGTAGATAAATTAAAGAAGCCTTTGGACAATTAAATAGGTTGGCACAAGGTCTCATGCATATCTATTCTTCAAAACCCAAGAAAATTATATTTCCTTAGTAGGTAGAACTTCCACACACCTCTATCTCCCTCTGCACATTCACACTAATCCCTTTCATAGCACACATGAATAGCACAAGAATATGCACAAAGAAAGACAGTTTCCAGGAGTTTAGGTGTATAAACATTAAATGGGAGATTTTATTGTTAGAGGTATCCGAATCCAGTGTGTCTCAGGCTGCACATGAACTTCTTCTGTCCCAGCCTGACAGATGTGATGCTGATATAACTTTGTCCTCCCCGTTCCAGTCAGTAGAGAGACTGAGCACGCATCCCCAGAGGGCAGGAGTGTGTTCACGTGTGCTCACACGTGCATGGGCACATTATGCCGTACACACACTTGATTGGTCACACAGGTCAGCACAGTCAGAGACTGGTGCCTTCACTGGCACTCGCATGAACACATACAGCGCTACCTTTTGCTGTGTTCGCTTCTGCTGGATCTGCCTTTATCCTTTTCTTGCCTTTGATCCTTCCCATAAACCTCTCATAATATTTTTTACAAAACTAACCAAATGCTCTTCCCCTGCATCCCATAACAAGTCTTACACTTTTCTAGGCAGACACCTGCTCTAACTTGGATGGCTTTCAGGAGAGACAGTTTCTTTCACTGACTCTTCTTTGTGGGTTTCCCTTCAAGGACAATGGTCAAATTGTTCTCCTTAGGTAGTATTATGGTAGTCAGTTCAGTGGGTGCCATCTTCACCAGTGATTTTCCCAGGGTTCTTCCACCAGTCTTTGTATTTATCATGATTAGCCTTTAATCACACAGTCTAAAAGTTTTATACATACATACAACATGTTAATGTAATTGATCTTCTCCCTTATGTTCTACAGTTTTCCATCTAAATCAGAGTCTGCGTGTAAGTAACTGCAGGGAATATATTTGTGCCTGTCAACCTCAAGGTCCCAAGTTGCAAAGCTGATGGCTAACTCTCCTACATGGGCATTTGATCACTTAAATAAGGTTGAGTTCAGCTTTACTAAGATACTAAGTACGTAAGACCTCAGTGGACACAGGTCAGCTCCGCTGTCAGCTCTGTTTCTCAGTCAGTGATATTCTCACAGAGATGAATAGATGAGAGAATTTAAAGAAAATTAAAACTCTTACTGTTGAAAAATTAACTGTTTGCCTGAAGAGTTGTTTGTTCAAGAGGCTACTACATTTCTGTCACATTTCAGATACAATGATGGTGACATATCAGGTGCCAGTAGAAGAACTGTGGCGAAATAACTGATTTACGAAAATCACATTTTCTGTGGAAGAATTTTTCCTTGTTAAAAGAGACAAAAGAGTTATTTTCCTCATGAAGCGTCTGGCCATGAGGCTTACATTGTAGCAACCTTTCCAAAAATGTGCAGAATTTGATGAATTCTAGATTATGTGACCTTCTGTGTAGAAAACCTTTTTTTTTCTTGTTGGCTCAAGTAGGTTTTATTTTCCCCTTGCATAAAAAAAGATTGTTAGCTTTTAAGCTCTCTTCTGCAAACAGTGTTTTGGAACTATCACTCACTTTTATTTAATTCTCAGAATTTTAATAAGGCATACTGAGCATTAATATTTAAATTCACTTACAAAATTATTTTTTTACATGATAATATTTGTTCAGTTTTATGACTTACTGAAGTGAAATATATTTGCATTTCAGGGCTCTAGGAAGAATTAAGAACTCTTTTCTGACACTGTAAATAGAGTTTATCCAAACTCATACTCTGTAGAAAAAGAGCCCCGTAAGATGCCAAAGAAAAAAAAAGACACCAGAGCTTAGTTGAGAAGAAAGTATGAAGAAAGACCCTGATACTCACTCCAAAATTATTATTTGGTAGCACTGGCTTCAGACATTCAAATTATTGTTCCATTGAGTTAAGTTATTGCTATTAAAAGAATAAATCATTTCTATATTCATGTATAGTATTTTTATTGCTTCAGGTAATCAATATTGCATTGCTTAAAGGCATATTCATTTTCTTACAGATACGTGATTGTGTTACATTCTTAAGAGTGATATTCTGATGTCTCTTCTCAAAATGACTTCAGTGAAATTACTGAAATTAAATTCTATCAATAAATGTAGGGTTTTCAGAAATGGGATAAAAGAATTTATTTTCTGATATTTCTGACTGCATGGAATTATAGTTCAGAAGATGGATAAATTACATGACGGTTCTGTCTTCTATTCCCAAGCACTGAGGAAAATGTCTTAGATATTACTACAAAACTAAGTAAGCCCCGAAATACTTTTTTCCCACATACCATCTCTCCAGAGATTTTCAAATGATTAAATAAACTGCTTCGAGTAGTCAGATTGTCCACAGCAATGTGTTTGTTTCTGCTAGATACAAATATTAGGAAGAATATTCTACTCGTTAGGTTTCAAAGGGACTCATACCCTCCTTCTAGACATCACTATCATTACTGCACGGTCTATGGTAGAAAAATCAGAACAAAAGTTTTTTCAGGGTCCATAAAAATTACTAATCTGTATCATAGTGAACACACTATGTTGTGATGTTGTCATGCTAACATATTACACATGACTGAATAAAATGGTAATAAAGACTAATTTACAGTATTACAGAAGCTACTGAGAAGTTCCTAGAGTTCCCAGCTTCTCTACCACAGAATCTCTTGACACTCTTGCAGCAAAACTGAATGCCAAACTGACTGCAGGAGTATATATAGTTTTTACTATGACATTCCTGTTACTGGAGACAAAAGTGTTTACTTACTAAATCCTTAAAAGAAAACATGATGCTCAAATTCTGCCAGTAAAGCAGCAAAGCCTCCCGTGGAGTTTTGCAGAAACTTGTTTTCATTTTCAAAAGAGTTTTGCTGTTGAGGAATACGTCTTACCACTTCATTCTCAGTGGTAAGAGCTAAACAGCATGGGCTAATCCAGCACCCTTTAAAGTCAAACTGCTGCTATTTCTATTGAAGCAAGGAAGCACATGCTAACAAGTAGATTGACTTCTTTATAGGTATGTTAGTCCCTAAAGTTATTCTACTCATACGTTCACCTTTATAGATGTGGGCCCAGAAGTAACACACTTGAGACATTCAAGCCTCAGCACAGATTAATTTGAAACTTGCCAAGTGTCTTTTCTACTAATAGTTCCTATGGGTTACTGCAGCACCTGGCAACATGCATGGTGTTGAAGGACTTTTGTTACAGGTCTCTTCCCAATTTGTCATTTCACTAAGGTGGATGTTTCTTCATTTCCCCCTCATTTTTCCCATTTGTTTCTCACATTCCAGTTTACATTTCCACCTTGATACATTCTCCTGTACCTCTTTTTTTCATCTTTGAATCCAGTCTACATGGTCAGAGACTTAAACCAGTCATTTTCCTATAAACTAAAAAAAAAATAAAATAAAGCAGTACCTGTATAATCACAACAAAACTGGAAATGTTAGATAGTCTTCATTCATTTGAAAGCTAAAATACATATTAGATTCTCTTACACAGTACAGCAGAGGACAGTAAGATCAAATATTCCTGTTCATGCTGCTTAGTAATTTTTTTGTTCAAATACATATAAGCGCAGGGCTGGAGGATCTTGAAAATAAAATCTAACTGAAGCAAAGTTGCTCCCTGGCTTAAAATTTCACATACATATAAACTAAAATCACTAGAGAATTTCAGAGTGGCAAAAGTCTGAATTCCAGAAGGAAATGAACCTGTCTACTTCAAACAAAATAA
The DNA here is from genome assembly GCA_020746105.1 of Trogon surrucura. Classification (NCBI taxonomy): domain Eukaryota; kingdom Metazoa; phylum Chordata; class Aves; order Trogoniformes; family Trogonidae; genus Trogon; species Trogon surrucura. The sequence continues at coordinate 43,576,396 of CM036620.1, forward strand.
AGTTTGAATCAATGCAAAAGGAATCAGTGGATTATGTCAGTTATTTATGAGAAGGATGGAATTCATCAGTGAGAGAGATAGAATCAGGGAACATAATGAGGTAACCAGAAAACTGGAAAATTAGCCAATCATCCCACAAACACTGAAAATTAGTCATCACCATAAAGCCAGCAAAATCATGTATGGGATTAACAGCAGGCATGAATGGAAAGGTTAACAAGTCAGTGTGAGATAAATGTCAACGCTTTCCTGATTTTTCCTTTCTCTGCTTCTTCTCTGTCATTGAACTGCAAATGCCCAGAAATATGATTCATCCAGAATACATAAGTTTTAAAAGACATGTCTGGATTGTTTTCCTGCTATGTGTATAGTATGTTTAACTGCATCCATACTGTAGATTTGATATGTCTGTTCTCAGTTGTTACTTGTCCATAATTTCCAGATATCTTCAGTGGTATCAGGTTGCAGGAAGTCAAAAAATCTTAAGTGAACAAAGTAGCCAAAGTAACTTCCAGTCAGGAAAAGAGAACAATCCTTCCAAAAAAACCCCAAACCAGATGAATGTTAACTTCTTCCTCCATACTATAGAATACATTTTGCGTGAACAAAAGAAATTAATAAATTACCTATAATCATTAATTTTGAGTCATTTGATTAGAATTGTTTCTTGAAAGAAGATGGAAATATAAGGAAAAATTTAAACAAATGCTAAAGAAAATGTTAAAAGAAGTTTTATAAATTAACTGAAATTATTCTCTTTGATTAAAACAGAATTAATTTTGTATTTAAAGGAGGTAATCAGTATGTTCACATCTTTTAAAATATGTCTAAGATAGTCTGAGTGCCTTTGGAACCTACAGGAACCCATTCACTGCCAAGCATGGGATTTGTAAAAGGAAACAGAGATGGCTTTCAGCAGTGCTGATCAACAGGCAGAAAAGTGTAAAGTATTTTTAATCATCTTCGTATATGAAATGGAACCTCACAGTCCAGGGAGCCTGGCCATAAACTACATGTGCTTGAGAAGTAGTTGTACTTGCAGTACTGTTATATGCTGCTGTTAGCATTATAACTGAAGTTCTGTGCAGTTTTGGAATGAATGTGTTTCCACAACAGAAATTTGATTAAAAGCATGTTTAAATATGATTAAAATAGTAAATGACAGCCTTCAAAAGCAATTTAACATTTGTTAGTGTTCAAAATGCAGATGGACTTTGTGACCCTTTTGTAAACAGAATTTAAAAGCAAAATATGTTTTTCCTTATTACTATTGTCAAGATAAGCACATTACTCCTCTCTCTTTTATGAAAAAGCAAAATAAAGCAACTTTGTTCTTCATTCAGGTTTTCTTTTAAATTCACCCATCAACAGGGAAAGGCGGAGAAAGTGAGAGAGTGATATGCCCTTCCCTGACTGTCCTTCATCACCAGGTACCCAGGACTGATTGATAACCTAAGTAGGAGAAGGCTCATTTGAAGGAAAAAAAATAATATTTCTTTTGAGATTTTTGAGGCTGCCTCCCAATGTAGTAAGATCACAGGCACACAGACATCTGGTCTGGAGGGGTTAAATTCCCCTTTTTGCAAAACTCCTGTATTTCTTTAGATGCAACAAACCCTTCTGAATGATCACAGGGGCACATCCTGTCTCTAAGAAGTATACTGAGCCTTACTTTTATAATGGAAACGCTTTTTGTAAGACTTATTAATAGCCAAGGAACAGGGACCTGAACTTATTTAAAACTTTCCAAAGATAAAGTAAAACTTTTCAGATTTCAGCTATTACTTGAAATTTATCTCAACAGTAAACTAAAGACACTACCATTTAATGGTCTCTTGTGAATGAAGCCAGTGATGTCAGTATCTTGCACACCTCTGTAATTCTATTGCAAAAATCTCACACAAGTGTTCACTAAATAGGATTCTTTTTGACAAATTGCTAGGTATGCCAAGAACTGATAGATCTGTATCTAAACATCACCTCTTTTTTCTTTGACAGAGATGGTAAGATTTGTTAGTTCGAGATTTTCTGAGAGTTAAAAGTTGACAAAAAAAAAAAAATCAAAGAAATGCACAGGGAACTAATCCTCTCCGTTACTTACTTTATAATCCTTATTAAGTATCTGATTGTCTTGTGATGTTTATTAAACTTGAAATACAAAGTTCAGCTTATTTCTGAAAGTCATTTCCAGGGACAGAAACAGATGCATTTCAACAGCACGACTATTGATCTGTGTTATTCATAACGACAAGTGTTTTTCCATTTGTTCACACATTATATGGGATGAACACACTTAGATCTTGTTTGAAGCTTATTTCATGTTCTCCAGTCCTTTTTTGCTCTTATTTCTACATTCAACTTTGTTTCTTTCTGTCAATAATACAGTATCTATCTACGATGTAGTTGCATAATGAACTCTTCTCTCTGAACCTCTCACTCCTTTGAATCTCTCACTTTTCTCTTGATGATGACTCTAAAACAGTGTAACAAAAGGGTACTGAAGCAGCAGCGAACAGCACAGAGCTGGATGAACATCATCCTACCTGCTTATTTTTAAAAAGCCAGAGAGTAGTATGAAAACATAGTATTTTCTTAACCGAACACAGTAAGCCACCCATTCCTTTCCTTGACCAACAGCGTACTCTGGCCCTTGAACATGCTCACCTAGCAGTGTGCTCCCAGCAGATGCTGATAAATATTTACATAATGCTGTTGGTGAGGTTTGCTGCTCTGCTTTGTGTTCAAGCTTGTTCACTTCGGTTTGCTTTTCACAAGCTGATGTTTGTACCTCTCCCCACATATTCCTTTCACCGTTGATGTACAGTCAGAGACATCCCTGTACCAGCAAGGACTAAGCTTGCAAAACTCAGCAGGCAGGATGGTGAGAGAGGAAATGACTGTGTGATGCTGACCTCTGATAAATATAGTTACTTATTTATGTACTAACTAAAGGAGCAATGCTAATTAGCCCTTCTCTTGACCATGCCTTTTCTCATTCAGACAAAGCTGATTTCCTGTGAGCGCTAGAGAGAGTAAAAATGGCCCAAAAGAATTTACAGAGGAAAGCCTCAAACATGAAGAAGCATGTCTGAAATGGATTTTCCTTGTCACTGAAGACGTGTTGTAGATTGTTAGCCTACCACTTCTTTCCTTCCACAAGCATAGGAAAATGATTTTTTTATTATGTGAAGAAATAGAGATTTCTTTGGGATTCAGATTAATAATTTACTTCTAATCTTATCAAATAATTAAGTTAAGAATGAATGTCTCACTTTTTAAGTTAAAATCTTTAGATTTATGGAAAGTAAAGCATAATTCAATGTTTAAGAAGTATATCATTAAAAGGCAATTTGATTGGTCTTATAATCTCTTCAATCTTAAAATGGAGGTTTTCAGCTATTGAATAACTCTCTAACTAGTGAAAAAAAAAACTTAAAGAGATTTGTAGATTCTGATAGGTCATTTAGCAAGTCTGTTGTTTCAGTCTTTTATAACTTCAAAACTTTTGAGGGAACTGTTGTGGTTTTTTCATTGTTCTTGTTTTGGCTTAGTAGAAACAAATGAAAGGTATTCTCTTAATTAGAAACTAGAAAAGCTGCTTCTTTCCTCCAAAGTCTTTCTTTTACTAAGCAGTCTTTATTTCACTTCTCCTTGCATTTGTTGTTTCAGAAAGAACTTATCAATTATGGAGTGGCACAAGATTTCAGAAACCACAATCTCTGGCAGAATTCTGTGATCTGGCTAGTTGTGAGCTTGCGTGCAGATAGGTCACTGTATCGGTAGATCATGAACTGATTCATTAACTTTCAAGTACATTCCAAAGTTTGGAAAGTTAAACCCTAAGACCATGAAAAGGTCCGAAGAATCTCTTCCATTAATTTTCACTGAGGATTCATGTTCCTTAATTTCTTCAGTGTTTCTGACACTTTTTCTACAAAATTCTTTCATTTAACAACTATGCTGTACTATATTATGCCTTTGATATGACACAACAGGTTCCATCAAAGGCCAAATTAACTCGTGTAGACACAGGCAAAAGTGGATAGATATAAAACATAGGTCCCTGACTCTCGTTGTGTAGTTCCCAGGAGCTGTTAGGATATAGATCCAAATTTTGCAGTTCTGGTTTCATTTTTGTTTCCAGAGGGATAGCTTCATGCTGAGTGCTTAAACCACAAGATTACTGCGGCACTGTAGGGCTACTGCAAGCGTTTCTTTTCCCTCTCTTGAGTCTCCTTAATCCCATTCTTGAGTATAAATACTTCCATAATGCCTTACTTTTGAGCAAAGATATCATTATTTCAGCAGTCCCTATTCTGAGTGGGCACTGTGGCAAAAACAAAATTCCTTTGACCTGGCTACTAAGAGGTATTTATACCCAGCTGCTGCCTCTGCTCTTCCATGTTTTTTATATCCCAAAGTGCCAGGAACTAAAAGACTACTGAGAATCATCTCAGTTGGTTTTTTTCCAGTTTTTATTTATGAGAAGACACTGGAAATACACAAGGATTTACAGCTTTGAAGAGAGATTTTTTATTCATGCAGAAAGGGCCCTGAAAATAAAAGTACAATTGCAGAAGATAACAAAGAATAAAGCTTAGTTCTTAAAAGTGCCACATCTTTCTAAGACTCTCGTTTTCAACTGCCATTGTGGGTTTTTGAATCAATACACCATTTTTGAACTTGCTTTTAACTGAAAGCTATTTAAAAGGTCCTCTTTTCAATCAGCATCCTACAAAGGTAGAAGTGTTTATTCTTAACTTGCATTGTTATATTTTAAGAAGAGAAGCCCAATTTTAAAACTTGAGTGAAAGACAAACCTTTGCCTTTTGGCACTTGTACAATAGAGGCTTACAGAAAACTCAGAGGATGGGCTTTTTAATGTTAAATCATGAAATTGCCTATCATGAGACACAGAGAGAAAGACATTCTGTACGTTTCTCATTACATCATTTGGACACTAGTAAAGCTCTTTTATATTTTTTTGCTTTTGGAGAATCAAGACCCCTTTTTTTTTGTCCCAACTAGTCTTCAGTTTTGTGTCCTATCCAAACAACATTGTAATTAAACCAATATTCTATTTCTGAGATGTCTCCAATCTGAAAAAGTTACACTTCAACGATACTTGCCAGCTAATTGATTGCTAATTAAAACTGGACAATTTCTGTGGGGTTTTTTTTTTTGTGTGTGTGTATGTTTTGTATTACCAGGTGAGGGAATACAGGTAAATAAATGGAATAAAGCAATGATGACTCAAGACTAGAAAGCTACTTCCTTCATTTCAAGTAGATGTCATCACTGTGAAGTCTTCCTAACTGCTCTCAAGTGTTCTCATCCTTAGGAAAGAGTCTGAAACTTTCGGCAAACCAGAACCACACTCTTTTACAAGACTTTCAAAAGTGAACAGATGGTCTGCTCTTGAATGCGCCTAGCTTAGGGAGTGCTGGGAAAAATAACATGTACTCTAAATGGGTTGCTAGTTAACAGGGATGTAAACAGAAGAATCAGTAGGAAGGTAAGCTGTTGGTGAAATACTGTATTTCACTGATACTGCTCCTCATAGCAAAGTTGTGCCACTAGATTTATTTACTGTGTTGCCTTTTTACATTTAGCAACACTTTATTCCACCACATCAGTAAGTCTGTAATGCCATTATGATGTCAAATAATGTATTAGTGCTCTACTGAAGCACTTAGAGTGTAACACTGCTCCAAGATGCACTGCTTTCTGCTGATGGGTCCGATAAAGCAGCCTTACAAACCTCTCTCATAGCATTTGTCTTTGCACCTTGGGTAAGACTAAAGAGATTTGATGCATTGTGTCTTGTTATGTCTGATTCTGTCAACGTCTGGCTTTGTGTGGCTCAAAGTGATATGATGTGATGTGAGTTGTAATGCATCAAAGGGACTTAAAGTTTCTTCTGCAGTCTGAATAATGACAGAAACTTTTGCTACAAGACTAATATGACGTAATGTTACACATGTGAGAGAAAAGCATTCGTAGAAGAATTGCAATTCCTAAACATGGGCAGTATAAAATGTTTGCAGGGAAACAGGGAAAAAACATCTGTGCTTCTTTGACACGTAGAAATTTAAAAGGAAGAGTTAAGATAATGAGCATCTAGCATCTCTAGAAAATCCTAGAAAATCTAGTATATCAGAGATGATACTTATTCTAAAAGCACCTTGTTGAGAATTTACAAGTCAACAAGAAAAGAAAGGTTACAAAAAATCTTGGGAATTTTACCTGCAAAACCTACAAAGCTTGCAAACTGCTTCAAGGGAAAGCAGGCATTTGCAGATAAGAGAAATTATTCCCTCTGTGTGTGTTTGTGTGAGAGAGAGAAATGGGGAGGAGGTGTGTGTGAGATGGAGAGATGTGCAGTGAGACAGACAACTGTGGGTCAGACATCTATGATTTCCAGATGTCCTGTACAAGAGGCATACATGCTAGATATTCAACGTACCTAAACGCATCTAAACGTAGATACCAAGTGTTGGAGGAAATTTGTTGAGATGACTCATTGATAGACATCTGACTTCCTAAAACAATTTTAGATGCCTGAATTAGATTTCTTCTAGAATTTAAGTTTCCATTTTTCATTTCCTCATCTCTGAAATAAGCATAATAATACCTTGCTACCTCACAGAGATGTCATGAAATGAAGATTTGAAAGAAACCCAGGTATCTCAGAAATTAAAGCCATATGGGTAACAAGATATGTCCATCATGCAAAATGTTTTTTAAACATCAAAAGGCAGCATCTTTGTAATCTTACACACAGATTAGGAGGCTTACTTGAAAATCATTGCTGTAAAAATGTGACTTATTGTGTAATACATTGAGAGCTGATGATGGTTTCTTCTAAGAAAACCTTTGATCCAAAATCAATCAGGGGTTTCATTAATGCTATCAGGCGTTCCAGATACTGTGTTTCAGGCATGGTGTAAGTATATGTTAAAATAGAAAAGGACCCAGAAGGAACCAGATCTGCATATGGCAGATCTGTGGTAAATGGAAGGATATACCTATTGAAAAGGACACATGATTGGAGATGAAAGAAGGTCTAGCGAAGGAGTCATGATTGAGTCCTGAGCGGAGACATTGAAATGGGACTTTCAGAAAACAGAGATGAAGTGAGAAGAAGTAATACTTTGGCAATCTTTTTGCTTCTGCTACACAAAATAAATGACTCTACTGTATGTATCTGTCAGAAATAGAGCCAGTAGTAAACTTGATATGAATGACTGATTTCTCCAAATAGCAACAATCCTTCTTGAAGGAAGACACACATCTGGCAACTCTCTAGGTGGACAAATGTAACAATATTTTATCAGACTATATTATTTCTATTTTAGATTAGAGAACACAACAAATAACAAGTAATTAAAAAAATCGGTGAGTGTTATCTTCCTTTAAGCCTGAGGAGAGGAAGAAATTACGGCATTTGATTGTAAACCACATATAGCAAATTGGATCCCATTTTCATACATTCTGAAAAATCTTCAGTCACCTTTAGCTGCTTGTCTTTGTGAAGAAGTGAGCTGTAGGAACAATCTGTTAATTTTTCCACAGTGGTTAAAATATTCTTCTGTAATTGTAAATGAGTAATACCTGTTGGCATACAATCTAGAAATCGTGAAAAGTTTTTCTTACAAACTACGTTATGCCTCTCTACTACAGCAATTAGAATTTTAAATGGAAGATATGACAAAGACTTTGACTGATATATCATCAGAGGATGAAATTTACAGATCTTGTTTCTAGACGGAGAAAGTAATTGATTCCACGTTTCATATTTCTTTCTGTAAGGATAATATGAATGGGATTCCAATGCTGTGATATGGCAGTCTTCTGGTCTTATTGGCATGCAAGGGGAGGGAGGGAAAGGAAAATCAGGGTCATTCGAAAGTGGTATTGAAAAGTGGGTTATACAGGCACTTTTGAACACAGCTTTTAACTGTGTTTTGTTTGTCTCACTACTTACATTGAAATCAACTGTGCTGTGTCAGTTTATTGCAGAATCAAGCCTACTACTACATGTAACTCACAGAAAAATAAAAAAGTGTGTACAGCTTCAGTTCTAGTCAGAGAGTAGACAATATTGTTCCCTTTCCTTTTAGTAATGTCACTACGATAGGTGTGGTGTAAATGCCTCAAACTCGAATAGAATCAATGTCTCTATAAATACTGAAATGAAAACTTGATATCTTTTCTGATACATAAAAAATATCCTGATATACTTTAGTGCCACTGTTGGAAGCAAAGTTCAAAAACTAATATATCTTCCTTAGATGGGTGAAACAACTTGTTTGCTTAGAAAGTATTGTCATTTGTCACAAGAGAAATAAAGGAAAAAGCTAGGCTTGCAACCAAAGAAAAATGCAATCTTTGAGTGAGACTTAACACATGGTGATACCAGAATCCATGTGTTTCTTTCCTTGATCTTCTATTTCACAAAACCTGGCTAAGGTATAGAATCACAAAAAGTGGTCTGACATTTGTGCTGTTACAGAGAACAGGACTGCAGAAATGCAATAGTCATCGAGAAGACAGAAATTGTATAAGTGAACCTACTCAGAGAAATAAGAACACACATGCTGCCTTTCACAACGAAAAGTAGCTTTTTGAAACTTAGGAAGGTACGTTCTATGATGGGAAGGAAGGAAAATGGTGATTTATATTCTACCAATCAGAAACAAGCAAAGTTGACTGCTGACATTTATGTAGACTGTTGTGTGTCAGTTGCCTGTGCAAAATGCATCAACTTATTTTTGTTTTGACATTTGGGCCTACATTCTCTATAGTTTCTGTTTAGTGAACCGTTTGGGGCCTAATATAGAACTGAATCTCCAGAACATAAATATAATGATGTATGGAACTTGTTATCATCAGTAGTATCCTCCTCACTCTCCCACCCCTTCATACACGAAGCATATCCACTGTTTCCCCTCATTATTTCAGTCTTGTAAAAGTTTTCAGGTGTCAGGTTGATGAATTACCCTTCATACTTTTGTTTTTCTATTTACCCTTTCTCTAGGTCACTTTTTCTCTGGTCAGTTCCCATTTCATTGACCAAGCTAGAAGTTATTCTTAAAGTATGTTGTTTTAAAATAATTTTCAAACAGACATTTTTAAAGCATGCCTTAAATGTGTCCAGTATGATGCTCAACACGTTTTTAATTTACTTAATGAATATCTGTGGCAGCTTCACACAACATGTTCTTGTGATTCAGATAGAAATGAATAAGCAATTCACAGGATTATAGTTTATAAACGGAGAAAAATGGGAAACCAATACAAATATGGCCATGCTTCAGATACACTTGTTTCAAATGTCGATCTCCTTTTGCAGTCTAGGGCGCCTGGCTGATTAATTCTTTTGAATTCTTCCTTCTATTATCTTCTCTAAAGTGTTTTCCTTTCTAGTATTAACTTTTTTTATTTTATTTCAGCAGCATTATACCAATCAACTCCTCTCGAGGGAACAGAAATTGCAAGACTTATGCTGACATAACTGAAGGCAGAATTGAACCTTTGAATTCACAGAAAAGAAACAGTCTGCTTGTATTTCTCTTTACTGTTACGAGGGTTAGATGTTCCTATCACAAGGACTTGCTATTCTGGTCAATGTATATGTAAACAAAGACAAGACATGACATTTCATTACAGGTACAGTATTGAGCTGAAGCCAATTTAAGGAGTAACAGCAGGTATATGTTTCCCATGGTATCTAGGCAAAGAGAAAAAGCACTCTTTCGTCAGGCTTTTTCTCTAATATTTCATGTTCATTTTCACCACCATCAGTATATCATTTATGGCCACCATTCAGCAGTGTGTTCCCAGAGATATTTTATATGCACTTCATTTATGTTTGCCATGACTTTTATTTAAGGACATTCCTAAGAACATTTTTATAAACTCTATACAGATCATTATTCATCTTTGTTATATGGAGGGTTTACTAGTTACTTGGCAGCCTATGTGTGATTTATCAGATGGGGGCTTTGATGTCTAGAGCATCAGTTTTTCAAACTTGTCTGAAGTGGAAGTGATCTTGAGGCTATGATATATATTGATTTGATTATTGTTTTGTAAATATTTTCTTGCTTAATATAGAGAGATCAGTATGCCCCTCTGCAGTGTAGCTACTTGTGGGAAAGGGTTTGTGCTAGTCATCAAATAGGACACATAAATCAGTATTACTGAATACAAAATCTGTGGCTTGATTTAAGAAAATAGGCTTGCGGCTTCCTTTTCAAGATGAGTGTTTGGAGATTACATGGATTTTTATATATTTTAATTTTTCTTACTACTTCTTTATCTCTGAGAATTCTGGGTTTTTTTCATATTTACATTCCTTTCCACATCTTGTTGTACACTGAGGTTTTGCTGATAAAAGGATATTAGAAGGATATATGCCGTGTGTTAGACATTTTTTACCGTGGTGCATATGTAAAGTGAATTGAAGTATATGCATCCATTTGCCTATTTGTCCTTTACTTCCCTGTCTTTAAATAATCTTAATGCTGGAAAATAATGATAATTAAGCTAATTACCTCATGTTAATAGAAGATAATGCCCTGTCTCATACATAAGTATTAGGAGTTTGTTCATTCTTTTTCCATTCCTTTTTTTCTCCCATCTATCTCTTTTTCCTTCTGACCTAGGACATCTCACTTTCCAAACTTGTGGAAATATGGATCCAGTTCTGCATGGACTTACGCAGTCTTTCAAGAAAAGATGTTCTCACTGCTCAAACCTTAACATCAGGCTATTCTTCTAAGATCTTCTTTTAACCTACATTTCCTTTATGGAAAGCTGTAATTATTTTTTTTTTTTAATTGGAGGTGTTGTGTTTAGATTTTTTGCTTTGGTTTTAGATTTTTCCTCCAGAGTCTTGAAGTGTTCTTCAGGAGATGGACTCCACAAAATATCAAAAATACCCTTTACTTTTCATGTGGTCTTGTATAGTACAGTAACACTAAAACTACTTCACTAAAAAAAAAAAAAGAAATTATTTGAGCGTGCTTTGCTTTTTTTGTTTGATTGTACCTAAAGAAAGACTTCTTGTGCTCAAATGTAAATCACATCATATTGCCATTGTCTGACTCAACATTCAGGTCAGAATTCTACCTTGAAAATTTTGCAGAGCTCAATTATCCAGACCAGGTATTAATCTTAGGCAAATAATCAGGCTTGTGCTTGTCTATCTGTTAGAAAGTCATCCCAGAAAGCTCATCTGTGAAATGAATAGTGAAGAGGTATTGATACTTCTTGAAATCTGAGCAAGCTTAGCTGAAGAAGGGATCAATTTACCATCTTTCATGTCCCATCCCATTTGTGCTTCTTTTATTTGGATGGAGAGGTTGTCTCAGAGTGTAGCGTGATCTCATCTTTATCTCCTGTTCTTGGAATTATCAGTGTTGGGCTTTGTTTGGTGTATTGCCACAAATTATCATTTTCAAAACTCTATGCTTCCTTCTTAGCATGAAGTTTTCAAATATATGTAACTACAGATGAGCTTCTTCGATAGTTTTGTAATAGTCTGTGGTTATCTGTTATTAGTTAATTTTCTACTTAAACTTGCATGAGTTATAGAATAATAGTGTGGTTTGGTTTTGTTGGTTTTTGTTTGGTTTTTTTTTCAGAAAGTGGATACTTTTAATGAGTCAATGTAATGTGTTTTTGTATGTCGGTTTTGTTTTAGAATATGTCTTTGAGTCTTACTTCTGAAGCATCACAGTCTAACATTATTGTGGTGCTTAGGTTAATGTCTTCGCCTTACGATTTTTTGTTGTAACTTTATTTGTTGGATTCCTTCCTACACTGATAGCTCACTGAGATCTATCCCAAGGATTTACAGTATTTTGAGATGTAGCTACAGGTTCTGAAAAGTGACATAGCTGTCACTATGCATCACATGGTAATACACAAACTTCAGAAAAAGCAGAAAGGTGTGAAAGAATTAGTATGAAACCAAGTTGTCATGCGTCTCATAACTGCAAGACAGCAAGATTTAGGAACACTTTGAAAGGTACAAGCTCAGACCAGTTGAAGGTAGTGCTCCAAGGAATTTCAGGTTTTAATTCCAAGGTATTTGGACAAGTGATAGAAAAGGATAGATATGCTTCTAGTTGTCAGAGTTCTCTGAGGGGAAAGTTGGCGAGAATCGTAGGTAATGGCACTTGTGACTTACACAAAAGTACTTTTTCAACATGTTGAACTGCAGCATGTGAGGATGCAAAAAGAAGATAAGTACATTAATCTTTGTGGATTTGCTTTATTTTATGCAGGATTTTTTCTATTCTGTGGTTAGGATTCCAGAAAAGATCAGTAGGTTCTTCAGAGGGCTACAATAAGAGCTTGACTCTTTAACCATCTCATATCTGAAGCTTGTTAGCAGATTTGTTATCATGGTGGCGCTAAAGACATGGCAAAATCCTTGGGGATTTCTTTAGTGGGAGCACTTTCTTAGATGCTTACACACAATGGGAGGACTGTCTCAAACAAAACATTTTGACTCAGTCTCCATTTCTTCTCACAAAGGAGTTTCCATGTCCTAAGGCCCCTGAGCTAACAATATACCAATGAGTGGGATCATGAAGAGCGTGGATTTTGGCTTTGCCTAATCACTGTAAAATATTTATCATTTCATGCAGACAGTCACAAGCTTTATTGACACGTTGCTGTGATGCCTTTTATGTTCCATGTGTTTTGAACCCTTGTCTAGGACTGAACTATTTTCCTTGGGAGACTGGCTAGGAAGAACTCTAATACCAAGGTTTTCAGAAAAGCTTCTAAACGTAAAAGAGCACACAAGATGACGCTCCTTCAGAGGGCTCCAAAATAAAGCACTATTAGGCTAAAGCGTGAAAAGAATAATTTAAGAAAAATGAGCCCACAAACTCATTTTACATGCCACCAAGGGAAAGAGACATATAAAGTAGCTCCATATCAGATCATGGACACAGTGGTATAAATATTTCTAAAAAAATTAGAAGACACAGACTGCTTTGCTTTGCAGCATGACTTTGAGGGCAAATAAGGGTGCAGTACGGAGATATACACTACTGTCAGAAGAAAACAGAGTCATGGCAATTTTTTCCAGCCCTGGCTTACTCATATGTATGCCCTACGCATATAGTAAAAGGATAGAAACAAAAAGCAATTTATTTTTCACTTTCTTTTTCTCCTACTTCAAGCTCAGAAAGAGAGGTACTTCATGTGTACCAATGCGTATGCAGACGTATAGCTATTTTGGACAGACAGGGATTAGGGCTCAAGTGTGACATGAGAACAAGCCATTACAACAGTCCAGGTGCTGTGAAGTGCCTTTTGAATCAAGTCCGATTTAAAAATATGCTTGTGCACATTGTGAAAGCAGAGCCTTGATGTGTAGGTCAAAGAACAGCACTTAAATGTTGGGACACTTCTCAGAATTAAAACCACCTAAGTTTTCTCAGTACCCATTGCAGCTCTGTTTTCCTCGTGATCACTCTAATGTTTAAGGTATTTGGGTTGAACCCTCTGGGAATGTAGAACATGCGTGAACGCACATAAAAGCAGTCTCTGAAATAAAGGTTACTACTTTTCCAAATATTTTCTATTTTTTGTCAAATGTGACATGATATTTCCAGGTAAAGAAAACTTAGAATTTATGTGAAAAGTGAAGGTGAACACGGTGAGCGAGCTAAATGAGTCGTATATCAGCTTCTTAAAAAGAGTAAGGTTTGCTTCAGATATTCTGCTTCCTAAAGCAGCTAAAGTTGGTTTTCAACAGTAAAAATATTGGAGCAGATCACAGCCTGATGTAAATAGGCATATCTTTCTTGACTTCAATAATTTTTTCCAATTATATTCTTCTTTTCATTTCTTTTCTTATTTTTATATTTTTAAGTGTTGTTTCCTCTACATCAGAAATAAAATACTTGCTCAAGAAAAGAATAAGATATGATGTGCAGTCTTCCACGTATTAACTATCCTTCTACACTAGTCTTTTGTGCTAGTCTTGAGGATAAGCCATTTGTGCTTTATCATTATTCTGGCAACGTTAATAAAATGTTCACATGGTGTTCTTGCTTACTGAACATACAAAACAATTATTGTCAGTTATTTCTTTCACTTAAAACATTCCACAATACACTCTCCAGTTGCAACTAAAAAGTCAGCCTCCGGTAACACAGGGTGATGTATAAGATTATCACACTTCATACCCACACTTAGAATGGAAGATTTCTATTGCAGTTGTGTATAATAGTTAAGAAATTTTAACTTTCAAAATATCTTTTCTATATTTTCATTAATGACAAAGTATGTCAATTTTTGCTTTCACTGACTTACCTTAAACTTAATGCTGACATGGAATAAGATCGATAAGATGTGAAAAAAAGAAGGCAGGAGCTGGTGCAGGTATTTATAGAAGATTTAAGCTTTATTTCTTTTTTTTATTTCTTCCTTTTTTTTCCCTCCCTACAAGCAGAGCTATATTGTTCCATTAATATTGTTTAATCAATAAACACATATCAGTAACGGCATCTGCTAAGACATGGGTATTAGCCCCATCCCATCCCATCCCACCCCACCCCATTCCATCCCATCCCATCCCATCATTCTACCTTTATTCTATAACTTGAATTTTGCCAAGAATTCATACAAAGTGTGTAGACATTCTTACTGTTTGATAACTTTTTATACTTTGAAGGCCCAGTTAGGAAAATAGTTGGAAATTTAAATACCTGTGGAAAAGTCTGGAAAACAAACTCTTGAAACAAATGCAATATTTAAAGTAAGTAAATGATGGATATAGGATTATCAGTCTTCTTTTAAATAAAACAGTTGCAGTAAACAAATAAATTGCTGATAACCTTGACTGTTAAGGTAGCATTTTCCACAGCAAGAACTGGAGTGAAAGAGATAGGTATCCAGTGTTTATTGTTATAAGTATCTGTCAAGACTGTCCTTAATAAAATGAAAATTGGAACAGATGTAAGGGTACAATGTATGATGAAATGCCATGCTGCCCATAGGCCAGCATTAGACCAGTATCAGACCTGGAGCCCATGGCACATTTAGCATGATAAAATACTATTGTTTGTGGAGTATATTAGAAGTAAATATGGACTAGATTTGTTCTTACATAAACTTATTTTAGAGCAGCAAGAACTGTCCGTTGAAAATGACATCTTTCTCTGGCTTCTATGCAGAGGTTGCATGTCCTGGTTTGAGAGCACCAGGACAAAAGTTCTCTGGGGCTGCCTGGCGCTGATGGTAGTCAATGGGGGAAGAGGGGCAGCTGTGCCTATGGGGAGCAGAGGATGAGTCAGGTGACCCAAATGGACCAATCACAGTGTTTCTTCCCATGGTGCTTGGTATAAAAGGGCCCCTAAGGAGAGCCTGGGGCACTTCAGTGTTTGCTGTGCTGGGAGAATTATTGTGGGCTCTTTGTCCTTTCCCAATGCAGTGCTGATGTTCTAGTCATCCTGTTTCCACACTGCAGAGCAGCACCGTTTGACAGAGCAGGTTGCCTTCTGTGGCTTCTTGCCCTGGGTGGTAGAGGTAGAGCTCCTTTTCTCTTTCTTTTACATTATCACTGGGATTTGTGCTCAACCATCTGCTGCTGAGTCTAGTCTGGAACTTTCTTTTCCTGCTCAGGACCTTGTTGTCACCTGTAAGGTGTGAGTCCTGTATTAATGTCTTATCTTGTATCTCTGATCATGCTTGTGTTCTTGTGTATGCATAGTTAGGCAGCCTAATTGTTACTGTTAGTATTACTCTTTTTTATTATTATTATTAAATTGCTTCAAGCTTCTTTTTCAACCTTAAGGACTCTCTCCCTGGTTCTCCTGTTATCCTCCCCTGGGAGGGTGGTTGTGGGGTTGTAAAGAGCATCTGTCAGAGTTTAGTAGCTGATTCAGCCTTAAGCTTTGACACTGTAGAGAGGTGAACAGCTTAGCCTGGATGAGACGACATTGGGTTTGATAAAATTACCTGATCTTAGTGTGTGCGCTATAGAAGTTTTCAAGATAATTTGAAGACAAGATATTTACAGACCTCCATGTACAGTTTAAACTCAGTCTTTGGGATGAGGTTTTTTACATGTACATGATAGTTCTAGGAAGAAGTGTGTCATTAAAACTCAATAAGATATATAATACTAAATTGCTCAGATTGCAGTTTTAAAGGAGGCCACAGTTTTCATTAAAGCAATCTGTGTGAACTACTCAAATATAGACTAAGGAGGTTTTTAAAGAGTAACAACTTTATTCTGCTACTCATGGAGGCAAGAAACATTTAAAGTTTCTAAGTCAATTCAAATGTAAATTTCAATTTTATCTCAATTTAGCAAACACTGTGATTTTTCAGGGCACTTTGATTTATGTGGATATCTTACAATGAATGTAAATATGTTTTCTGTTTAGTTAGATTTTCTTCTGGTTGGAAAATACAATTGTTGAGGGGGCTAACAAAAGCCCCCTTTTTTAGTCACTTCTGAGTATATTAATCAAAATAAAGTCAGGATTCAAATCTTATATTAAACCAATTTTCTCTATTTATGTACCCAATGCACTTTTAGACATTCAAACACCTAAATGTCCCAGTTTTCACCTGTTCTATTCCTTCCATATGCTTCAGACTTTAGATACAAGTGTCCTGGTTTGTATGAAGTTCAGTTACTTACAGATGTAGAAAGGCACTTTTCTGCTCAGCTTTTTTTTTTTTTTTTTCAAAAATTGAAATCTGAGTCAGACACATTCTTTTAGGATATCTCTCCTCCTTCCCTACCTACTAGTAGAATGGCATTAAAGACTGGCTTTTCAACCCTGACATAGTTTCTATTAAAGCTAGCGGAAATAATTCAATTTCACTTTTCTTCACTGAGAGTTGCACTTTCTAATTCTTTCACACTAGCTTAGTTCCATTGTGTTGCCACTTCTAGCAAAATAGGAAAATGATCAAATATAAATTCTCTCTTCTTGCATATAAACCATATGTGATAATTTATTTTATCGGGAAGAAAATCTATTACCTTTGAATTATTTGAATTATTTGCTTGTTTGTCTTTTAAGCAAATCCTATTTTGGGATCCAGTTTTTAATAATGTGGGGTGTTGGTTTTTTTTTTGTTTGATTGGCTTTTTTTTTAACAAAATGGTTTTACAGATTAAATGAAAAGTAATTAAGTTATTAAAACAGGAAGTAAAAGATTTACCTTGGTTGCAAGAAGGATACCAGAAATTGCTATGAAAGACAGATTGATATTGAAGAATATTTCAGAGAAAGTAATCTCCACTTTTTTTAAACAAATCTACATGTTATTTCCAGGCTAATGTTAGAATATGGGTGGTTTTTTAAAAATGAGATGCCTCAGACAGTTTAATCAGAAAATCTCTGACAAAAATATTTATTTTGAAAAATTTCTTACTTTGAAAAATTGAAACCTGAAAAATTATGGTATTTAACTGTATTACTTCTCCCCCTGTGGATTCAACGACTTTGAGTCCACTCTACAACTTTTATAAAATATTTCGAAAGCTAAAATACCGAAATGACCTTCTTGACATAACTGGCTCAATTTAAATGTTACTAGTTTTTATTCTCATGCAATTCAAGCATAGATGCAGCAGTTTCAACATACAACTTCCCTTTCCCTGAATGCTAAATAAAAAACAGAATCCAAGTTTTCCAATTCTTACATTTTTAATGTAGAACAGAGTTCAAGATTAAGAAACTCTATACACAAGGTCTTTCACTGGAGCCTGACCCAACTTCATATCCAGCATAGATGATTATGGGCATAATATCATGCTTGCACTGAAATAAACAGTAGTTCTGTTATTGTCAAAAAAACAACAAAAGCAGGAATTTCCTGCGTGGGCTCAGAGTTCAGGAGTAGAGTGGTCCTGTAAAACACAGGTTTTTTGAGATGAAAAATAGAATTTATGAGTCTCTTACTTTCTTACTTTGCCAGTTCTTTTGTCTTTGTTTCCTCTGCAGAGTCTGCTTAGTTGTTTTAAAGAACAGTGTCAACAGTTATAAATCAGAGGAAGATGCTATCATTGCTTTAGAAAACTGTCATCGGAAAAATCCAGCGAAAAGGAATCCTTTATCTGTTTGATTTTGATGGATGGGTGATATCCTTAAGACATATGTTCCTGTATCAGTTTGGATATTTTTAAAATATTATTTCAATATTTAAAGCCATATTTATTATGTCTATACTTTTTTGTACCTTTATACCTACATACAAAACCTGAAAAATCTTAAGCTGAAAGCTCTAACCTTTTCCACCACAAATTACTGATTTCCCCTCAAACTATGGAAAAATATTTTCAATAGAATATAAAATGTAAGTGTATATTAACATTCAAAACTATATTAGCTTTTCTGATATTCTAGATATTCTAGAAATATTTATTTAATCTTTTTTTTGTTCTGCAGAATTTTTCAGTATGTTCTCTGCAAAATTTCTGTTCTCAAAGTGAGAAACAAAGTAGTTAGGTCCTATTTTCATGCACACCTTTAGCAGTGGGCTTTTTTAAATTTGCTGTATCATCTGTATGATGTTGCTTTCGTGGCATTATAAACTTCTCATGTTTACTGCTAGAAGACATAAAATGGCCCAGTGGCATATGTTATGTTCTTGCATCTGCCTAATTTTCAACTTGAAATACCACACAACAATGTTTGTGATAAACTACACACAACAAGGTCAAAGCAGGTGCCTGCTGGGATGAGTAATCATCTTTATTTCATCATCTCATATCAACAGGTATCATGGAGACAAAGTAATAGCTTTTATGATAGGAGCTTTGTACATACCTCTGAAAAGTTATGAGACACAAGACAGAATCAACTAAGAGATAATGACTGTAGATTTGCTACAGAGTGTCCTGCAGTTCAATTTACATTGCATCCTGAAGGGTACTGTGTAGGAAGGCCAGATTTTTCAAAACAAATAGGCTTGAAAGTACCATCTAATCGCTAATGCTCAAACTGTGTGCGCTGCTTTTAGAGGTTCCCTCTCTAGAAAAAGAGTGGGGGGTTTTTTGGTTTTTTTTACATGCAGTTTTACATCTCTCTTTATTCTCTCTGTTTTCTTAAATAGCAAATATATGCATCCTCCAACATATATTTCAGCACTTGCACAGCCCTAATTGTCACATGAAAAGTGAAGGGTTTTTACAGTATCGCTACTGAAAATTTTTTATCTCTGTATTACCACTAATATCTAAAGAATGATGGTACTGGAGACATTGTGGAAACTGAAGGTCAAATAAGCAAGTATAGGTAATCTTTTAGGAGAATAAGCTATAAGAGCTGAAAAAGTCCATAAATACATCTTTCCTAAAACAGCATGGAGTCAAATCTAAAGAAAAAAAAAAAAGAAAAATTGTTGTAGACAAAATCTGGATATGCAACTCAAAGCTCAAGGGTTCAGCTGTCTGTGACTTTGTGCTTTGTGAAGCACAGCTGTATGACCCTGGCTCAGCTCTAATGAATGGAACTGTTACTGAGCTGTGCAAGTGCACGAGTCAAAGCCATGTGAGACAAGAAAAGTGAAAGCAAAACCAGAAATTATTTTTTGAAATTGTCAGTAGTAATTCAGAGCATTCTGAAAAACATAAAGAGGTATAACACTTGATCAGATTTGGAAGAAAACTACTCATTGAAATAAAAGATTAACCCATTCCAAGGACCAGTAGGTATTAGAGGAAAATATATGACCCTGGATAGGGCAGCTTGAGAGAAATGTGATTGCTGCAGTGCCCCCAGGTCCAATTAACAATGAGGCTGAAAATGCATTCCCCATTGGCAGATGCACATGAAGTGTGTGTATACACTGCCTATATACATATATACATACATACCTGGGTGGCCATACAGAACACAGATCTGCACACAAAGCACTCGGAACAATAAAGAGCATCAATGGCATCATCCTGCTGTCCCCTCTGGCTGAGTAAGGTGGAGGTCTCTTAGTAAGGAGATATATACACACACACACATATATATGTAAAAACACAAGCGCAACGTGGATCCCTGGAACAACAGGGCTCAGTCTGCCCCTGTTATGTCACCCTTGTTGTGCCACTTGGACACATAAACCTCTGAGGCTGTAGCCCCACTCCGGTTGCTGACAATGCTCTTCCCAAATTTCTAGACAGTGATCTCTTCCCCGTCTGTCCAAAAGGTGCTTCTCCAGCACTGGCTCACTTTGATGTGTTTTGCAAATGGATTCTAGCACTGAGGCTTTTCTGGTACAGTCCTGGGAGGGGCTGAATCCTTAACTTGGATTCTTATCTGCCCTTTTGCCCCTGTGCTCCTCCCTCTGAGTTTGTGGAGATGAGACTTTGATGGGCTAATGGCTCCTGTGATGGGCTTGAGAGGAGCAGGATCAAGGTTGGTTTGAGCATCTCCACCCAAGATAACATCTCTCTGTTCTCTTGTGAGTGTGCAGGTGAATGTTTATCAGAAAACCTAACAAAGAGTATCTAGACAATGCATCTGCAATTGACCAGTGACTGCTTACCCAGCAGTGGCCTTGTCAAGTACCCGAGGAGATTATTCAAACTCTTATTTAAAGTACATTAATTATAGTTATCAACATGGTGTCCTAGTAAATATTTGTTGTGTACTATATAAATTCCATATAGTCCTGCCTAAAATACTGAAACAAACTGCCAATAAAGGCAAAGCTTCAGACCAGGTTGTACCTGTATAGTGTCTGATCTCTAAAGGACAATATATAAAAAGAAGACTTTTTTAACATGGATGCCTCAATTGTGTACACTTCATTTTCTTTTTGCATCTCCTGGTCTACCTGAAATGATGTTTTTCAGTCAGACATATGGTCAAACAGAAAGGAACTTTAATTTTAGAGTTTATTTTGGCTAGTTGATAGGGGTCTCAGCAGTGGGAGAAGATTCCACATAACATTAGATGATCTTCTTGGACAAGTAACAACACTCCGAACTCTATCCTTCAGTCACCATCATGTCCTTCCACACTGAAAGATGCCTGAGGCAAGAAAGGTTTTTTATTCTTTCTCAAGGATAGTAGAGGATGATTGCATACTTAAGCTTGAGAAGCATCTGGGAAATGATTTTAATGAAGAGAAAAAGTGTTAATTGTGAGCTGTAAACAGACTTGTTTTGAAAAGCAGGTAGCAAATTGTGAGGAAAACTGCAAAGTGGTTGCAAAATTCACTTACTCTTGCAGCATTTCTTGACATTTACAAAGATACAGAACAAAACCTTCATAACGATAATATTCTGCCTTGGTTTCCATGTATCAACTGTTTTTAAGTAGACTGTGGTTTTTCAGACTTTGTTTACCTGTAGCAAAATATTCAAGCCTGGTGGAAGTACACTTCATAGATTTTATGGGATTGTTTTCAAAATAAGGGCACCACACAAAAAAACTCATAAGAATTAGCAGAGTTTGTGCAAGCGATAGCAGAATTTATGTCTATTCTTCCTCTTCAAAAATGTTTTGGAAAATGATTTGTTATGATGGTTTTAAATTATTATAATTATATAGAAAAAGTTGTATGCAAACCACATCTAGTCTAAAAGACTTCAAGAACCTATTTACCATGCTAAATTTCATACTTTAAAACATGTGATTAACTCTGGACTCCCTCTTATCCCAAGTGAATTGTACAATGGACCTCTTCACTACTATAGAAAGAATTAAGTTTTCTTACTCTTTTCTAAAACATAGGACTGGCAAAAATTTAGCCAGTCCAGAAAATAATACTGAGCTATTTGTAAGTGAATCCCTGAAACATTTCTTCCATCCTGGAGACAGAGAGGGAAAAAGGCAGGTCAGGTGAGGTTTCAATTCACCTAAGAGGAAACTTGCTCAATTATGGAAACTGGAGATTTTTGGCAGCAAGCCACTGTCTAGATTAAGGTCATAAGAGTATAGGATAACCTCTGGCTGTGGCAACAGAAGACAAATGGGAATTTTTCTGGGAGACCAGACTGGTCAAATCCAAACATGCTTTCATCACCCTGCTTTAAATACGAGAAGAATCGGAGCTAATTCCAGTAAAACAGACAGTTTCTGGTCCATGGTTTGAATGCAAAGGCTGAGTTGAAGATTGATGGACTTTAAGCTCTGGACTTCAAACTATATGAAAGAACAGATATATGCAAACCCAGCAGGCTAGTTCTCAGTGTTTTATCAAATACATTCTGTAAATTACATAAATGATAAAAAGATTTTATTGTTCCCTAACTGGAGTTTCTAAAGGCTACCCAAGCAGTAGATACAGCTTATGTCTGCTTATGACATATGTCAAATTAAACTCAGAACTTTCTATTTAAAACCACATGACCTATCTGTGCTACTTTTTCATGAGTGTTTGATCTGGTGTTTGTGACTAAATCAAATGGTTTCTTGCAGGCAAAGTACAAAGTAAAATAAAGAAATTATGATAACAAGACAATTGCCTTATGTTGTTTCTCAAGCTTCTAGAAATAATTGTACCATAGATACAACATATCAGGTATATTGTATATATATATAACAATTAGATTTGCAAGTAAATCCATGCAGATAATCACAGAAGGTTCTTAGTAACACCTTCTTTCTCTTCATCTCTGCCCTTGAACCATCTTGGAGGCCCTGTCTTAAATTTCACCACATTTCATAGTGAGGAGAAAGATTCTTTTTTTTTTTTTCCAAGGTAAGCAGACACAAATACACAGTAGTTTTGCATTTTAATGCCACAAACATCTCCATCATTGTGAGTTCATGAAAAATCAGGGAGTTTCTCTATACTTCCCAGGTGAAACAAGTGAATCAAACCTCAGCTGCAAAAATTGCTGCTGCAGTTTTCCAGCTGTGGGAAGCTCACTGCAGATTCAGCAACCACATGTGACATTATGCTTATTCTTCTTTGGGCAAGTAATTAAAACGCTCAGGTTTCATATATTGCCAGTCCACAATTTATCACAGTAAACAGGAGGAAAAGTGTCTCAACACTCCAAAATGTTTTAGCAAACAATATACAAATAACAAAGAATAATGCAGTACAAATTGTTGTTTTTACATGCAGAAAAAGAGGAACATCTCTGTGCACCTGAATAACTTATTCAAGGTTATTTAAAACAACACATAGAATTTATCCACTGGAAAAAATACAGTGAAATGCTTTCTTACGTAAAACATTCGAACAAGTATACAGATCTGCAATAGATGGACACTCTTAAAAAAAAGGAGAATACAGCTAGCAGAATAACACAATCTCTTGCAAGCTGAAAATCTGTGCACTGAATTAGCCTTCCCACTCTGTAAAGTAACCTAATAAGCCAAAATTATTATTTTTTTTATTATAATGTTTGTCCCTAAAATATCATCCATATATGGAATGAGTGAGTTCATATGGTAATCAGAGCATCCAAAGTAAACAAGAAATGTGATGAAATAACAAGCAGGGTGTAATAATTTGTGAGAAAGTACCTGATAACCAGAGAGACAAGCCATTACAGATGATGCATAAATAGTTACAGATACAAAGCTGCATCAGGTTGCACCTCTGTAACACAAAAGACGCTTTGCCAAAATGTGTATTAACTTTGGGAATGTAAAAGCTCCCTTTCCATTTCCCTTGTTTCTGTAAACATGATTTGAGTTTAATGAATGGCATTTTCTGAGAGATAGTCAGGAACCATTTTAATAATTTTCATTTGAAAAAGTTGCTAGATACCTACTCCTTCTGTTCTGCGAAAGGAAACACTTCAGCTTTACAAATGCAGTTTTGCTAGACAGTACCCTAGTAGCCCTGGCTACAGATTGACCCCATCAGTGATAAAAGGAATAGTAGTAGAGATAATATCAGCAATCATATGTCCCTCTGATACAATTTTGATTGATATTCCAGAAGTTGCAAGGCCTAAGGGATAAATGTGTGATAGAGGCTGGTCATGTTTACCTGTATTACCTCTTGATGTTTCATAGGCATTTTGCATACAAGACAGATGAATACATATGGACAGTGTATTTTATATACTGCTTTGCATCTTAGAGAAGAAATGATCCTAACATAACTTAAAGACTTAAAAAAGCCTCTGTATTTCACAGGTTTAGAATATCTCTGTTAACATAGCATGTTTGAAAGCATCAGTTATTGCTGAAAAAGATAGTGCTGAAATCGAGCAGGACTTTCAAGATTCTCCTGTTTATCTTTCTTGGTTGTTTTGCTAGCAAACACTTATGTATTTAGACTGGATTTTGATCGCCAATTCCAAGTTCAAGCCCTAGGTTAGCATTGTATTTTGGGAGATTATCAAGTGTTTATGTTAATTGGAAAGGACTCCAAATGAGAAGAGCAAAAACTGTCTGAGAAGGGAATGAAAGTGTTTCTCCCACCCAGATTTTTCAGAAAAATTTAACCACTTGCAGTTGTAGCTTTGCCTCAAAACCACACAGCAGAAGGGAAAAATACCTGGCCATAGGCACAGGACCAGCCAAGGCAAGGTCGTCTGAGCATTCATTGAATCTGTAGTTTTGGCAGAGTTTTCTGTCTCACTAATTGCTCCAGTCTTTTCCTCTCAGCCTCTTCATACCTGCTTAATTTCGTTTTACACCCACTCCCTGCCCTGTTACTGTTTACTTCCTTTTTTTTTCCCCATGTTTATTGCCTCTGAATTAAATCACTAAAGAAAAAGGAATGAAAAAGATACTAAAATCATGTTTATTGACACCCTGTGGTTCCCTCCGTGTGTCAACTCCCATCTCCCTTCTCTATGCAGCGAAGATTTTTCTATGCAGTGAAGTTTGAAGGCAGGAATGCCTACTGTTAACATGCTTTGTATACTTACTCTGCACCATGGAGGTTCTGTTTAAACATGCTCTTAAATACCGCTGTAATAAGAATGATTAAAAATAATTGGGATTTATGTTAATTAGGCTTCTGAAAAAGGCAGAAATGAGATCTATGTCTTTCAGATCCCAGTCTTGAAATTCAGAGCTGGAATATTACTACATTTTTTTTTCTGTTTTTTTTTTTTTCCTACTTAAAAGAGGACTGAGGGTTTTTCAGGTTAGATTTGCCATTTCCTTTAGGCACACATTAATGTGTTCACCAAAATTAACCAGGAGGAATCCAGTAAGGCCTGTCTAACCACTGCCAACAGCCTGATGGTAGGTATTATTAGAAGATGTAGTCTTTAGCAATTGCACAATCAGATGGCTTTCCAGAGTATCTGTTTGTGTGAAGTTCATCTTACCACCTGTGACCTTTCGAAAGCATATCATTTTCACTACAGTCACAGAAACTACCTTCCCTGGGACAGGCCCAGCAGGCAGGCAGGACACATGACATGGATAATTCCCTGTCCTGCCTCTACCTGGCTGAGCATAGTTACTGCAGGGACAGGGGCAATGTCAGGAAGCTCTTCAGTGTACACTGAAGCTCAAACAAAGGGGTACAAGCTCTCACTGTTGTTCCCACTCTGCTGTCAAAAACTGTTCCTTTCATGAAGGAACAGAAATCTAACACAAAACCTTTCTGAAAATCTCTTCCACGTTATGACTTAATCAGTCACTATGACAGTACAGCCGAATAAAAATAGTGAGACAAGATGCAAAATAAGGAAGGTGTCTTTTACCATTAATCTTCCCCAATAAATAACCTATGCAGTATCATAGGAAAAAAAGCCAATTGTTTGAGGTGTTTGATATACTTTCCTAAGGGAAAATTGACATTTCAACTGAAGCTACTCTGCCCAAAATATCTTCAAGGAAAGTATGGATTTCCACTTCCAAAATAGTAAAAAATTGGAGTTAAGGTTCTGGTAAGATCTCCAGTAAGAATCCCCGGGCAAGTCTATAAATGATGCATGTGATAACCATTTTTCTTATCACCTTATCACTTATACGTCCTATGGTGCAACACTGTGGTTTCCCACACAAAATTTGAATGAAGATTACAAAGACAAAGAATGTGCATGACCCAAGGCATAGGTTTTTTCAATAGGTGGAAACCAGAAAAGTGGAAGCTGTTGTGAAACAGAGTTGAAACTTGAACCGTAGGTTGCAAAGCTGCATAGTGTTTCTTTACCTAAAATGTGGTCACACACTTTCATTTTCAAGTTGCAGTTTTCCACCGGTTCAGTAACATTTTCCTAAAGAAATATTGGTGGGGAGACACTATAGACAGATGATCAGAAATGGAGATAATCACTGAATTGATACTCGTTCTTTACCAAAAAAACCCACTTACTCTAAACGAATGATCTGATCTACAGCTCAAGGTTTTTGACTTTTTTTTTTGTCAAAACTAATGGGGTAGCAGGCAGTGGCTTGCAGTTCCAAAGCTATTTTAACCAAAACCAAACCTCAACTAAACAAACCCTACCAAACCCCAACTTAATCTATATATAGCTTCTTGCTATTTGGTGTCTTGTAGTAGAATGAAGGCTTTGTTATGCACTTGAATCTTTGAGCTAAAAATATTTGTTCCCGTAAATAGTATTTTCCTGAAAAACTGGGAGACAAAACATTCTTCCAGTACCTGTAGTCTGCATTACAGCCTAGTATTAAAGTGGCAGCTGAAGGTTAGCTTGAGTGATTTGTTTTCATTAGGAATTGTTACAGCTGCTTATAAAAAACATCATTTTCACCAAAACAAGAATCTAAGTAATAGAAAAGCAGTGAGAACACTGTAAGCTCAGTAATTACTGCTTCCTTCACTACAGTGTTTTCTCCAAGGCTCTGGAGTACTTTTTGTTTAACTCCTGAGGCTTTGAGAGTCTCTTCACTGCATCCTCTAGTAATAGCTGAGGAAAAATAGCCTTCTACCTTCTCTTGTATTTGATAATACAATATGACCTTTCCTTTTCTAGAAGAAACGTAAGATCTTAAACGATGAAGGCAGATGGACAGGCAAACAGGAAAAAGACAGAATGATTTTTGTCACTGTATCTCATATCTTCTTTTTCTTCAAGCAACAGGTTAGTCAGTGGCATAGGTCTGGCTGTGCTTAACAGTATAATAAATATAACAAGAGGAACTGCTAATATGCCAGGGAGTAAGAAACAGTCACACAGGAGCAAATATGTAGCAGAAAACTCTGCAGAAGTTATTCACATAGAGATTTAAAACAACCCATCTTAAAGGTATCGGAAACTGGCAACAAAGACAAACTCTTTCCCAGGAGGAAGACTATTATCATAGGCTAAACAGACGTTTAAAAACAAAAGTTGCTTCAAACAAAGAAGAAAACAGATGCTTAACTAATTTTTAAACATTTGTCAGAAGTGAAAAAAAAAACCAAAAACCAAATGCATGAAAATAAGTTTCTTTTAAATACCTAGAGAATTTTATAGTTTAGGTTGAAAAACAAACAAAAAAGCAATTTCTAGTACTGCACACTCTCTTTTTGAAAACCCTAGGTATCCTAACACTCAGTCCTTAGGCATCTACAGCAATGCTTTCTACATCACAAGAATCTTAATGCTGCTTCTGGTTTAGCTAACTGAGATTTGGTGCATTTGGGGATTTCATTTATCCACAGCTGGTTATGTGCCGCAGGGACATTTCTGGTAATTTCCTTGGGTTCAGTCATAGAGGACAAGTTCCTATTTCAGACAAGTAAAAAAATGATGAAAACATCTCCACAGACCATTTCCAATTTCTGTAATAACTTCTTTCTACGCAATGCATGCTAATTATACTTCCCAAATTTGAGTGATCTGTGGCTGTGGTATAACAATTATTAGCTCCTCATACAAGACAAAAGGGTACTCCGGAGATAGAGACTTCGGTAGTTTGAAAGAAATAGTCATGGTTGTGGTCTTCAACTCTGTTGAAACAGCTAGCCATATTCTTTCAAGTCATTATTTTTTCTATTACTGTGTGTTGAAGCCAGATTCTGATTTTGATTAGGGCTATGGTGCCACCACAACATAAATAAAAAACAAGGCAGCTTAAAAAAACTGTAAAAATAGAATTAACATTGTTATGGGAATTTATCTGAATAGCATTTACATCTAGAAAAAATGGTAAACAATGTTATTAATAGATATTTGAGATAATTTATCCAAGAACAAAGTTTTACTCCCACAAAATCCTGAAGCGATGTGTGAAATTATTCTTGTTTAGAAATGGTTAAAATCTCCTGAAACACCTTCTCATGTCTTTTTCAAGCTTTCATATGATTTATTTTTTTCTGCAACCTTTTCACTGAAAAGCACTTTTAAAAGCTGTCCCTTTTACCAAGGTACTGAGCAAGATTCATCTGGGAGTTGCAAACACTCAAAAAACTGTCCCATCAGTAATGTACATGCAAATACACATTCTGGGTAGAAAATCTAAAAATATTTTCAAAAGGTATAGTCCTCTGACAACTAAAAAGTAGCTTGGGGATTTTGATTTGTCTTAACAATAAAAGCATAGTTCTGGAAGTAATCTCTTGATCGCTGAGTTTGGTCCAATCCTCTGTTCTTGTACCAAATCATATTATTGAAATAAGGCTGGAAGGAAGCATTAGAGGCTGCTTAGTTATCTAGTCTTTCCCCATGTTGTGTGGATCACAGTGCCCAAAAACATTTGTCTAGCCTGTTCTTTAAAAATTGCAGTAAGAAATTTCCCTAAGCACCATGTGCAATCTGTTTTAAGGCTCAACGGTTCTTACCGCCAGACAGAAAGCATTCAACAGTCAGTTTATAACCAATTATTGTACTAACATTGTCCTTTAGTTAAACAGGTTTTCCCCTACTTTACTTCCAGTACAGTTACAGAAAGTAATTTTTTTTCCTTCTAGCCTTCATTTTGCTATGATAAATAACTCAATTTACTTATTCCCAGAAAAAATACCTCTCTATTCCCTAAGATTGCTAATAATGTCTATTCTCTTGTCCAGCATAACAGTGCTTCAAATAAGGGATTGAAGCAATACTCAGTATTCTGTCTAGGTAAGGTCATCCTAGAACTGATTTTCCGATTAAGTTGCAAATTAATATCTGAATTTTGAACAGTCAAAAGCCAGTTTGCAGCACACAGTAGCACAGAACAAATGGCTCACAAATACATCACTAACACCGGTGAAAGCCTTTCTAGCTAAAAATAGGAAATGGTTAGTCCACTATAAGCAAAATATGTCAAGAAAATGTGTAATCTAAAAAAAAAAAAATCATTTTAAAAGAAAATGCGTGGAGAAAAGGGAGGCTGAATTCCCATAAAGTAAACATACTGTTTGACAATGAAAATCCCTTTTTTTTTAATTTTGGGGTTTTTTATTCCTTCCAAGTCTAAAGTGGAGAGTAATCTGTGAAAATTTAAAATTATATTCTAAGAGATTTCGATGTATTGGCCACTAGATATAGCATCTTTTTTTTTTTTTGAAAGATTACTTTCATAATGCCTAGAATATTTTCATTTAAGAGCACTGTCCTGACTGTACTGAATAGACGAACCATAATAATCAACTACTTCAAGTTCCCTACAAGTTTATTCCTTTCCCCAGTCCTCTTCTCATTTTCTGCTTGCTTTCTTTTCCCTCCTACTTCTCCTCCCTTGAAAAGTGTGTTAAGAGACTGTGACCAAGAGCTGTTGTTGAGCCAACCTAGCAGAACTAATCTACTGAATATAGCTGAATAGAGTATTATAGAAATGGAATTTAACAGTGACTCACAGTAATAATAATTAGGTGGGAGAACAAGCTGGTTTTGAAGATCTGTTGTAAGTCATGCCAGAAGATGTGGTCAACTTACTATTTCTCTGTCAAAAGTACTGATATATCAGAATGAATAGCAATAAAAAAGTGAAATATTAGTGTGTCTTGTTCGTACTTCTGAATATTCAGCAGCAGAGCCAGTTTTCTAACGAAATATGGGTTGGGATACAAGATCTGTTGAGAGAAGATTGCAAATGCATGAAGAAACATTTTGCTGAGTGCAAAAAACACTGAGAACTTTCTACAGTAACTTAACCATCTCTGTACTTCAAAACTATGGCTGGAATTTCCTCTGAAGCCAACAATACTGCAGAGAAATGAAGACTGAAAAAAATGGTCTGTACTGCAGGCTTTACACCTCTGTGACCACTGAGAAGCTGAAGTGATCAAAACTTGGAAGTACACACAGATCCTCTGAAAACCTCCTGGAGCTGTCTGCAGGGATTCTCCAAAGCTTCTGTGAAGGCAACTGATGGTAGTACAGCTTGCTGAGAGTAACAGGAGTTGTGTAAAAGTGCTAGTCATCTTTTAAGGTCAACGATAATTTCCTTTAGGACATATCCATGTATTAGGTTGGGCTGGACTTTTTTTTTTCCCTAGCTACTCTCTGTGTATTTCCCTCTGCAAAACCAGTCGTAACTGACAGACAACAAGCTATTTGTGAAACCTGTCTAATTACTTCTCCTGCTATGTTACTTTATGTTTATGGTTTACAGGCAAAGATTGGAAATCAGAGGGAATCAGGTTGAGTGTTAATTTTAGCTACAAGAGTACTAGAGAAGTTTCTTCATGCTTTGAGTACTTCTAGAACTGGAGAATTCAAATAGTATGATGTAGTGCTCGGGCAGAGTAACTCCTAGCTGAAATGTTGGAGGAAATATCAGTGAAGAATGATGTGATTTATTCTTTTTTTAAACAGTTGGAATTTTTGGTCTCTTCTTGTTG
Organism: Trogon surrucura; assembly: GCA_020746105.1. Lineage (NCBI taxonomy): Eukaryota > Metazoa > Chordata > Aves > Trogoniformes > Trogonidae > Trogon > Trogon surrucura. The sequence goes on from CM036620.1 coordinate 43,607,029, forward strand.
TGTTTTGTGCCCTAAAGACATGATGATGATTTTGAATATTATATATTGTTTAATGTAAAGATTATGAGTCATTAGAGTTCTTGTAAGTCAAGTTTTCTCCCTGATCTGCCCAGAGAGTGCAATTTCTTAACAAAAATTTAAACTTTGCCCTTGGGATTTAAGTATACAAGCAATATAATAGATATAACTCATGTACTACTCCTCTGAATATCAGTACAGGCTGGGAGATGAAGGATTTGAGAGCAACCCTACTAGTACTCACTGGGGGATGAGATGTCCAGCTGGACATGAACCAGCAGTGTGTTCTTAGAGGCCAGAAGGCCAACTGTATCCTGGGCTGCATCAAAAGAAGTGTGGCCAGCAGATCAAGGGAAATGATTCTGCTCCTCTACTCTGCTCTGCTGAGACCTCATCTGGAGTATCATGTCCAGATCTGGACTCCTCAGTACAGGAAAGACATGGAGGAAGGCCACAAGAATGATCAGAGGGGTGGAACACTGTCTTATGGAGAAAGACTGAGACAGTTGGGGTTGTTCAGCCTGAAGAAGATGAGTCTCTGGGGAGACCTCACTGCAGCCTTCCATACTTAGAGAGGGACTTTCTTATGAAAGTTGGGGATGAGCTTTTTAGTAAAACCTGTTGTGGTAGGACAAGGGGTTAATAGTTTTAAACTAAAAGAGGACAGATTTAATCTAGACATAAGAAAGAAATTTTATACAATGAAGCTGGTGAAACACTGGAACAGATTGCCCAGAGAGGTGGTAAAAGCCCCATCTGTGGAACCATTCTTGGCCAGGTTGGATGGGCAATCTGATCTAGTTGAAGGTCTCCCTGCTCATCAGCGGGCAGTTTGGACTAGATGACCTTTAAATGTCTCTTCTAACACAAAACATTCCGTGATTCCACTCTTGCCAAATTTCTTTTTGAAAGCCTTGTTATTGATACAAATATTGAAGTAGAAACATCTTCTGTGTTGCCCTCTGCAGGATTTCTGTGCCTCATGCTATGCTTTTATTTGCTCTTTAAAAAAATATCAGTCTGAACTAGAACTAAGGTGATGTATGAGGGAGTACAAAAAGTTGGTAGGTAAAACTTACCTGATAATGTCGCAATACAACCAACAATGTTTGAACCATAAGAAAGTCCTACTAAGTACTCAGTCTACAAGAATGGTAAACCTTTGACATTGGGTACAAGGTCATATTTGAATAATTTAATTATGTATGCAAACACCCATCTGAGCTGAGTGTTAGAATTACTGTCCTTATTTCGAGTGGTCTGTAGTTTACTTCTGCTTTCCTCTGCTTTTTTAGCACTGCAAACACTGTAAGTGTTTAGAGAGGATTTCTTTGTTCTGTACAGGGAGATAAACTGTGAAATTAAGCTCCAACAGCACGGCAACTTAGTTTATTTAACACATTTTCTTGAGTAAAGTGTACAAAAAAGTAAGAGCTGAAGCGAATAATTTTCCAGTGAACTGCGCTCTGCATTTCAGAGACGTGTCAGTCTACAAAATTTCTCATAAAACAGTTATTATTTTTTTATATTTACATAACACAGCTAATTGCAGATAGTTATGTATTCCTTCCTTGCATTGCTTAAAATATTGGCACAGAAACAGCACTAGATCTATCTTGTGGCAAAATGCCATAGCGTCATCCAATTTCCGAGGAGCCATATGGCAATGGTACAGCCATCTGTTTATCTTGATATTCCTTTCCTGGCAAACCTTTTACCCATATGGGTTATTGGTGCCCTCATCTGTGTATATCATGAAGAGGTTCAAAATCAAAATCTATAATTTTCCCTGGTATAACTTTTAAAAATTACACCGAACATAAAGATCACACTATCCTCGTGTTTAGCCTAGTCCACTTGTTTTGTACACACCTGCCTTCTTCTGTTAGATGCAGGAACAATTTGATTTCCAGAATTTGTGAAAGCTGTCATCGCAAGCTGTCAGGTTCGAGGCATCATAATCATCTCAAAGGACTGATGGCTTGTGCTTTGTGGATTTGAAAATTCATCACTAAAGAGATTAAATGATCCGTCCTTTTACATGCTGACAGGGTAGCAATTTTGTGTCAGTGGAGAGATTCACGCATTCAGACAATAAGGCCATGCCGAATATATGCGGAGTCCTTTTACATTTTCTGTGACAGCCATTTTCAATAATGTTTAAAATATTTGACATGCACTATTTAGAACAGTTTTAAGTAAGGGAGAGTGATGGCGTTCAGCCTGATGTATTAACAGGCCTCAGTGAAATCATGTTTACATCCCATTTAACAATCTGCTTTTTAATTTCTCTTTATGTGAAAGAGTTGTTTCAAACTGAGTATACCCAGAGCACAAACCAGACATTTTTAGTGTATATATGTTTCAAATCACATCAGAATAGATAAACATATTCATTTGTTTATTTGGGTTTTTTTCCTTTTTTTTTTTAAGTGGTACAAGCAATTTCATTTCAGATACTAAGCAGATGCAAAGACGAAAGAAATGTAAGCTATTACATTTATGGGGTCTGTACTGAATTACGTACATAATGAATTGTTTTGCAGTTCTTAGGTGTTTGTTGACTAATGAAATATATTGATTTACTGCATTACACAACTTTGTAATGCAGATTATTTATGAAATCCATTGGTTTATTTGGCAACTTTATTGCTTTTTGTTTGAAAGATCATGTTTTGTGTACATTATACCGGTTACAATTCACATAATGTACTTTTATGAAAATTTAATTGGATTATCTCTCTTATTTTCTAATAGGAGTTTTTACAAAAATATAAGTGTATTTTTTTGCATTTTTAGTATTCCCTGTCTGCTGCTGATTTCAATTTAGTGAAGTTTAAGACAAAACTCTCTTTTGATTCTCAAGGATCTCTACCATGACTCTTGTCTTTTTAAATTCTTTGCTTTAGCAATAACCATCAGAAAATGTCCCTTTGTCTTCTAGACGAATAAGATCAGAGTGCCTACCATTCATTTTAAATCCAAGGTTGTTCTCCAAAACTTCTTCAAAAACTTCTAATATCCAAACCACTAGCAATTCAGTCATTTGCTTTGATAGTAGTTAAATTTTGTCCTGCACACAACAGGAATGACATATGATTTAATGACTTATGACATAAGTCATAAAATATGGCACACTCTTGTGCATGTGTGTGTTTGCATCTCTATTACCGCTTCATATCTGTTGTCTACAGACATATTAAAAGTTAGCTGCCTTTTCTTTCTAATAACCTTCCACATTTGTTCACATCCCTCTCTCTGATCTATTTGTGGCATCGTATTACCCAGAGGTAGAAGCTTGTATCAAATTTGTCCATAAACTACCTCTATTTCCATGTAAAACCGTTCAGTGGAACAGAGAACAAAGTATTCACAAGGTTGCTAGTCCAAAGCTGCACCAAAAGGGGAAAAGTTTTAATGATTAATGAGTTAATAAGCCTTTGATATTTTCAAGAAGATGTCCTAAACTTAACCTGTGAACATTACCGTGATGCTGAATTTTCTGTATCAGGTGCAAATAGGCTCTATTTTTCTTTCTGAGACAGATGATTTGTCTCACTCTTTGTGACTGAATAGTGCTCCTCCATTCCATGTGCAGACATAATGCCCTTGAACAATGTTCAGACATTGCTGCCTTCTTTTAGTTCCTTTAAACTTTCTGCTAAGTGAGGATGTTTGCATTTGAAAAGCTGCTTGCCTTTCCAAGGGATCAAAGTTTCTATTTCAGGAAACTTTGAACATACCGTCTTGGTCCCAATTTAGTAAATATATCTCTGTCTAGTGACTTAGATTCTGCCTTAAAGGTCTTGGCATAAGTAAGAGACAGCTGTGAATTTTCTCTCTCCTTTTATCAACATGCCAGAGTCCTAGAAATGCATGAATAACACTGCCATGAAAAGAGTCATAGAGCAGAAAGAATAAACAGATGAACTATTGGGGTGCACTGGCAATAGAGGATAAGAGTCTCAGATATTCTATAGATATAGTTTCCAGAGTCAGCAGTGCAGCAGCACCAATGTCTGCAAAAGGGCAGGGATCAGAGGCAGTATACCTGCAACAGCATGTCACTTCACCCAAGCTAACTTCACACTGATAGTTCCTGCTAATTCTTACAAGGCATTTCAGTGTTAACATTATTATATTTATTTCAGAACACAATCTAGAATCTCTGCTTGCTTCTCTTGCATTGTGCACCTCTACTGGTATTTAAAAGACTAGTCTTATGGAAAATATAAAAAAGATTTAGGTACTTAGAACCTGAGGCTACAGATGAACTATGGAGTGAGACATTCTTCAGGGCTTCCCAAAATCCTAATCTCTAACATTTCAAGCCAATGATCTGATCAGATCACATAGAATTATACAATGCTTTGGGACAGAAGGGACCTTTAAAGGTCGTCTAGTCCAACTCCCCTGCAGTGAGCTGGGATATCTTTAACTAGACTATGTTGCTCAGAGCCCCATCAAGCTTGACCTTGAATGCTTCCATGGATGTGGCCTCCACCACATATGCCAGTGTTTCACCACCCCCACAGTAAAGAACCTCTTACTTATTTCTAATTTAAATCTACTCTGCTCTAGCTTAAAACAATTGCCCCTTGTCCTGTCGCTACATGCTCTTGCAAACAGTCTCTCCCAAGCTTTCCTGTAGGCCCCTTCAGGTGCAGAAAGGACACAATAAGGTCTCCCTGGAGCCTTCTCTTCTCCAGGCTGAAAAAGCCTAACTCTCTCAGCCTGTCCTCACAGGATTACCCCAACCCATGTGCAGGATCTTGCACTTGGCCTTGTTGAATCTCCTGAGGTTCAAATGGGTCCATTCTCCAGCTTGCCCAGGTCTCTCTGGAGGACATCCCACCCTCCTGGCATGTCAGTCTCACCACTCAGCTTGGTATCATCTGCAAACTTGTTGGGGGTGCATAATACCTCCTACCTAGGCCATAAGTCTGCCTTACCCTTTCTTGAAGAGGCAGGAAGGTGAACAGGAAAAGGAATGTGTCTAAACTTCATCTTGAGACAGAATTCATTTGCAGGTGGAACAGATAGCCAAAATGAGTCTATCGTATAGCCACAAAATATATTGCCTTTGAAAATGGACTTTGTAAGGATTTAGGGACAGTATTAATTTTTAGAAACTACCTTTTATTACCTTACAGCTCCTCTAGTAACTTGCGTATCAATTCCCCCAAACTATGTCTTGTGTGACTATGAATACACCATGTCAGGAAGTAATATGGTCTGAAAAATCAGGCAGCACTAGAATTGAGGCTGTAAAATCTCAGCCAAGTGTCTCTAAGTAACTTTGAAGCTGAGCACTCACCTAGGAATACCAACCAACGCTTTTCAAATCACCAAAGGCCAGAGAAAATACTGATGGATAAATAGTAGACTTATAATGAAATCAATGTAAAGTCAGCTTATAATAGTGTTAATCAATGACTCAGTACATATAGCAATAATCAAATTAAATGGACACAGCATACAACTTACTGCAGATAAAGAAACAGGCTTAGTGAAGGCTTTAGTCCTTTTTCTCTCACTGACAATAAGCTAGGTAAATCTTAATGAACTTGTCAGGCATACCCCTGACTTTACTAGAAAATGCAAACTTACCTCCTGAGCTACTGTATTTAACATATGAATACCATTAATTGGTAGTGCTGTCAGGAATAATTCCTTTAAGCAAAAGACCAGTGTACATGTCACCCTTACTTTGATCCTTGTGAAACAGCTCTTGCTCCTGGACAGGTCTCACAAAACACCGCTGTTTTCCACTGAGAAGGGCTGGCATCATGTGAAAGCATAGCTGGAAGGCTTCTGGCGTAGAATCCAGTGTTCTATTCATGGACATGTTGTTTGGCATTAACACTGTTAACAAAACTGTTCATTCCCCTAAATCCATTCAGGTCTTGGACACAATGTTCAGGATCACCAATTTCTTAGGACAAAAGCATAAAAGGCCTCTATGGAAACACACTACAACTGCAAGTAACTAGAGGCTTTTTAGCTAGTACAGATTTTAGAAGACTTGGAAAATAACAATATTGAGATTGGTTATTTTTTATTAGCATTGTAGCATTGCAAAACAATATTTCATGAGAGGAAGGGAAAAGATAGTACTGCTCTTCATAACAAGCACAACAGTTTGTGGCTCAAGAGATGCACTGGTCTCTCAAGAATATCACGAGTCCACTTTTACTGAACCTTTGTTCTATGGTTAAAAAATCTTTGGGTTTATTTTTCAAACAAAGTAAAAAAAAACAAACCCTCATAAATAAATAGAGTTCTCTAACCTCTCTACATATTAAAACTCCACCTTTTCATATGCCCATTTGCAAGATCATTTCAATAGACTGACTGTGATAAGTGAGTAAACAACACATTTTTTCCTGTTTTGTAACTGATGGCTTTAGTAAATAAGATATAGTTTGGCTGTGATTCACAATATATAGTAAGCCCAGTCTATTTACTATTTTTCAGTTGAAAAAGCAAAAGGAAGTTTGATCATCACCTCTTTGCAGAAAAAGAAATCGCATTGATTATGATGGGCTATTTGACAAGACAATATCCCTGAACTTGAACTAATGGTTTATTACCTTTATTATGCTTTTTTGTTACTTTTATTCAGTTAATTCAGAAGTCATACTAATGACTATAGCATTGACTGAAATTTAAAAACATATTATATTCCAGTGTTAATGAAATCTCCGTCCAGTTTTGGAGATTGTTCAGAGTACTAACTTCAGTTTGTTTTTTTGCTCTCTTGTCCACAAGCAATCAAAGAGAAAAGTTGTAGCAGAAACTAACTGGGAGATAAAAAATGATATTTTTTCTAAGAAGAAGAAAGAGTGAGAACTGATTATCTTAAAGAGAAGACCTATAAATTACTGGTTGAAGAATAGATGGAATCAGGAATTAATTCATGGTGAATACAAATTGCATCTTGAGGTTTGGTGAAAAAGACAGAATTGTACCTGAACCATTGCTTGTGTTTGTTGAGTCACAACTTAAAAAAAAAAAAAAAAGAAAAAAAGAAAAAAAAAAGAGGAAAACATACAGAGATACAGTGCTTCCTCTTTTCTTGTCCTGCTCTTTTTCACCTGTCTGCCACTAACACTTCAGGACAACACAGAACTACAACTTCTTTGCAGGTCTCCAACCCCATTTTCGAGATTGAGAGAGCTGGAAAGAGGCCGTGGCACTCCGCAGAGAATGAGAGCACCTGAGGACTAAAAAAGAGGGGAAAGCTATTTCCTGGAGGAAGGTCTCTCCATTGTTATTTAATGTTTTCAAGTCTTTAAAATTGCATTTTCTAACACTGACCAGCTAGTGAATTGTTATGAATATTAATGAAAGATAAAAAAATACAACTGTCCTTCTTGAACTGAGGGGCCCAGAACTGGACACAATATCCCAGTGATAACCAGTGGAATTGTACAAACCTGCTGGTTTGTCCCACTGAAAACAATAGAAGAAAGTGAAGTACAGAAGTACTGACACTTGTCCCTTTTTCTAACACAAGACAGAGGACTACACCTTGTTGGGTTATGTCCAATGCAATCCTGTTTCTGTTTTATGCCAGTTCCAAATGATTTATAAGAGATTGCAGAGAATTTCTAGCGTAGGCATAGGTAAAATGTTGTTTGCGATATGCTTGTGTTGACATAAAATACCTGAATACAACGGTAAGGGCTTGAACTGATGAGGAAAAGGGAGTTTGGATGCACAAAAATCACAGAAAGATAGATGCTGGAAAAAATTTATTATTCTAAATGTCTAACTGTGCCTTGTATCAGTATTGGTGGACTCATTTCCAGTTTTCTTTCGAAGGAAAATTCCAATTAATTGGCATGATTCTTTAAACATGTTGATTTTGGCAAGATTTCATATTTCAGTCAAAACTAATCCTGTCAAAACTGTTGAAACCAACTGTGTTTCTAGGCTTAATGACTGACTTATGCCCTAAAGCACAAGAGTTTCTACACTGTATGTTGGAACAGCAGTAGTATACCAGAAGTTTTCGATGGTGCAGAGGGACCTGGATGGGTCACTCATTGTTTACTTTACTGGGAGATGTTATGCACGTAACACTTTTCCTTCCATGCCCACACTAAACCAGTGTCCTTGTATAGGTTGTAGGTTACCTCTTCTTTGACTTAGAAGGTGAGTTCCTAACTGTTTATAGCTCATTAAAAAATTCTCCATACTTAAACTGCACCTAATTAAAAGTGCAACATTATATTACAAATCTACTATGCATCTTTAATTTTATTATGTCCCACTGCCCAGCAATGCAGTAGTGGACTGAATATACTCTTTTTTTTTCTATGTTGTTAAAGCATTGTTTGGATTTATGAAATTTCAGGCTGATTTCTCTGTGAACTATGCATGCAATTATCTAAGACCGTGTCTATAAAACCTGCTGCTGTTTTGTTTTTGGAATTAATGCATTGTGGTAGAAGCAAAAAGCTCACACTGCAACCTCTCATTTTCTTTCAAAACTAACACTAGAGACAATGTAGGCCCTCTGGTGATTGAGGTGAGTGGCCTGGAAACAGGATAGAAAGAAGACAGAGTTACTGAATGCCTTCTTTGCCTCTGTCTACACTGTTGGAGACTGTCCTCAGGAGCCTCAGTCCCCTGAGGCCTCAGAGGAAGTTAAGATAAAGGAGGAGTTTGCCCTGGCTGAGAAGGACTGGGTTAGGGATCAGTTAGACAATCTAAACATCCAAAAATCCATGGGTGCTGAAGGGATGCACCTGTGGGTGCCGAGGGAGCTGGCAGAAGTCATTGCTAGGCCGCTCTCCATCATCTTTGATAAGTCATGAACAGGTGAGGCGCCTGAAGACTGGAGGAAAGTGAATGTCTCTCCAGTCTTCAAGAAGGGCAGGAAGGAGGACCCGGGTAACTACAGACCAGTCAGCCTCAGCTCCATCCCTGGAAAGGTGATGGAACATCTTATCCTTGGCGCTGTCTCTGGGCATATCAAGGATAAGAAGGTTATTAGGAGCAGTCAGCATGGCTTTGCCAAGGGGAAGTCATGTTTGAACAACCTGATAGCCTTTTATGGAGACATAACCAGGTGGATGGATGATGGCTGTGCAGTGGATGTGATCTATCTGGATTTCAGTAAAGCATTTGACACCATCTCCCACAGCATCCTCATAGGTAAACTGAGGAAATGTGGTCTGGATGACCGAGTAGTGAGGTGGGTCACTAATTGGTTGAAGGGAGGAAGCCAGAGAGTTGTGGTCAATGGGGCAAAATCTAGTTGGATGCCTGTGTCTAGTGGAGTCCCTCAGGGGTCAGTGTTGCGGCTGGTGCTTTTCAATATATTCATCAATGACCTGGATGAGGGATTAGAGAGCACTGTCAGCAAGTTTGCTGATGACACAAAACTAGGAGGAATGGTTGACACACCAGAAGGCTGTGCAGCCATTCAGAGAGACCTGGACAGGCTGGAGGGCTGGGCGGGGAGAAATCTTATGAAGTTCAACAAGAGCAAGTGTAGAGTCTTACACCTGGGAGAGAATAACCCCATGTGCCAGTATAGGTTGGGGACTGCCCTGCTGGAGAGCAGCGCAGGGGAAAGGGACCTGGGGGTTCTAGTGGACAGCAGGATGACCATGAGCCAGCAATGTGCTCTCGTGGCCAAGAAGGCCAATGGCATCTTGGGATGTATTAGAAGGAGAGTAGTTAGTAGGTCAAGAGAGGTCCTCCTGCCCCTCTACTCTGCCCTGGTGAGGCTGCATCTGGAATATTGTGTCCAGTTCTGGGCCCCTCAGCTCAAGAGAGACAGGGAACTGCTTGAGAGAGTCCAGCACAGAGCCACAAAGATGGTGAAGGGAGTGGAACATCTCCGTTATGAGGAAAGGCTGAAGGAGCTGGGTCTCTTTAGCTGGGAGAAGAGGAGGCTGAGGGGTGACCTCATTAATGTTTATAAATATGTCAAGGGTGAGTGTTAGGAGGATGGAGCCAGGCTCTTTTTCAGCGATGTTCAATGACAGGACAAGGGGCAATGGGTGCAAGCTGGAACATAGGAGTTTCCATAAAAATAATAGAAAAAACTTTTTCACTGTGAGGGTGATGGAGCACTGGAACAGGCTGCCCAGAGAAGTTGTGGAGTCTCCTTCTTTGGAGATATTCAAAACCTGCCTGGACACGTTCCTGTGCGATCTACCAGAGGTGTTCCTGCTCTGGCAGGGGGGCTGGACTAGATGATCTTTTGAGGTCCCTTCCAACCCCCGACATTCTGTGATTCTGTGCTCCTGTGATTCTTCTTAATTTTTGTTTTACTGTAATTTAGAATGGGTCTGTTAGATTATGGATTCGCTATTCTTGTTTGTAAACAGAATTCACAAGATGGAATTGGCTAAAAAACTACAATAAGAGCACTGCTCATTCTGATCATGCGTTCAATTACAATGAATGTTTGGGGTTGGAAGGGACCTCAAAAGATCATCTAGTCCAACCTCCTTGTCAAAACAGGATCACCTAGAATAGGTCACACAGGAACACATCCAGGCAGGTTTTGAATGTCTGTGCAGGATCAAAATTCATAGAATTGCAATAGGATAATGTACTTGAAAAATGTTTAACACGAGGAACAATAATAGCTGGAGGTTTATTTTTTTCTCTTCTGTGGTTGAAAATAAGAGGATGGAAAAGAATGTAGAGAAACATAAGTAGTAATTATTCATGAAAAGAGGACTACACTCTGCTAAACAAGTTTCCATTTAATTAAAGTTAAAATGTAGGAGAGATAAAATTGAAGTTAAAAGAAATTTAAAAAATAGGTTGTTGAAGGTTTATTCTTATTATTTCTTCTTGTTAAGTAATAAACAGAAAAAATGATGAGTGTCAAATTACAGGGACACAAATCTCATAAAATCCTCCATCGGTGTTTGTACTTTTGGCAACCATTTCAGAAAGAGTAAAAGGCATCTGAGTATGGAAACGAAACTGTTCTTTTGACACATCTAACTCTTCCAGGCCAGCAGGGTGGTATCAGCCATTGTCTAAGCTTTACAATTTAGACAGTCTTCAAATGATAACTATGTGACATCCTTCACAAAAGAAGACATCACATTAAAAATTGAAAATATTAAGAAAAAGTTAGACAAATGCAACTGTAAAGTACGAGTGGCTAAAATCAGAACAGAGGGAAAAAACAGTGAATTAGCATACAGGAATACTTGAGAATGCCATGACAACACTGAGACAGGCAGGCTCAGGCTATTTCATTTCATTCCATTTGACTTGCTCTTGCCCCTGCCTCTCAACTTTCAATCCAGGAGAAAAAATCCTTTGTGTGCTATTTTCATGAATTCTTTAGACATTCACTGACACTTAGACCCATTTTCTCATCATTAATTATAACAGTTCTCCTGTTAGTAAATAAATAAATGCCATCCTAATGATGTCCAATTCTTGATTTCTCCCTCTGGAAGAAAACGGTATTATTGTTGCAGCAGCATGTTTAGGATGCTCTAGTTAAGATTCTGTCAATATTTTCATTAACTCATAGTTTTAGGGGTTTCAAAGCTTACAAAAAATATTCTGTGCACAACTGGACAGGACCTGACAGTGACTAGGACTTGAGCCTGGGGCCAAAGTCAATACAGCACTCTAAGAAGCATGAGTGAGCTAGATAGTTCTTACACATACAAAGAATTTCTGTTAAGTGATATGAAAGGATCTGTAATACAAAGATATACCTAGCACAGAGTCATAATCCTGTGGTCTTTGAAGGTACAACTGTATTATGTGACGTGTTTTTTGTGAATCAATAGCTGACAGACAAGCACTGATTTTTCTAAGACAACCCGATTGTTTTTCCTGATCCTATGTGCTATATGCCACACATAATAGACATATTGCTTTTATTTATTCTGCAAAAAGCACAGCTATCTGTCATTTTATTTGCAGTAATTTATAATTTATTTTTTTTTGTGGAACATGAGTCTTTGTAAAGCTGAAGTAATTTTCTGTAACATTATAAATCATGCAACAGAGGAACTCTTATGACATTACGACAGTAAACTACACAGCTCCATCGCCTCTCTTCTTTTAATGCTTAGCAGCTTAAAGAAAACAAAACACTTTGACTGGATTAGATCTATGATGCTATAGTAGTAAATCCTTTGCAAATAAAAACCCCAGCTGAAAACACATTTGTGAGTGAAGAATCTTAGAAATTGAGATAAGTTTAAAAATCTTGGCCATTTTTAGTGTAATTTATACACACTGAAAAAACTAACAAAGCACACTGAGTATCAGCAAATTTAGAGTATTTCTTATTTGTAAAAAAAAGTTTATCTTCAACAGGAGAGCGCATTCCTGCCCTGTTACCTATAGAGAACCAAAAATGATTGTGTAAGAGCAAGAAGATTCCAAAGACTGGACATGATGTCACTTCCAGCAGAATTTCATACCCTATCAATGAGAGGGATACTCACAATACTTAATGCACTTTGTGTTTGCTTTTTCCAGACTACTGATGTCACTTCCATAAAGTTTGAAGTCAGCCTTTCTTACATTGTTCTTATCGACACTCCATCACATTTTCTTAACAAGACACAGACAAAAAGACCAGTTACACAGGAAGAAATTTGACACAGGCAGAAGTCTGACTGGCATTTTGAAGATACAAGCAAGGTGTTTTCCAAAAAGTTTTCCCTTACTCTGGAAGCCAAACCCAGAAGATCCTTTTGGGAAATATTACCAGCATCCTGCAGTTTACTGAAAGACAAAAGTTTATTGTGTGTGTGAAAAGTTTCAAATTAAATACTCACAAGCAATTTTAATTTGATTCTTTACTTTTAAGAGGGATGTCAACAACAACATTTGATCCATGCATGTTTTGACTGCAGTAAAGTTTACAACCTGAGTTGCTGACAGGCAGTAAGGATATTTTCATAAGGTCATAGGTGGGTATTATTGATATTTTTGTAAAGAGTGAATCTTAACCAGTGTAGCTAGTATTTCTAGCAGTGTTAGCATACATTGAGGACATTGATAATGCTCTCCCGGACTGGGCAGTCCACTATAAAAACAGGAATGGTGAAATTACTGCGGCCTTCCCTGAGGGATTAAGAAAAAGCATATGAGAATTCTTGAGAGAATTTGGCATTTAGAAATTAAACTACAGCAGTTCACCCTTCGAAATAAATGTTCTTATTTAGAAAGCACCTTAAGAGAAGAGCTAACCACTAATAAGCCGTTGTAAGTAAACTTGTTGTTTTATCAGAAAGAAATCTTAAATTGAAAAATCTCCCCCAGAAAAACTTTGATGTAATTCAATATAATAGGAAAGGTTTCACTAGTGGAAAGAAAATGGATGTCCATATATATGACACAGTCTAAGACAGTATGAAAATAAGATTATGGTTTACAGCATAGTCAGTGATCTGAGAGCATCTTATGTGAAAATTTATTTCTAATAAGACGGGTACCTAGGTATTGCTGTGCTCTTAGTATCTGAATTTAGAGTTTCAAAATATGTTAGATTTTAAAGGAAGGTATTTAAAGACTAATAATAATATCCAATGCAGAATAAAATTATGAAAGCACATTTTAAATTTTTTATTATTGTAGTAAAAGTTCATGGTTTATTTTTGCTTCCATTGAAGTGAATAGTATAATTTCCTTCCTATTCTTATTTTCCTGTCACGTGTTTACTTAACCTTTAACTACCACCAGATCTCTGTGATGCAGTCATCATCACTCTGTACAAGAAGAAAGGAATAAAATCAGACTGTTCAAATTACGGAGGTATTACTTTGCTCTCTATTGCTGGTAAAATCCTTGCAAGAATACTTTTGAACAGACTAATACCAGCTATCTCAGAAGAACTTCTACCTGAAAGCCAATGTGGTTTCAGAGCCAACAGGAGTACCACAGACATGGTATTTATTCTCAGATAACTGTAAGAGAAGTGTAGGGAACAGAACAAAGGACTCTGTGTAACTTTCGTTACACAGGTTTTGACCAAAGGTTTTGACACTGTGAGCAGAAAAGGCCTGTGGCAGATGTTGGAATGGTTAGGATGTCCTCCCAAGTTCCTCAAAATGATTATCCTGTTACATGAGGATCAGCGCAGTCAAGTCAGATATGGCGATGCACTCTCTGAGCCCTTCTCAATAACCAATGATGTGAAACAAGGTTGTGTTCTCACACCAACTCTATTCACAATCTTCTTCAGTGTGATGCTCCAAAGGGCCATGGCAGACCTCAATGAAGATAGCGGCATTTACACCCGTTATCGTACCGATGGTAACCTGTTCAACCTAAGGCGACTGAAGGCCCACACTAAGACCCTAAATCATCTTGTCCACAAGCTGCTTTTTGCTGACGATGATGCCCTCATTGCTCACACAGAAGCAGCTCTGCAGCACTTAAAATCCTGCTTTTCAGAGGCTACTGAGCTTTTTGGGCTGGAAGTCAGCTTGAAGAAGACAGAAGTTCTTTATCAACCTGCACCTCAGGAAGTCTCCCGTCATCCTCACATCACCATAGGCAAATCAGAGCTTAAGTCAGTCCAACAGTTCATCTATCTAGGAAGTATCATTTCCTCGAATGGTAAGATTGACAAAGAGATAGACAACAGGTTAGCAAAGGCATACAGAGCTTTTGGAAGACTCCATAAAAGAGTCTGGTGCAATAAACACCGGAAGAAAAGTACAAAGATTAGTGTCTACAGAGCCATTGTACTGTCTACTCTTTTATATGGGTCTGAATCATGAGTCATCTACTGCCACCACCTGAGACTCCTTGAACGCTTCCATCAGTGCTGCCTCTGTACAATCCTAAACATCCACTGGACTGGCTACGTGACTAATGTTACTGTCCTTGAACAGGCAGGGGTCACCAGTACTGAGGCCATGCTGCTGAGGACGCAGCTGCACTGGGCAGGGCACGTCTCCACGATGGAGAATCACCGCCTCCCTAAGGTTGTGCTCTGTGCTGAACTCGCCACTGGCTGCCGCAACAGATGAGCCCCAAAGAGGAGATACAAGGACTCTCTGAAACAATACCTCAGTCTTGGCCATATTGACTACCATCAGTGGTCCACTCTGGCCTCCAATCAGGAGACGTGGAGACACCCCATCCATAACACTGCTGCCTCCTTTGAGAATGCACGTAGAACTAGTCTCGAGGAGAAAAGACAGCGCAGAAAGAACCGTGCCTGGCCAATACCACCTGAGGAGACTTTCTGCCGTGCCTTTTGCAACCGGACTTGCCTATCCCACATCGGCCTTTTTAGCCACCAGCGCGCTCGTAGCAAGTGTGGGTAGAGCTCTTCCCGTATCTTCGTGCATGAAGCCTAGCCATGATGATGATGTTCAGAACTACTTGTGACTTAAGATGATGTTCACAGAGGTGTATTGGTTTGAAATCAATGTATAGATTCTGTTTCATGAGGAAACAGTAGCAGCTGCTTTCCATTACTCTGGCTAGACATTTTAGCAAGGTGAAAACGCTGTCCTGTATTTGAGGTGTTTGAGTCTGAATTTCTCACATGTAAGAAGGGGTCTGTTTGCAAGACAATATTTTTTTCTGCGGGAAAAGGATCTCAAACTCTTGTTGGTATTGTTCCACTTGGTATAAGCTATTTTGTTACTAGAATACGGATGTTCCACTTCGTAATTGCAGTCTTTGTATATAGAGCTTTTCAACTGCTTATAAAATATTTAAATATTCATTGAGCCAAAAGAAAAATGTATGCGACCCTGTAGTCTTTGACAAAGTCGTTTGCCTGGTTTCTGGTTCCTGTTTCAGAATATATTTAAATAATTCATATGAAGACAGAGAACATCGCTATGAGGCATCCAAAGCAACTTATTTCAGCATATTTGATAGAGCAGGTTGGACTGTTGTTCTAGGAAGATCTGGATATTCTTTAGAGCAATGGAGGAAGCACATTGGACTATTTAATTAAAATAGCTAATTCATTATTATTAGTTTTAGGAGTCATCTCTGTTTTCTTTGTATATGGATTGAAATATTTCAGATGAAGCTGAATGAAATATTTTATAGACAGGAAAAAAAGCCTCATTGTCACTTCTTCAGTGAACAAGGTAATATCAATCAGAAACTTCCTTTCACAACTTAGCTCCTTAGATGAATACCTAAGGAGTCATTATTTAAGCAGTTCTATCTGTATAATTTTGAACAGGAGATAAAAAATCCCATTACAAAACACTGAAAAGAAGTCCCTCAAAGAGCTACACATGCATGAAACCA
Source organism: Trogon surrucura (assembly GCA_020746105.1). Taxonomy (NCBI): domain Eukaryota; kingdom Metazoa; phylum Chordata; class Aves; order Trogoniformes; family Trogonidae; genus Trogon; species Trogon surrucura. The sequence goes on from CM036620.1 coordinate 43,623,289, forward strand.
CACCTTCTAACTCTCACAGAGAATAGCTTTGACTGATGCTCATATGGAGATCCTTAGAGTATTAGTTCACATTCTTTTGGATATTTATTAAATTATGAGAAAAATCACTGAGGTCTACCTTGTTTTGCAGAGAAATAATTAGTGATCTCAGGTCACAGCACAGATGATGAAAGATAAACAAAATAAGAGCTAGACAATAAAAAAAAGTGTGCAAAATTACTATTTTCTTTGGAAATAAGAGTGTTTTCAGTACGATGTTAAATAGAATAATTTAATAGTTCTTATACTGTTTTATACTATTTTGGGGGAGAAAAGCCCGGATATCATGAAGTCAGGTTTCCCAGTCAGAGACTAATAGTAGTTTCACTCTTTACTTTTCCTATGCAAAAATGATTATCCATACGAAATTTTAAGCAGAAAATGCTTTGGGGTCAGATCAATATTTAGTGAAATCTGGTTTGTCTGTAGATTGCCTGTGTATGTATGAAGAGATTTCCTTTGGAGAGAAGGAGTTTCAGATTTCTGAGCAAACAAGAAAAGAATTCTTATTTCCTTAGAGCTATTTGCCCTGAATATTTGTAGTATCACTATTCAAACACATACTTCTTGTTGACAATACTCTCATGTTCAGAGGCCAGATACATTACAGAAAAAATATAAGAATTGGAGGATTGTGGTATGGTGTACTCTAAAAATCCCGTATGGATTCAGTCTTGTGGCCGTGCATTGCAAAGTAGAGAGGGTAAAGCTGATTTAACAGACAGCGCAACCCAGAGAGAAACAGATCTACTGAATGAAAATAGCCGATATGTAGGACCTTACATTAATTCCTTGCACATTTATTTCACATCTGCTGCAGCTGGCCCTTGCTGACCAAATAACCATTACTAGTTGGAGAACATACAGTGGATCCCTGGGGAAGAAGTTCTCGCTGAGTTTGGTCTGAGAGGAAGTGATCAGAGGAGCCAAGCAAAGCATAGCATCTCCAGGTGTATACATAAAATTCTTCAGATTCTTAGTTAGTTGAAACTTGCTATATCTGAACTATATCTGCAATTTATATATCTGAACTGGTTCTGTGATAAAAATTCTTTACATCTCTTTACCTTGGCCCAGCTTCCCACAGAAACTCAAATGCATATTCCATATACTGTCACTGACGTCAAAAGCTCACAGGTTGCCAAAATAGAGAAATTATTTTTATTATAAAGAAGAGAGTGGGTTGAATTTCCAGGGTTTGTTCTGACAAATTCTGCTTTTGCCCATCGTGATTGTGTGTAATAAACATATACTGCAAATGAAAAGCACAATAATGGATTTCAGTAGGGAGAGAAATCTGCCTCATATCTATAATTTAGCTTGTTAAAAATGTATGATTCACATACTTCTGTTTGAAAGCATTTCAGTATATTTCAGACCTTTGTTGTTTCTATATTGGTAGGAACATAAATGTTATTAAGATTAGCTAAGGTTCTAAAGTGATAGAAGTTACAGACAGGCAGCAACTTGTTACTTTCAGTTGAGCATAGTGCCTGAAGCTGTCTATAAGGCTAGTGCTGGGGAAAAAAGTGTCTTCTGTTAACCCCAGAAAATGGTACCTCAGTAGGGAATTAGGGACTCAAACTTAGTTTAATAACTCATGTTTTATCTTAGTGCTCCCCCCAAAACAGCCAAACTTGCCCCATAAAACATTTTACTAGGCTACTGTTAATACAAAAACATGCATTTAAAGCTAATAGCATGATCTATTAATCTGCATTTCTTTGAAACACTTGCTTTGTTTCTATGCCATTCATGCACAATCCCTTCTCTGACATATTACTCGTCTTAAATATTTTCTCCTTTCTTGAAACCCTGTGACTGTAATACTGCATTTTAAGTTATCACTTCCTACAATGTTGCTGGAAGTATTCCTTTTTCCACTCTGGCCTTTGCAGGACTGTGGGACTCAATCATTCCAATTTAGGTGTGACAACAGAGCACCAGGACTGGCTCATATTGGCACAGCTATCAAGTGCTATAGATGAGGTTGGACATTGACTACAGCTCTGCTGAAGGATGTAGCTGAGGAACATACGTAGTATGGATCTCTGATATCTATTTTTCCCACCTGGACAACAGGACAATAACAACATGGTTCATCTGACTTATGCCATGAGAGAGGACACAGAGCAGAAAGCCTCCAGGAAGAATTGTTACTTACTCTGAAAATCATATTGCTCTGAAGACAGCAGCAGAATATATCTCTTTCTAGTTTTTGGTGGTTGTGTTTTTTTTATTTTCTCCCTTTTTTTTAAAAAAATGAACCTGGTTCCCCTTCCATACAGCAGAACACGTCATAAGTTAGCAGCTAGCTCCAGTTTTCCCCATCTTCACTCAGGAAGTTTTAGTTGTGCAGGTAGATACCCGGAGGAATCTGGGAATTTCAGTGGAGTGGGCCAGTACTTCTGCCTTTTTTTTTATTTTTTAACTGCATGTGAGGAAAAGTGTCATTTCACGATAAGAATAAACTTACACTCCAAGCTCAGGCCATGTGTAGAAATTGAGACAGTCCTGTCCACCTACCCTTGCCATTGACTCAATCCAGAAATCCATTTAAGTCTTAGCTCATTTCTTTTACCTTAACAGTCCAAAATACTGCTGACTTAGTGCTCTTTCACCTTCCTTTGTCAGCCTTTCTATGTCAGAGTTTTGTCTTTCTCAAAAGGGCAACAAAATTCAGCATCTGTTATTCTACCGCAAAGTTATTGTTACCCTGTTTGGGTTAGTTAGTCAAAAATACCAAAAGTAGAACAAATATCACTACTCTAAGTGTGATAGATAATTTATCATTGTTAAAGCAGCAGCTCCAGTGACCATCTGAAAGTTATCTTAGAACTGTCAGTTTTCCACAGAGTTTAATTTGAACACAGAGACTCTCAGTGATATAAAAAATACAATTATCTGTATTAAAATGAGGAATAGTTCTGTTTGTATTTTCAAAAGAACTTGAAGAGGAAAGATGGAAACAAATTTTTCAAAGAATTCTTGTTCCAGAAACTGTTAAAAAACACATCTACAAAAAACAGGAGTAAGGAGGCCTGAGAATATAGATTGTTTTGAACAGCGTGTGAGATACTTTTCTTAGAGATATATATTATTTTATTAAGAGAAAACTTATCAGAGCCTGTAGTTACAAAAACGTCTTATCCATCCCTGAGGATGCTTAATGTTGTTGTATTAGCAAGGTCAGACTCAATTTTACTTTGTCTAAAGACCTTCAGTGGTTTCCCACTTGGCTTCTCCTTCTACTACCAAACTTAACTTCCAAGTTAGGATATTATTAGTATGCTTTGTTTTTTATCGTATTAAAATGCATTTTTCTTGGACAATGAATTTAAAGAAATACAGCCGAAAGGTTTATGACTAGCAGCTGACTATTTTCTGCAGCTGTAATTGATGATCTCACTTTAATCTGAATTTTTTTCTCTTTCCAGCAACAATTAAGAAAATACTAATGTGTTTGGAGGGAAGGTCTGTTAGAAAATTAATGCATCAAATAGATATCAGTACATGGACACTGGGGAAAAAAATTTTTTACTACTATTGTCAAATGAAATGAAGAAGTAATTTTGGATCTGTTATGTAGAGCTGTTTTAAGAAGGAAAGGTACAGCACAGCATAAGTGCAGTATTAGAAGTGAAGAAGTGAACAGAATGGGCAAAGAGAAATCCCCAAGAAAAAGAAAGATAAAAGAAAAACAAAAAAACCCAACTGGTAATTTTGAAAAACTCTGTCAGTCTTTGTGCCACTGAATTAAAACACATGGAGGGACAAAGTAGGAGCCTGCAGAGCCCCATATACAGAGGTGCAGACTGCTGCAGGGTAGTGCCCCAAAAGACTCAAATTATTCCAAGTGGTCAGAACTGTATTTCCACTTTTCTTCTTGACCATCTGAAATAGCAACAGGAAACATACCTGGGCAGTGGGAAGGAAATTACTGCATCACAGCTGATGGTGCTGGCACAGTCCCATCTGACCACGATGCCTGAGAGGGGGGCACCTTCTGGAGTCAGAGAGGCCCCTGGAGCACTCCAGAACACCTGAAGCTAGAGAGGAGAGCAGACTTGGTATTTTGCATTGCTCTCTGAAGACATCATTAGATAGTCTAGGCTCCCAATTTGTGCAGTTAGATGACTGAAGTTAGATGGCATGAACAGGTTGCCTATTGCAACCTCCATGATCATCCGTTTTCTTTATTCTGAGCACCTAGAAAATATCTGAAGAGCCAATGTTTAACCCCTGTTATTTGTTTAGTACTCGGTGGTCACCAGATGAAATGATAGAAACGCAGATTAATTTGTACTACACTGCTACTTGTTGGTCCTAAGTAGGATAAACCTTTATGTGCAGGAAATTGTATACCACTGCAGGTTTTCTAAAAGTTGACTGGTGATCTGTTAGCTATTGGCAAATATATTGCATGGTTTGTTAGACATACGTCTTCCAATATCCCTGTGTTGGTTCTGTCAACTGTATGACTATTACAAAATCAATATGATATTGAAAAATATTGTAGAAAAGTCCTTAGGCAGCTGGCTTTTGGGACTTTATAATAAATGAGCATGACCGGCAGTTTTAAACTTTGCATTTCAGATGAATAAGTTTATATCAGTTAACAGGCCAAAGATGCTGAATAAGCTAATGTGTTTGTCACTGTTGCAGATCCATGCTGAGCTGATGTTTTCCTTCATAAACACTTGCTGAAGGAGTCCAGAAGCATAGTCTGTAATCCACCAAGTTGGTGCAGAACAAAGTAAATTAATAAAAATAAATTAATAAATGTTGGTGCACAAAATCTCCTTTGGGCTCTCATCCAGCAATTGTTTACAAGAAAAGGTAACTCACGCATTTGAACAATCCACTTGCAAAAGGACACTTACATAAAATCACACATTCATCAAACAGCTTGACAGTTCCAGGTCTCATTTACAAGCAAGGTCTGTGATCTGAATCCCATAGTGAAGGATGCAAACTAAGGTTAAAGTGGACAAAAACAACCACAGAAACATCAGGATTAATTGTATATTGGCAGGAAAATAATTCTAAAGTTGACAAATTTGTAATTTATCAAATTTCTTGTGGAATAAGCTACCTTGTTTTACCTCTTTCAGTGTTCTAAAATTATACCCGGTGTTTAAAAGAAAAATCTCAGAAAAAGAAAAATTCATCAAGCATAGACTTCGAAATTTCATTGTTATCCAGTGATAAAACTTTTGCCATACAGATACATGTTTCCTCTCCCTCCCAATATACAAAGGTTAAAAATTATTGAAAATGCACAATCTAGTTCTCTCTGTCTTGTAAGCATATCGTTGTTTGCACACCCAACAAATTTCAGTAAGCTGATAACCTTCAGTGTCCTCAAATAACAACGATATTGTATGAAACTGGTGTCTCACAGGCAGTAATTAGAGTGAGGACACTGACATCTCTGGAAATACCAGGAATGCACCCTTTACCAGGACTCAAGAGGAGCCTGAGCAGGTGAGCTTTTCTATAGCTTCCCAGACTATTGCTTTCTTTTCAAACAATTGATTTTCAATAAAATATTAATAATCACAATTATGATTTTTTTCTGTGTTTCCAACACAGTCATTTATACTACTTAAACATTCAAACAATTTATCCTTTTCCTACATTTAATTTACTAAAATTGTGAAATTCTCATCTTTCAGAAAAAGACAATGCTTATGCGGTTTTTGTGTTCTCACAAATATAAAAATATTTGTGCAGTGTTACTTATAATGACAAGATATGATTGCTGAAGACAAAGCATATTCTTCAGGCATAATAGTACTTCTAATAATGCAAATGAATGACAATGCAGTCTCTGTGCAGGTTGGGGCAGGAGAGAGAGGGAAGAGAGGTGGATGAGATGCATTAAGTGCTCAGTGAGAATTCCCAAAAGCTTATGAATATGCAGAGGTGTCAGTGAGAATGCGTGACTATGGGAACATTTTCACATGATAATTCTAGAGTTTTCTCAACAGTCTGTATGTAGTTTGTCATCTGCAAAGCCTCTTAAAGGAGTACGAATATCGAGTAAGTGCTAAATGTAACCAAGGCCTATTTACAAAATGAATTGGCAGATTCGATTTTGTTTGCTCTGGAGAGCTACTGCAAACATGTTCATTCACAATTTTATCTAATTTATACTAATACAATAAGACAGATCCGTAATAGGGAAGAAAAAAGGGTATAGTGAAACACTAATATATGAGATCTGGAAAGTTCATATTTTTACAGTTTTGATCAAGTACTATGTTTATGATTTATGCTATCTTAATTTATCTCATATTACCACACCCAAACCACCAGGGAACCAAAATAAGTTAGAGTAATTGTTTAGTAGTTGCCCAAAACCACCATTTGTCTTCCAGAAATGTTTCATCACAGCTCATGTGTTTTCAAAATATTTTCGTTTGACTTATAATCTAAGCAAAACACAAAAAGGCAAATCACTTCTTCTACATGATCAAATGAAATAAAATGTTCACTGCCTCTAAGAAACACTTTTAACAATTTTGTTGCAATAATTTTTCAGCAAAATAAAACATTTTTTTCTTAGTGAGGGAGAGCTGGGAACACAATGAACATTGTTCAAAGTACAGTCTAACTTACAGCGCTATAAATCACGAAGGCCAGGAGCATTCCCAACTTTATCTAGATGTGATGGCACCTTGGTGAAATATTGGATGTGAGATCCTGTTCTGAAATGGTGATATAAGATCATTAGCAACACTGTTGTTGGAAACTACACCAATGACCTGTACCGGACCTGGGAATAAAAAAAAGAAATATAGCACATCCCATTACAAGTTGTCTGTGCTTACAGTCTTACTCTGCGGCTATATTAAGCATATTTTTCAATGTACAGACTTTGTTGTTAGCACTCCGCCTGTGGCAAACTGAGTGTGCAAGGCAGGGCAAATGGGTAAAACAGAAAATGGAAAAATCCCAAACCAACTAAAAAAGGTCTTAGAAGCATCTAATTTGGTTTTCAGGTCCCAAAGATTGTGAGTTTTATCTAATGACCTCATACTAATTCACGTAAATGTTATATGCATTCTATTTTAGGAGTGAGTATGACTATAATTATTAATAAATAATTATCACATTACTTAATAATACAATCTACTTATTATTTAATAATTTAACTTTATTTACCTGAGGGAAGTGATGTGAGCTTGCACATCCTTTGCTGTATGAACAGCAGGAATTATCTGCAAGTCTGGAACTGATACCCGTCTTTCTTCTTGCTTTCTTCCATTTGCTTTCAAGAGACAGCTTTAGGCTGAGTTTTCCAGAGCATCTGAAGTCTCATAGTTATTAGAAAGAGACAGTCTCACTTGCCCTTCCATGCTTCCAGGTGTATTGTTCTGACTCTTCACAATGCCTGCTGGACATAGCGCAATCCAATTCGTATAATTAATCCATAATTATCCCCTTTTTTATTTCCCCTGACTTACTCAAGTTGACAAGACTCTGTAAGGGATTTAGCAAGAGCTACAGGGATGTAAGATGAATCAGGGAAGCGCATGTCTGGCAGCGGGGAGGGAGAGAGTGGGGAAACAGGACCCCTTCCTCTAGCAGGAATGGGCTGCTTGTCTTTGGAAATTGTTCCCACAAGTTACTTAAGAAAGAAGTAGGTTTAATCTTTGGGTCCTGGTAATATAGCACTTCAGGTAAGCCTTTAGAGTAGAAAGAGGAGAAAAAAACACCCCCACCACAACAATTAAGGCCATTATTCTCCAACTAAAGCTCATGTGAATTGCCTTCTTGTATCCCTGCTGACGTCTCCCTTTTTAGTGGATAAGAAAGAATTTAACTACATAATTAATTGCTGTTAATCATGTTACTACTGAAAACCCAGCTAAAATGCTATACCCAAATGCCTTTTGAGATATAATCTGAAGGGTCTGCCCTCTACCACCCCACTTTAGTAATCCTTGCATAGTTATGCAAAGGGACCCTACGCACCTGCAGTGTGTGCAGCACTAGAAGAGTGGATGACTGACAGATACAGGAGAAAGATTGCAACTCTAGGGGAAGGAACAATGGCAAGGGGAAGCTGAAGCTGCTGTCTTCCTCTTCCCTGCAGACCTAGGTCTCAGTAATGTTGTAAAAGACGTGCAGTGCTGTCCGTAAAGAATGATGGATTCCCACGATCGTATCGCCCTAAGAGTCTCAGTCTCTGTGTCAGTGGCCTTATCATGTTGTTCTCTGGGTGTTTAAAGGTAATAACTAAAATTAGAAGTAAACAGGTTGCCTTGATAATGGTCAGAGACCTCCATGAATGCATATAAACTATTTCTTAGAAAACACGACTGTGGATTTCAAATCAACAGAACATACCTACAGATTTCAAGTGTATATATGGTGTAATACATTACATATGTTCACATGATTTTATAGTTTCCAATGTAATACAAAATGGTGATTCTTCTATAACTATATTAGAAAAATAAAAGAAAGGATCTCTGAAATACTTCAGTTGTTTATCTTGACAGCATAGTGGATGTTACCTGAATAAGGTGTCAGGATTCTAAAACACAGCCACAAAGCCAATAGATTTTATTAACATGCTTTGATCCATCTCTAGTGCTGCTTGATGTTTGGTTAGAAAGCTTTCATAAGCCAGAAGTGTTATTTCTCTGGGGTTGATGGCTTTCTTTTATTCCTGTTAGTGCCCAGATTTCATAGTGAAATACAAAGATTTGTCACAAAGAGATATATTAGAAATTCATAGTATCTATACCTCACTTTGAAGATGTTCTAATGTGTCTTGGACTTTGATCCAACAGAATTCCCCTCAAAAGCAAACAAATACATTTTATGACTGTATTTTGAGCTAATTCATTTCAGATTAAGTGCACCACATCATGATCACTAAATGTAAACTATATGAAAAAAAAAAAATAATCCTTCTAACAATAATTCATTCATGAAGTCTTTGGAATTAAACAGCAAAGAAAGAGTACTTTCGGTTTGTATTTCCCGATTTTTGTCACGTAAGATGCAAAATAAGATGTGAGGTATGCAATTCTGAAACTAATTCAGAAGCCTTTTTTTTCCCAAGAAAAGTGCAAGAACCTGCACCTTTCTAAGGACCTGAAAATCACACTGTGATGACTGACTTGTTTTGTAACTCATTTTATGCTTAGAGTAGTAAACAAAGATTTAAGATAAAAGGAAAGGGAATTAGGCTGCCTCAGATATGTTGTGACTGGGACAGGTATGCTCTATGGTGAGCCCTTGAGTCCTCAACCCTTGTCATCCAGCAGAGAGGGTGACATCGCAGTCTCTGCAGAGGTGTGAGTCCAAGTTCGCTTTTGCAGGAAATCAGGGTGAATCTCTTGTGCTCTCTACAACTGCTTGTAAGTGACCGTCATACAAAGTCTGCTCTGTCAGTGGTGTTGTGTTGCCATTGCTTCTCTATATATGATACCACTGTGCCTCTCCAGGAAGATTTCCCTTTGTAAACGATGATGAAAGGATCATTGGTTTTAGCTTTGTGGGTAAGATGGGAATTTTGGCAACTCTATTTACTGGTGGGGAGGAAAGCTGATATATGCCTGTTTCTCATGCACTTCTGGAATCAGGATGCAGCCAGATAATGCTGAAAAGCACTCTAGGTCTCATAGTAGATGCATATCATACATGTTAAATGTCTGTTTCAGCCAGACTGTTTCTACAATTTAGCATTAGTTACAAAATAGATTCAGGTCTATGCTAAGAAATGGTAGGGAAAATATTAGGACTCTATATCTAAAAGACAACAAGTAGTAAGAGAGTAGCGGCCTGTTTACTGCTTTAGCACAGATTTTTCTTTTTTTATTTTGGACACAAAGCTAATTTGTCTGCAAACTGAATGTACTGTTGTCATCAAAATAATAGGCATGTGCTGCTCAAATGGAAACATTTCCATCCAGACCAGGTGTCATTAAAATCCCCTTTGAACACTGGTCAATCAAGCGTTAGAGAATCAAAATGACATTTTTAAAGAATTTGACATAGCTACTAGGTATTCCTTTGTATAAGATAAATGAATTGCTTCTTTAGGGATAGTGATGCACAGTTTGCTGAACAGAGAGTACGTCAAATTCGAATCTCAAGTGTACGGCATAGTTGTTTGAAAATATGAGTAAAAGCAGAAAAAGATGTTTCTTACTAAGTTAATTTTGTTCTTTTTCTTTTTGGTTTGGTTTTGATTTTTTGTTTTTTTCTTTAATCATGCAATTTTTTAATTTTGAAGTTTTTTCTTTTTTCAAAAAAGTTTTACATTGTCTTCTACATGTGGTAAAAAAACTTTATTTTCAAAATTCTTTTGTACTCTGAAGTGTTGGTGTGAATGTTTATTTGAATTCTTAATTGCAGAAAAATTGCAAGAAATGAAGGTCTAAATTTGCCTCTGAAGAAATAAAAGATGTCTTGCTGCAAAGGAAATATCTGTAGTGGTAGATTGAAGGGCAATGTAAAGAACACAGCAACTGTGTAGTGCTTCAGACTACAACATCATGGAAAGGTTGTGGTTGGAAGGGACCTCCTTAGATCATCCAGTCCAAATCATATGCTCAATCAGGTTTTCCAGGAATGTGTCCTGTTGGGTTTTGAATATCTCCACAGATGCAAACTTCACAGCCTCTCTGGGCAATATGTTTGACCACCCTCATTAAAAAAGGGGTTTGTTATTTTTAGATGGAATTTCATGTGCCTATTTTCTCTTGCCCTATTGGTGAGCACTACTGAGAAATCTGACTCACTTCTCTTCATTCCCTTTCATCAGGTTTTTGTACACATTGATAAGAGTCACCTGAGCCAGCTCTTTTTCGTATTAAACAGTCCCAGCTCTCTCAACCTTTCATAGAATCACAGAATGGCCTAGGCTGGAAGGGACCTTAGAGATCATCTAATCCAACCCCGCTGCCATGGGCAGGGATGCCTCTCGGCTAGAACAGGTTTCTCAAGGCCTCATCCAACCTGGCCTTGAACACCTCATGGGAGGGGGCATCCACAACTTTTCTGAACAATTTATTCCAGAGTCTTACCACCCTCGTACTGAAGATTTTTTTCCTAATATCAAATCTAAATCTGTTTTCCTCTAACTTAAATCCATTTCCCCTTGTCCTATCAGCAGACGCACCTGTAAAACATCCCTCCCCAGCCTTCCTGTGGGTTCCCTTCAGGTATTGGAAGCCAATTATAAGGTCCCCCTGGAGTCTTCTCTTTTCAAAACTGAATAATCCCAGTTCCCTTAGCCTCTCCTCATAGTAGAGGTGCTCCAGCCCCTGGATCATCTTTGTGGCCCTCCTCTGAACACGCTCCACCAGATCCATGTCTCTCTTATGGTGGGGACACGAGAACTGGACACAGTATTCGAGGTGGGGTCTCACAAGTGCAGATTAAAGGGGGAGAATCCTCTCTTGATCTGCTGACCACGCTCCTCTTAATGCATCCCAGGATAGTTTCTTCATACAAAAGATCCTCCAGTGCCTTAATCAACATAGTAGCCCTTCACTGGCCTTCCTCCAGTAAGTACATACATTTCTTGTACAGGGGACACCAGAACTGGGTGCAGCACTCCACATACAACTTCACCTATGCTGAGTAGAGACGAAGGGTGATGTCCTTCAACCTGCTGGTAAAACTCTTCTTAATGTAGCCCAGGATGCTGTTGACTCAAACCTGGACAGCCATGAGAGGACATTGCTGGCTCATGATCAGTTTGTTGTCCACCTGGACTCCAAGTTCCTTGGAAAAGTTGCTTTACAGCATGTAGTGGTGTTTAAGGTTACTCCTACTGGGATTCAGGACTTTGCATTTCCCTTTGTTGAACTTCAAAAGGTTTTTGTTAGCCCATTTCTCCAGCCTGTTGCAGTCCCTCTGGATGACAACAAGCAGCCTCTGGTGTAACACCCACTCCTCCCAGTTTCGTAGCATCTGTGAACTTACTAGGGGATGCATTCTGTACCATCATCCAGGTCATTAATGAAGATATTGAACACTATTTGCTTAAGTATCAACCCCTGGGGCACACCACTAGTTACTGGCTTCCAACTAGTCTTTGTACCACTGATCAGCACTCTGAGCTCAGTTGTTCAAACAGCTTTCAATCCCCCTTGTTATCCACGTATTTAGCCCACATTTCATCAGCTTCTCTGTGAGGATCTTACAGGAGATATTAGAACATAGTGTTGAGAGCCTTACTAAGACACATGCATAACATTTATCCCAGTGAAAACATAGCTGAAGATCCATATGCATGGCTTAGAAATAAATACTTGATAACATTCAATTCTATAAAGCTATTGAAAATGGAAGAAGCTAATCAAGTAAGAACAGCTTGCAGACAAGAAAAGTAAAAAACTCAGCTGTAAATTTGTGGCTAGTTTCCCTTCAAAGCATTACTAACTCATATCCAGTGGAGATTTTGCAGGAAAAAATAATCAAATACTGCTATGTTAACACTGTAAGGCAAATAGTGTAATTCCATCTACTCAGTCCTTCTCTTCAAAATATTTTTTTCCCCTGTGAAGATGGGGTTCAGGATGGTTGTTAATCTTTTGGGTAGCTTCTGTTAATATTTGACCGGCCAGTTCTGAAAACTTTGACCTATAATGTAGTAAAACTTGTTCAAAAGGGCTCAAAATGCTTCTCTTCAAAAGCTACAGTCTGAAATCTTTTTTCTTCTCCTGCAACAAAACAAGTCAGAACAGGAGCTTCCTTTTCATTTTGTCTGGTTTAGTAAACAAATTACATTAAACTCTTCTGGGATAGCAGGTGACATAAAACACTATACAAAGAAATATACAGTGATCTCTTCATAATAAAGTAAAAATATTAGAAACAGACAGATTTTAATTTAAGTCTCAAAACTTAGGTAAGAGTATAATTTTCAGTACACATATCAAAATTACATATTATGTGAATTTACATTCAAAATGAGAAGTTGTAATCATTCTGTAGTTCACACTGAAGTCAGAAGGAAAAATATGCACACAGAATATAAGGACAGCGTCATACCACTGACCTAAAGTTGAATTTCAATTTACAAGTAAACTTTGTCATCTTTACAGGGAATAATTAATCTTATCCTTTACATGCACAAAACCCCTAAACCGTAAAAGTCTAAACAAATAAGAAAAACAATAGAGATATGAAAAGTATGGCATTTTTAATGGAATAAAATATAAAGATCTGATTACAATTACTAGCATACAGATTCCTACTTAAATCAGTGACAGTGGACAAAGCATCATCCCCACCTTCTTCCCCTAATGACGCCTTTCCAGCAAGGGTCAATGGAATCATAGAACAAGACATGGGCAAGGTAAATCACTGCACATTCAATACAAAGCCAAATGGTAATTCCCTTGATGGGAATTTTTCACCTAAATGATGAATCTTTCAGAAACCGAATGCAGCAGAGCAAAAACAGTGTCATTTCAATTTTGATTGAATTCTCTCTAGAATCCAGTACATAATGTCTCATCATAATAAATAAACATTCTCATGTTGTGTGTATATTTTAGCTGTCATCTGAGGAAAAGGCAAATATCATAGCACTTATCTACAAAACCCATTCTTGATCTTCCTAAATTACACATTGCTTTGAATATAAGCAACCAGCTACCAAGCAGATGCATATTGACAAACCTCCAATGAACTCAACCAAGCTCTGCCTATTTACATCCCCTCAGGATAACACAGAAGTATATAATAGCCTAAGATGAGATCTTAAATGTAAATGCACATTATCATTAAGGAATATTTTCATACAAGAACTGCAGTATTAGTAAAATATACAGCTGTCTTAAGAATATGACAGCTAAGTGTGTCCAGCTGCTGGAAAGTATGAATATCAGAAGCCTGTGAAGTTTTTTGTGATGCTTACACAGTATCTAACATAAGCATGTGTTATAGCACAGAATACTTACTTTTAACCAAATGCATCAAAACATATGAAATTGGAAAGTCCTGTATAGCAACTGAATAATGTATCTCACATTTTTATGGAAACATCTTCCAAAACCATTCTGAAAATATAATTTACAACTTTCTCTCTAAAGTAAACAGGTTTAATAATCCACCTTCACAAAAATACTGACTGCTGAAACAGTTTATCTCATTTGCCAAAACGACAGATAGATCATTTTAAAACATAAATATTGTAGTGGGTTTTGTAAGTCTAGAACTTGTGCATGGTTGTGGATTCCAAATATCTTATAGCATCTTGATGCTATAATTTGAACCACACTGACCTTCCTCTCCAAACAGTCCATTGATTCTTTCAATTTGAAATATCTCTGAAAGAAGGCACTGTTTCCCAAACAAAAACCAATACGATCCCAATGTTTATCTGCACATTTTCAAAACTTGTACAATTTCCATTGCTGATCTGCCTTATAAAATGCAGAACAGCACCACTATTTTCACTAGTGGGAAGGCTCATCTGTATTAAACATTACAGAAAAAAAAAAGAAAACCAAACAATATTAAACCTCTGCTGCTATGAGCAAGATGACGATTTCACATTAATGTGCTAAAAAGATCCCTTTTTAATCCATCGCAGACTGCTAAATCAGGGTGGATCCAGTTCAAGCAGTTAATATCTTGTAATGATAAATAATGATAAATAATGATAAATAATGATAAAATTAAGGACAAAATTAAAGTGCATCTAACAACTGTATACATGTGCTTAATTATAGAATCATAGAATGGCCTAATCTGGAAGGGATCTGTATCTCAGTAAGTTTGAACTAGCACAGATTTATATGTGGTCTGGAAAGTGTTACAGATTTCAGTTACATTCTAATGCTTTCAAATATCAAGTTAAATTCAATGTTTCTTTCCTTGGTCAAAGCCTACTACAGCAATTTATCACAGAATCACAGAAAAAGGAGTGGAAGGAACTTCAAGAGATTATCTTGTCCATCTCTTGTGCCTCCGGCAGGATCAGCTCTCTCAGTGACCTTGCTGACAGATGTTAGTTTAACCTGGTCCTAAAACCTTCCAGAAATAGATTTCTCCCATCTGTAAGAAATGTATTCTCACTCTTAATTATACTAAAGCATAGGTTAAACAGTGACTTAAACAAAAGAATAAATTCTAACATTTCAAATGTTCACTGTACTGAAAATGCAAACAAACACAGAAGACTGCTGGACCTAACAACCCTGAAACAAGCGAGTAAATAATATTCCTGATTATCAGCAAGGCTGGGTTGATTTCATTTGTGCTATGCACAAAGAAGGTGCTGTCCTAGTAAGGCAAAAACTTGTTTTTCCTGTGCTGAAAATGGTGCTCACAGAGGCTGCCTCTGTGTACGGCAGCAGATATCTGTGTGCACGAGAACCACAGCAGCCGCATGGGTTGGGCAGGTGCCCATGTCAGGGTGCAGGTACGGCTGTGGGTACCTGAGGATGGATGGGTGCTTGAGTGCCACCTCTGTTTGAAATATTATTGTCATGGCACCTCACAGACAGAAAACAGCCCTGAAAGATTTTTCTCCCTGCTGATTCTTTGTTCTGTTTCTCTTTTGTGTGTGGATAATTATGGTGGTAATTTGGCTACCACATTCTGAACTTCCGTGATTTTTAGTAAGGACTACATGGATTTGAATCTGTCAGCTAGTCATAATGCTTCCTCAGTATTACCCATTTAATGTCAATTATAGACAAAAAATAGCCCACTTATTGTCTCATATTAGCATCCACATCAATAATTGTGCAGAACAAAAGGCATAAACTGAGACCATCTGCTCTCACTACAATAATCTACCTAAAAAAGCTTAGCCAGTAACTCACAGTAAAAGATTCTGATGCATTTGTCTGGGATCATGCTGTTTAAGCGTCCTTTGTGATTAGAATTATGATTGCTTTTGCCCATCACCTATTAGGACATATATTTCCCCATTTCAGGAAAAATATTGTCATTTTACTTTTATTACTGTATTAAATTAAGATTACTTCTGCCAGATAACTACAAGAAAAACTGTTATTTTATACTTCATTGTCACTCTCTTTTCCTGTTGATGCTAACAATATGTAGACATTTCTAAAAAAAAATCATACGTGCTGCAGATTTTTGTTGTTTTGACAAGTGCACAACTCTTGAGCTGTGCTAAATGCCAGTATAAAGCCATATCAAAATGTAAAATGTTAACCAGAAGTGCCTTCATGACCTGAAAAGTAAAAAAGAAAGAAAGAAAAGAATATTTAAAAGCCTACAATCACAAAAGATTTTTGATATTTAAAGAGAATATACTGTGACTTTTCTCAGCATTGGATATGTGAAATGTTTCCTGACAGCTTGCAAGAACAGATAGGAGTTTAAGAAACATTCACATGAAAGTATAAAAGACAGACAAATCCCTGCTGTTTTATACCAGTGTCCCTATTCTATTCTCCAGCACATCAGACCTGTCAAGACATCTTAATTTTCTCCTTCTAACAAAAAAATATAAATGAAAATAATGCATTGCAAATGCCCAGTGCATTTAGTACAATGTCTTGAATGTTTGGTTCCGATCAACTGTAGATTCAGTAAATGCTTAAGATTAGATGTTCCCTAAACCCCGATGACAACCATTGAGACTTGATTACAGGCTGTCTTTGAACAGCAAAATATTTTTTTTTCTCCAAAAAAAAAAGAAATATAATACTACATTCCTATATCTGATTATCTAATATGCTAAGTGCTTATCTTTCCCCATGATTTCAAATGGATTTTTACATACAACAGTTTCATAAGCTGTGGGACTTCTTTTTCATCCTATTTAAGTTATGAATTCAATAACAATTTACTTCACAATATTCAAAATAATACTTGGGAAGAAATCAAAGATAAATTATCCCGTTAGGGAACTTGTGTTATAAAGAAAAATACTGTCAGTTCGTGAACTGATCTGAAAAGAAGATTCAAGAGGCTACTCAAAAATTCATGTTTCTTTCTAGATTTTTAAGCTTGTCTGACACATGCATTTTTAAGATTAGGCGATTTTTAGCATTTAGGCTTAGAAAAAGAGACTAATGTAGTGGCATTGGTGGTTAATCTGTCTGTTTACCAGTCCCTGTGCAATAAAAGTTGAACATCTTTTTTCAGCTTTAACTGAATTTTGGGATGAGAAGCCTCTTTTCCTCTGTCAAGAGACCAAATTAGAGATCTTGAAGAAAAGAAGGCATGGTAACACATTGAGTATACATTGGCCAACAGCAGCCAGTGTATATAACATGCGTGTGTAGTTGAATGATTAGCTTGAATACATCAGTGAGACTGGGCTGTTTTTTGGCTGGCCAAGGTTTTCAAAATAGACACTGGCAAATGGTTGGAGAAGATTCAGGATAGAAGTGTCATCAGTAACCAGATATATTTATCTCTGGTGCTTGTGCACCAACTGGTCTTTCTTATTCAGTGACTCACACTCTACCCTTTAGGCACCTCATGTACAGAAATGAGTCTCACAGTTTGTAGGTGAGAATTCTGGTCATGCATCTTGTGTATTGGTAACTCAGTAGTTAAGGTGCCTATACTTGTTAAAGCAGTGTATTTTCAAATTTTTCTACATGAGCCAGCAGTGCGCTCATGCAGCCCAGAAGGCTAACTATATCCTGGGATGCATCAAGAGGAGTGTGGCCAGCAGATCAAGAGAAGACATTCTCCCACTTTACTCTTGTGAGATCCCACCTCGAAGGCTGAGTTCAGTTCTGGTGTCCCCACCATAAGAGGGACATAGACCTGTTGGAACAAGTTCAGAGGAGGGCCACAAAGATGACCCAGGGGCTGGAGCACCTCTGCTATGAGGATAGGCTAAAGAAACTGGGATTATTCAGCCTTAAAAGAGAAAACTCTGGAGCGACCTTATAACTGGCTTCCAATACCTGAAGGGAACCCACAGGAAGGCTGGGGAGGGCCTTTTTACAAAGAGTGTCCATTGATAGGACAAGGGGAAATGGATTTAAGTTGGAGGAAAATAGATTTAGATTCGATTTTAGGAAAAAATTCTTCAGTACGAGGATGGCAAGACTCTGGAATAAATTGTCCAGAGAAGTTGTGGATGTCCCCTCTCATGAGGTTTTCAAGGCCAGGTTGGATAAGGCCTTGAGTAACCTGTTCTAGTTGACGGGTGTCCCTGCCCATGGCAGGGGACTTGGATTAGATAATCTCTAAGGTCCCTTCCAACCTAGGCTGTTCTATGATTCTGTGATATATTTTGTTTAGGGCAGAAATATGATTTACTGAATACTGAGCCTCTGTGATTTACTGAATACTAATCAGCCTCTCCAACTGCTCCCCAAATTCAGAAATACTGCAGTAGTGTGAGTACAGATATTTTTGCACTTTAACCTGTTACGTAGAAATATTTTCACTTACAAATGTGAAAAATATATTTGAAATTAATAGAATATCTTGACCAATGTTGAGGTTCAGGAGTTTGGTTTTTTTTTAAGTCCAAAGTATTTATTTTTCAAAACTTAATCTTATCAGAGTAAAAAATTGAATTTAAAAATGGAAATTAAATTCTCACAGTATGGCCAATGTGTGTTGGAATGCCATTTTTAATATTTTTGGCAGAGAAGTGATTATGCATATTCCTGTCAGTTCCAATTGGAAGGGTTTTCAAGCTGTTCTGGATCATGCAATTCATTTTTCCCAAAGTTTGCACATGTCTGCACAGCTACAATATGGAGTAATGTGTATGTTCAGAGCTATGGCTAGCACCATGGCAGCTGTTCAACAAATTGGCAAGTCATTATTTCAGCGTTCATCTGCTTAACAATGTTGGAATGTGGACTGTATTTATGAGATCAGGGCTGAACATTACTATGCACTCCACCTGTTCCAAAAGTATTAAAGAAAAGATAGCAATAAGTGTAATATAGGATAGCAATTTTGACTAGCTATGTAAGCTAAGTATTTTACACTCATATGTTGTGATTTGTAATGCCATATACAAATGTTTTTCTTGAAAGTGAAAACCTACAAGCAAAGTAAAAAGATAATCAAAACCAAGCAAAACAAGACATAAAATTTTTGTCGTATATCTGGAAGATGAAGAAGTTACCTAACACCATGGATTCCTATATATTACTTTCCATTAGCATCAAGTCTACAGGCCTTTCCAAACATAAAGAGCTCTTTTGTGCATGTTAACATCTTCCAGCAATAGAAGGGACACTTCTTTTCGTGTTGGATAGGAGAGTCATATCCAAATTTTTTAAAACTGCATTTAAGAACCCATTTTATTTTAACAAAAGAATAAATGTATAATGTTCTAAATTGTTAATTCTTTAATTTAATTTTGGATTGATTTATAAAAATTAAATTTGTTTTATTTAACAGAAAATATTCCTTCTCAGTCAAAAAGCTTTAACCCAGTAATTTCTCATACAAAAGAACATTACCTAGAAACCTTAAGTTCAAGGAAGTTCTGAAAACCTCAGAGTGGTTACCCCGGAATCTGACTACACTTGGGCAAAAAGTGAAAGAGTTAGAATCAGAATGAGATTATAAAGATTTCCTTACTAAAATTGTTTTCTTGATTTCCTCCTGTTTTAGCTCCACAGTTTATTAGACAGCACAAGCAATACGTAACAATTTTGAATTAGAAGAAAAGGAGGGAGGGGAAAGGAATTTTGAAGGCACAAATCTAATTATTTTAATGACCATACTTTGGATACCTCAATTAATTGAAAGTGTGGGGGACTGGTGAACTGTGGAATGTGGCAAAACTAGTTGATAATCTCAACAAATGGAGGCAACCAGACAAAAAGCCCAATGGTGAAGGTCTTACGGACTTATCACAGAAAACCAGGACACTAGATGTGACATTTAAGCTCTGACTTCTCTATGTCAAGATGCATCACTTGCTGAATAGTATATTCTGCAGGAAGACCAAGTGTTTTCTGTATTACTCTGTGGTCATTATCTTCCAAGACTGTTAGTGAATTGTTGCTGTCAGAAAAATGCAGTATCAGCCATTAGCAGTGACAATGTTAGTGAGTTGTACCCCAGTCAGGGAGAAGTAGAAAATCTAAGGTAACTGATTATACTGCAGCTGGTAAAAGATGCCATATAAACTGCTTTAAGTGTAGGGTAGTCCACACACTTACACTGTAGTTCTTTTATGGAACTTTCTACAGGTTGTGAACAAATTATAACATCAATTTCAGTATGAGGCATCAAAATGTTGTAAAGTTTTACTTAGAATGTCATAGCTCTTAGGGAAAGCATTCCTAAAACACACTCTTTTTTCACTCTGAGTTGACACTTTACCCACAGTACCAGAAAGAAACTCTTCACATCTGGCTTTTTCAGGATGGAAGTAGCTAGACTTACTAAAGGCATGCTCAGAGTTAAGAGAAAAATTTTGTTGAAGGATGGAGATCAGCCTGTACTGCAGTTCTGGTTTTCCTACTGCAATAAAATTGATTGATTGACTTATGAAGATTCCTATGTACAGAGTCATTGAGGTGTAATTTTTCATAATCAATGAAATCATAATAGTCTTTAGTACATAAAGTATTTCTGTGAAGTACCAATGAAGTGCCCAGAGAAGGAAATGCATGAATGCAATTCACCTCTGATCCTGGAATACTTACAAAGACAGCAGCATCTCAGGGTCAGCTTTGTAAGGGCATTGGTGGATCGTAAACTATAAATTGTCCTGAAAACTAGAATTTGGAATTAGTTTGGTAAAAGCTGTTTCTCAGAAAGTATTCAGAACAGTAAGAATAATATTTTTTCACCATGAGTGTAAAACTTTTAGATTTTTTTTTTTAATAGAAGGGAAAATTTTGGTGATATTAAAAAATGCACATGATGCTTCCTACACATATTTTATTTCAAGCACTAAATCACAGAGAATCGAAGCAAAGTTAAATGATGTACTAAGAGCTGAATTCAAGTGGAGGGCTATTGCTGGGGTGAGTGTTCTTAGTTCTTCCATCTAAAATTATAATTTGGACATCTTCATCTGGAAATGAGAACCATCTGACCAGTAAAAATGAGAAAATGTTCTTTGGTTAAGGTAGTTCTTGTTAGAAGTATGCAAGTACTCTAGAGTACCTTGGTCATCACATATTGCAATATGTTCTAATTCAAATTGTTTTAGACTACAGACAGAGTTTCACATCAAAGGACAGTCATTTGAACACCAGATTATTTTGAATGGGAAGGATTTGCTTTTCTCATTATTTATACTTGAAACATTCTCTGCCCGGATCATGTTTGTGCCTGAATGGAGGTATTATATTTACTTCTCCAGCTTCTTTTTAGTTTTGTGTCTAGTAAATGCTTTCTAAATCTTGGGTTGCATGGTCTACCATTCCATTTTTTTTCCCTTTTTAATCTTTTTTTTAATTTTTATATGTACATTTTGTCCTTACTTTGCTGTACTTCATGTTCTGGGAATATTTGGTGTTCTAGACCTTTTCTACTAAACTGAATACCAAAAGAATTGTGTCTAAATCACTACATCGAAAATCCTTGCATGCTTTGGATTTAGAGCTCAAATCCTAGTTTCCAAAGTTATATAGGAAAAAAAAAAAAGAAAAAGAAAAAAGATGGTTTTCTACTGTGAAAACAAGGGAGAAGCTCACCACACTGAATTAAAATTCTTCTGAACCCAGCCAGATAGCTCATTACTGGGTATTGCAGGATTGTCTGTTCCGTAATCCCTTACACTGTTTACTCATTCAGAAGTGTACTTTGCTGGAATTTTCTTCATTTTGTAAAATGTACTTTAGAAATTATATATATGCAGCCCAAATAAAACCAGGACTTACCAAGTGTGCTGTTTACTGTAGGCAAACATTATCATTAAAAGTCCATGTGTCACTTGCTCTGTTCTGAAATTCACTCTGTTAAAAATGGAAAGCTTTTTCTTCCTTTCAAGTGCTTTCCCAACATCTGCTAGCAGGATGTGTAAGCATGCAAAAGATAAGTAGGCTCACATTTTCATATTAGAACCAGCTTTTATTTAAACATGCATAAACCTACAAGGAGGTTTCGTAAAGTAGTAACAGGCGTGGATTTTGCAGTCGGTTCTCAGAGTCTGAGAGGTAAAAACTTTCTGGAACTATTTCTTGTGCATGAATCAATAGTGTTATTGTAGTTTTGCAATTTATGGATACAACCTTATCATGGATGTCATCACAGTATCATGTCTGCAACGAAACAATCAGATGTGGTAGAGTGTAAGAGGTGAGAGCGCATAAAACTAGGAAAACAGAAGTTTTATAAATCTGTCTTATTAGATAAGCATTATTACATTATGAAACAGGAGTGTGTCTTGTTTTGTTTGTTTTCTAACCACAGATTTTTGAACCATG
This sequence comes from Trogon surrucura, assembly GCA_020746105.1. Taxonomy (NCBI): domain Eukaryota; kingdom Metazoa; phylum Chordata; class Aves; order Trogoniformes; family Trogonidae; genus Trogon; species Trogon surrucura. Next base: position 43,645,665 of record CM036620.1, read on the forward strand.
TTTAATTATACACAGCAGTGAACTGACAACACAAATATTTTACTTACTCTCAATTTAAAGCCTTCATAGAAATTTTTGCCTTACCTTCTTTAAAGATGGTTCAAGTCACTATGTAAAATTGCATGGAGCTGAGAAACATATGTAACAGTAATTAGCCATCCCAACTTTCTTTTATGTTAAGGTGATCTCTCCAACTTTCATGTTCTCACTGAATACTTATTATTGTTTTTCTACTTCCATTGTTTTGACTAGGTAACTTAGCTCATAACTGACAGTATTTCTCTTGCTTGATTCGTTTTAATTTTTCTTCTTTCCTCTTATCCTACTTAACTTCTTTGTCTTCTCAACTTCTTCTTGACTATAATGTTTTGCTGTTTCCTGAATTTTTAGGCTTTCCTCTTGTTCTTTCAACTGTTTTTCACTGTTTCCTTTTTCTGACATGTTCTATTGTCTGCTGTTTTTTCAATTCTCCAAGCTTCCATATAGTTTATGGTGTTGAAATTCCCCTTGAAATTAGGGACGAAGCAGGAATATCAAAACACTTGCTTTATTTGAGGAATTTGGTTTTGAAGAGAATAGAATCCACCTATTCAATGCAGCTCAGTCTGTGTATCTCTTGCTCTCACCTATTTTTTTAAAGTAAATTAGTTCCCAACAGTGCAATGAAAAATCCTCTGCTCTACCTTCCCTGCAATATTCTGGCATCTGTATTCTGAAAAATCTTTAGCAGAGAGAGTATGGGAATACAGGAAGAGAGACATCAGTTAGAGTAAATGGAGAAATTGCCAAGACTATGAAAAAAACCCACAAAACTTCTTTTAGTCTAATAACTGATTTCTTGACTGGTCTCACTCTAAGAGAAAATAAGCACCTCGGTTGTACAAATAGTTGGCAGGTTTAAGAATTCCCTTTCATGGTGTACCTACCTGAAAAATGATAATGAACTCAGAATGTTTTGGAAGAACAGCTGGAGATGTTTGCGTGACAGTCTCCGGTCTGTTGAGCATGTACCATTTCCAATGGCCTATACCTTGCATTAAAATCTTTGCAATGGCCTTAAGGACACTTCCTGTCTCTGTTGCTTATGTCATTTGTAATCTTATTTTCTCTGTGGAGTAATCCACAAATCTTTCTATGCCAGGTAAAGCCAAGTTGTGAAATCCTTATTCTGTCTTGGTTGAGTATATGCTAGGTCATGCTTTCTTAATTTTAAATCCAATAAATCAGTTGAAATAATGTTATCTTTTTCTTCATAAATCACACTGTATTAGTGTCTTACAGAGGTGTGATCTTGTACTCAGCCCGTAAATGGAAACACCTCATGAAATACTACATTTGCTTTAATATACACTCACCTCTTTGTACAATATCTTTGCAAATATAAACTAAAAATTAAGTAGTGATGCAAAAGGCTGCAATCACTCTGGAAAATGAAGAAGTAATAAACTCCTCGATTAGACAGGAAGTAAACACCAGATACATTGCTCTTGATGATACAAAGCTCTTGATGAATCTAGCTAACCTGTTAAACCGATTTTAACTTCTTCAAAATATAAATGCGTCAACAAAAGTATTTAATGAATTTATCAGTTCTGCCACTTTGTTAGATTGAAAAAATAGAAGTAATAAAAGCAAAAACTATGTGATTCTTAAAAATACTTTTTTTAATAGTCGCAATTTCAAATACTTTTTTGTACCAAAATGTACTTCCACTGTTTCTTAAATGTGTTCTTTAAGAACTTGAAAATGAAACTGTACTTATTTGATTAACTTTATCTGAAATATTTTCATCTCATTCTTTTTTCAAGAAAACCTTCAGATACAGTTATGGGTGATTCTGTTTAAGATGAGGATAACCTGTATACTTTGGAACCTGTTTTTACCTGAGTATTTTCAACAATTTCTATTTCAATCATCTGGATCCCTCTGACTTTTGTTCTTCAATACATTTTGAAACCTTTTCAAATTTTAAATGGCTATGTTGCAGTACTTATCAGCTGAGTGATGGACTACATGGTTGTTGGGATTTCATCATCTTTCTTCTTTATTAACTTATTAAAGAACATAATTTCCAATTAATGCCTTATTTTAGATTTCCTTGCTGTTTGTCAGATTATCACAGAGTCACAGAATCACAGAAAGTCAGGGATTGGAAAGGACCTTGAAAGATCATCAAGTCCAATCCCCCTGCCAGAGCAGGAACGCCTAGATAATGCTACGTAGGAACGTGTCCAGGCAGGTCTTGAATGTCTCCAGAGAAGGAGACTCCACAACCTCTCTGGGCAGCCTGTTCCAGTGTTCTGTCACCCTCACCGAGAAGAAGTTTCTTCTCGAGTTTAAGCGGAACCTCTTATGTTCCAGTTTCAGCCCATTACCCCTTGTCCTATCATTGGTTGCCACCGAGAAGAGCCTGGCTCCATCCTCGTGACACTCACCGCTTATATATTTGTAAACATTAATAAGGTGTCCCCTCAGTCTCCTCTTCTCCAAACTAAAGAGCCCCAGCTCCCTCAACCTTTCCTCATAAGGGAGATGCTTCACTCTCTTAATCGTCCTAGTTGCCCTGTGCTGGACTCTCTCCAGCAGTTCCCTGTCTTTCTTGAACTGAGGGGCCCAGAACTGGACACAATATTCCAGATGGGGTCTCACCAGGGCAGAGTAGAGGGGAAGAAGAACCTCTCTTGACCTACTAACCACCCCCCTTCTAATACACCCCAGGATGCCATTGGCCTTCCTGGCCACAAGGTCACAGTGCTGGCTCATGGTCATCCTGCTGTCCACCAAGACTCCCAGGTCCCTTTTCCCTGTGCTGCTCTCTAATAAGTCATTCCCCAACTTATACTGGAACCTGGGGTTGTTCCTATGATATTATTGTTTTCGTTTTTTGAATTTTAACTCATTGAACTCTAGGGAAAAAGTTAACATCTTCTGTATCACTAAAATGTAACCTTAAAAATTGTTTCTGGGGCTGCCAGGTACTTTGATTCACTTCAGCATTTAGTCATTCCCCAACTTATACTGGAACCTGGGGTTGTTCCTACCCAGATGCAAGACTCTACACTTACCCTTGTTATATTTCATTGAATTTTTCCCCGCCCAACTCTCCAGCCTGTCCAGATCTCGCTGGATGGCAGCACAGCCTTCTGCCGTGTCAGCCACTCCTCCCAGCTTGGTGTCATCAGCAAACTTGCTGATAGTACTCTCTAGTCCCTCATCCAAGTCATCGATGAATATATTGAATAATACTGGTCCCAGTATTGACCCTTGAGGGACTCCACTGGATACAGGCCTCCAACCAGACTCTGCCCCATTGACCATGACTCTTTGGCTTCTTCCCCTTAGCCAGTTCACAGTCCACCTCACTACCTGAGAGTCTAGACCACACTTCCTCAGTTTAGCAGCAAGGATGCTGTGGGAGACTGTGTCAAATGCTTTACTGAAGTCAAGGTAGACCACATCCACCGCTCGGCCATCATCTATCCACCTTGTTATATCCTCGTAAAAGGCTATGAGGTTAGTCAAGCACGACTTCCCTTTGGTGAAGCCATGTTGACTGTCTCTAATGACCCTCTTATCCCTGATATGCCTTGAGATGGCACCAAGGATGAGTCGTTCCATCACTTTCCCAGGGATGGAGGTGAGGCTGACCAGTCTATAGTTTCCCAGGTCCTCCTTCTTGCCCTTTTTGAAGACTGGAGTGACATTTGCTTCCCTCCAGTCCTCAGGCACCTCTCCCGTCTCCCAAGACTTGGTAAAGATGATGGAGAGTGGTCTAGCAATGACATCAGCGAGATCCCTCAGCACCGGTCTTATTCAAAATTGTTTTTCAAGAAGTCTTCATTATGACAGAAATATTTGAGAAATAATACCATTGGCTTCCACCCAAAGTTTGGGAATTAGTTATTTTATTCTATGAGTGTTGACTACTAATAATATTTCACAGTAGTTTCTGGTCTTAAATTTTGCTAAACCATGCTCTTTAGGATAATGCCATCTTATCAACTGTTAAATGCTGATGTCTTCCAAGGAAAAAAAGAAAAAAATAATGTGGTTTACATGAGCTGTTGATTCCTATTCATTTGGTGTTAATTCGTTTATAAATTCAAGTATTTTGTGTTTCTCTTGTAAGATAAAATTTGACACTTTGAAATAGGATATTGAATATTCTTACTTTTTGTCCTAGTACCAGTAATAACAAAAGAAGAATTATATATGCATCTGTTATCAGTCTACACTGTACCTAGATGAATAAGGCAATATATCATATATCATGAGACATATATCATACATACCTCACTCTTGTTCCATGTGAAAACAGTAAAGTGCCTTTTAGAAACTTGCATAACCAACACACACAGCTTTACTGGCCCTGTCATTATTCTATAAGGGTAATATATTCTTTTTAATGATTCAATGTAAGACAAGTGGTAAGACATGACAGGTCATTGTGCAGAGAATTTTGAACCTATTTTTATGTAATGTAGAGTGAAAACACAGATCATAGTTAAAATTAATACTTGTTTTCTGAGAAAAATTCAGTTTCTTCTTCAACATGCATTTTTTTTTCAGAATGAAAAATCTTAAATACAGTTTCAACATATTTTTTTTTCCTTAAGAATTTTAGACAATAGCTATGTAATTCTTACAGAAATTATTGTTTAGGGTTTGCTGTTTAGGAAAGTGGCAAGAAGTCTTTTTTTTTTTTAATGTAGTGTGAATTTTAACTAAGATACAGATTTGGAAATTAATTTTTACATAGTGAATTTGGATTTAAACCACTTTCAGCCTTTTAAGTGTCACCAAGCACATTTTCAGTTAAAAAGCACAACAATTTTCTCTGTGTTATTCACTTTGACCCGTTTATGTCTTGTGTGTAAGGATCAGCATTTCACTTGCAGCAATTTGTAAAACTCTTTGATGCAGCAGAAGTACCTTTTCCAAATGGTGCTGACCTGCATCAGCACTTATCTTGTTTATGGCACTTACTAATTTTCAATATTGTGACACTTCTCCAACAACAATAAGTAGAAGCATGAATGGCGGAGGTTATTATTTACTAGCCACAGCTCAGTGCACCATATAATCAAATCCTTTGTCAGAGCATCCTGCCACATAATCAGATCTTGTGAATTGTCCAAGACAATATTACAAATATATATATTCATTCAAAACCTCGATAAGCTTGTCGTAGCATGGGATAAGTACATTTTTCTTTTACTTCTGTGCCTTTCCAGTTCTTTATATGTGTAATAATTATATTGTATTCAAATGCTGTTTCTACAGTGAGAAGAAACATTATACACCTACAGCATGCTTGTGTCTACAAAACCACAGTTATTAGATTGGATAGCTGACTTAAAGGTTATTTTTTCCTCTATATAATATGGTTTAAAGACTTTTATGCCACTTACCACATTGTATAACAAGCAGTGTGATGTACAGCATAAAATTAGAAGAAGTGGGAGACCTCACAAAGTTTGCGTATCTTCCGCAGCTTGATATACTTTAAGATGCTAGCTTCACTTCTGGCTCTGTCAGACTGCTGAACATCTTTGGAATTTTTATTTACTACAAGGAGCAGTTTGGAAGATTTTTTCTTAAGGCTCATTTTATCAACTAGAATTGTAAAGTCTGAAATTAATCTGAAACTCTGCAAGGAGACTGATAGATTCAAAATAGGGGGAAAAAAAAAGTATTAAATCCTGAGTTGATGAAAGTATTACAAGACATGATGTTAGATGTTAGAGACACTAGAAAAGGCTGTAATTTTAGGTAAAAGAAGAGATGTTATATAATGTCCTGCATATTACAAGCATTTTTAAAACATTAAATGTGAACTTAGTAGCTTCAGAATCTCACATAAATACCTAAAATCTTTAGAGCTCATTTCTATCTGTGTATGATACATTAGTATTTAAGATCATATTGCCCCAAAGAGATATCCTGTAAATGCTATGGAAAGCATTCTATAGTTCAAATGATGATGACGATGAAGACATCTGCCAGATTAAAAAAAAAAATAAAATCAAGTAATATGTCAGGCAGAAAAATAATGGGGGAAAAAAAGTCGAAAAAGCCAACAGGAAAGAAAAAAGCAGCAACAATATCCCAATTAAAATGAAGAAGAGTGCAGCTGAAGTGCAGATCAGCTTTCTTCAGACAGCACAGACAATGAGAGCTGTGCAAATACATCCAAGATGTGTTTGGAAAACAGGTAACTATACCATGGAAAAATACTTGTGAAATAAGTTATTGAATAATATTGCCAAGATTTATTTGTAACCAATCAAACGGTACGTGTTCTCAGATATATATCCTATGTGAATTGACAAAATCAGGGAGGGAAGGATTAGATAACTGGTTCTTGAACAATTTTACTTTAGCCCTGGTTTTCCTTACAGTCATGATTATTAAACGTTATGGTATGTTTATTTACTTTACATAAATAAGAAGAAAGGGTCTAGAGAGGACATAGCTCTATTTAATATACCTAGTGTGATGTAATACAAATAATTGTGCCATCTGCATTATGAAATCGCAGGGGACTTGACTTTGATCTCCATTTCAGTAACTTTAGAATGCAAATAAAGTGCATAGCTTTCCTTTTCTTTGTTGTTTCTAATAGCATAAGTCATTCAGGCTACATGTAAATTAGCGACTATTTTGATGCAGGGGGGACTTCAGACACTTCTGGACATGTTTCTGCGATACAAAGGTCCTCAGTCACCTATTTTTATGTTAAAATATTGTCAAAGTTTAAGACTGGGACAGTCACTAAACTTTGACAGACGCTCTCTGTGATTTCCCCACCACTGTCCCCGGGGAGGATAATGGGGGAACCAGGCACAGAGACTTTGAGGTTGAGGGAAAAATCAAAACTTGAAACAGTCTATTGAAAAAAAGTAACAATAACAATGAAAATGTTTAACTATATACTAATTTTATACAAGCATATAAATATATTCAATGATACAAGACAATATACTGATACAGAAACCATGATGTACAACTAGGTTCCAAGCAGAAAAAAAGCCCCAGACTACACTCTGCAGCATACAGGAGCACCTGAGCCCAGAGTTCTGAAGATAGTCCAAAAAAAACCAGAAAGGGAGGTGCTCCTCCCACCCAGGAAGGCAGGTAAAGGTGTCTTGCCCCATAAAACAGTGTTCCTCTGCAATGTGAAAACTGGAGGTGGGAACACCAGCAGTGCAGGGAGAGCTAACAAACAGCCAATAGCTATCCTTCCAATGTAGCAGGCACAAAATGCCTCAGGGCTTGTCTTCGGGACCCTTATATACTCAGTACGATGGAAAGGAACACTGCGATTAGTCTATTTGGGACTCCTGACACAGTCTCCTCCCTGTAGGCACAGTTGGCGCTCCTCCTCCCCTGTGATTTCCACGTGGTCCAGGCAACCTCAGAAATCTTTTACCCTGGTGATCTCAAACCAGGACAAATATCAAATGAAACCTGAAAGCCTGAAAAAGGCAATGCTGCTTCAGCTCCATGCCCCAGGTTCAACCAGTAATGAGGCTGAAGGTGTGCTCCCATTCGGCACATGCACACAGACTTCTTGTGTGCACCACATCTGTACATGACTGGCCACTGAGCACAGATACACAAAACACTCACATGAACACAAACAGCACCAGTAGCATCAAATTGCTCCCCTGTCTGACTGTGGAGAGCAGATGTCTGTTGGTGGCTTTATATATGCATCTGTATAGGTACCATGCATATATAGGTATCATAGGTACCATATGTAGAGAGAGATATTTATTGTGTGGATCCTTTCAGCAGCTGGGCTCAGATACTCTGACCAGTAGCTTCCCCTGGGTCCCAGGCTCCTCAGTTGCTGGCACACGGACATACAAGCCCTTGAGGCCACAGCCCTGCTCCTGTTGCTGGTGCAGACTGTTGTGCACAGACAAATGCACATGCATGTGTACAGTGGGAGCTGGCCAGGACTCCTTTGGTTCTCCAGGTGAACTAAACCCTCTGTGCTCTTGGAAACACACACATACAAACACAGAGACATAGGTGTCAAACTCAGAGACTGCCAGAGGCCAGTTCATCTCCCTTAGTCCCCCCAATAGCCAGCTCCTCCCATGGTCTTAACTGTAGACCCTCCTGTCACCCTAGCTCTGAGGTCTTTTCACCTTCTGGCCGTCTCACCCAACTTCAACACACTTCTGGCAGCAAGACACTCACACACCCATGCCTGCTTCAGGTACTGCACCACAGGCACAGGGCTCTGGCTTCGGGTTCCATCTGCCTTGGTCTGGCACTCACTATCACTCGAGTTTCTCCATTCACTGTCCCTCCAGCCTGTGGTCTCCAGTCCAGCTGCTGGCACCCAGACCTGTACTTGTTCCAAGTGCTGGCACAATGGGCCCTTGCTACCCAAGGTGTCACTTCAGTTGCTGACACTCAGCTCACCATACACACATGAACTCACCTCATCCAAAAAAAAAGAGTTAGAAAGGAGTTTAACAAATGAAACAGAATGCATTGGTCAGGCACATGACATGGACAGACAAGCCTGTCAGCATATTTACTCACCACTGCCGCCTTTCATATTCATCTATTTTCCTATGCTCATGCCTCCCCAAATCACATAAATCCATTCTTTTCCCACCTTTAATTCCCTCTTTAAACATCCTTTAGTAAGTCCTGTGCAATTCCACAAGTCCCCTGCATCCCATAATGTCTCTTACCTCACTAGACGGTGACTCCCTCAGTCCAAAAGGTGCTTCTCCAACACTGACTTATTTTGATGTATTTCAAAAGTGAACTTTCAGACTAAGGCTTTCCTGGGAGAGCCTGAGAGGAACCTGTACAGGACATTCCTTCCTCTGAACACTTAATTTAAATTCCTGTGCTCTGAGTTTGTGGATATGGGCCTTTGATGGGCCGATGGCACCTGTGATGGGCCTGGGAGAAGCCAAGACAAGGTGTTATTTGGGGTGTCTTCCTGCTGTGGTCTCTCTGCCCCTTTGTGGGTACACAGATGAGCTTTTATCACTCATTTGAGACAGTCTAGTGTCCTGGTTTGAGCTAAAGAAAACCAATTCTGTTTAGTGATTTTTACTTTGCAGCTCAGTATTTTCTAAAAGGCTGCACTTTCTGAAGTTTGCAGTATGTTTTTGCAGACAGTGTGTGCTACTGGCAGTGATAACACCTGATGTTTACAGTTACTGCCTGGGACTGGTATGCAGAAAGGCTCTTGCTTATACTTATTCCTATAATGACCAAGGCCACTGCTGGCTCTTGTGTGCCACGCTGGGGGTGCTAAGAAGTAAAAGGAGTCACAGGAATGTAACAGACAGGTGAATAACAGACAGGACAGGTTACCAACAAGGGTATTCCATTCCATATACGTCATATTCAGTATAAAACTATGGGATCATGAATGTTAAATTCTCTCTTCTTCAATGGCCTGTGTCCAAGGAGGACTTCGTCTGATCTTCTGCCTTTGATCCAGATCTCAAGTTCCCGAATCCAGCTCCCTGTATGCAACTCCCTCTGCTGCTGTGCCTGAGGTTTCCCCCGTGCCTGCCCAGCAACATCTGTCCAAATTGCTATAGAGAGGGCGTTGGATTCGATACCAGCTTTGTATATATTTGTATATAGTTAATTATTTTTATTAGTACTTATTATTGTTTTATTAAAGCTGTTTAATTTTTCTTTTCCAATCTGTAAGTCTCTCACCTTACTCGCTTTCCCTTCCTGTTTGGGGAGGTAGAGGGGTTAGGAGTACCTGTCAGCGTTTATTGGTTAGCCCAGCACTACCCCTCGACACCTAGGGTCCAAAGTGACTGTTTTGTTGATTGTTCTGTCTCACAGGACATAGCAAGCTAGGGGAAGGTCGTCTGGAAGGATATTTCTTTGCTGCTGTAGAAGGATGCACCCTTAAGCCTTGTGGACAGAAGTCCATCCATTCCATTTTGGTAGGAATTTATCCCTACCTTCTTTTATTTACTTTTATAGACATATGTATAAGATTAATGCCAAGAAAAGACATAGTTAGGCAGAATACACTACTGAAGGGGTACTTAACAAATTGTTCCCTCCAAATGGGACTTTGTAAATTGAAGAGTTTATTGCAAGGGTTTTTCCTGTTTTGGCACTACCTGATATTTAATTACTTGAATGACGGTGTGTGCAGTAAACCTCAGCAAGTCTGCACGTTTTGGCAGGCTGGGAAGGATACCCTTCTGAAGGGCAAGGTTAAAATGCAGAGCGGTTGTGATGAATTAAGATGTCTGCCTGAAATAAATAAGATGCCAGTCAAGAAGGACAAGTTCAAAGTGCTGCCCTGAGAAGTAAACAGTTGCAGAAAGATGAGCTGAGGAATGCCTGGCCCAGCAGAATTTCTGCAGATATGACCTGGGCTTTTACTGTGCCTTTACAAATTTGTGGAATCGTGCAGTTGTAGCGCTGATTGTGAGGACTTTTGGAAGGCACCATCTATAGTTTATACGGGCTATTGCCAGCACCAGAGTGGGTCAGCTTTGTCACTTTTTTTTTAAACAGTATGAGTAGAAAATGTCTAGCAATCTGTAAAATCTTTATTCTCACTACAAAGTGATTTCTTCATGCCTGGGCAACAGATCAATGCTCACCATCTGTGCCTAGTCCCTTCTTGAACAGTCTGGAGTACAGCGCTGTGTAACACTTGCAATGGTTTTAGTCCGGTACCTCTTACGAAGCATTTGAATATTTTGGTTTCTCAGTTTGTAGGTTTTTCTAGAGCAGTTATACAGTCCAGTCAGCAGTTCTCTGCCCCATGATTTTTATTCAACTATAGCTTGTCAAGAAACTTAATCTAGTAGCTCCCTAATAGGTTTCTTGATAAGATTTCCTGGCATAGTGCTGGACACTTGGGACTATGGAAAAACAAGACTTAATGGAGACCAATCCATGAACATTATAGGAAGAGTCCCCAGCTCAGTCAAAAGACAGAATTAGATGGAGAAGGGTTTGGACAGTTTAGAGCAAAAGGGATCCTGGGAGTCATCCAATATGAGTACAGTTTGGAATATTAAGGTAAGGGGACCCAGAAGAAAGTAAACGTGAACATAAAAATCAAAGTAAACTTGAATGTAAACATCAAAGCAAACCTAGTGCCCTGGCTCAACTAAACACTGTTGCAGAAAAGCACTGGTTGAAACTGCATGAAAGACAAGCGAAGAGTGTCTGTTAGTCTGCTCAGTGCTGATAAAGCATCTACTAGAGTTTTGTATCCCACTGTAGGCATTATTCTTTTAGGAAAGATAAAACAGAGTACCTGGTGAGAGATCATTGCAGAATGATAGTAATGATACGTGATCTACAAAGACAAGAGTATTGGGGCTGATTAGTCTAGGGAAGAGAAAGCTGAGGGTACCAAAATGCAAAAGTTGTAAACTCACTGTTGTGGGATTAAGGCAAGGAGTAATAGGTAAATGTGAATCAAGGAAGTTATAGAATTAGGCGTCAGAAAAAAAGACTTCCCAACAATAAAGACAGTTAAGCACTAGTTTAAGTGAGAAGACTGTAGACTCTCCGTTAACCAGAGATTTGTAAAAGTAAATTAGACAAATACATGTTAGGAGTGGTTTCACTGCCCTAGTGAAGACAACGGATTAGAAATTTCTCAAGTGTTTTTCAAGACATTTTCTGTGAAACAACTATAATGTAAAATTTTCAAACATAATACTATAAATTTACACTATAAATTACTATAAATTTACATTTACACTATAAATTCTGTTGCCAGGAAGAGCATACTAAATTCTTCTAGACAACCCTAAGAGAGGAAAAAAACCACTTGCATTGTAGCACACTTAGAAATCAGACTGTGAATTGTATGTATTATTAGTTTTAGAAGACATACAGTACTGCTGGTAAAGTCATACTTTCTACTCTGAAATCACAAGTTTACTGTACTGAAGCTAGATCTAGCCCTTGCAGTGTGTATGTCACTATTTTCAACAGTAATTTGCCACAATGATAGACACTGGAGAAAATCCTGAGGTCTGGTTTCTTAATCTACTTGTCTAATAAGAAATATGATAGAGGGTTAAAATTAAATTTTCTTATTCTTGACCTACAGTGTGTCATTGTATCTGCTTATGATGATAAAGAATTGTATAATCTCATGAAGAAAGAGCAAGAGGCAGTTGGCTAATTTTCTTATCAACAGCCATTATAGTACTTTGATAAAAAGGAAAATTTTGGATATATAAGAATTGAAACTGATAAAAAGAGTATATGAACTGGTTTCTGGACTAAAATTGCTAATCTTGCAAAAGGGGGCTGTTGTCATCATGACCTTCTACTAATAAACATTAAAATACAGAGCTATTTAACTTAATTTTGTAACTATTCCTGCAGTGCATGCAAACGGAATTTAATTAAAGATGAAAAAAGTTACATTATCTAATGTTTTTGACCTCCTGCCCAATTACTGGCTATAAATATATTGACCTCTGCTTCTGGCAAGCATATTGCAAATAAAACAAAAAATACATCAAAGAAATATACTTAGAGTTTGGTAGTACTAGGAAGAATTAGATGCTCTCTAAACACATAAGAGAACTTTTTTTTTTGTCTCAAAGACCTTACAGTCCCAAGTGGAAAAGTTGAGAAAAGTGTAAGTGAACACAATAAGCAACATGGTCACTGTGAAACTAAGCACATGCTATACTCATGTGCTCCTCTCTGCTCTTTTAAAAGTTGAGTATATGAATGTCACCAACTTCCTTTCTCCTCAGTCATTTTGAGATATTTTGTCTTTCTTCAATATTGAACAACAGCTTCCATCCCTCTGCTTTTATTCATTTTTGATTCACCTGAATGAGATGTAATACCATATCCATTACTCTTTCCAGAGTAAATGCAAAGTACTCCTTGCAAAGTACATGACTATAAGTTAATCTTGTTATTGGACTGTTTGTTTCTTTGGGTTCTTGCAAAAGGTGATGAGATGCTGGCTTAAAAAAAAAAAAATTACTTAGAATCCTAATTGTGATCCTTTAGTTTCTATACTGGTTGATTTCCTGGTTTTCAAGTTTTCCATAGCTATTCAGGTAAAGTTAATTTATATAGAAAAAACTATTTAAAGCCTTCATTATGGGAAAATTTTGATCCTCTTATTAGTAGATACAATACATGGGAAAGAAGAATTTTTCTGCCTACCAAATTTCAGAATAAATTCTGAGTTACTCTTCAAAGAACTCAGGTACAAAGTGAAAATCTACCTAGAAAGTTGGACCTTGGTTCTTCCTTCTTGTACACAGGTACAGAAGAAAGAATTGATTTAGTTCTTAGAATTTCCATTTCTCTGTAATGGCTTAACATTCATTTTCTTGACAGAGGAGTTGTTTGCATCCACTGTACACAGTTAGGTCTTAATCTCACTATAGATGAAATGATACTCCAGCACTCAAAGGTCGGTCTTTCAGCTTTTGCAATAGAAATTGTGACAAAAAATACTCATAACCACAAAGCAAATATTTAATTGTATGTTCTAAATAGTTGTTGCTGTCCTCAGTAGAACTGAAATTGCTATTCATTAAGATATTTAAAAAAATCCAGCTACCAAAAAAAGAAACTTCCAAAATAACTAAAATCTCAATTAAATGCAGGGATGACTAAGTTATGTACTCAAGTCCTATGAATAAACTTTGTCACCTCCCACACTGGTGATGCAAATCAATGACAAAATCTTATTTAAAGTAGAAAATGAATGCACATTGGACAGTTTATTTGACTCAAAAGATGCAGACCTTGAAGTAGTTACCAGACTTAGGTAAACTGAGAGGTATTGGTATGTACTGATGGTCATTTGCTTTGTAAAGAATACAGAATTTTATATCTTTATGAACATTCAGAAGTTTCAGAAGGAGAATATTTTGTGGAAAAAAAAAGGGACTCCTGTCTGTGCTAGTGTTTAAATCCTTTTGGAAGATAGAACTAATGCAATGTATCTGTCCAGATATGTCAAGTAAGTAGGTCAGTAACTCCTAATAGTCAACTCTTCCAAAACTTGTAGGGAATACACAAGTTGATCTTTCAAAAAAAGTTCTGAAATAACCAGACTTGATTAAATTGAGAATTATGACTTCAAAACTGAGACAAAACCTGAACCTAGTAATCTCTGCTTGCTTAAATCGTTTTTTTAATATTCTTCAAAACAATCAGAAAATTACTTTCTAAGAGCAAACATATTTTATATATCTCAAGAACAGATGGAGCAAGGTGGAAAATTCTAATTGCCAAAGGGAGTAATCACAGTTTCAAAACAGGTGCCAAAATATTCATGTCTGACACCAAAGACACTGAGGATTTTTCTCAATAAGCCAAGACTTTACTAATATCTAATAGGTCTGGAAAGCTCTAAGGAAGCAAATTTCCACCAATTTCCAGTGTCCACAACAGAGCAGAATTACACCATCCAATTGATTCTTAGAAATGAATTTGCACTAAATGCTATTTTTTTATCCCCCAATGTTCTGCACTGTTTGGATAAGTTAGTTCTCCTCTATAGTTTCATGGAAAACGAATGAAAATTTTATGCATCTTCAACCTTTGTGTGCACAGCAGACAGAGTGAGGCAGCCTTGTCAGTTTATTTTTAAACTTACGATATTCTGATAAATACTAGTAACAAGAATAAAGCAACTTCAACCTAGGATTTCCTCAGCCATAAAACTAGAAAATGAGATCAATTCAGATCCTTCTTCCTCTGAAATCTAGTGATTTTAACAAAACACTTTGAAGTACATACTGTATAGGATACCAATAGCTGCAGGAGGTAGACTACAACAGAAATCTGTGCAATTTGTCCCAGCGGTGAACACAACTTACAAACTACTGGCAAAATTATGAATATGGATTTAGTAGTCATCTAAAATTTGCAGTAAGGTTATGTTAATTTTTCAAAAACTGTCTTCCAGAATACTTTTTCTCCAGACAGTTCTTTTATTCAAGTCAGCAATACTGGCTATGTCAAACGTCTTTGAAGAAAGCTACCATCTATACAGAATTTCATACAGTATGATGTTGCAAAAATGCTACTTTTATTGTTAATGTAATTTTACAACCAAGCTATAACTTTTTCACAACAAATTATTGTATTTGAAAAGCTCTGGAGAACTGCCAGAATATAATATTCCTATCCTAATTTGAAGTTTGACATTCCTATCAATAAGAAAATGTTATTAAAACAATATGTATATCAATTAACCTTATAGATGTCAAAAGACAATACAAAAGTACTAAGTCATGTTCAGACAACCACTAGTAGTATAATTAGAAGCAATTTGTGATTATATGCAGCCAAGTGTCTGCAATCATATTTGAGGAGTCGAGGAAGTCCGGTGAAGTACCTGCTGACTGGAAAAGGAAATTCCCATTTTTAAATAGGAAGACCTGGGGAACTACAGGCCAGTCAGTATCATCTCTGTGTCTGGTAAAATCAGAGGACAGATCCTTCTGGAAACTATGATGGGGCACATGGAAAAGAAGGAGGTGGCTGCTCACAGTTAACTCTTATGAGAGTTCAAGACTGCTACTTCATTTACTTAATAGTTTTCTTATTCTAGAAGTACCTTCAGACTTCAAGAAAAGAGGAAACAGTGCCAATTTGGGAAAATCCTACAGAAAATGTTACTGAACTTAGCTCATATTTTCTCTTTGAGAAGAATAATTGCAAAAATTATCCCTTTTTATACAAACATACTCTTTTGTGAACAATGAATAGGGTCTCTTTCCATTTTTAAGAGGCAAAAGAAGAAACTTTTGTAGATTTTTAAGAGAATGAAGTTATATTTCTTTTTTTTGTTATTTCATTTTACATTATACTTCATTTATGTTAAAATTAAGTCTGCGTATTTTCTGTAGAAGATACAGCTCAGGTCTTAATGTTGGTTCCTTAAGCCAGGCTTATTTTCAAGAAGAGTACAATTTCAGCATTTGTCTGCATTCAACTGGGACTCAAAAGCAAAATGATAGTGACTATTAATTATGAAAATTTTATATTATTAGAGAAAGGCAACGACAATTTAAAACCACAAATAAATAAAAGGTTATTATGCCAGAGACAATCTCCTTTGCCTGAAGTCTAAAATAAAATAAAATAAACCCAAATGAATTTTGCTTCTGGCTTTACCTGTAGACAAGATTTGCCACTTCCTGTCATGGGTTAACCCTGGTAGGCAGCTCAGCACCATACAGCTGCTCACTTGATCCCCTGCAGTGGAGTTGGGAAGAGAATCAGAAGGGTAAAAATAAAAAAAAGTCATGGGATGAGGTAAAGACAATGTAACAGGGAAAGCAAAAGCTGCACAGAAAAACAAAGTATTAATTCACTGCTTCCCAAAGGCAGGCAGATATTTAGCCATTTCCAGGAAAGCTAGGCTCCATCACATGCAACAGTCACTTGGGAAGGCAAACGTCATCTCTCCAAACTTCCCCCCTTTCTTCCCTCTTCCTCCACAGCTCTTATTACTGAGCATGATGTCATATTGTGTGGGATAGTTGGAGTCAGCTGTCTCGGTTGTGTCTCCTCGCAGCTTCTTGTGCACCCTCAGCTTCCTGACTGGTGGAACAGCAGGAGAAATAGAAAAGGCCTTGGTGATGTGCAAACACTGCTCAGCAATAGATAAAACATCCCCAAGTTATCAACACCCTTTTGATCACTAATCCAAACCATAGCTCGATATAAGCTACTAAGCAGAAAATTTATTTTGTCCCAGCCAAAATGAAAATATCTTATTTACTAAGTAGTACATAGTTTTCACTGTATTCTTGATACTTGAAATGGGCAAAAAGTATTGCTGAGATTGTCGATCTTGGCTAGGTTATTGTAAGTTACCTACATAATTTATAAAAACATTTCCCCAACTCTTATAAATCCAAAATAAGCAAGCCAGTTCTCTAAAGAAATGATTCGAGGCATTGTCATGGGAGTGAAAAATGAATGTGCTATGAATTTAATTCCACTGTTTATTTTGACGTACTTAGTTTATACATCCTCTCCAGAAACAACTGGTCTAAATGACTTAGTGTTTAAGTAAAGAAGCTTTTAGTGTTTAGACACATAAAATCATCTAAATACGCCATTCAAAATCCTTCAAGAAAACTGTTATGAAGTATCTGCTTATAACTTCATCTCACTCTTCATTTGCCTCTGTGAAATCATATGGTGGAAGCACACTGACCTGAAAATTTGCTGGGCAGATTCAGGCAGGTGCCACTGGGAGGAAGGAGAGGGTCCTCCTTAACTTCTGTTTTCTTACAGCAATGAGACTGCTCTGGGAAGGGTGATCTTGGTTTGAGAAGAAGGTCAGAGAAATGAGCTGGATGAGCTCCAAAGGCATTTAAAGTATTCTCCGTCTCTAAATACATGGAAGAGGGAGGACTCCCTCATTCATGTTTTTCTGGGTTCTGAATGAGCTGTTGTCATTTGCCATTTGGCTCCATTCCTTCATGAGATCTTTCACTACATGTTTTGGCTCTTGAATAAGCAGTCTGCTACTTTATATGCAACAGGGCAATACTCTTCCAGCAACTTGATAGGTAGATAGTCTGTTGTTGTGGTGGAAATTCTTAAAAAAATGTTGAGCCACTTCTTTTTTTTTAATAGATTCTTCTAGATCCATCAGTTTTAATAAGAGTTGAAATGTTTTTTTCTAATAAATCCAAATACTCAGTTGCATATAAAAGCTTCTTGGCTCTTGAATTTTTTACTAAAATTGGATAGTTAAAAATGTCTTGCTTTCTAATAGTTATTTGGTCACATTATCTTATTGAGAATAATTATGTTGTTTCTTCTCGTCATTCTTAAGAGTAGAGGCCATTGACTATTCAATACATATGTAAAAGAAGTTGCTTAACCATTGTCAGAAAATGAATTACTCAGTTAATATGTGGGGTGATTTTGCTTACATGGCTTTTTTTCTATTTGGGAGCCTAAATGGTCTTTCTTTATTATACATAAATAGTTTCATTACTGCACAGTAAGAATACCAGGAAATTATAACCTATCATTTCAAGATGTTTGTCATCTCAGTTATGTAGGGAACCAACAACATGTATGCTATTTGGAAGGAGACATTAGTTATAAGGTCTGCCAGTGTCAAGGCAATTCTCCATCAAAAGTGCAGTGATGCTGTTTCACTCTACATGTTATGTCAACAGTGGGCAGAACTCAAAAAAGTATATAGAGTCCAGTATTTTCTTCTCAATTAGGATAAGTTTGAAGTAACCTATACTTTTTTCAGAATGTTTTAGTATGAATGGGTTTTCTTCGTCAAAATCTGAGGTCTCTAGAGAGATTAAATTAGAAAAAATTTAACTGTTTTTTCAATGAACAATTATTTATATGTTAAGATGTGTCTCATGGAAGGAGAAACTCCTTTTCAAGAAGACATTCTTATCTTAACCAAGGGATTAATAACTTTGAAATCTGCTATGCATTGTATGTGTCACAAGCTCAGAGAAAACAAATGTTTCAAATAAATGTAATTTTTTTAATAGTTTGAATTAGATGAGAAAAAGGTAAAGCAAGACATTATAATATTTGTGCTTTATTATCAGTGATATTACAGCCACTGATAAAACGGGTTTTTTGTTAAATTACAGAATGTACAAAGCTATTTAGAATCTTTGCTTAAATAAGATAGCTTATTTAGTGAAATAAAATATAGAATAGAACCTGTATGAATGGATTGTTATATACTTTAATCACAGGTATAAATCACAGTGAGCATTATTTAAATTTCAGTAATGGTCAAATACTAAAAGAGAGAATCTTAGTGGTTTTATTCAAAATAATGATGAACTAATATCGAAGCTGCTTCCCCTTCATCTACTTGCCAAGTTTTACCATGTGATATTTGTAAGTAGGGTTCATTTTTTCACATCTGTTAATGGCATTTTTCATCCTTATTTTCCCATGGCTTGTTTCTCTTGCTAATTACATTTTACCTTCTATGATCTGAAACAGCTCGATACATAACAGGAAAAGATATTAATTTTTTTCACTGTTTTTTTATTTGGCACTTCCAAATTAGATGTACATCAGATATGTGGCTCTCAATGCTTTCTGTTCTTTGAAAACATTTGACTTCATTCAAACAAAAATGCTTTTCCCTCATTTGAAAAGGGATACCACAAAAAATTTACTTAAGAGCCTGAGAATATGATAATCAGATTTATTCTAAATATAGCTGTACCTTCAAGCATTAGAATATTTACTACAACAGAAAGATTTCCTCAGTCATAAGCAAGAAAATTTCCATTGATACACATACAAAGAAGGATGAATGATATATTAAAAAACAAACTTGGTTTTTGGGCAATGAAATACATCACTAAATATCTCATTGACAACACTGATGGATTTCCATATTATAACTGTACAATAGTTAGCATTTCTTAGGTGATGATAAAAGAGAGTGCAAAGGAACTCCAGGTTCCTCAGTAAAATTCTTCCTTTCAGTTATCAAAATATTTTCTGTTGATCACTGAAGATTGTTCCAGTATCATTCAGTAGGAGAATAACAGAGTTTACTGAATTTATTTAAATGTCACTTTTTGTTCCTTTATATCTCAGTAATTCATGTTCTGTTAGGGAAAATAAACCTTGAAAAAAAATTTGTAAGATAAACATTCAGTTCTTCCCTTCCTTCACAGAACTGTTATTAAAGAAAATCCTCACAAAGAAGTTGTCTGGAATGTCTGAAGTTAAGACTGAATGTAATTTTTTGTTGTTTTTCCACATATAGTATATGACACAGAAGTATGTTCGACAAGTGCTTGTCTGCTTGCCTGGGAAGCAAAACTATGGCTTGCATAGGAAGACAATTTTGTAAAAGGAAAAGCCTGTGGATTTTGACATTTTTCCCTTTTACGGGAAGAATTAAATTATTCACTGAGGTCCCAAGGGACTTCTGAGCTGGAATTCGTGAAGTTGAAAGCAGAAACAAAATACCACGGTGTGTTGTTGCTTACCTCGTGAATAGACTCGTGGATCCAAAATTTAGATGTAGAAATAAATTGCTTACAAACCCATTGCTTCTCTGTTTTCTTAAAAAAAAAAAAAAAGAATCCTAAACGAACAGAATATTTCCTTTCAGTGGCTTCCAGTTCTATCCTAGATCTTCCATTCCTCTCAGCTTTTCTATTCATACATATTTTGTGTAAAATGTTTCATAAGGAAAAGAGTGGAAAATACAAATTTTGTGTTTTGCTTAAGAACATTTTTATTTTGTATCCTATGTATAAAATACAGAAAGTTTTAAAATCATAAACACTCTGGAAGAGAAAAGCCGAAAAGCCTGAAAGTATTGTTCGGACTGAATTAAGATGTGAGACTCAGGCAATCAGGTATTCTAATTTGTACTTACTCTGTCTGATGCAGTGGGCATATTTCACTTCCCTGTCATGCTCCGATCCACTGTTGCTAGGGAGAGAAGATATGATGGTAAAATGACTTTATGTACTAAAATTGATTTAAATTACAACAGTCATTCACACAATAATCCTTTTAATTGCTCTTAGGAGTTATGAAATTAATTAAGAAATATCTTGTGACATCTCAATTTAAAAAATAAAATATTGATTTAACTCATTGAATGATTAGTACCTTGTGAAAAGTAATCATCTTAGCTTTTTATATTTATGAAGAAGAAAAGCCCACCAAAAACCAAATGAAAGTTGAATGTGCCTAATAAAGAAATATTTCTCTTTTGAATCCATTTCACCATCTCATGCCTACCTTTATCAGCTAAAGTAGATGAGATTAGTGATGTCCTGAGTCCCATTAGGAGGAAGAAAGCCTTTGTTTTTTACTTGGTAGCACTCACTTTCCTGTCATTTTCACTCTTTCTAAGCCTTTGTGCTCAACTTAAACTGCTGGGAAAATACATTAACCTTTAATGGGAAGTGGAGAAATAATCTATAATATGAAGTGTAAAATGTATTTCTTTTAGCTATAGTTTGTGAGGTTTTTCTCTACGCATTGTTTGTGCTGTGTTTACCATTGCATATTATTAGCCAGATTTAATTAGGTGACACAGAACATAGAGATATATAAAGAAAGCTCTGACACAGCATAAGACATATACCAGGAATCAGATGACAATGGGAATGCAATGCCCAGCCCTGCTCTCCATGAATTCTGGATTTCTTCCCCAGCAACAATTTCGAGTATGCTTAGTCTAATTGCCAGTCACACTACTTTTCAATGATCATGAGATGAGAAAGAATCTGAAATTTTTGCCCCTGCTCTCATTTCTTTATTTACATCTTCCCTAGCAGTAGTACAAAGTAGTAACAAAGTAGAAATCATTATTCTTTGTTCAGACCACTGGAAATGTTCCTTATTCTGGAATTGAGATTTTTCATGGCAAACAATGTCAGTCAAGTTCCACCAGATGTGTGAAAAGTGTGACACAAATCAGCTATTCTGTACCTAGAATCTAGATAAATGGTTGCTTTTACTTCAGAGCACATATTTTATTCATCCGTAATTCTAGTATTAAAGACAATGCACTCTGCATTTATATTAAATGCAACTCCTTAATGAATAGAAATGAACAAAGAAAGCATTACATTAAAAACATAGAAGTACAGACAGCTGGGACAGGGGAGAAATTCAGTCTGTTCAGTACAGGCAGGATTCGGTATAAGGGTCATGAATACCACTTAAGGAATGGGCCATTAGGGCAGCGTGGTTATCATGAAATAATCTCACCCCTGGAGAGATAACTACAGACCAGATGCAGCCATGTGCTTCTAAGCACCCAGGGGTGTAGTTATCATGATAATCACACCTGCTGATTTTGCTTCATTGCCACTATAAAATTTCCTCTATTTTGTCTCAGTACAAACATAACAGTGTTTAAGTATATCATTCTGACCACAGAAAATTGCCAATTAATGTAAGAATAGTTAAGCAGTTTAAGCTATGACGATACTGCAAAACTGCATAAAAATGTGTTGGAGTCAGTAGGAAGTAGCACTTGTAAAGTAGTCTTGAGGGAAATGGTCTTTATTTCAGAGGAGGAAGGGTACATTAACAGATATTCAAGGTATTTATAAGGTTAGACCTTATGCTCCATGGCACCAGGACAAAGCCAGAGCTCCTCTCTTTTCTTCCTCACTTGCCAAAAATTTGACCTCTTAATGGTGAGAAAGCTAATGAAGGAATCACTACCTGCAGCAATTTCCCCCCCCTCCCCTGAAACCAGGCTTCATCAAGCCCTTTTGGTGCCTATCTCCTGAGAAATCCCAAAGATTTGAATTCATAGTGTATGCAGCAAGGACTACACTTTCTTTTGTCTGGAGACAATGGTTGGGATGGCTGTTGGCAAAATATTCACAATACCCCCAGGGAGATGAGCTGTCAAGTAATAATAAGGCAGCAAGGAGCACCAGGGAACAGGGTCTGGGCTTCTGTGGAAATACTGCTGAATCTGACTTGTTTTAAAGTGTAGGGGCTCCAGCTAAAGCGTATATGGTCTTCTCTCTCCACTGAAGCAGTGTAACCTGATACAGAATGCATTTTAAAAAAATTAAACAGATTTTCATCTCTGCAGTTTGAATCAAAATGAAAGGGAAGAAGGGGCTTTGTTTTCTTTTCATGATCAGGTCTGATGCTTTTAAAAGAAGTAAATTTTTGTTGTCCAAAGGAAGCCTGCATATAAAAAGCTGATTAAGCCTAGAAAAAAATGAAATTAAATGTTTTCAGTTCAGGAGGATTTTATGATACAAGATGACGTTTGAAATATGCCTGAAATTATGTCAGCTTCATCAGACAACACGATCTGGTAGAAATTAGGGTTGTAGGTTTTTCAGTTGAGAATCCTCTGACTCATCTCCAGTAAATTTCTGTATACATATAAACTAACACAACCAAAAGTTATGTGTAAATGTTGTGATATATGTTGATGAAAAAGTTTATTTTTCAAGATGCAGTTTTATCAGAGAGGGCAGCCAAATAAAAAAAATGAAGTGTGCATTTGGTTTCATCATGAGTTTTTGAAATATTATAAGATTCTGTGCCTAGCTCTTTAAAGGTAGGATTATGGACTCTCAAACCGTGTGGCATAGAAAGTACTGCCAACCACACCAGGATAGCATGATCAGAAGCCCTTAGTCTAAGACTAAGCATACGGGTGGACTGATGAAGGCTATTGTTTTCTTTATTTTCTCTTTTTTCCTTTTCTTTTCCAGATTCCTTATTAGTCAAGATGCTTGCATGAACATTGAATTTTAGAAGGATACTAGGCACAGGAAAAGCACCTATGAGAGGACAATCATTTAAAATTATGAAAGGACACATAGAAGAAGAAGATGACTTAGTAGACCATGAATAAAAGACATGAAGGAGTGAACAGAACTGAAATCAAAACCTAACAACACAGTTATAAAATATATAAGGCAGAATACAACTCTAAATAATTTTAATATACTATTTTCATTACTTCTTGCCTGTCAAATATTCATGGGGAGAACAATAACAAAAACCCCCAATAGTTCTGAGAAAAAAAAGCAGGTAAATAACACAAGAAAGACGTATGTAATTAAAGGAGTAATTATTATTTTTCCCTTCGTCTCAGTGAACTACTGATGTTCACATACTGTCAGAACCATATCTGAATTCTTGTTTATTTTAGTTTGGAAAATTAAAAAACATTTAACAAGCCTTTGTAAAGAACAGAGCTCTCCTCACTTTTCCACATCTCTAGCTCTTACAGGAATTGCAGAGGTAAAGACATAAATCAACTTGATCAATAAATGAAGTTGTGGAGACAGAATTGCAAATATCTTGAGGAGTCATCAGTTTTGAGTAGACTGTGTTAACCCCTAACTGCTTCTATACTTTGATTAGAAAACAATTCTGAAAACCGTTCACCTGAATATTTAATAACTCCTCATATTTTTCTGGATAGAAAATCCTATCTAAACACATTATTATGTTCCTCTATCAGGTTAAGATTCCTTTTAACATGCTTTTCATATTTAGAGGTTTTTTTTCTGAAAAACATTGATACGCTTACCTACTTGAAAGTTTCTTTGTCATTATTTGTCTTTATGTGTATGAATTATTTTTTTTTCAAGAAAAACTTGTAAAATATTTTCTCAAGACATGACGTATAAGGAAGAAGCAAGGACTGCCATTCTCAGATACTATATAAAAGATCCAAATGTGACTTTGTTTTAGTTCTTCTGAGAAGAATTTAGAAGAAAATATCTTTATCTAGGGATGGCAGACTTAATCTAAGTACTATATAAGACTCAAGATAGGCACTATAATAAACTATGTAGGATGTAGTTCTTAATAAGCCATTGTTAAGGAGAATGCAATAGGAAAGGGAAAGGAAGGACGTAATTTTTCAGATAGTCAAACTCTGGCCAAGAAATCCTCTAAACCTGTGGGCTTTAGCTCATGAGCTCATCTTCATTTGACTATTAAGTTTCAAATAAAAGGGATTTGAAGAGTTCTAATATTGAGCTACTAAACTGCCAGGAAAAAAAAAAAAAAAACACAAAAAAAAAAGTAGTAACTGTACAGCATATAATTTTCAAAGTTCAACTCGCAGTCCTTTGCTTTTTGAACAGGGAAAGGGAGAAAGCATTCAAAAATTTTCTGGCTGAGCTGAGTTTAAGCTCTTGTAATCGGAACACGGACACTGCAAAGCAATGTGCAGTTCTTTGTCTTCCCAGTCAGAAAGTAAATTTTAAGGGCTGAATATATTATGCAGGCATAACAAACTTTATGGCCACTCATTTAAGAATGCTTGAGCAGTAGTTCCATTTAGCCTGATCAGACTTTTTTCAAGGATACTTAGTTGCCAGGTAGGTTTGTAGCAATTTAAAAGTATTTAAGAGTTAATCTAGCACTTTCCACATGTTCTTCAAGAAGGATTCTGGGCGATAAGGAAGTAGAATCAAGATAATTTCCTTAAGGAAGCAGGCAGACATAAGATTTTCTAATTAACTCCTTCTGTCTATTTTAACTTATGCAGATGTAAGTTACCTAATTGCTACTTTCTTGGCTCTGCATAGATTGGTTGTCTTTTAATGGCATCTGTATGTTTTTTCTTCACTGGCATTATAAGACCCAGTGCTGTGATCTATATGGGAAAGCTATATTGCCTGAGTTTGAGACAGAAGGAAGTTACATACTAGAAACTCAGCACACAATCTCTTATTTTTCTCTATTTAGTGCAAGAACTAGAACATGCAAAGCAGCTCCACAATCCGAATCTAATATAACTGCATCTCCTATTACAGGCCAATTTACCTATCTGCTTATATGCACAATACCCATAATGTGTAATCGTGTAATTGGTTTATTTTTTACTAAGAAAGAATAAGTACAAATAACCTGATGAATGCAAATATTCTACAACTCAGACTATTCTACTGCTTTGATAATGACATTAGTCATTTCCTTCCCTTCCTTTATCTTATTTCAGCATCTGCTCCTATTACAGTTCAAAATACTAACACCACGAATGGCTTTCACAGACATAACAGAAAATAATAATAGAGGACAGAAAGGTATATGTGTGAAAAGGTGGAGAGAAAGCAGGGATCTTATCAAGAGAGCAAAACAGAATAACCCTATTGGAGAGAAGTGGTATGAAGGGGAGAATAGAGGGAAAGCCAAGGCATACAGCATTATGGGTATTAGTAAGAAAGGGAAAACACTGTGTTTCAGCAATAAAATGTGCTGAAATTGAAGGTGTTTTCAGCTCCTTGCAAGCGGGGACTTTAATGCAAGTACAGTTGTATTTGATATAAAGAATTTATGAGACTGAAAGATGTGGGAAACTTGTAATGACAAGATAAGAAAAAGTAGTGCTGAACAGAGGCCTTTTGATAAGAAGGGAACTTGAGAGACTCTTTCAGAAAGAGAAAAAAATGTCTTTATACAGGTGAGCTATATGAAGAGACAGCATGGAAAGATGGAAATAGGGAATCAGCAGACATCTAGAACTATGTCACTAAAGAAGTGCTTTTCAACAAATCCATGAAAGGGAGTAGAAGTTATAGGGAATAATGGGGCTCAGAGCCAGGTTCCTGCCATGTGTTACGGGTGGTGTGAGTCTATAGGAACATGCAGTAATGCCACAACATCTTTTAAAGAATTTGAATATAACACTTAGCATTTCCTGGTTATAGAGAATGATGCCGCTTTAGATTGGGTATTTGTTGATTTTTAAAGGTTTGTCTTGCTCTGAATGAGCAAGTTGTTAAGGTTTAATTTACTTAGTTCATCGATTTATATTATTCCACTAAACCTGACACTTCTTCTCTTTAATAAACACTTGAAAAACAAGATGTCTCTTTAGTGAGAATAGTAAACTTGTGGTTTACTGTTTTTTATACACTACTATTTTCCCCCTGTTGCTAATTTAACCTTGTTTGATTGTTGAATGTATTTTCTGACTTTATAAGTAATCAAACTTGCTATCAGAATTGAGAATGCGTGGTTTCCTCCAAAGTAAATTATAATTTGAAACACTAAAGTTCAAGGAGGTGTAATACTCAAAAGAAGATTGCTTTTGTAAGTCACTAAATGCTAAAGTGAATCAAAGTACCTGGCAGCCCCAGAAACAATTTTTAAGGTTACATTTTAGTGATACAGAAGATGTTAACTTTTTCCCTAGAGTTCAATGAGTTAAAATTCAAAAAACGAAAACAATAATATCATAGGAACAACCCCAGGTTCCAGTATAAGTTGGGGAATGACTTATTAGAGAGCAGCACAGGGAAGAGGGACCTGGGAGTCTTGGTGGACAGCAGGATGACCATGAGCCAGCACTGTGACCTTGTGGCCAGGAAGGCCAATGGCATCCTGGGGTGTATTAGAAGGGGGGTGGTTAGTAGGTCAAGAGAGGTTCTCCTTCCCCTCTACTCTGCCCTGGTGAGACCCCATCTGGAATATTGTGTCCAGTTCTGGGCCCCTCAGTTCAAGAAAGACAGGGAACTGCTGGAGAGAGTCCAGCACAGGGCAACTAGGACGATTAAGGAAGTGAAGCATCTCCCTTATGAGGAAAGGTTGAGGGAGCTGGGGCTCTTTAGTTTGGAGAAGAGGAGACTGAGGGGACACCTTATTAATGTTTACAAATATATAAGCGGTGAGTGTCACGAGGATGGAGCCAGGCTCTTCTCGGTGGCAACCAATGATAGGACAAGGGGTAATGGGCTGAAACTGGAACATAAGAGGTTCTGCTTAAACTCGAGAAGAAACTTCTTCTCGGTGAGGGTGACAGAACACTGGAACAGGCTGCCCAGAGAGGTTGTGGAGTCTCTTTCTCTGGAGACATTCAAGACCTGCCTGGACACGTTCCTACGTAGCATTATCTAGGCGTTCCTGCTCTGGCAGGGGGATTGGACTTGATGATCTTTCGAGGTCCCTTCCAACCCCTGACATTCTGTGATTCTGTGATTCTGTGATTTATTAACATTTATAAAGAGAAAATAAAGGTGGAATCTCTCTTACTGAGGTAAATTTCACAACTCAAATTTAAACAGGGTGTATCAGTGCTCTAATGATTCTCAGTCCTCTTAGTTTGGAAATACAATAAAAACATCTCAATATAGGTAGAGAAAAACTTTTAGGAAGAAACTTGACACAAGCTTGTGTACAAGAAAATGTTGTCTGATATTAATGAGCTATCTACTGCCAAGTTATTGCTCATCCCTACAATGTTTAGGTTAGAACTCGGCCTGAGAGTTGTAACAGCCACCTTTCCTCTAAGACTCAATAAGTAGGAACACTAAATAAGTAACTCCACCCCAGGAACACAACTCTGTACAAAGAAGAATTTACCTAGAAAATGAAGATACTTTTTTGGCCAGTGTTTTATCTGAAGGTGTAAAATCAGGAAGTTCTGGTTAAATAGCTAAGTAAAATTAATATTTTTCTACCCTTGTGAAATGGTATATTGCCTTCCTTAGTCAGGCTTCTGGTGCCACATAATAAATCAAATCACAATAATGTTTTTGCTTACAATATGCCACAGTAGTTGTATCCTGGCATAGAAAAAATAACTTGGAAAATAGGGATGCAGACATTATAGACCAAGCGGGTGTCGCTTTCTGAGAAATACGCATATAGCAACGTACCCTGAGCTAAAAACAATGCTAAAGAGTTTTCAGGTACACATTATCTAAAAAGATATCAGAGCAGTGAACAAAGTACTTTGCTTTATTGTTTGTTTTCTGCTGTGCTCAGGGAATCAAAACTTTATTGATAAAGAGAGTAAAGCCTAACTGAATCATTATTTGCTCATCTTGAATAGAGTGACTCACAAAAAGGTGAATTTTGTTAGCTCTATGAAGGAAGAGACTATAGAATATCAGCTGCAGCATTATGAACTGCAACCTCTTAGGACTTTCATCATCCAAATTTGATGCCTGGTTTCATGTGAGTTCTGTCTGTGCTGAGGGAAATTCTCAATGATACCACAGACCTTCTTGGAAATAAAAATGAGACTGTCTTACATATTGCAGTAATCTTTGGGAGAAAGACCATACCTGAGCTTAAACTAATGGATTCTCTAAAACACCTACCCGTTGCCCTCCCCATTTATCTTATTGAGGTGTGAGGCACTTATTACCAAGACTGGTCAATGACACAATGTTTGTGACTTGTTCATACTGAGGTTCTGCTACACCAAGTAGTAAAATTAGATCAAGCCATTTGACTTCATAAACTTGAGTCCTGTCTCCAGAATCAGCTTTCGAAGTCCCTATAGATACATTTAAATTGGTATTAAGCCTTCCAGAATCCTCAGGAAACCCTGCACTACTCCAAATTCGTAATTTTCAGCTCCTGAGACATTTCAGAGCAGTGTCTCAGCCCTCTGCTTGTCCTCACTGTGCCATTCCACTGGATTAGTGCCTGTAACCAATACGCAGTCACTGTTGAGTGTTCTGCTCAACAGATGTGGTCCCTTAATATGAAGAGAACACTGCTGCACGCATGTATTTTTCTGGGTGGATGAAAGCTCTCCCATGCTAGGCAACACAGCAATCACCATCACAAGAATATGTTTAAAGAATCCCAACTTGGGATAGAAATAATCTACCGGAAAAAGCATCAAAACTGTCAAGATAAGCTACACTAGTGTCTATGTTTCCATTAAAAGATGTTTTTCTGTTACATACAGATTAACCCTATGCAGACATATTAATTACCACTCACTTAAAACCTGCTCTGCACAGCCTGTGCTTTTCTACAGGTGTTTATTTCATGCTAAATGCAAACAGTGTTGCTGTCTTTGTGTCTGGAAGAACAACAGGTTGATTGCAAAAGCATTGTCAAACTCGAGGGAAAAGATGTCGGTTGTGAAGAAGCCATTTGTGGGTGGAAGACTTGAGTTTTACTTTTAGTTTAAAGAATTGCTTTCTGATTATGAAGATGGAGTATAATCCCGAATTCTTTTTTAAATTCAATAATTTAACAATCACAAAAGACACATTTGGGGAACAACTCTCCTCAGACAACCAGCATATGTAGAGAAGGAAAACTGGGAACTACACTTAAATGTTTATTGAATTTGAGGAAATTATGTTTTGCATACCATATTATAAGGATACTAAAGCATCCAAAGTGCTTAAAGAGTAACTACTAATTCTGGTAACGTTTCTCTGTACAAAGGTGACCACATTTTGGCCACAAGAATGACTGTGAAGAAGTCACTATGTGAATGCCCACCTGGACATCACATGTGGACATACACGCATGCATGCACAGCTGTTATCCTCAAAAGTTCACACAGATACTCTGAGCTCTCTGCTGCTTGGAAGTCACCCAGAGCAAATCCAGAAATAGTGCTGTCTATCTCTGACTGACCAGTATAACACCAGCAAAGAAAATGTGCAACCATAGTTGTGGTTAGTGCTCAATATACAACCAACACATTGACTGAGTTGCTGATTTCAAAAATTCGAATAAGAACCCACTTGTTCATAGTTTGTACACTGGAAAAAGAAGTACAATGCCTTATTGATCAGAAAATCAGTAATCTCCAAAATGAGTGCTATGTAGAATAATATTTTATATTTAAAATTAGTGGTGAGTACAAAATCATCCCTTGATTCTATTTGACATTCTTTCTCTAAATATGTAATCCAAATAATTATTTTTAGGCAATTATGAGTTACTTAGACCATCTGAACATTACATATTCTGTGAATTATGTGTGCATATTGGGGTGTGTGAGTGTATGTGTGTGCACATGACTGAATATAGGTTTTATTTTATTTTTTTAATTTTTCTAGTTAATATTTTTTTGTTCCTGTACTGTGATACTCAAGAAAAGACATTCCTAACATGTATGGAAGTATCATTTTAAAGTACTGAAATCAGAAACAAGATTTTAATATTTAGTGTACAATGAAATCAAATGCAGTTTTCTGTAGAATGAAAGCTTTATTGAAATATGGTTTATTCTGTTTATTATATTATTGATTTCCACAGTCTTGCATTTAGGAGCTATTTTTATAAGCATTTTACAAATGAATAGAGAGATGGGATTAAATGATAATATCAATTTTGTAAGGCAAATAGCTTGCACAATTCAGATAGAAGACTTAAAATTGCATAGATGATACCAGAAAAACACTGAGTTGAAAATAAAGCTGGCTATGTACTGCCTTAGTCCATTTTTGTTTTATCTTGTTTATTGTAAAACATGAGCGCTTTGCTTGCTGATTAATATTTGTATCAATGTTTGCTCAAAGAGGAAATGGAAACGTATTCTACCATCTATTATCTTGTACTGTATTCTTTTGCTTTGTTCTAGTTCATCAAACACTAAGCGTAACAATGAACATAGGTGAATCAGTTATGCCACACATTTTCCTATATTGGACCTGTACAATTACGCGACGGCAAGCATTGATAAACTTCAGTATAGTTGTAATTTTGCCATAAGAGTCTCAATGAATTATTTTGTTTGTGAGCTCAGCTCTAGCCTTCAAGGATTCCCACCTGCTAAATAAAATTCTCCTTTAGGTTCTGTTAAATGTTTTTTCTGGAGAATTAGAAAGGAAAGAATCCTGTTCACTGATAATAACAAATTGCAGTGTAGTGTGAGATGACAGAAGAAAGAAAATAAAATTGGTCTTACTGAAATTCTGTAGTGGAATCAGAGAATGAAGCAGGTTTTTTAAATGACTAAACTGAAAATAAGTTAACATAATGTTCAAAGTTAAACAATTTTTCATTAAACAATAGTTCTAAAATTCTTTTCTCTACTTGTAGCAATTTTTAACATCTTCAGGAAGGGTTTTTGCAATAAAGTCTCTTGGGGATAAATTTGTGAATTACATTTTTCAGCTCTAAAAGATTGAGACTGTCTTTCCAGAAAGCACAATGCAGTTTCACAAAGTGAAATAAACCACTGTTGCAGTTCAGTATTATTGGAACAAAATTTGCAAAATGAAAACTTTCAGGGCAACTTATGTTTTATTGTCAGAGTCTATGTTAAGTATTCTTTTACTATTACCAGAAACAGCTAGAAGAACAAAAAATACTAGGCATTGTTGGAAATAATTTTTTTAATTTTTTTTTTTTAAAGTATCATAGTTTTTTTTTTAATCCTCAGAAAAATCACCAAACCATTATATGAGTGATTCAGAGAGAATTCTGTTTCTTATTCCATCACATTAAGAGAGGATATTCATATAAAAGTTATCTCTGAACTTTTTATCTGGCTCGAGTACAAAAGGGCCATTGCCCTACCACCAACTAACACACCACAAATCCGAATATTAAATTCATACTACGAATTACAAATGGGGGATTGATCTGTGTAAGAGCAGTTTCAGAATTATCTGGAGAATGTATTGCCTTTGTACAGCTTATTCTTGTTAATAATTCCAGTTCTGTATTTCTTTGTAACTCAAAGTGTTCTTCATATCATCAGAAGCTAATATACTAAAATTCCTTGATGATTGGTTACATCAGTTCTAAACATTCTTGATTCACCAAATAGTATCTCTGTGTTAAAAAGAAACAATTCCCAATGGACTGCGTGCAGCACAGGGAAAAGCTCCTGTTCCTTAATATATACTCCAGCATGTTCAAAATGATGTATGAAAACTCAACAGAAAAAGTAAAGTGGAGTTCTATTGGAACTGATCATAATAAATATACACTTCCAAAAATGTATTTATAGGGATATAAAAGCATGTCTGTCTCATGTCGGAAAAATGTATGTCTTCCTCTTAATAAAGCAGAGTTTAGTTTTGCTGGCATGAAGATGGAGCTGCTAGCGTCGTTTTCACCTGAGAGCTGTAAGTGATCTGCCATAAGAACTTACTGAAATATAGGGGCAGCTTGCAACCAAACTAAGAGCTTTTTTAGAATGTTTACTAGAAAATAAAAATACCCACAATATCATTTGAGTTGAGAAGCCCCTCTCCTAGTTCTTTTTTTTCCATTTCTTTTGATTTCCACATACTGTTGTTCAAGAAGGTTTGTCCAGATTTTGTAGAGAGATAGGGTATGGTTTTAAGCTCCTGACTGTGGAGTCAAAGAGCAAGGCCGAATCTACACACTGCTGAAGAGCTTAAGAACTTTGAGCTGAACTCCATATCGGCCTTTGTAGACCTGTATTTTATGAACTAGGTCAACTGACTCAAGGGTGACATTTATCCCAGTAAAGAGCCTCCTTTAGCTGGCTTTGGTAAGATTAGTAAATGCATTCCTTTTTCTCATCAAGTGAGTGTGTATTAAGTTGTGTTGTTAGAGGAATGTTTAAACTGTCTTGTAGAAGGGGCATGTAAGTCAATGAACGTGTAGCCAAGACAGAATATATGCACTTGAACAGGATTTGGGAGAGATGGAATAAATCTGATAATGAAGATGCCTCAAAAATAAGTGTCTGTAAAGTGTCAGCTGAGTCTGTTGCACTATCTTGCCTAAGGAGAGTGAGGTGTTTCCTCACTGGCTGGATGTGTGGCTAAAATAAAAGTTTTGAGCTCAGTGAAAAAATACCCCTCAGTTTTATTTTAAAAAGTACCTGTGCCTGGCTGAGGATATCACAAAGTATGACCGAAGTTTTAAAGTGACAGTTATTAATATAAATGTGTAGACATGACTTGCACATGTGCCATTTTAACATTTTTTAAGGTTGCTTTGGGATATCTTTGGACAGATTGAGATCAGAAAACCCAGCTTAACTCCTTTTGGTATTTTTTCGTTGTTTTTTAAGTGCCATAGCAATTCAAAGCAGGAGCAAGACAAATACATTTTGAGTCAAACCTCTGCTTTTAAAATCAGTTTGAATTTTGGCTTTGGAAAGCTGGTTTTGTGTATAAGTCCTTGATCAAGACTTTTAGCATTATGCTCTAATTGCAGTATTCTACCTTTACGACAAATTTTAAATTTTACAATCAAATTTTTTTTCCTATATATTCTTGCTGTCCCTGACTATTTTGTCACAACATTAAAATTGTATCTTATTGTGAGACAGTACTAAAAGAGTAACTATTTGGAATACCTGGAGCAACCCCAGACACTTTTTGGAGATATCTTCAGTGAAAACTAACTCAGTGCACTGAAAGTTGTATATTAATTGTATTTTCCTTCCTCTGCTTTTCTCTAATTTGTTGTACGATTCGAAATAAATAATTTGCATAAAAATCTTTGCATATTTTGGAATTTTAAGCCTTTCTTGAGACATATAGACTGACTTAGTTTCTCACTTTTGAGTAGTAACACACTCAGCAATAGTTCTAGAAACAGAATTTCTAAATAAATTTGTAACTGTGCTAGTTTTGGCTGGGATAGAATTAATTACCTTCATAGTAGCTGATATGGGGCTATGGTTTGGATTTGTGCTGGGAATAGTTCTTATACTACAGAGATGTTTTCAATATTGCTGAGCAGTGCTTACACAGTGTAGAGGTCTTTTCTTCTTCTCACACCACTGCACCAGCAAGGAGGCTAGGGGTGTACAAGAAGTTGAGAGGTGACACAGCAGGGACAGATAAGCCCAATTGACCAAAGGGATATTCCAGACCAAACGACGCCATGATCATCATACGGATCTGGGGGAAGAAGAGGAACGGAGGAACATTGGGAGCGATTGCATTCATCTTCCCAGGTAACTGTTTCACGTTGGTTTCCTGGGGATGGCTGTCGATGGGAAGTGGTCAATGAATGCCTTGTTTTGCTTTGCTTGTGTGCATGCTTTTGCTTTACCTATGAAACTGTTTTTATCTCAATCCATGTATTTTCTCACTTTTATTCTTTGATTCTCTCCCCAATCCCATCATTTCCCGTAGGAAACATAACGAAGGCTGAAAAATTATGAGAAAACCGTATTTTGTCTCCCCATAGTTACACTATTATATATAAAAATAAACATACTGTGAAATAATCAGATACCGTAGAGCTAGAAAGACAAATAAGGTAAATATAAAGCAAATTCTACAAGACTGATAGGTGATATCATTCCTGCAAAAGGCCTAGTGAAAAGAAGTAAAGTTTAAAGAAGTCAATGGGAATGGATTAAAATAATAATAGAATGCCAAATCTTAGGGCTAAATCCTGTGAATTTTATCTTAAAGCATTTCTAGTTTAATTCATAAATAATATAGCTTATTAGGAAGCAATAATAAAGGATATAGGGAAAGTATGGTAAGTATGGGTTCTACCGAAAAAAAAAAAAACCACACGTGTCATTAGCCCAAAGAATCACTGGGATTTGTCTGAAGTTTCACTACCAGCTTTGGACTGACTGGCTGGAAGATCCTTAGACAACCTATTTTTATTCATCAAATGGGAAAAAGTGCATGTTCCCCCTAACTTAGTACTTAGAAAATGCTGATAAGATTGCCTGGCCATTCTCAGAGTGATATAATCACACATTTCCTGAGACTGAATATGTGAGAGAATCTAACCTTACATAAGAGCTCCAATTGTTATTCATATATTCATTGTGTTGTATTTGTTCATTTTGGTCAGCTGTTGATTTTAGGATTGCATTGGTTTGTTTGTCATTAAAAATGTTATATTTCCAATCAATAATAAATATCATCTGGGAAAGAAACGAACGAAAGAACAAACAAATAAATAGAGACCAGATCTCAGTGCCTAGACAAATGGACATCTTTGTTTTACAAAAAATCTGTTGTAAATAGGAGACACTCATTCATAGTCCCTTTAATAATACACACAACTAGCATCAGATCATTTTGGACTATTCATTTTTCTAATTTTTTCTTTTCTGGCTGAAAGTTTTTACAAGTTTATTTCTAAAGGTCTGATGTTCCTATCAGATGATAAAAGTCTAGCCCTTCTGAAGGGCTTAGAGAGAGAGATTGAGAATGAATATATGGTGAAGGGAGATTTAATGTTATAAACTGAGAATGTGAAGTTGATGTGAAAGAAACATTCTGGATTTTGATCTTCTTTCTTCTTTTGCATGTTTTGAATAAAAACTCTGTGTATCAGCACAGAAAGAAAAAATGGTGCAGTTTCTGCAAACAGCTTTCTAAAATATATCTCCTTGAGGAGCAGTAATTTTGGAAATTAATGGCCAAGACATGCAGTTAATATTCTTTCTTTAGTTTTGCTTTGTTCTTAATGATCATTATTCAGTCATTCTCTTCTTTCTCACTGCTATAGACTGAGCTATTCTTACACTGTTGAATATTTACTCATATTCCTTCCAATAAAAGACTTATGAGAGCATGTGCTTCCCAATATAAGAGTTTCTGCTCTAACTTGATAGATTAGTACTTGTACAATGAGTAAGTTTTCCCCTAAGTGCTAATGTTTTGTGTGTGTCAGCAAGCCTTTCTCTCTGTGGTTGACCCACAAAGCTTTAAGTCTGCTTCTCTTCCAGCTGTCTATTCAAGTTTTTTCATTGCGGATGAGAGATGCAACTGTGGAACAGGTTTTTATTCCAACACTAGACTCCCCAGTAGGTGACACCGAGTCTGGAAACTTTGACCAACACTTTTAGTAATTATTTAATTAATTACATACTGGATAAGTCTGTTCTGTGACCTGAATTTAGTTTTAATTTCGTTCTCAGCATAGGCTGTAATCACAGTCTAATGTTTTCCTAAGAACTATTTGGGGCTGTTCTTATGACAAACAGATAAGTCTAGAGAAGTCTAAGGAGTTAGGGTGTTATTGTCTTTTCCAAAACACCATAAGAGATGAATCTATAATATTTCACAGTAAATATTGCTGTTAGCAAAGTATATAAGAAACTCTGAGACTTTCAAACATAAATTGAAAGTTTAACTTAACAGGTCTGCTGGGAAGACTGTGCTAAAGCTGAAAACTTTTTAAAATTACTTTGAACGTTGCTAGGGAGTAATTGGCCTCAGAATACAGTGGTAACGTGGGTGTACAATTCAGGGGAGACTGTAAAGGTGAAAGCAATACAGTATTTTCCTCACTCATCTTTCTGAAGATAGGTGTTATTCTTTAATAATTTAAGTCCTTTTGCATTCTCGTGTGTTTCTCAGAATCCTGTATCTTCCTCAATGTAGAGATCTCTATTTAGACATCATCCAGAAGGTCCTTTAAATTGTTTTGGAGAAAAGTAATCATTAGTTGAATCAAAGTGTTTTTATATAGCTGTCCACGATGAGATGAGATCAAAGGCAAGAAGGTTCTTAAAGCAGTCACTGTGGTTGCTATAGTCTCAGCAGGGATTGATATTTTATACAAACTTGAGAAAAGTTGCTGGGTTTTACTTGGATTTTAAAGGTATAAAGCTTTTTTTTTTTTTTTTTTTTTTTTTTTTTTTGCTAATACTTGAAAGAACTGTTGGCATTGTATTACTCACTTTTTAGATCCTTTACATATTTAGAAAATTTTTACCCTGTGACTGACCTCATCTGGGCCTCTTTCCCAAACCTCACTCTACTTACTAATTAGTTTTAATGCCAGAAGTTTAGTTTTTTTGTTTTATTATGTTAGTCTGGTATAGCAAAGCTCTACCACAAGACAGATTTATAAAACCTTAAGTGGATCTTAGCAGATGTTTTTATTGCCAGGTATCAAATTTATTCCCGACAATGTGCAACCAATACTTTGTTAGAGGTAAAATTCATCCTCTCTTGAGTTATTAAAGAGGAATTAGAGCACTGTTTCACATATCTACAAAATATCCTCCCAGAACTTACTTTTTTTTGTTGTTTCTTTCTTTCTTTCACCAATATTGTGTTGCTTAAATTGTTTCATAATCTGACTGCTTTTTAAAGGTATCTATTATTTAATATTTTGCTTAAATACATAGCCTTAGTCACCTTTAGACCCTATAAATAATTGCTGTAACTGTGGTTTTTGGTGGTTTTCGATGTTCAGAAGTTCACTAGTTTTCTAGACACCACGTGGCACAAGACTGTGAGTAGAGTTGTATTATGCTTCTAAATCAAACTTAACCATGTGAATTAGTGCCGCGTGAAAGAATATATGGATGAAGGAAATGCTTCCATTTATTTATATAGCCACTTACCAGAGCTAACATTTGCGTGTTTCAGAACCCCATTAAGGACTTATAACGAAACAACTTGTAAGATAAGTAAAGACTAGGTAGTTTATTAAAACAACAGAAATAACAGATTTGGAACTGCCATTGATAAATACAATTGCTCTAATACATGATAGCAATGTTAGCAAAATACTATACAGAGTATTTCTCACCAAAAGGTAAAAGTGCAATTCCTACCAAGAAGGTGTCCCTGTCTTGGGTGAAGGAGAAGAAGCAAAGCCCATTGACTGCCTTTTCTGGGTCTTCTCTCCCCTCAGGGATATGTTTCCTCCGTATTCTTTACATCTTAACCTTACCTATTCCTCTCCTTAGGGTGATGCTTAATGTGATTTGGATGGAGAGTCAAATTCTATAGTCATATATGTTTAGCATGTACTTTGTTATGCTTATTAACACAGTCAGGGGTATCAACTTTAGTATCCATATAACAGACAATGAAGTAAAATTTTCACTCTGGGTGTGGTGGCCTTCACGACTCTGTTTTGAAATAAATTATCTGCCTTCAGTAAATTGTCTGCCTTGTGTTCTGCATATATCCACACTCTTTAACCAGAACAGGACCATCCTGGTACCACAAGACTCCCTCATTTGGCTGCTTCTCAATGCAGGCCATGTGCTACAAACGCTAATAAGGCCTTTTATAATTCACATCATTGCTGAGATGTCATCTTGCTGAATCTTCTTATCCGGTAGAATAAAGCTGTGTCCACATTTTTTCAGCTGTCCTAGATACCATCCTTCTTTTAAAAAGACACAAAACCCTCCTGGTTAAGACAGTACTTTCTTTTGATATTTTATTTATTGTGCCACACTTGCACTACTGGATGTCGTTCAGATACTATACTAACAAAAAGAGAATATAGTTTGCTGTACAGCACAAGTATATTTCCCTTTTCTACTGGATATCAAGTTTGAAGAGGATTTGAAGTAAGTATTGCTAATTTTTATTGAACTGTGTAACAGTAATGATCTCCAAAATCAGATCAAAATTATTTTTTTAGTTAAAGTTTTCTTCTCTTTCAGTTTTCACTGATTTGAAGAAATCAGTCAAAATTCTAGCAGTTGTAGAAGGGAATTAGTTTTTTTAAATGATAAATTTTCATCTAAATATACTTTGTTTTAATATTTTAACTATGCAAAAAATGTGTTGTTCTGTCTGCTATACATTGTAGACATGCAAGAAACACCTTCTGGTCCAGGGAGTCAAGGAAATCAGGAGTGACAAGAAAATGAAGTGAAAAAAATGTATGAATGTTAGTGATTCCTTGAAAGAGTAAGTGACCATGAAATGGATGAAGAAGGGAAATGCAAATAGAAGTAGTGAAAAGAAAATACAGAATAAAGCATAATACAGACAAAAAGGATATTGCAAAGTTTTCTAGTGTAGTTTTCCCCAGACAAACAAACAAAAATCCCAGAAACAAAAAAGACAGGAATTCAGAGTGTCATGGGTTAAGGTTGGGTTGGCCACTAAACACAGACAGATGCTCTCTAACTTCCTCTTTCCCCCCAAAATGAGAAGGAAGAGGAAATGAGGCAGAGAGACAACACCCCCATCCCTGGCAGCACTGGGGGGACAGTGGGAGCTGGATAAAGGGAACTGGATTCGGGAGCTGAGGATCTGGATGAAAAGCAGAAGATTGGACAGAGTCCTCCCTGGACACCCGCCATTGCAGAAAAGGGCAGAGGGAAAGAAGCTCTCGTGATCACTCAATTCATACTAAATATGACGTATATGGGATGGAATACTCTCGTTGGTCACCTGTCCTGTCTATTACCGCCCAGAGGTGCAACTTTCTACTTCCTTGTGACCCCTCTTACTACCCGGCACCCCCAGCGTGGCCCACAAGAGCCAGCAGTGGCCTTGGTCACTATAGGAATAAGTATAAGCAAGAGCCTTTCTGCATCCCAGTCCCAGGCAGTAACTGTAAACATCAGGTGTTATCACTGTCAGTAACACACACTGTTGCTGCTGCTGCTGCTAACTTCAGAAAGTGCAGCCTTTTAGAAGACACCAAACTGGAAAGTAAAAATCACTAAAAAGAATTGGGGTTTTTAGCTCAAACCAGGACACTGAGAGAAGTGGGCTAGAGTGAATCAATGCTTCTCAGCTGCAGCCAACTCATGAACTGAGCACTTAAGAAGTGCGTCCTGGATTTTCCCAGACAATTTTTTTTTGCCATTTCTGCAAACGCCAAATGACTATATTAACGATCTGGACAGTTAAATGATTTCTGGAAGCTAATTAAATCCTTGACTAGTTGTTTTATTCTTTCACTAATTTTGAATGGCTTAGTGTTTCTGGTTTTATTAACAATATATAGTATTACAGTGGGGAGCCTATCTAATGAGAAATGGTAGAATATTTGTTTCAAGGAAAAACACAGAAGGCACCCGTGTGTGAATTCTTGACTACACCTTCATCTACAGTACAAAGCATGAGATAGGACAGGACGCAGAAGATGATGCACCTAGTAATAGTTTCTCTCATTCTGGACAATTTTTTTAAAAGGGTCAGCGTAAGGGTTGTGTGTTGAGCTATATTCATAAAATCATCAAATCATAGAATGATTTGGGTTGAAAGGGACCTTGACAATCATCTAGTTCCAACCTCCCTACCATGGGCAGGGAGGCCACTTCCCCTAGACCACGTTGCTCAAAACCCCATCCAAACTGATCCTGAACACTTCCAGAGAGGAGGCTTTCACAACTTCTCTGGACAACCTGTTTCAGTGTCTCACCACCCTCACAGTAAAGAATTTCTTCCTAATATCCAGTTTAAACCCCCCCTCATTGAATTTGAAATTTTGCCTCTCATCCTATCACTAAATGCCCTTGCAAAAAGTCCCTCCCCATCTTCCCTGTGCGCCCCCATTAAGTACTGGAAACCTGCTGTAAAAATCTCCCTGGAACCTTCTCTTCTCCAGACTGAATGGCCTCAGTTCTCTCAGCCTGTCCTCATAGGAGCGGTGCTCAATCCCCTGATCATCTTTGTGGTCCTCCTCTAGACCTGCCTTAGCATGTCCATGTCTCATGCTGGGAGCCCAAGAGCTGAACACAGTACTGCGGATGGGGTCTCACAAGAGCAGAGTAGAGGGAGAGAATCACTTCCCTCAACCTGCTGGCCACGCTTCTTTTGATGTAATCCGGGATGTGATAGGCTTTCCGGGCTGCAAACACATGTTGCTGGCTCATATTTAGTTTTTCACCCAGCAATACCCCCAAGTTCTTCACTGTAGGGCTGCTTTAAATCCACTCATCACCCATTCTGTATTTGTGCTTGGGATTGCCTCAACCCAGGTGTAGGACCTTGCACTTGACCTTGTTGAATTTCATGGTTTAGACTGGATCAGCTGTCAAGTCTGTCAGGGTCCCTCTGGATGACATCCTTTCCCTTCAGTGTGTCAACCGTACCACACAACTTGGTGACATCAGCAAACTTGCTGAGGGTGCACTGAACCCCACTGTCCATGTCACCAACAAAGATGTTAAAAGGCACTGGCCCCAATATCAACCCTTGGGGAACCCCCTTAAATTCAAAAACTAAAAATTCTATGCATCTAGGTCCAAAGAAGAGCTTGAAGGCATGAAACAGTGGAAAGTAATCACTGTGAACTGCCCATGGCACTGCAGTAGGTTGCCACCTGAAAGGGAGAATCACTAAGTAAAGGTAAGTTTCCAAAATTATGTGTACTAGTATCATATATGATTATTTAGATCAGCTGCATCTCCTCATAACTTGATTGGATTTTTTTCAAGTGATTTAGATACATCTTCTCTGCTATTGCCTTTAATAGATATCTTTTACTCTCCTTCTCTCCTGTTTTATCCGATATTATACCCTAAGACCTTAAAAATCTGTGATATTCTGTTAATCCCATGTCTATGCTGTTCAGGCAGGCAGCATAGTCTAGATACATCTCAGTCTGCAGGGGTAATAATACATTAAAATATAAGTATGCAATTGTTAGCCCGCTTCCCTCCTTCTTCATCTTATTTAGGCCCTTAAGTTACTTTCTATCTTCACCCACAAAATGGTATCTTTTCAATTCAGTATAAAATATGGCTGTTGTATTTATTTTTTTTTTCCTTAAAAACTCCTATTCCTGACTAAATACATTGTAATTTTGAATTTGAATCATTCGTCATCATTACATTCTCCGTAAAGCATTTTGAACTTTTTCTCAGGATCCTTCCCAATTCTCTGTAACCTTGCATTGTATTTTTCTTAGTGTGTTCTTCCAGCTCCTCAGTCTAGATACCAATGTCAGATTTGTTCATATAGTATCACCTTTTTTTCAGCAGTCGAATTTTTGCCTGTTTCCATTCCAGAGATTGTATTGTGTTTTCATTCCACAGTTCTTCCCTGAGGATCTACTGTGATGCCAAAAAGAAACCAACCAGCTAATAATGACAGCACTTAGAATTTTCTACAGGGTTTGGATTTTTTTAAAATCTCATAGGTTTATCTTTTTTTAAAGGTGGTTAGATTATAACTTAATTTCCTTCTTGTTTGTTACTTTTTAACTTATATCTAGAAAATGCTAGTTACAAAAGCTGGTATCAGTTAAAACATGCAATAGAATGAGGGACTAACATTCAGGTATTCTTTCAATGGAAGGTATAAATCACATCCTTACTCATATAATTTTTCCTCAGACCTCTGATCTCTTCCATCTGTCTCTTCCATGCTTAACTAGAAATCACTGGTAAATCCCTTAAAGCATTTTGAAACTCTCTTTTATATATACGCTACTTTCTGATCAATTCATCACCTTCTGATCATCAAGTGTCATTCAGTTTTGAGTTCAATCACAAAGGATGAAAATTATTTATTGATGCAAAATTGGGAAGGTAATTCTTAAAAATCTAAGTAACTGATGAAAATAATTGTTTGTACAGTGACTCTGAAGCTTCTGTCCTGAAAGAAATGCCAATGATATAATAGTTTTTCCTTCCAGCTGGCTGGTGAGCCACAGGGATATTGCCAGAACTAATTGCTGATTATTATAAACAAAGATACATTTTATACAAAAAAACCAAAGGCAACTGAACCTTTTGTTCTCTAGAAAATGATTGTCATCATT
Organism: Trogon surrucura; assembly: GCA_020746105.1. NCBI lineage: Eukaryota > Metazoa > Chordata > Aves > Trogoniformes > Trogonidae > Trogon > Trogon surrucura. The sequence goes on from CM036620.1 coordinate 43,688,289, forward strand.
GGGGAGTATAAGTGTTTATTTCTATGTAATAATGTAATTCAACCAATATAGAATGTAACTGTTTTGAAAAAAGGAGAAAAATAATCTCAAGTCAGCTTTGTGAGTGGGTGGGGAAATATAAACCCTGAATTGAACTTAATTGTTATTACAGATGAATGATTTGGGACTCATTTGTATGTGATTTGTTTTCTTCTGTTAGTTATGTCTTACCACTGTGTTATAGTTTTGAGCCCAGGTGTTGTGACTTAATTTTCATGTTGCCCATACCCTCTGTATTGCCATTACATAGATAGTTACCTAATACCCATATAATCAGCAAGCTGTAGATATAGAACTAGATTAGATTTAATACTCACCCACTTTTTCTGATTTTTTTTTTTTTTTTTGTCTTTTAGTTTATCCTGAACCAATACTTTCATGGAAAGTGTTTTGCATACATTTCTCTTGAACATAACTTTAAGTGGTATAAAAAGTCTTTTTTTTTCTTTGATTTTTTTTTCTTTTCTTTTCTTTGAATGTACAAAAGTCCCTTTTTCAGCTTTTCTCTGGGATTTTGAAATGGACAGTAAAGAATAATATCTTAGAAAAACAATTTAAATCCTGATTTTTCATAGTCTTCCCTACTGTCATCTTGTTTTGAATAACACTTGGGGTTGCTGGGCTACTTTAGGTTTAATAGAAATCAAGATTTGTGTGGATGAGAACTTTAAGATTTACTTGTGGAAGATCAATTAACTTGTTACTTTTGGATGCTGAATGCTGCAGTGCGGCCAAGTATACTGGAAAACTGCATTTCTAAAACGTTATGATATAAATTACATCAGTAATGAAGATTGAAATACACAAAATTGTATTTTGTATGCAGAAGACTGCTGTTCATTTTAGACATTTCAGAACTAAAAAGGACTCAAACACATCTGGAGAATAATTTCTATGATTTTAAAGAAAATCCATTGTGACTTTTATTGGCCTGAGTCATTAGAATCCGACCTAATAAAAGTAAAAGTGTGCTTTCTAGGAGTATACATTCACACAGGCAAAAGACAATTTTTTTTTTTTTTCTCATGTCATAGTTCCTGTAACAACTTCCTGGAGCTATACAGTTCATCTGCAAATGAATTTCACTTTGAGCATAAGTACAATATACACACTGAAGGGAACTGGAACAAATTGGCACTTCACTCCACAGTGGGAATAAAATATTTTTCCTGATCGCAGCTTTTCCCAAGAACTAAGCAAATTAGGGAAATAAAGGCCATTAAGTAAAATTAGATTTTATGCTATTTAACAGGTGTTTTAGTCTATTTTACCCGGAGGGTAGATCACAATGCAGTCCAAAAAGTTAATTGTTCAATAATTGTACAGTTTGCACATTTATTTGCAGCAGTTTAGCCTACAGTATAGTTCTGTCATCTGTCTTTAGAACTGCTCTTTAATGCATCCAAGAATTATAAGGAACAATAGCTTAACTGTATTTTGAGAACATTTGCATCTGATACTGTCTGAAACACTGGATAGAGCATCTGAGAAGCAGAACTGGAATCAGGAGCTATTGTAATAGATTTGTATTCCTTCAGGCATCACTGAAAGAAGAAAAAGAGCATTCCCTGCTCAGCTTCAAAACAAATTTTGCTGAAAGACTGAGAATATCAAATGGAATAAATTGTTTCACGCTGCAAAATACAGTCCCTGAAGACCTTGCGCAAGAGAAGCAGAAGACAGACTTGTTTAGTGTAGAGGTGTATGTTCAGTCCCCTCCTAAATATGCAGATATTTCACATGGTACAATGGCCTGATTAGAAAAATACCATAAAAAGCCCCAAAAGCCTCCACCTCGAATGAAATAAAAAAACACAACCTCGCTGAACACAACACAAGCATATCATTTGGTCGTATTTCTGTGAGGACCTTGCTTTCTGTCTCCCACCCATGCGATATATTCCCCAAATATACCACAAATAAACCACTGTCTAGAAAAACAACATGAACCCATAAAACAGTAAAACAATAGGGATAGATATTATTTCTAAACTATTCAGGAGCACACACACAAAACTAAAAACACTTTTTCATTTCTGCATGAAATGAGGTCATTGGAAGCTCCTCTGTATCATATCCCATTTAAGCAGTTGATCAATTAATTATTGTATAAATATCCATGCCATAAATTTATTGGATTTCTGTTTTGTGTATAATGGTACTAAGCAGAAGTCTTCAGAACTGAAAAGAATTCATAGTCTGGTGCCCCAAGATGTAAACATTTATGGTGTTCCTTTGTATTCAGTCCTGAGAATGAGTTCTTGTTTCTTATCTCCTGGCAAAAGCCCTTAAGGGATTTCTTCCCTTCCCCTGGCCCATCCTTTTACAAAAGCATTGAGTCAGAATTGCCTTGAAGAAGACAAAGTCTCTCCAAGGTAAAGTTTCCAAAAACTTTTGAGGTAAGACACTAAGATTTAAAAGGGCAGGTCTGTATCTGGAAGAATTCCCGGGTTTAGATACTTTGTGAATAATTTTATAAATCTTCGGATGCTGGACATTTATACCCGGGGCTGTATAAAAGCAAACCTTCACAAAATGTAGGAGGTGACTGCTAATTCTCCCAAGTATAATGCAAGAGTAATGTGAAAAAAATCCCTCTAGTCTGTGGCAAAAGTTTGAGTTTCTCCTCATTCAAATATAATATCCTCTTTTTTTTTTTTTTTTTTTAGTTTTAAGAACTCCCAGCTTAATCAATATATTGCATATATGTTTACACAATAAACATGCACTATATAAATAAGACGGTAGAGTGAATGCTGATGCATGAAGTACTGACATTTAAATTCCTATAAAATCTGTAATAAAACCTCTTTCTATTTGAACTTTTTTTCTTTTTTTTTTTTCCACTGGATTGATCTGTTCTAGGAAAATAGGTTTTATGAGCTAATTGACAGTTCCATTTTAATAATTTACTGTGAAAATTACCTAGTAATGATTACTCTAATATTATGTCTATGTACTATTATACTGTTATTTTTGTGGGGAATAGTTTTCCAGCCTTTGCTTTTAATTAATAAATGCATCTTTGCATATTTCCATCATATTTCAACTCTAATGCAATTACTCCACTTGAACAGAGCTGCCATCTTTCCTGATATTTACTTCCCACCATGTCTAATGTCAATAACTTGTGCAAAATGAGTTAAAGGCATAATATAGTTCGAAATGGATTTATGTTAATAATAAATTTATGGGCATGAACTCTTATTCCAATTTGTAATATCATTGCAATTTTGCATGAAATTTTGAGTATACATTGCAGCTCTCAGGTGAACGTGTCCTGAGTTCTTTGACCTCAACATCAGAAATTGTGCTTGGTTTATGATACTTGGGAATGCTCCGTCTATTTTTACTATGTCTGTACTTACGCAATAAAATCACCAAAATGTTCCCTGTCCTTTGTGGAACAGATGGGGCAATTGTGTGTCTCTCATTTTAATAAACTCCTTTGAACTGCAATTATTAATATCATTAACTAATATGAAAATGCATATTAGATGTAACAGGTCTTTACTACTGGCAGGAGAGTTGTGACCAACAGAGTTTCTTTATGATATTCAATAACATACAACTCAAGGTTAGCAGTTATGAATGCTTCAGGAGTTAAACATATTTTGATATTTGCTAATATGATTTTTTCTTTCTTCTGTCCCCAGTTTCTGCTGGGTCTTTAAAACAGTGCCAACTTACAATGAGGTTATGGGACAAAATATAAGATCTCAGTAGCACTACTGTATTTATTTTTTGCAATGAAAAACATGCATTTGCACTGAGAGAGTGAAGTACTTTTTAAGATGCGTTCTGTACTTGTGTGCAGTAGAAATAAATACAACAGATAGAATGTCAGATAATAAAACTTTATCCTGATCTATAGTGGTACGTACATTTTATATATCTCTGTTTATACTGAATGAGACCAATTAAGAAAAATCAAGTGTAACTTTATTATCTTCTGTTCCCTTCTTCTGATTCTGAAGAAAAAATAGTTGTAACTTAGATAGGAAAAAATACAAAGCTATCTGTTTTTCAGTGGATTTTAATTCATTTAAGATGCTCCTAAATAATTAAATACCTTTCAACCTGAAAATAAACAGAGGAACTGAAAATCTTAAGTTTGCCATAACCTTCTACACAATGTTAAGTTGAGAAAGATTTTAAAATCAGACCACCACAGTGCTTCCTGCTTCATCGACATACTGCCAGCATAAAGCACCATCTTTTAAATGAGATCGGTAATAGCAAGTAAATCTGCAACAGCTGACAAATCCGTAACACTGTTTTGAAACATTTTCAGGGAGAACTAAAACAAGTGAAGAGGATAAAGAAACTGCGCCATCTTCTCTCTCGGCACTTACTATCTCAAATTAAGAAAAACTTGCACTATTCTATATATTCTTATTGGTGAAAGTAGCAATCTTAAACCCTCTGTCAGTAGCATTGTCTATTCTACGTATGTATGGCATAGAATATCAAGACATGCATTTATACATTTTAAAACTGTTACTTTACATCAAGTTCTAAGCAACTGGATGGATGAAGAAGTGTTCTTTAATAATTCATAATCTGTCCTCTTAAACATAGCTTACTAGTCATGTGGAAAACGTTTATAAGTATAAAAGAATAGAATTCTTATACAATTAATTCTCTTTTATCCACTGTTGGTAGCACGTTTGTTACATGAGGGGCTAGCGTTCCTGTAACTTGGTTTTGTTACACTGTCTTTCTACTGCTGCTTTGCACATAAAACATTGATACAGTATCTAATCTTGACAATCTGCTAAGACTTATGGCCTATTTTTCTGTTGGAAACTTCCCACGAACAGTTTAAGGTGTTCTGTCAAACGGCTATCTAGTAGTTTTTAAAAACCTGTTCTGGCCTGCTCTGAAATCGCAGCTAATGGGGAGTGCTATATTTGGAATATACTATTTGAATTATGTGAGCAATCATTTATTTCACATGGTGAAGTTTTTATTCTGTGGCTGCACACTCTGAGAGAGAAGTTCCATGAACTGAGAAATTATTGGTATACTGAATCTCTTAGGAAATATGCAATGCGTTTGAGGATCTAGAAAAATAAAACATGAGATAAACAACCTGGGGATCTGTGGAAGCTTTACCAAGCCTTATCTCTCCTTCCCTTAACAAGTAAGTGTAAGCATGTGAGAGGTATTTTCTGCAGAATTCTTTACTAGTTTTGCAAGGAATGGGGATCCCTTTGACCCAGTTTTTCCCTATATGTGTTTGTACACATTTTTATTAGAGCTTTCCACTTGTTCTCTAAGCGCATTTCTGCAGTGAAAGAAGGAAGCATGTTTTCTTCCCGTTCAAGTAAAGGCAACAAAATAGTATGCTTCAGCAGAGGCAGGCTACAGCAGATAAGCATTCAGCTCCTGTAGCAGAAAAGCACCTGTATGTAGTGATCACCTACATCTACACCTTGTTTTCTCATCGTCACACACTGTTCTCACTCAGTGGTGGATACGAATCCATTAATCTGTTAGACAAGATAGAAAAATCACTGTTCCTTGACTTCAGTAGCCCCAGGGTGGCACTGTCAGTTGCACATCTGCTTGTTCCGGGCAGACTTCAGTGAGGTGAACCTCAGTGACTTCAGAATCATGAAACCAAGTTTCTGTTTCACCAGTTAGTCTGAATCAGGAAGGAATATTTACCAGGTGAAGAATGTCTAGAGCCACCTCCTTTCCTTGTAGACTTGCTGACAACATCTTTACTAGACTGGTCCATGTCTCTTTGTTCTACAGGATAGGTGACAGAATCGTATAAACCAACATTCTATTCCTGTCTTCTTTAACCACAGGCAATAAGCCAGCTTGGAGAGAGAAGCTTCCTATGTGATTTTCCTAGAATTAACTTCATCCCAGTCTATGGCAGCCAGCAACTTCTCTGCTATATCCCAAGTCTTCTTTACTTTCCTCCCTAAAGTGGAAAACCTTTAAATATGTCACTAGTTTTAATTTCTGAAGTTCAGCTTTTGAGACTGGGAAGAGTGGATATTCAGAGCTCAAAGAAAGCATCAGATTTTACCGGACATCATTTAGAGGAAGATAGGTAATGCCTGGCCTTCTCAAATCTCTTCACTGAGCAAGTGTGTTTGATTTAGTGACTGCTACAACTAGAGAATCTCATGACAGTTGTTTCTGTCCTATAAAAATTTGTTCTGAAAATTTCAGTAACAGTAAATATAATCGCTTTGAGTATCACACTGTGTTTTTCATTTCAGGCAGGCATTTATAGACTAACTGCTCATTGTCTTGTGACTTGCGTAATTGCTTTTACTTGGACAAATGAATTAGGTAATTCTAACATTTTCACTTGACAATTTTTGCACAGCTATATATGACAGCATAACATTAAAAAAAGGCATTGAAATGTCAACCATGCTTATAAAACAGAAGAACAACCTCGGAGTGAATTGTCTGTGGTAACAAAAATTCTCAAGGGTCCTTTTAGGAAAATACTTTTTAAACACAGATATACATTTTCTAAGTCTAACACATTTCCCTCTGTGCTCTTAAAATCTGTGTAACATTAAAATTGTGATCTACTAATACATCATGTAAGATCTCAAGGAAAGGCTTCTTTTTTATTTAAGAAATAAAAATATTTCCTTAATTAGGTATTGGAATATTTGCAGTAGTTTAGAATCTAATTTATGTCAATAAACATGGATTTCTAGTTATTTAGCAGACTGGTTATTTCAAATTTATGGATCACCACACTTTATTTGAAAATTAATTCCTACTAGAATCATAGTCTTGAGCCCAGGACAAACATTAAGAATAGCAACAATGCAGACAGTCAACTGTGTACATACTTCAGTATTCTCCCTGTGCAACCATGTGTCAAGTCAACCACACCAGTGGTAATAATTAGCAGATCTATAGTTTATTCCACCACATCCTAGGATAATCTCTTCAGTTGCAATTTGTTTACTGGACAAGAGATAACTTTCAGAGAAAGGGAGTCACACAGTGGCGCTGTGGTGCATCTCTGAAGCCTGTAATAATGCAGACGACATTTAAATTCAATCCACTAGTAAACAGATTAACCGCTGTTGTATTTGGTTGAGGTCACTGTATTTAACACCTTTTCAAGAATCCTGTTGTTGAGCTGGGTTCATCAAATGAGACATACACACATCACAGCCGGGACTGACTGACTGAGCACAGATGTGCATCTACTAAATTGTTTGTGACAGTGACTGTAGTTAATTGTGATGGGTGACAGGTACATTGGAGGCCATTCAACTCAATGAACTGTTGATGAGTGTGCTATGAGACATAGTATATATTAACAGCAAGTGGAAAATTTATGTCATCCATGACTGAAAATCCAAATGAAGTGCAGACAAGTAAAGCAGATTGGAGCTGTTCATAGCCCTTTTCCTGGTCTCTACTTTCTTGCTATCTTTAATATTAGAAAAAAGTACTTTGTATCATTTTTGTCCAAATGTAGGTTTGCAGATTTCCTTTGTCAGCAGAGCTGACAAGTGATTAACAAATTGCCACAGTTTATTTTTGGATGAAAAGATGTGAGACAATTTTGTTTTGACATTTGCTGAAAGCAGCCATAATCTTCTTCAAAATCTTCCTTTTTAAAATGGAATTTTTAATTTATCCTAAAAGTAGAATATTCCAATTTAGAGAAAGAGTTATACCTTTTGGACTGAAACTATTAAATTTTTTTATTATTATTGTTATTATTATTGTTAAAAATAATTATTTGGTTGAACCAGTACAATTTCTTCTCAGAGAAGAATGGAAAAAAATGCCTATTTTTTATCCAGTTCTATTTACCCTTTACCTGAGTCTGTTTTCCTAGATTAAGTCTTTGTGCCTTCTCTTCGGGTCCTTTCTACCAGTTCTGCTTTATTAATGTACTGAAACATCAAATGAACTCTGTCTTTTTCATTGTGAAGTAAGAATGGTGCAACAATCACATTTCATTTTCCTAAAACTGAAGTCGAAGGTCCTGAGATAAAATAGTAGTCATAGATAATTCTGCACAAACCAGATGTGATAGGTTTGGAGAAGCTCTGAAAGTAGCCCTGTTAAACATTATTATCAGCAACAGAAGCTCACTTTAACGGCACTTAGTACTTAGATGCTGAATGAAGCAGGGCTGTCAGACCCATTTCTGGGAACAGAAATGTTTTGACTCTGAATTCTCTTCTCTTGATACAGCCCCAAATAGCACAGAAGTCACTTCGAGGTTTTGAAACTAATCCCTCCACAGACTCCAAAATGTGCTTCCCAGAAGCTTGCCATAGCACTGAGGTTTGGTTTTTTTTTTGATTGTAACACTATCAGATGCTACTTCACTAATGCCAGAGTTATAGAAATTAATTTTTCTAATATTATAAAAAGTGTAGCTGGCTAGGTGAATAAGAGGTCTATGAGTGTGAAATAGTCAGCAAAACAGATGGGCAGAAACAAACAAAAAAGCTCCCTCTATTTAGTTACATAAAAGACTGCGACACACTGTTTTCTGTTGTCTTCTAACCCCATATAATCCCTGAAAACCAGCTGCATATGTCACCAGGGCACCGTGGTGAACAGGATAACGGCCTGCATATTTTTCATGTGAGCTAGTTATCTATGTCTCTTATGCATGTTTCCTTCTTTCATAAGATTTCTGCTTAAATAGATGATCTGAAGGTCTGCCATCAAGGCTGGGGAATTCAACCCTTATTGCAAGTTATGGTAACAAAAAGCTCGTGCTGCCATTTCTTAGTTCCTAGTTACACATTGCGAGCAACACCCCTTTCTCCTCCTTTTGTACCAGAATTTTTAGATCCTCCGAAGACCACTGGTTCATCAATAATTTCCTTGAGGTTTGTGATTACCATGACATTGTAGAGGGGTGAATTTTTATCTTGTACAGCTTTCCTCTGTGTCAGCTCCCATGACCCAGAAACAATCATTATGGACGCAGTCTTCTTCATTCAAAAAGTAGAGTGCAGAGGTGGAGAAGAACCTGCAGCTTAATCTTCCACTAGAGAAACAGATAGTGCTGACGAGATGTGTTTCTATGACATTCAATCTTTAAGGGGTTTACAAAGGAAACACAGGACACATCACTCACATCTTTTGGAGAAACGCTTTCATTGAAGAGAGAGACGTATGTGGGGCGGCATCTGTACAGCTGCTAATTGGATGCTCTTTACCTACAGAAACCATTTCCCAGCAAAGGACAATGAACTGTATGAAAGTCTACCCCTATGGTTCATGGAGCTAGCAGTGTCAATATAAAATTGACAGAAAGTTCCAACCAAAAGGAATGATGTTTCTGCTGCTCCTTCTCTATACACAATTCTCTGTTGTCTACAGATGTTGTATCTGGGGCAGCAGGTAGATAAACCTGCAAGGAGTTTAGCTGCAGGAACTAAGCTCCATGCCAATCATATCTGGGTTCTGGCACATTAGAGAGTTTCTAAAATGCTTGCTGTCCAAACTGTGAGGGAAAGGAGGACTCTCTAATACTGGCATAATCTGCCTGCTGTTCCAGCTAGCTCATGCTCACTATGCTGGGATAAGGGCTCCAAGGTCAAAAGTCCGTGGGCTTCCAGAAAACTGGTTCATAGAATCATAGAATCATAGAATGGCCTGGGTTGGAAGGGACCTTAGAGATCATTTTAATCCAACCTCCCTGTTGTGGGCAGGTTGTCAGGACAATGTCAGGCACACTGTAAGAGGACAGGTTGAGTGAAAACAAAGATAACTTTCCCCATCTGCATCTTTGACAAGATTTGGTTCCAGAAACAGAAATTGTCCTGGAAGTCCAATTAACATCTAAATCATATGTGTAAGAATTTAATTTACATTAGGCTACATAATTAGAATAAATTAAAATTAACTACCCTTCTACAGCTCTATAGATTTGTGTCTCTGTTGGTGTGGTCTATGGTGCAGAAATTTATTCCCCATAAAACAAGACTCAAAACGAAACAGCACAGAAGTGTTGCAGAGTTATATGATACGGAAGGAAAAGCATGACCAAACTGGTCTCTTTCAGTCTGACAGATTAGTTGAGGAAAGATGAGGTTTTTGTTGCTACTATCTGATACAAGGGCTCTGTGGCACAGCTCTCCATGTTCCCTTATCCTGTTGTCTGGGCAGAGCTGTGCTTCCCTATCAGTCCGCATCTGGTCCAGGCAGGATGGCTGCAGCGCAATGATTGCAGAGAGGAGCACCAGGACGGCAAAGATAAACGTACTTGTACAGTGAAGCCTGCAAAGTGGCATGCCCTTCTGAGTACATTATATGGGAAGCTCAGTAGGGGATAATTAAGCATCAAATCTGTGTTTCTTTGTGGTGTGAAAACAGTATTTTGTGAGGGGGTAAGAGAGGACAGTGGTCGCATGCAGAGCACAGTGAGTCTTTCTCCTATTAAAGCCAGAGGGGAAAAGGATTCGGCAGAGAGAACGAGACACAAATGTTTTTACATGAGGTTGAATTTTCAAGGAAAAGGGCAGGAGTGCCCAGCTGGGGCCAGGTTGCTGTCTGTTGTTATGGCAACTGAGGGAGAGTCTCCTGTTGGAAGAGAGGAAAGAGGGGATGTGGGAAGGTAAAAAAAAAAATTGTTTCAGAAGGAAGGCAGGGGGGTAGGGTTGTGCAAACGGAAAGAAAATGAAGCTGAGTGTCCAAGTCAGGCAGAAACAGCAGCATCAATGGCCATGATGCCTGAAATGCCCTTACAGACCCCGTGCACAGCCATTCCCTTTGCAGGGGATCAGTTCTGCTGGTGTCACTTCCACAGCAACCAACTGGCTGGAACAACATCACAATTGGGCCCTGTCCTCCTGCCCCACCTCAGCTGAAGGGCTTACAACTCCCTTTGTGCACTGCCTGAATGTTCATAATACTTGTGAGAAGAACTCTTTTCAGTGCTAAATACCCCTGCATCTGCTATATCTGTAATAATTTGAACTGATCTCAAATGATCTAGCCATTTTCTACTTGGTGTACGTTATGGGATGAGAACTACCTCTTCAGTGTGGGAAGCTCCCTTTCTCTCCCGAGAAGCAAGCTTTCTAGTTAGACTACTACTCCCAGGATACACTCAGAAAATTCTGTCTCCTGGGATGTGCAGATATCTTTGCCAGAAATAATGCCTTGATACATCATAAGTCCAGTACATGGAATTATTTTGACTTGGCAGAGCAGTATGAACCAGCCAACTGGCTGGCCAGGGATGCAACTTAATGCTTTACTAAACAGATTAAAAATTAAATCCCTGTGCCCAGCTCAGTACAAGGAGATGTTATAAACCAGGACTAAGCAATAAAACTCCAAGATTTTGTTTCAGGTTTCTTAACAAAAAATGAAAGAATAAAATGATCAAACTAGTGAAATTTTTCCAAAGGGTGATTTCCATTTTCTTTTTCCCTCCCTTCTTTTCTGGATAAAAAATTAATGCAAGTCACACTGTTCATGTGTGATTGTAAGAGCGTGGCAGTCCCTGCTCCTCCAGCACTTTTGAACTGACTGACCAACTTCTATCAACTCTGACAGAAAGACAGAGTTTTCACATGTTATGTTCATACAAGTCCTGTGAACATAGTTAGCTAGAGGCAGGAATAGGCTCTAGCGATATCTACACTGAGGAGAAGACCCAAATATGAACTGAACTGTTACTGAATACACACATTCTTCTGTTGAAGTGTGTAGATAGGAGACAGAGGTTATAAATGCTTTAATTCTTGGAAAAGCTTCAATCAAAGCTTGAACTTTTATTAGACAACATCTTGGTTTTGCTCTACTCTCCTTCCCTCATAAGATGAGTTCTCTAGTGTTTAATAAGGACAGGAAACATGCTGCAGGCTTAGTTTACTTCATTTAAAAAGTCATTCAATGAAACACAAATCATTTGGAAACACGACTCTATTAGTTCCAGTGGTTGTGGAACTATTTAATATTTAAAGCAAATGGTAGTTCCATTACATTGTCACAAAAAAATCACAGTTCTCTCTAATGTCTTTCTATCCCTCTTCATTTCATCATTTACTCTCTCTTGTCTAAAATATTCTTATTTTCTAGATTTTCTCATTAATTGTCATTTTAAATTACTCCTTTCCCTGGAAGACAGCGTAAACATCCTTCTCTTCTTCCTCCAAAATAATAAAGTTTGGAATGTAACCTCAGCACGAAGACCAGTAGAATTCTGAAGACAGTGTCTATAATATTATTTCACTGAAATCATGTGAAATTCTTCTAATTTAAAAGAAAATACCATCTGTTTTTTACCTATACCTCCTACATGTCTCTTAGTGCTCTGCAGTACCAACTTTGCCTCCTTGGCCATCAACATCACACATGTTTATTTTTTTTACTACTGGCAGAAAGCCTTTTGGGAGGTCGTGGAATACGAATTATGCTTTCCTCACTTTACTTTCCCAAAGCAAATTAAAATTGGTTTGATACAGTTTTTAATTTCATCAGTAAATGTACCTACCTCTGCCCTCTAATGTTTTTTACTTTCTTGAATTCTATAATCCAAATAAAGATGATATAGTATTTGGACCACTTGGAATAAAATACAAAATTGCAAAGGGTGTTCGGAGGCCTACAACTGGGATGTCAAATGTTGAGGTTTGAATCAGTTTAAAGCTGACTTGATGAAGACTGACTCTCACCTTCAGAAGAGATAACACTGCTCAAGATGTAGTATCCCTGATGAACCATGATCTATTATACTGTTAATTGGACAGCAAGAAATTAAAGATAAATCATTCAACAGAATACAGTGATATAAAATCAATTAAGTCATTGCACTAGAAAAAAAAAGTATTAAGAGCTCTAGATTACAAAATGTTATGTACAAGAATATTAACTTTAATAAACTCTTGTTTTCTGCTTGAGACAGTCATTCACACAATTTTAGGAGGTTTTATTGTGTTAAGGCCCTTCATTTTGAATCAGAAAAGCAATTCTAATATAAGCTACCAGAGACAAACAACCAAGCAACCACTGACTGTCATAGTTACATGAGTTTAGGACCAAATTCAGAACTATATAGCAGATTTGTAAACACAAAAGTTGCACAAACCCCTTACTTATCTGCAGAGACAAAACCCATGAAGCTTACTTTCCACTCTAATTTTAGAAGCAGACTAAATTTGTTTAATACCTGAAAAATAGATGCTTTCCGTATTTGCAGTATGTTGGTGGCTTCTCGCTCACTCTGATGACAACTGTGTCCTGACAAAGATAGTGTCCCCCCCCACTTTTTTTTTTTTTTTTTTTTTTTTTTACAAAGAAGATTTTGGATATGAGAAACTAGATGAATTTCTTCCTAGAAGCAGACTTCTGGAAAAACAGACAGACCCATGTTCTTTATTCAATCTCTAGGAAAATGCAGATGAGTAGTAAATTCTAAACAACCCAAATCTCTTTCAGAAAGACAATAATGCACTGCTTGAGGACTGACGAAAAATGCCAAGTGTTCGGGTTTATTTTGCAAGTTCTTAATTTCAATTTCTAGTAACATTTCAGGTGACACTGGTCAAGTTTATTCGCAATATGTCAGAATCTGGGGTTCAGAATCATCACCCAGAAATACATCTCCCCCCAAAATGCCTATGCCACAAGTAGATGCCTATGATACATTTAATTATCCTTGTACAAACTATTTAAATTTTTCATATAGTTTTACATATATACACTCACACTTACAAGTCTACGTATATAAAATTACCTATGTAAAATATTATACCTAAGGTAAATTTTTGATTTCTTTACATGCAGTGTTTCTGCCAGTCCTAACAAATTAAAACCTACAAGTGATGGTGTTATGTCAATGTTTTTAAATTTCACAACTGATCTCAACATTTCTTAAAATCATCTGTTATTTTTTTTATATAAATATGCTGAAAACAACCTGTCATTAGATTTAATGAGGATTCTGTATGCCAGCTCAGTATACAAAAACAAATTAAACCTGTAATGAACTTATTAATTCAACACAGCATTAATTCTTGGACTTTTAACATTACTTTCTGTAAGTGGAAGTTTTAAATGCACAGCCTATCTTTAGTACTTGAGAATAGCTCCTGGAAACATGACAGCTGCTTCCTCCTCCCTCCCGCTCCATCCCCCCCCTCCCCACCCCAATTCTACTGAGAATCAAACCATTAATGTACTCAGGATCACTAAGGCAATTATATGTTTTAGTAGCTTCATTAAGAGCTCTGCAAATACATTTCACTATAAAATAATTTCTGTTCCCTTCAAACTGTCTAAAAGATGAGGAATTTTTAGTGAGAGAAGGCTAAGGTGCTATGTTTCTTTACTTTAGACAACAGCCTCTTACAAATCAGTAGCAAATGATGCACAAAAATCCCTTGGTATCTTAAAGAGGGAAAAATTACATAGGTAAACAGATAAATCTTTAGTACATTTGTCTTTATGGGAGCAGCTCCTGCTGTTGGTCTCTAACCTGGAGGGCATTATTCTTTTCTAAATTGCCAGTAGTGTCCCACAGCACAGTGATAAATAGAAACCACTGAAAGAAATAACGTTCGTTCTAACACACAAGAACTTTCCAGACAGACATTGGCCTCTGAGAACAAACACTTAGATAAAATAGATTAGTTCCAATTGCAAAATATATCACTCTGGATCCCTGCGAACAGACATTACCCCAGCTGTGCAAATAAATGCCTTTATGCCAATCATTAAGTAATAAATACATTTAAGAGATAGTCTAAAACTTGAAGGAAAACAGAGGAAATGGCCTCTCTACATCCTCTATGTTTCGCATGAAGCCAGTTATATACTCCCAAGTGTTACTTTAAAAAAATCACTAATAAGGTAGGTGATTTTATGTTGTTCTGTGGTAGTAAGTTTCATTTACCTACAATTAATAAAATAGAAAAGAAACAAGTGCTACAGAAATGCAATTAAAAGTACTACCTTAATAATAGAACAGAAAATTTCCTAGCAATTTTCTTTCTTCTTTATCATTTGACTCGAAACACGTATGCTAAGGCAGAGTTGTTTTGGTTTTTTTTTTTTTAATTTCTGGTTACACTGGAATAACATTTAGCCAGGCTTTTTGTTCATTAACTGTTTCAAAAGTCTGAATAAAATGTAAACTGCCTCGGAAATTACAGTTATTCTCCTTTGACTGCTAGCGGCATGACACGTGGATTGCTTTCAAGAATTGATGTTGTTAATAAGTTGGATTTTTTTTGAACCATAGGAAGTAATGTGACATTACCAGCCATTTTCCTGCTGCCCTTACCCTGGATACCACACTGTAGGAATTTGAGTGCCTGGGATGGGATAAACTCTCTAGTGCAATTAAAGCAACCCTACCCTAACTATTCATCCTGTCTAAAAACGTTCGTGCTTCTTATGTTTAGGCACCAGAAGCAGTTATCAGGGAGTCTTCCTCAGTTCTCTGTGTCTTGTAAGCGAAGTTTGGAGCTGAGACATGTGAGTCAGAGAGCACAGCAGTGAGACCAAGGAAGGACAGAGAAGGGAGGTGGGAAAAAAAATAAGTGGACACTGGATGTAGCAAGAAGCAAGCAGCCTGCTAGGCAGTCTTTCAATGGGCACAGTAGTTGAAAAAAATGTGTATCTGTATGTAATGTCCTTTCCTCCCAGAAGATGCATTTTCTCTCTGTCATCCTTAGACTCTGTTTACAACCCTTTTTGTCCTTTTTTTTTGGAGGGGGGATGTATAGGATTCAGTACAAAAACTGTACTTGTATTGACATTTAGATTGAATTAATGAGATAGATTTTATCTAAAACTGCATGCTTGAAGGTTAATTGGAAGCTATTTTTAATCTGTGGATGCACTGTTTCTCAGCAGAAGGAAATGTCCCTATTTTATTTGTTTGCACAAGTACCTTAAGTTTTTTATGTGATTATATTGTTTTAACAAGTATTAAATATGCATATTAGACCTTTTTATTTACTTGATTATCCTTTTAAAAATTATACTGTAAAGATTGTACTATACTAATTCAATATGAAGACTCGCTCTTGTCTTAACCCCATAATTTGACGGTTGTTTTAGGGCAGTACAAACAAGTATTGACTGCCAAAACAAGCAATGGTCTTGCTTCCCTCTCACATCTGGCTGCAGATCTCAAAGCCAAGGTTATAGTGAACTGGCTCAAAAATAACCCATCAGCCCTGCCCCAGAAAACTGGAAAAAGGCATGAAAGAGGCTTGGGGAGAGGCAGGAGCAGCTGACTGTCGTTGGAAGGAAGGATACACCCTCTTCTCTCTGCAATTGTTGTTGGTGCCAATTTTAATCAGATGAAATGGATTCTTAAATGAGCATGCTAGATCCAAGTTTGAAAAGTAAAACAAAGGAGATGTCTGAGTTCCATGGGCTTCTGAAGTGATCTGCAACCTTCCCTGACCTGGTTTCCTAATGGTTCTTCAACAAACAAATGAAGTAAATACAATAACTGTGCTGACTGGGACTTTTTCATTTTCCAGGATGCTGAAGATTTCTTAAACTTCTAGTTGTTCTGTCTTCATCTCCTTTGATCAACTTTTCTCCTTTTTTGTTTTACCTTTTTTTGTCCTTCCTTTCATTTTCACTTTCTTATCATCTTTCTCATCCATCTGCTCTAGAGTAAAGAATCAAAGCCTTTTCTCCTATTCGCTTGTCTCTAGGAATATCAATCATCCCAAAGACTACAGTAAAAGTTTTATAATTCTCTCTAACTATATACATCTGTTAACCATACTTTCAAAATACTGCACAGGACACTTCTTTAGCTGACTGTATAGTACTGATTCATATTAATTTACTCCATGCATGATTGTAATTCATTTAGAAATAGCTGAACTGGCAATAAACTATCTAGTTTGCATACTGTGCTTTCATAGGCTTCCAAAGTCATCTGTGAAATTACGAAAACAGTAAGAATATTTCTTTTCACTGAAGCCAAATCTGCCAGATTGATACTGCTACCTGGCCCCACTGCTGTAAATAGCCTAGTTAATAACATGGATTGAAATTTCATTAGAACTTGCACTCATACTTTTGTGTACAGAATAAACTGACCCCTACTGACATGACTAGAATGTGTGCTTTGAATTTTGTCATGATTGGGATTCTAAACCAGGAACTTTGTGGGTAGTTAACAACTGTGTCAAATACACCTACAATTTTCTCTGATTTATAAACAATAAAGTACGTACCACCAAAAATGTGTAGAAAATATTTATTTATATTGACAGCATTCACAGATTTTGTGTAGCATGGGGTCCCAAGGTTCTTCATACTATTTTTCATTTCTCAGAACTTTGGAATTGCATCAGTATCTGTCCTGGATAAAAGAAAAACGTCGAAACTAATGACGAGGTTTTTGTAACATTCACATTTGTTTGTTTGACTGTGTGGATCAAGAGGCTTTGTATACTCATCCTTTGGGGAGATAAAAGTTCCTATGAGGTTTTAAGTGTCCATATAATTTTTTAAGTCAACAGTGAATACATCTAAAAAAGTATCTGCACAGTAGAAGCCCTATCTCTACAAAATATTTCAAAATCTGGTAGTAATGAATGCAATTTACATCCTGGAAAATGGTCATACCAACATGAACAAATGTCAGTTTAAAAATATAGTAATTGCCAATCATTTACCAGTACGGTGATTACCTCAGCACTTGCACACTAAGAGAGAGAAGTCTGAAAAGCTATGCAGGCAGAGAGAGGAAAGAAGAATGGAATTATGGAAATGGTAAACAGATGGAAGTGCTAAGAAAATTAAATAATTAAATAGTAGCAAGGAACTGAAGGGTAGAATAAAAAGGTTAACAAGTAGCTACATTTATGTTGGTCAAATCTATAGATGATTTATTAGATGATTTATATATTGAAACTCTGATACTTTTTTTTCTAAACAAAAATCTCAGATACTCTAATAATGGAAGCAAACCATACTGTATAAAACCAGTGGATTTAAAATATGGTATTTAAATGAGTGAGGAATAAGTGTATCCTGATATAAAAAAAACCCCACAATTTTAAGCAGAAAAATGCAATATGAAAGTGAAATGAACTTCCATTTAACATATGCCTTGGGAATATGGCTCCTGGTAATAAAACACATTGGTTGGATACCTTGACCATACCAAATAAAGAGACTGCTCAAGAGCTAAAAAAAAAAAAAAAAAAAAAAAAAAAAAAAAAAAAATTACCTATTTCTTCTAAATTCATGTAACTTTGAAACAAAAGTCTAATGGATAAGGACAAATGATTGCAAAATAAAATGAAACTGTTTAGATATCAGAGAGATTTTTACTGAATTGGAAAGAATTATGAAATACTCTGCGAATGCAAGAAACAGTGGCATTACTAAAATACAAGGACAAATAAGAAATTCTCTCTCTCAGTAGGTTTTATTGGGACTAAAGCAAACCTAAATCAGATCCAGCAAAGTGTGAAAACTAAAGAGTGTCTGGTGTTTGTGGAGCACTGTCACCAGCTCCTCAAGCAAAGCAAGTGAACAAAAATTGGTCCAGCAAGCATAGAGCCAGGGAAACTGTCAGTCGCTAAACCCAAGGGAGTACATGCTGGCTAGATTATGCATGAAATCCATTCTTCAGGATAACCCATCAACCCAGGCATTTTTTATTTTTTCACATTACACACTGGAAAAAATGAGATAATTCAGTAGTTTCCAAAGGAGGTTTATTAAAGATGTGATAGTAGCTCGTCTATTTCTTCTACTAAAACCCTGAAGACCCAAGGGAATATTCACATGACATAACTCAGTAGTTTCAAAGACAAATTTATTAAAGATGTGATAGTAGCTCTTCTATATCCACTAAAACCCTGAAGACCAAAGGGAATATTCTTGTGAAAATCACATTTCACCACAAAAGAGTTTGGTGTAAGTCCTTTCTTAACCCAATAAGACAGAGAAAGGACAGTCCAAGAAATTGTTTAGTGAGTGAAAATGCAGGAGGACATGGGGCTTGCAGCTGAAAAAAAGAGAATTTTATGGACTCGATAAAGACACAAATGTTACTCAATATATTAAGCATGACTGGCTTAAAATCTCTTCTTCTGATAGTTTCACAGATTAGAAGACAGGAGATGGTAAAACGCAAGTAGAAAGCAAAGATTCTTTCATCTCATTCAGGTTTTATTCAGGTTTTCATGTGAAATAAAGAACAAAAAAGAGCTGAGGTGAGAAGAAAGATTTGGCCATCCAATTATCATATCTGTTCACGGGGAACTAAACTATGTATTTTAAAATGGTTAAGTTCAATTGTAGTCAACATGAAGATGGGATGAGTAAACACAATTTGACTTCCATCCTGAAAGAAGTTGACTCAAATTTTATCTATTATCATGTTTAAAACTTCTTAAAGTTCTATCTGTACACAATAAATTACAGGGTAAGGGTAACTGAGACACTACTGAATTGCTGTTGTATTTAGCCACACTGAGCTGTAATGTTTCATCAAAACTAAATGTGTATTGAAAGAAATTTAATTGGGTTTACAGAAACACTGGAAAACAGCTTTTGTTATTCTCTTTAGAATTCATACAACACTTGGAAATAGCCAAATCTCAGAAGATTTTAGAGAAATTAATGTATTAAAATGTTTTTCTGCAGCTGAGTAGATGTGAAAACAACGAATTTGTTTCTTTGGAATGGTGTTGACTTCATCTGCATCCTGGGGAGATGTAAACTCAGCTTTCCTCCTTTCCATGAAAACTGGAAGCCACAAAAACAAGTAGATTCTAGGGTAGAAAACCCTGTGAAGAGTTAGATTCCAGCCTTCTAGCTCATCTTCAATATGAAGGTGTTTCCAGATGATTAAAATTGTAGACAAAGGTGAGAACAGTTCACCCTCAACATAGTTTACGTATTCTGTTGAGTGCACTTATTAATCCCAGAACAGACCTGTGCTAACTTTGCTAGAAAGTTTTCATACTAAAACAAGCCTGTGTATCTCTTAATTGCCTGTCTGGACTTGTAGCTATACCTTTCTCTTTAGTTTTAGCATTTTCTAAATAAAAGCTAAATCTTTCTGCTGAAGTAACAAAATAATGCCTTGTGCAGTCATTGAAATCACGCACAGATGCTAAAACTACTTTTCTTTTTTGTTGAGCTGAGTTAGAATGGGAAAGGAAAACAAAGTAAAACCTGTACTATTCATGGTGTAGGACAGACCAGTGTCATCATAACTTGTGACCTGTTTTGTGATCCAGTACAATTTACCTGCAGAGACAGGAACATATACCTGACTTATTGCTGTCATAGGGTGCTGTTGGTAATATGGTCACACCTACCAAACTGAGATTGAATAACAGGTCTTACAACAACAGAAAAGTATATTTTTTCTGAGATCTCTGGTGAGGTGGATTGAATATTTGAGAATATATTGTAGGACTGTGATATTTTAATGGTGTTACAAGCTGTAACTGACAGTTTTCTCAATGGTCATTCAAGCATAGTATAATAACTAGATGAAACTCTGAAAATAATGAACTACTAAAGCAGGAGTATTTCACCGGTCAATATTATTCAGGACAAAAAGTAACAGTCTTCTGAGCCTGAATAAGAAATAGGACTGCAATCTATGTGACCTTCCATATGATGTCAAAGATACAGCATATATATATAAAGAGGGAGGGTTGTGGAAGTGAACTCAGTTGAGCAAGTTTGAAGTATGACTCCATTAGTCACAGAGAGTTAGAGGTTGGAAGGGACCTCAAAGATCATCTAGTCCAAACTCCCTGCCAGAGCAGGATCACCTACAGTAGATCGCACAGGAACGTGTCCAGGCGGGTTTTGAATGTCTCCAAAGAAGGAGACTCCACAACTTCCCTGGGCAGCCTGTTCCAGGGCTCTGTCACCCTCACAGTGAAAAAGTTTTTCCTAATATTTTTATGGAACCTCCTATGTTCCAACTTGTACCCATTACCCCTTGTCCTGTCAATGGATGCCACTGAAAAGAGCCTGGCTCCATTCTCCTGACACTCCCCCTTGACATATTTATAAACATTAATGAGGTCACCCCTCAGCCTCCTCTTCTCCAAGCTAAAGAGACCCAGCTCCTTCAGCCTTTCCTCATAAGGGAGATGCTCCACTCCCTTCACCATCTTTGTGGCTCTGTGCTGGACTCTCTCAAGCAGCTCCCTGTCCTTCTTGAACTGAGGGGCCCAGAACTGGACACAATATTCCAGATGCAGCCTCACCAGGGCAGAGTAGAGGGGCAGGAGGACCTCTCTTGACCTACTTGCTACTCCCCTTCTAATACACCCCAGGATGCCATTGGCCTTCTTGGCCACAAGGGCACATTGCTGGCTCATGGTCATCCTGCTGTCCACTAGAACCCCCAGGTCCCTTTCCCCTGCGCTGCTCTCCAGCAGGGCAGTCCCCAACCTATACTGGCACATGGGGTTATTCTTTCCCAAGTGCAAAACTCTACACTTAATTTGTTAACAAGAAATTTCTCAAATTTTATTAAAATTTTGTACTTTTTTTTTTCATAGGGGTGAAAAATAGAAAAGTGAAAATTATACTAGTAAGTTAGTTCCTCCATGTTTTAATATTTTGGACATAGCATTTGTCTTAAAATCAAATATTATTAGTCATAAATGTCCAGAGCAAGTTTATGGTTCATTTAGTTAGGTAATACATAACTGAAATTTATTTCTAAGTGGCCTTTATTGCAGCAGTCTATTCATATTTCTATGTAGAAAACTTCTTTACTTGCTATTTCATTCACTGTGGTAACTTTTTTGATATAGAATTTGAAGTTTTGAATGAAAAACTGTATGGAAATCAAATTAATTATCAGTTTAAGCCAAATTTTAATGTCACAAAACAAAATACACTTAGAATTCACCAGTAAGTTCTGGGCCAGCTGTAGGTTTAGGCAACTGTAGATTTCAGGCAAACAAACCCGCACTGTTTAAATTGGTATTTTAAACAGGATGCTGAGAACACTCTCCACAATCAGGTGTTGTATGTAGTCGATATTGCTTCTTATCTGTAGTGTCTATGTAGTCTGATTTTCCAGAACAATGCCTTGAAAATCTCTGCAGCTAGACCTAGAGAGTTTTAAATAGGCCTAACTGGTTCTAAAATCAGAATTTGAACTTCTCTCCTGCAATTACCTTCCGTTGTTTCTGCCCTCTCTGTAGTGTATTAGTAGAACTTTCCAAAACTGTACAAGAAAGAGCTGACAAAACTATTTCTTCATTAATTTACCTCTCTTCTTGTCTATTTAAAACTATTTTGGCAGACCAAGAAAACTAATCTATGACAAAGCCATATTATTTTACAGAATGGCGATTTTACTGATCGTGGTTATTTTTTAAATGTTTTGAAATAGCAAGAAAAATCAAGAACCTACCTCAACTGTACTTTTTTTTCCCCCACACATGTGGATGAATCTTGGATCCTCCTTACTCAGATTAGCATTGAAAATCACTGTTCCAAACTAGTAGTATAGATCATATAGATTCATATACAATAACACGCCATTGCTAGAATCTTCTAGCTGCTGTTCCATTTGATTTGATATATCCTATAGACTTCTTCAAGACCGAGGACTTTTTATAATAATTTGAAAAGTACAGACCTTAAAACTTACATGGCAGAGTCACAGCAGTCAGCAGTAATGCAAAAAGAAGGTTATATATTTTTTCGTTTCCTTTTCAGAGACACAACTTGAAAAGACAAATTATTAAAGTACATTTAAGTTCACTCATATCAATGTAATTTCAGGCTCCCCGGTCACAGAGGCTGCTGATGCTCAGCGCTGACCCTGCATATGCTAATGGCATTATTCAGATATCATGAAGAAAAGACAAGTTCTTTGTTTCATGCAGCAATACCCCTTTCAATCAACCTCATGCTGGGAACCATTTATTACCATAACATCTGACACAGAAAATCTGAAGAGGCAGTAAGGGGTAAATTTTCAGATTATCACATGCCATTCTAGCTGTGACTTCCTCATTAATTTCAGAATAGTCATGTGGCTTAGATAAACTCAAAGCTCTGAAATGTACCCCTACACATGCCCCAGAATAAACTTTTGCAAATACCATAATTTCCCATATTTCACTTAATTTCTTAAAATAACAAATGCACCAACTACGGCGATTGTTCACGAATCTTCACACTGCAGACAACCTCACATCGTGTCCAAGGTAACCTTGTAGTGTGCATGGGTATAAACCTTAGCTCTTCAGCAATTTCAGGTCAGTAACAAAGAACAGAGAAACTTCTGGTCATAATGCACCAATAATGATTCTACTCTGTACAGTTAATAGTGTCTACTATTTATTTCCTTTGACTCAAAACTTTGCAAAATGCAGTCAATGAGAAATAAATACCAAAAAAAAAAAAAAAAAGTATATCTAGAAATATAACTATAAGAATGTGGACCTATACATGAAGGAATGATTTTTTATTAGCTAGTCACCTTGAGGTGGTGTACAGGTTTATGCATTCAAAATGAGGATGTAACAAGGATATGCCAACTTTTTTGTCTTTTCTGCTTCAACAGAAAGTTCTTTACTCCTGCCTACCCAAAGATTGCTGTCTATTATATGCTCAAAGGCTGTAATTATTTCAAAAATAGACTTTTGAGAAAAACACATAATTAGTCCAGTGCAGCTGGTATAAAAATTACTGGCAGGAGTAGCAGTATCATTAAAATATTGGAACTAAAGCATACCAGCTATACTCCAGGGCAAGTTAAACACACAGAACCCCTAGTAAATATTTTAGAATCCAGGATAGTACACACTGAGGGCACCCAAATTTTTTAACACCACTGATCCAGACTCAACACAAAAACATCTCTGCCAAAATGGAACTATAGTGCAGTTTGGTTTATATAAGTTTAGTAAGGCAATTTTCTTTGATTCTTAAATAGAGTTAGACTGTGGTAGAAGAAGGGGTTTTTTTGCCCCTGAGTCATGCAATGTTAGAATTACAATTTTAATTTCAGATATTTTCTTCTCTCATGAGAAAAAAAAAGTTTGAAATCATGAACTGAAATACAAAGTAATTTGAAACATTTATGTGAGTCTGTAAGGAACCTGATATAGTAGCTTTTTCAGATAAGAAGTGTCCCCTTCAGGTGTCACTTTCTTAAAGTGATTTAGGAGCATGTGATGCTCTTAGAACTGAGATGCTTGTGTACAGAATTGCACTTCTAGATAGGTCTATTAGATGTCTCAAAGAAATTGCATTTTTAGAAATGCTAGCATCTTTAGATTTCGTAGGTGCTTGAAGTGTACTTCTGGTCATGTGTGTAAGTGCACCATTTTTTTTAAGGCCAAGCAGTTTCTGACTTTGCTAGGGCCAAAATGGAATTGCTGCACCTGAAAGGCCTGAAGGAGTCAATGTGGAAATTGCATTTCAAGTTTATCTGTCAGATCAGACATGAAAATCCCACAGAGAGAAAGAGTGCCAGCTTACATATTTGCCTAACTGCTACAAAAAATAGTCTGAATTTAGGTTCAGTCATATACTTCCACAGTGCTGAGGAATGCTGAAGTGAAGGGAAATTATTGACTGAATTTTTTTTATGGTGCCGCAGATAGCTGGAGATTCACTAGATGAGAGGGAAAACTAGTCACTTTGGGTATCCACAGTCTTACAGGGTAGATATGCAGTTTGGCTGCCCCTGCTCCTTGTTGTGTTAAATACCCTGAGGAGAAGGAGCAACAGCCCAGGAATGAGGGAGAAGGAACCACAGCACAGCAAGAAACAGTGACTGGCCCCAGTGGTCACTCAGAAGGCACAGAAGTAAGAAGTGAACTTCAACCACAGAGTATGGGTGTGTTCTAGAGAGTATACATATTGCAGTAGGCCCAAAATATATCTTTGTTTAAATCTGGCTATGTATATAACTAAGCAGGGAAATCTCAGCCTAAGCTATGTATTTTTGGATTCTTCTTCCTTTTCCACTCCTGTATTTATACTAATAAATAATATCAATTCTGCTTCATCTTCTCTTCCATCTGTTTCTTCATCCTACTAGCTGTCTGATTTCTTTCCTTTCTTTTCATACCTTTTTATATATTCATATCTATTTCCTTCCCTCATCGTTGCTTTTGTGTGTGAACATTATCGTCACTACATTTTTACTGCTCATGAAAAATAAACACTTGAGAAATAATCACTGCACAGTGGCCAAACAGAAGGCAATCCGTCCGTTAAATACTCCTTTTGTGTAACGGGCACGGTCAGATCAGTGCTGGAATTGCAGTGAGACCAATTCATCTACATCAATTTTTTTCCTCTACAGAAACATTGCCGTAGTTCTTTCATACTTTAGAGTCCATGCAGAATTAATCTTTTTTTTTCTCTTTTTTTTTTCTCCTACTCTTTCGTACCTCTACTTTATGAAAAACAGACTTCTGTCATAAAGACTCTCTCAAAGTCATCATTCATCCATGTGTTAAGACTTGTCTGTGAGCTTTCTTTTTCCACATCAATGACACACAGTTTTCTTTTGACTCTTGAACAGTTTTTGTTCTTCCTATTTTATAATGCATGCACAGTTGTGTTATAAAGACTCATCAAAGTCACCACTGTTCTACATTTATCTGCATTGAACTGTCTTTGTCATTTATTAGTCTTTTAAATGTTCTTCGTATTTTCTATCTAGCTACATTCTCCTTCATTATTTACCGTTCCTCTACCATCTCTTTCTGATTCATGGTACTCTGCTCTTTTGTCTTTAATTTTCTGAGCCTCAAATAATTTCAGTAAAATCTTTCAAGTCAAAAGTCTTAGCACTAATTTTATTTTAATTTAGCAATGTGAGCTTTTATTAATTAACATTACCTTTTCTAACACCCTTTCCTGCTTTGAGAAGATAAAGACAGGATTTTGAAGCAATATGTGAGGGTATATCTATGAAATCCCTATTGATTTTGATGGGAGTTGCAGTGTTGTAATTCTAAGATATGATTTTGCATTTCAAACTGAGGATCTAACAGCTCATTTAATAAAATGACCACCCACTCTAGATTCCAACTGCCACATTCAGCACTTGAGCCAACATGCAGCTCCCAGTAGTTCAGAATGTGTGGTGTGCCAAAACAAAGGGTCATGTTTTGCCCATAGAATATGTAATCAGACTTACAAGATCAGTCACTTTCACTTGCTTTTGTTTAACACTAATAAGAATTACTTACAGGCATGGATCAGGAGAGTAAATCTTTTCAACGACTCATATTTTCTATGCATCTCTTACGATGGTATCAAGCTCTGTTCAGCTTGTTCATCAATCCTTTTGCCATGTAAACAGAAAAAATAATTCTGTTTCATTTGTTACTTACTCTGCTACTTAGTCAGTGGCAGATGACCCTGGGTAAGTATTTCTACCTGGTCAGATGGCCTATGGGAAAGAGATGTGATATTACTCTTCCACAATATAAAACCTATGAGGTAAAGGACCAGGTTAGGAAGTGTATTTACACAGCAAGTACATTTGAGAGCATTTCCATCCATATTGGATTTTTCACTCAGTCATGAAGTTTACTACAAGTACTGTACTAAAATCACAGCCTTGCACTGCAGTCTCAAGGAACACTGAATCCGATACGATTGACCAGCAAAACAACTTTCTTACAAGCCTTGCAGATGGGACAGGCATTTGGGACTCTTGCTCTACAGCAGTTACTTCCATTTTTGTGAGTGTGTACATGCTTCCACAAGTGTACACAGTCACAGAATTCATCAGTCAGAACAGTGAAAAAGCCAAATGTATTAGCAACAGTGTGTTATGTTATCCAGAAGGTTTTGTAATTCTTACTTGCTGATTTTTTCCTTTTGTGTCCTTGAGAAATTATAAGAAGATGGAAGATACTTCTCACTCCCTTTGCTGTGTCTCATTGTAATGCTTCTCTCTCAATTTCTTATGTATTTATTTACTTATTGGATTGTTATAGCTAGGAATGCTTGCAAAAGTATTACAGAGATTGCATAGTTCAAAGATTTACCTAAGAGCCAATCCTTCTATTCTTACTGTGCTATAGAAAAGCAAGCAGAAGTAATACAGACATACAATTCTGGAAGACAAAATATTTTTAGTGTCTGTCATTATTACCAGGAATGGTTTTAAATGTTAACAAAATTGCCATGGTATTTACATATAAAATATATGCTGTTGGACAGAATATACAGTGTTGCTTCTTGAAATTAAGGTGTAAATATACAATAAAGAATAATTTGGTATTGGCTTCTGCTATGCATTTATAGAAACTAAACAAAAAGCTCCACAAATCACCCTTTTGAAGCCTCATTTTTTTCACAAGGATTTTAAAATTGACCTGATTTCAGGTAGTTTTTGTAATAAAATTTGACAGATTTCCCTCTAATAACATCTGAAATTAATATTATGTAGAAGAAAAAATTGTGAATCGAGTATTCATGCTTCACAAAAATTGTTGAAAACTTGATTATCATTTCCAGATATGTAGTTGCCTACTCACCAGCAGTATTTGCTAATAAATTTATAAATCTTATTGGTATTCAATTACTGCTTTTTACTACAGCAAAAATTTCCGTAAGTTTAGAAGGCGTGAAATACACCATCTATTTCAAAAGCACTGAAACCACTGAAGACACAGCTGACGAAGGTATCAATGCATTCATTTCTTCAGCTCTGTGGTGAGAATTCCTGCAGTTTACAAAAAAAGTTAAACGCCTCCTCCACGCTAGCAGGATCAAGTGGATGGTGGGGCAAAGGGAGGCATTGTTGTAGTTTTAGGATACATGGATTCAGTAGCTTTGTAATTCTCAGCAGAGAAGTTGTGGGCTGCAGATTCAGGGTGCAATATTTGTCATGCAGTCTTTGCTGCTACTTTGATTTCTCTTGACCTTTTACTTTCTTGGGAACTACTTCTTTTCAGCATTCATCTAGCTCTATTTAGTATGTGCACATGATTAAAACAATCACTCACTTTTACTGACTCCAAGCATGTCTAGAGGCCAACAAATCCAAGAGTTTTGCTGTACCTCTCCAAGAGTATGGTGCCCTTCATTTATAGGATAGAGCAAAGAACATTTTTAAAGAGACATTCAACAGTTCAATGAAAGTTACTTTAGATATTGAACCTTATTCTTTACAGCTTTCCACTTCCCATCTTCCAGAATTATATACATGTCCTGGTTTGAGCTAAACAGAACCAATTCTGTTCAGTGATCTTACTTTTCAGCTCAGTCTCTTCTAAGAAGTTGCACTTTCTGAAGTTAACAGCATATTTTTGTAGACAGTGTCTGCTACTAGAAGTATATAGCGCTTGATGTTCACAGTTACTGCTAGGGATTGGTATGCCGAAAGGCTCTTGCTTATACGTCTTCCTATAGTGACCATGGTGACTGCTGGCTCTTGTGTGCCACGTGGAGGATGCCGGGAAGTAAATGGAGTCACAAGCAAGTAAAAGGTTGCACTTCCAGGGAGGACCAGACAGGGCAGGTGACCAACCAGCGTATTCCATTCCATATACATCATACTCAGTATAAAGCTGGGGGATCAGAGGGGGTTAAGATCTCTTGCTCTAATGGTTGGCATCTAAAGAAGACTCCATCTGTTCTTCTGCCTTTGATCCTGATCCTGAGTTCCTAAAGTCCAGCTCACATATCTGTTTCCCCTCTGCTTTGGAACCGGAGGCTTCCCCGGTGCCTGCTCTTCAGCATGAGTGGTGATTGTTTATGGGGAGGAGTTAAGGTTTTGTATGTTTTTGTATATACTTCATTATTTCCATATTAGTGCTATTATTGTTTTTTAAAGCTGTTTTTGTTTTCTTTTCCAATCCATAAGTCTCTGTGTCTCATTCCCTTTTCCTTCCCATTTGGTGAGGGAGAGGGGTTAGAGAGAATCTGTCAGCATTTGGTGGCTGCCCTAACCCCTGATAAAGTGCGTTGTAACCATCTACAGGACTCAAGTCATAGACAGCAGAAACACAAATGTACTCTAGAATCTAAATCTACACTTATCCCTGAAATTGAATATTAAAAATCTCATTTGTCAATGAATAGAATAGAATAGAATAGAATAGAATAGGAATAGACTATTTTCAGCAAAAAAACTCCCTTCTTAAGTTTAATAACTAATTTTCCGTTACCGAGTTCTATCATAAGCTCTCACGTAAATCTTTTACATGTGAAGCTGGTATCATTACAAGAAGGAATTACCTCTAAAATCTATGATATCTCTACTAGGAACTATATCTCTGAATTATTAGAAGTATATCATCTTGAATGTGTGATTTCCACAAGGGCTCAATTCCTTTAGCAAAATTATTAATATTTCTTTGAGTGTCTATATCATATGGTACGGAGGAAAGTTTAAAGCTTTTATGTAGTTCAGAGAATTAGGAACTGTATATTATGCAGCTCTGCAGGACATAATTTGTAAATAGGAATCAATATTCCTATGACATGAACTTCCATAAAGAAATCTTTCTAAGCAAATTTTTTATCCCAAATTATTAGGCAGATTCAATATCTAGTTATTACAGTCTATATCAGCTGAACAAGAAAAATAAACCAAAAGCAAAAGTAAAACCAAAGAAACTCCAAAGTTTCTAAGACAGCCACATCTATGCAAGAGTGCTGGCATTCTATTACCATCACAGCTAAAGCATATAAAATACAATAACTATTGCTACAGCATGGAAAAAAACAAATACACTGACAATCTTTTATTAAAAATCACAGATTAATAAATAGATACAGATTTTTTTGTGCCTTTATAGTAGGAAAAATTCTTTTATGTGTGTAATCTTCCAACACAATTATATCATATTCTAAAAACTGGAAAAAGTTTAAAAAAATGCATTGCAGTATAAAAATACTGCACATAAAAATCAGTTTCAGAAAATCTCAAAAAGAACTCTTATGGTCTATGGAAATGACCTGCTATATGGAATATATAAATGTACAAAATCATTTCAATAGGGAAATGACTGACTGCATTCATGTAAAACTTGTCCTGTAGCAGAATACAGAAAACAAAGACTTTTCTGTCAGTTAGTATTGTCACTTCTTGAATAATTCCTAGGGATAACAAAGGATTTTATCTATTTCATTCCATTACAATTTATTTTCTTGAAATTTAAGCATTCAAATAAATGAAAGACAGTTCTTTATATAATTTTTTTTTTTTTACTTTATATACGTGTGTGTTATTGCAATTGTATACATTGATATAAAGTAGAAATCAGGGTCCAAGATACAGTCATGTGAAGGAGTAATATTGGTGGAAATAATTCTTTTAAACACAAATGATGTTATATCAGTTTTAGTAAAACGTTTCTAGAATCTGGCAGTTTTCTTAAGGATGAGTTAAAGCTTCACTCCACATTTAATTTTGTTTAATTTATTTGAAAAAATGTATTATGAGTCTTGGTCAGACACTGCTTTTTTTATAATTATTTATTCACCGCAACTTCACTTTAAGAAGGTAATAATTATTTTGAGTGATTTAGAGTGACTGTGGCTTATGTCAGTTTCCATTAATCAACAACAAAATGTAAAATTTGCCATTTTCACCGCAATCAACCCATTACATGTCTCTCATCTTCAGGTTTTGATATAAGATGTGACTAATGGATCTTTTTTTTAATGACAAAAACGATTACATTTATGTGACACATAATTTTTATTTTACAGGTTGTCTTTAACAAAAATAGTGGATATTAGCATTGCTCTAAGTTGGTTGAAAAAAAAAGTAAAATAATGTGAGCATGAGAAAGCAAGGAGAATAATATCCTAAAGGTAGGGTCCTTAAATGCCAAGTGCCCTTTCTCAGCCTCAACCATTCATTCTGAAAATGGTCTATCAAAAAGGCTTAGAGGGAGCAGTTTAATTACTGTTCCTTTGACATATGTAATATATTTTCAGAAGCAGGCCCATACATTTATTTAAGGCCAAATGTTGTACAACAAAACTGTCCTCAGAGGTATTTCACTCTATCATCCTATTTTTTTCCACCTGGCTTACACCGCTATTTTTTTCAATAACTATGTCATTTCTAGAGACATTTTAAAATGAGTCTTAAATCATGTTCTGCTTTAACACCATATAAGCTACCTGAGCAGGGTGGGCGAAAGGAAAAAATAGTGTAAATAATTACAAAGTTTTTATATCTTTTTCATAAAAGAAGACCAACAAACAACCCTATCCCAGCCTCTACACGTATCTTGCCCTGATCTCAGCTAAAAAAAAAAAATAAAAATCCTCTCCTGGATATATACAAACACAAAAGGAAGTCCAATATACTGGCATGCTTATACTTCTTCCTTCTCCTTTCTCAGGAATTACAATAACACAACTGCTTCTTTAGTTTTCTGAGGTTAAAAAGAAACATAAATCAGACTGGAAGGAAGTTTTGTTAAGCAGTCAGCTCAGACGTAAGTCCTGGAGGTGACGAGCCCTTCCAGAGAGAATCCAGCAGGCATAAGCCCATTTCAGGAATGGATCTGTACAGACTGGCAGTAGGAATAGAGCTGCAAAAACTTTCTGCTGTTGGCACATGTCGAGCAAACTACTGGATGTTCAGTTATCTATCTACATGAAAAGAGTGGGGGGACCCATTGTTTTGGACAAATTGTAGTAGCAAAAGCAGAGTAAAATGGGTATTCGGGAAGTTTATACAGAAGCTAGATTGAAAGACAAATAAGAGATTAGATAGGTATCTTCCCTCCACCCCCCACACAAACACTGTAGCTGTCAAATAATTGTAAATAAATCTGGTGCGTTGCCCCCGGCTGACATGCAGATGCTCCTATGACCTAATCCTCACAGCTACTGCTGCAAAATTATTTTTTCATACTAATAGGTCCTATTTATCATATGGTGCTACAAACACATTTGTTTTATCAGCTTCTGTATGAAGGCGAAATTTGTCTCCAAAGCTGGAAAATTCATCAGTTAGATTCTGAGCAACATAGTGCTGTCTCAGTGCTCTGTGTGTGTAGAAAAAAACCCAAACAACTAAGCAAACTGTTTTTATTTTAACTTATCCTGTGCAGCCAGAGAGAGTCATGTTCCAAGTAATTAGAATTGCATTCAGCAATACTTACATCTGAATAAGTTTTATACTGTAATTGCAAAACCTATGAAAAAGAAAGTATTGTAGCTCTTTCATGTAGTCAGATTTGCTGCATGTAATTAAATTGGTTTTTTGCTAAATTAAACCAAATATAATTAATATGATTTTAAAATTGAAATGAATCTTTGAAAAAGAAACAAATATGTTTACGTTCTGAATTTAAAAGTGAGTTATGGGATTGTTTTCAAATATTAAAAATTAAAGCTAGCTAAAAGATTTTCAGTCTAGTGCAAATAGAGGACAGTTAATATCCATTTCATCTTTTCCTTCATCCATAGAGAACATAATATAATTTTCTTTCTCTCTAGACTGTCTAGTCCAAGAAAAAAAATGTTTCTTCTTGTGCTTTTCTTGCCCAGATGTGCATGATGATTAATCACCGTATGTGTCTAGACCCCATGGTAATCACTGTCCCTGTTTCTGTCTCTACATTCATCTTTGGCTTCATGTGTTTAGTTTTAATACAGTCCGATTGATTTGTTTGCAGCTACAACACTGTTTTTATTCTTTGCCCCTCTGAAACATCTTTATAACACAAATACAAACTTGCCCATACTCTCAAGCTGTGTAAAATTGATTTGAGAGAACAGATTGCAAAATTTAAGTGTATGGTAATGCACAGCCCATATCCAGAATGCCTGCATTAAAAATGGTACAGTGGAATTAAGAAAGAGATGGGGTTTTTAGGACTTTTAAAAAATTTCTATCACCTTACTCATTTTCATCCCAACTGTCATGAAAGAAATGTGAATCAAGACAGCTTTGTATGCGATAAATAAAAACATCTGTATCGGTTCCCATTTCTCTTATCATCTCTCTCTGTTTGCCTATATCATTTGCTGAGGAAGTGAGGAAAATTAGACCCGTAACTTGATGCTCCAACAGTTTACACTCAGGAAAACAATAGTTGTATGTGGATAAAATAATCATACCAAACCTCCAGATTTTTAATTTTAAAATGACATTGAGTGACATTTTAATCTCTTGGGGAAGTTTTAAAGCATCTGAAAAGCAGAGAAAACTCCAAACCTCCAATCTAAAATTTCTCATAATTTTGGATTGATTTTTGAATGTTCTTTATTACAACAACTTATTCCTAGTTTTGCTTCTTTATCAGACTGCAAACTGGAAGGTGCCTATCCCTGGCTGATTTAGTGCCCAAAAATCTTACAGCAGTAGCCGCACTGATGAGGTGACTAGCCTTAAAGAAAAGGAGTCTTAGTAAAACTGGACAATCATACACCATTGCATTTTTATATGCATTTGATAAGACTGAAGAATCTCACAAAATTTGGACCAATTTTTCTGGTATGTCTTGGTAATAATATGTGAAACAATTCACAGGCATATTTCAGCCTAAAATTTGCCTCATACCTAAACTTTTACTAACAAAAGGACACAAGATACTGTTTCTAAGAATACTGAGATTCATGGGGCTGATTTCTCTCTCTATTCTCTTCTAAGAATACTCAGACTAGAACACCCTTCCTTATAAGCACTTCTATTTACCTCAGATGATTTATTATTCAGGGCTTCAGTATTGTCTGCTTTTGAAGTCAAGTGTTTTGCCATGGCTTTCCTGAGACAGCAGGTGAGTAAAAATAACAAAATAAAGCATCTGATCAAGTCTGTGGGTAGCTCTGGGACTGGGAACTGTAATCCCTTTCTTTATTTCAGCTTCTACATATATTTTAGTACACTGTAAATTATTTTACTGTGCCATATAGTACTACAGAAAAAATTTACACATACTGTTTTTCATAAATGAAATATAAATGCTCAATAGTACTAAAATAAAGAAACTGCATAATTATTCTGTAGAAATTACAAGAAGAGGGGTCTCAACTAGTCTTAGGTATATAAAAGATATTAAATAATATCCAAAGTTACTATAGATATAAAATCAGCAAGTAGAACAGGATGTCTGAGCAACAGACCTGGAATAGCTTGATTGATGGTGCTAGTCACAGTCATTAATTTGTGTTGGAAACTACTTTTCATGTAATATTTCTTAAAAAAATTAGATGTTCTTATGAATAATATTCTTAATAGTTTATAGTTTAAAAAACAAATAAACAAAAAAAGAGGAATGGTATAACTGCATAAAAGTAGTATCCTTTTTTCTCTTTATCTAATTTCCTAAGTGCCAAGTTTATGCCAACAAGATAAAAATAAAATTTTGAGTTCTGCAGGATAAAAGTAAATGTATGATCAATTGGACAGTTACAGAAGGAAACATCTATTCCACTTTTTCTGTTGTGCTGGAAAGTTTTAGAACTTTATGTTATTTCTAAAATATGCATGTACATTAGAAGAGCAAGTTCTGACAACATAGAATGAAAGTGCACAGTAAACAAAAAATACGATTTCAGTAGTGAGTGGAGGGGTTTGCTGATCATGTTTGAAACAAAAATCTGACTGCTGCATCTCACACTTATTCCACCATAATCAAAATGGTAAAGGCTTGTTTCAGTTAGTTAGTTTTTACAAAGCGTTTTGAATAACTAACGTAAGCATTATCCTCCTGTTTAGAAATACAGAGAATAGTATTTTGCAGTCAATGGAGTTAAATCCAGTTGACAGCAAGTCATGAGTGGTGTCCCTCAGCGCTAGGTGCTGGGGCCACTCCTGTTAACATCTTCATCAATGATCTTGATGAGGGGACCGAGTGCACCCTCAGCAAGTTTGCAGATGACACCAAGCTGGGAGGGAGTGTCGATCTGCTGGAGGGTAGAAAGGCTCTACAGCGGGACCTGGACAGACTGGATCAATGGCCCTAGGCCAACTGCATGCATTTCAATAGAGCCAAGTGTAGGGTCTTGCATTTTGGTCACGGCAACCCCATGCAATGCTACAGGCTTGGGGAAGGGTGGTTGGAAGGCTGTCTGGCTGAAAAGGACCTGGGCATTCTAATCGACAGCTGGCTGAATATGAGCCAGCAGTGTGCCCAGGTCGCCAAGAAGGCCAACAGCATCCTGGCTTGTATTAGAAATTTTGTGACCAGCAGAAGTAGGGAGATGATTGTCCCTCTGTACTCAGCACTGATGAGGCCACACCTTGAGTATTGTGTTCAGTTTTGGGCACCTCAGTATAAGAGAGATATCGAGGTGTCGGAGCGAGTGCAGAAAAGGGCAACAAAGTTGGTGAAGGGCCCGGAGAATAGATCTCAGCTGGGACTGTTCAGTTTGACAAAGAGGAGGCTGAGGGGGGACCTCATCATGCTCTACAATTACTTGAAAGGACATTGTAGAGAGGTCGGTGCTGGTCTATTCTCAGAGGTCATTAGGGTCAGAACCAGGGGGAACGGTTTCAAGTTGTAACAGGGCAAGTGTAGACTGGACATTAGGAAGAAATTCTTCATGGAAAGAGTGCTCACACACTGGAACAGACTGCCTAGGGTGACGGTTGAGTCGCCATCACTGGATGTGTTTAAGTGTCGCTTAGATGTGGTATTGAGTGATACGGTTTAGGGGTGAACTTGTAGTGCAGGATTAGTGGTTGGACTTGATGATCCCAAGGGTCTCTTCCAACCTGAATTGTTCTATGATTCTATATGATTCTATGATTTTGCAAACACCTATAATCCAAAGTAGACCTTCTTGGTGGGAAAAAAAAAAAAAAGCAAAAAGAGAGCAACCTACTAGAACTACAGAATATGGTGGTATCTATATCTAAAAACATGAGACTGTAATGGCACTTAGGGGTTTAGGAATGTCAAAAGATTAGTTCCATTTCTGAAGAAATTTTGGAAATAAATTTACTCTCTTAGGACTAAAGAGAATTCTGAAATTACTTGAGTTTTATAAATTGTGAAAGCTATTGCTACAGATAATTGAATCAATCTCTAGCAAAGAAAAGAACATAGAGCAAAAAGTCAAAATGTTCACTTCCATGTTTGAGAAGAGAAGGGCATGAACTAATTAAGCAAACTTTCTTGGTCCAGCTAAACAACAGAAATTGTAGTTATACTAATTTCTTCACCATTCCCTCCTCTCTTGAAAGGTCAAGCCCCTTTTCACAACATTCAGAGTTTTACTGACAAAAGCACTGCAGAAAAAGACCCTGGATGGGATCTAGGAATGGAAAGAGATGTGCACAGAGAAACATAACAGCTTAGTAAAGACACCAATAGGATGGATTTTCCTGTACTTGAAATGGGCCATGTTTTAATCTCTTTTCAGTAGAAATTGTCATGCTTCATTTTCTTTTCCCACTGATTATAGCCATCATTATGAGCAAGATTAATCACTTAAATCCTACTACAGAAAGATTACATGTAAGTCTCTAAGACTACATACCGTAAGATTTGTCCTCCATGACATCTATAAACCAGAAAATGGAAGAACTGCCTGTGGGGAAAGTACGGCTATCAAAATATCTATTTAACAATCAAAAATATTGTAACAAAAATGCTCCAGAATCTCCTACGTCTGTCTTGTGTTATTATGGATTTCAATGGGATTTGGAACTAATCCGTATCCTGACTATTCTGTCCCATATTACCCTAACAGCTGTCATTTACTTCTGATATACAGCAAAATTTTCTTCAAATGTTTTCTTCTGTAAATTCAATGTATTAAAACAAGCTAAATATTAATAATTCTTTGCAAGCTGGCAGATTAACTTAACCTAATTTACTTCAAAATTTACCAGTCATAATAAATGAAAATTTGAAGTTAGGAGAACAAATACTGCCCTATAGAAGGCATCAGGCCAGCTACCTCTTTGTGATAACTTCCAATGCAATTTCCACAGGTGTCTATCCTTCAGAGCTTTTGTGTGTTACAACCACCATGTAAACACAATTAATAAACACTGATTGTTCAGTGGCCATCAAGTCATACATTGTACATCTCAGAACGCATGGAAGATGACCGTACTTCCTCTTTATGGCATATAATTACTGTGGGTACAGATATGCAAACAGAGAGCAAAAGGAAATATTCCTATATTTAAAAAAAAAAAATCATTATGTAGGAAACTATGTATTTATTTTCAAACTCATAATTCTCAAAGGGTATTATTCCAATTTCTACGATTAAAGTCAGCAAGCACTCTCACTGTCATTCCTTCCACTAAACTAGAAAAAGTACTTTCCACTTACTAGAAAAAGTACTTCATTTATTCATGAAGGCCAGTGCAGTATACGAACTGGTCTTGATGTCCACTCCAACCAAGGACCTTTAAAATTTAGGGGCTTTAGATATAATATTCAGGATAAAAAACAGCATTTGAAATAAGGAGAGTAATTTGAAATAAATATTTTTAAAGAAATTTGAAAATAAAGTAATATGAAATAAACAGAGTAATATGTGAAGATGTATCCACTTGTAGTTTCTGAAGTTTGTGTTGTGGGGTTTTTTGAAGTTTTTAAATGTTCTTTGTTTGAGGTGATATTTTTATCTATGTATAAAAGTGTTAAATGGATTAGAAGATATTTATGTATAGAGAGCACTGAACGTTTTCTGATTCTATAAAAATAACTCATGGGGGGAAAATATAGTTAGTGATAGGATATCAGTGAAAAAAAATAATGCTGTCCAAGTTAATCATATCTTGATAATGACAAGTGTATTGTTCATCTTCTGTCCCACCAAAAACTCTCACGTTGCTTGAAACACTTCAGTTCTGAAACTTTCATGTCTTTTGTATATTCTTCTAAACAGAATTATTTGGTTAAAATATCACACTGAGGATATTTTCTAATCAAAAAAATCTGCTTACAATGTCACAAAACTGTTAGAATTGCACTTCTGCAAAGCAGTTTTATTTTAAGGGCACTTCGTATAACATAACTGTATTGAACTGTCTCCAATCTTACCCCAAAACATATTTCTTAGCTGTACCAGCTAGACAACTGGGATCATTACACAAAGGCTTTTGAATCATTCAGTATTGAGAGAGCTCTCCTGAGCTTCATCTACTTATTTGAATGCAAGCCATGAAGATGTATGAGAACAGTAAATACAGTGTTTTTTCATGCTCTAAAAATACTCAGTTCTACTGTATGCTGGTTTTCTTTGTGTGGGCTAGTGACCACTAGGACCATCAGTAATATCTTGTTTGGGAAGAAAGTGAAAAAAAGAATATTCTTTGCATATTTGCATTTTCAAGATAGTTCTCAGAAGCAATATAAAGGTGATTATCAATTACCTATTTATGAGGGTTACCCCCAGAATAAAGATAATAAACAAAACTAGTTATCTTTGCATAAACCTTTCAAAAACATTCTGTGATTAAATATTACATTATGCCACAAATCCATCTTTCAATAACAATAACAGAAAAGTTTATCAAGGAATTTGATACAAAGCTCTACTGACTATTTCTAAAAATTTTGGTTTTGTTTTCAAAGAAATCAGGATTCTAAACTGAAAATTAATAATATCTGAGACTCACACTCTTAGTAACATCTCTTTGTGACACTGGCTTTTATCCACTGAATTCTTCTTAAAAAAATATATCACATGAAAATTGTAAGTGTTGAGTTACAATGATGTTTTCTTCCTGTATTCCAGTTAGGAACTTCTGTTTGTGCCTCTGTAATATAAAATACTGATAATAATACTTTATTTCTCCACTGAAGAACTAGAAATTAAAATGTCATCACATTGAACTGACAAATCAATGTTTGTTTTATCATTATTTAGATTATATATATTGAACAGATTGATTAAAGTAGAATTATCTTTTTCTGTAAAGTTAATTTTTTTCAAGAGTTGAATATGAGTGTAAACTACATGCTAGTTTAACTTTGTGGATTTTCTTTGTAGCCCATTAAAACCCTCAGATATAAAGAGTTGGGAATTTACTAATGATCTTCAGATCATGGCAATATGCAAATAGTCACGGGAAGCTATCTAAGGAGATCATGTAAAAGTCAATCTGAAAGACAATATTCTCTGAATATCTCAGTTTTCAGTTTGCTCAGTAAATGCTAGAATCCAACCAGTAGTCCAAATTATAAAAATGCAGTCCTGAACAAACTACTGTAGCTTCCAGTGGTAACTTCAGAGAATGACAAGTTTCAGAAGGATTACAGAAAATAGAGGTATTTTAATGTTTCCAGAATTCACACTAATTATTTTTGATCTTTTATATCAAAGGAGCAACAGGTGGTTGTGTTCTAAAATGAAAGGCTCCAGTTACTTTTACAGAATATTTCAAGAAGGGGAAATCTATTAGCCAGTCAACATTTTTGTTGAAGATTCATTTCAAACCTTTCTTTCTTGTATGGAAAATGGGAATATAGACACTTCTAAACACTTACAGAGAGAGATAATCTATTTAGTCTACTATTTCAGAGGATGAATTCACTTTATTGCATACAAAAAAAAGAAACAGAAACATGAGGTTATTTTAAATTCTCAGACCAGCTCTGTTTGTGTGCCAAAATGAAGGTCAGCCAAAACCTGTATTGCAAAATACATTTTTACATGTAGGGCTGTCCAGAAGAGAAGCCTGATATTTCAAGAATTATCAGGATCTGCTCTATTATTTTTTGTGCATGTTTTGTTTGTGGTGTTGTTGTCATGCTAATTCATAATGCAGTATTAAAATAAAATATATTAAAAAAGTTGTCGTTCATGTGTTACTCTTCTCATTAGAGCACGAACATCCACGGAAATACCAAATATCATCAAATATTTCTGTTCTTTTGTTTCTTCCTTCAGGCGATGCTTTGCATTATCATCCAGATGATTGTTTGGGAAGTTGTAATATGGATTTCATCTCAGTTTGATTGCCGAAACCCCAGCTCATCTGGTACTATTTCCTAGAGCCAGGATTTAATCAGAGTGGCTTGATAAATGTATACTTCAGAGTTTTTTCCCCTTGAGAAATGTTTTGTACTGATAAGACCATTTCATACATATTTGCACAACCACGTTAATTATATTGATTAGCAACACTTAATAACTATTAAAGCAACCATTTCAGTGTATGCTTTAGTTTTCTAACTTTAAATATTTTGTATTTGAATACTTAAGTCAATAGTCAGGCTTATTGGCAATGCATATTATTTTTGGCCACATCTTAGAATACTGAACTGCTTAGAGAGGTGCTACCTCTTGGGATTGAGATTGGTATCACCAGCTTTCTAATAAATATTCAACCCTGGGGACAGAGCATTTTCTCAAACCTGCAGGATCCCTGTTGTGCTGAATGTTTCATATAAATATGACTGAATGCACTAAAGCTTTGTTGTGCTGAATATTATCAAGGAATTCAATTTCCTTCTGAACTATGACTTTTCCAATATGCTTTTCTAGCTATTTTGGTTCATTTATTCCATCAATTAGCAAGCATAATATTCAATTATGTCAGTTTCAGTGATTTCAGCACATAAGGCAAATGTAAATCAAGCTAAATACAGCACAAAGACTCTTAAACCCAGGACTTCATAATCTCTGTCCAGTTAAGTAATGACTCACAAATACAGGTGAGGAGATGAGCTGATTTAGAGTAGTCCTGCAGAGAAGGACTTCAAGGAGGGTGTTGGTGGATGAAAAAAATTAGTATTAGCAAGTAACATATGCTTGCAACCCAGAGAGAATATCACATCCTGGGCTGCATCAGAAAAAAGCTTGGCTGGCAGCTCAAGAGAGGTGATTCTACCCCTCTGCTCTGCTCTGCTCTGTTCTGCTCTACTCTGCTCTGCTCTGGTTAGTCCCCAACTCGAGTACTGTGTCCAGCTCTGGGTCCTCCAGCATAAGAAAGACATGGACATGCTCAAGCAGGTCCAAAGGAGGGTCATGAAGATAATCAGAGGGCTGGAGCGCCTTGCCTAGGAGGATAGGCTAGGGTTTGTTGGGGTTGTTCAGCCTGAGAGGACATTACATTTCAATCCTATGCTTTTTGCTGAGGATACTTTCCAGTAAATTAGAAGTTTCAAAAAACAAACAGAAAAAGAGATAAAGTGGTTCCTGCCTGAGAGTAGGAAATCATGAATTCCTGCTATTGGACTACATCCCCAAAGCCCCTGAAACTGCACTGTATGAAGTTATGCAGCAGTTTAGTATCTGTGCCTTGGCAATAGCCTTTGTTACATGATTCAGCTGATTATGTTGCCACTTTTGGATCTCATTACCATTTGGGTAATCTTTACCATTTCTCGCTTGTTTCCATTTCTTCCATCATAATAAATTATTAAAAATCCCCTCTGTCTCTTCATTAAATGGCTTCTATTCAAATTGGCCTCTATAGGTTAATGAGGGCTCTAAATATGCTTCAAATGGACCTAGAGTTCATAGGTTGTTGATTTATTATTTTCCCATGACAGAACACTCCACTAAAAGCTATTTCCTTTCATTTATCTGATGTACTATGTTCACAGTCATTATGCAAAATATAGCAAAACATACTCTCTGAAATTAGAGATCTTTCTTCATTTCCAACTATGCATGAATGTGAATATTAAGAACACTATAGGATTCATTTTGAAGGTCTTGGAACCATGATGTATAGTGGTGAAACAGTCTGCAACCCCATGAACTATAATTTCCATTGGAGAAAATGGCTTATGGTCACGAAAATTTTTGGGACAAAACTGACTATGGAAGGGAAATTTAAATTGTGCCATGATGGTGTATGTCGCATGTATGTCGCACATCTTCAGATAGTAGGCAAAAAGATTATTAAGTAATTCAACAGTGAATAAAGTAGAAGACTGACAAAGCCTCTCTCTGCACTCATTGCTCAAGACAGAATTAATCAATAATCTATTCTCACTTGCAAATATTTATATCGGACTCATTCTGCAAA
This sequence comes from Trogon surrucura, assembly GCA_020746105.1. NCBI lineage: Eukaryota > Metazoa > Chordata > Aves > Trogoniformes > Trogonidae > Trogon > Trogon surrucura. Next base: position 43,730,191 of record CM036620.1, read on the forward strand.
TAAGGCATGTGCACCATTTCTCTCCAGAAGTATATCACAATTAAGGAGCTGAAATTGAATGAAAAGTTTTTTGAAATCTTAAATAGTTTAATTATACCATGCCATGGTTTTAACAGAACTTTTTTAAACTCATCAGGCCACTCTCTACATTTTAGAGTTATTATTTGGATTTCCAAATATTCATCATCCTTGTGCTGATGGAGTAACTTATATAAGTAGAGTTTCTAGGTCCGCTCATCTCCCTCCCTGAAACTCTTCTAGAAACTTTACTATACAAAAATGTACTGCTTGTTTGCAGCAGCTTCAAGGCATTATGTACAGTCCTTGCTAAGACTTTTCATGTGCAATATAAGTGAGATCTTCTTTTAACAGAGTGTCTAACATTCAACTCCGGTGCTATAATATGTTCTGCAAGAGTAACTATTTATATCCTCTCAATAATCAATAAGACTAATGTTCTGACAAAATAAATCAAGATTAGGTCATTGAGACCTCATTTACATAAAATGGAACTATTTTAAGTTTCTCTTACACCTTTTCAGGGCAATCAGTATTTCCTTGCGTGTTTTGAGTGTATCCTAAATACTCTGAAATCATAGCTCCTGTCAGCTGTGGACAGAGTTAGCTATGAGGGTGGGATTTTTTATCTGAGGAGGTGCTCGGGGTTTTTTTAGAGCCCACCAGTGCCCTAACTTTAGTGACCACAGCAGGAACTCCTTTTTATGTGCGTACCCTGGTTACCTGGTATGAACTTTTTGGCACGAGTCATTCAAACAAATATATCTTGTTCTACTGTTAAAGCAGAGGGTCAACATATGTGGATTTATTTTATGTGTTTACATGTTAAGTTCTTAAATCACTTAAGTGCTTAGGCTGAATGCTGTCTTAATGCCTGCATTTCAATAAGTTTCTCTGACTATGCCTCTTATCCAACGCTCAGCGGAAAGCTCAACTATAGCAGAGTAGCATCCTCCTGTGCAGGGTATCTAGATGTCTTCAGAGTAATAACAGTATATAAGGCTTGAGATCTGCAAGCTGTGATCTGTATTGGTGCACAAGGATCTCTCTGTATGCAAAGATTTTCCTTTTCCTTCTTTTTTTTCTTTAAAAAAAAAGAAAGAGAAGAAAAAGAAAATAAAATAGAAGTACATGTATCAAAGAAAATAGGAAATTAGTAAGTCTACTTCCTGTAAAATACATCAACATGTTGATGCTAAATAAGCTAAACTATAGATGGAAATAAAATTAATAGATGCACAAGAGTGTTACTTCATCTTTCTGGAGACAAAGCTAACTTGAGAGATAATACATAAAATTACTGTAGTGTTGTACAACTTTCCCCACTTAGGCTTACCAAAAGATGGTGGGGGAACCATGTACTACAAAAAGAGTGTCTACTTACTTTCTTGGACTTTATACTGTAAAGAGCTTGTCAAAAGCAAACAAAAAGAATAAAGATGAAAGTTTGATGAAGAACAGTTTTTTAGAATCTTCTATCCGTAAATACTGTATTACACTTAGTCATAATCTGCTGTTACTTATTATTTCTTCATGTTGTCATTCCAGTAATGTAGGAACAATTTCAATTTCCTTTCATAATCTATACAGTAGCAACAGTTATGTGAAAAATACTTTGCAAGAACTTGAAACCAGTTTTACATTCAGTGCTGGATTTGTTTTAATCAGACCCAGAAAAAAAAATTTGCATATTCTCAATTATATTCAGACAGTTTGCAGAGCAAGATGTTGTTGTTTATTCTTGGCTACTATTAAGTCAAGGTTTCTTGAAAACTAAGCTGTAGGTGAAACGTATGAACCTTCTTAATCCTGGTCTCATTAGCAGATGAAAATTTCAAGAAGTCACTCTCTCTTTTTGTACTACACTTGCACAGCAAACCGCACAGTAAAAAAAATCACCAAGTGTTTGAGGCAACCCTTTAAAATGATCTAATCTCTTCTCGTTAAACAGTGCTGTCATTTTTAAAGATGGCATTTTGTGCTAAAGAAATTAATGACCAGATGTCACACAGAATGCAAAAAAACCCCACGGAACAAACACTGCAATGGCTACATAATAGTAGCTTTTCTGTTAAAAGCAGTTAACAATATTTCTGAATGTTGAGAAAGAAATGGTGAACATATAAAAAAAGGATAACACAAAACCAGTTAAATCACGCATTATTTGGTTGGTCTGTAACTTTGTTATACTTCAAAGAAGGTCAAGAACAAAAAAGTGAACTTAGTCTAGTAAAAACAATTTAAAAACTGTTAGACCGCACCTTTTTTGCTTCTCATTTTGGTTTTTGGGTTGGTTTTGTGTGGGCTTTTTGACTTTTACTTTTGCTTTCAGTGTTTCCACCTAATTCTAAGGAAAAGATTCACCACTATTGTCTGTCAAGGCAGTTGTTGAATGATCTATGTGAAAGAGAGCAAACTAATTCTGTTATGGCAATGTTGAACACAGCTAATGCAAGCTGGATTTCAGGTGCAAAGTTGTTTCTGTGCTCTAAGAGATTGGTTGAGGCTGGCAGGCAAGATACTTAAAGAACAGTCCTGAGAAAAGGTTATTTTACTAGCAGGATTTGCGACCACATTTTCAAAGAGCAGCTCTTCTACTCTTTGTTCAAGTGTATTATGTATTCCCTGTTTAAGAAAGGCTAGCAGAGAGGTTGTAGGAATCTCTGTAGTATTTTAGTTTACCTCAAATTTATTTCATGCAGTTATCTTTTCCCTTCCCTGGATCTTACTTCCCTCTGCTGCAGACGATGAGTCAGAATACTGATGTGCACTGCACAGGACATCTGTAGCTACACCTTGTCTCTCAGTACGACAAAGAAAAGTGATGCAGAAATCTCCGAATACTGCATAAGGAACTAGAGCTGCCAGTTGCACTAATGACATCTTACCCCTAAATCCGGGGTGCGGACAGATGTCTCTGCTCATTCAGCATTCTAGCCTGTATCTAATATTGTCATTTTGAACTTGTGGTCTGCTTCCATCTTAAATGTCTAACACAGTCTTTTACAATCCAAGTTCTTGTTCAAGGCCCTTTTTCACTTAAGAGTACTACTGTTGGGTTCCTGTAAGGAGTCTTAATAGACTTCATCTTGCATATATATGAGCATCTTAGCATTTGAGCCTGCTGCTCTAATTTTTCAGTAGTCTTTTACTGAAACTGCCAAAGCTGTAATTGTTACTTTTAGATTAGCTGTTTTTTTGCTTTGACATATCCAGATTCACATGCTACTGCTGGAGACCCTTGGAGGTAACGAATACCCGTGCAGCCCACTCTGTACATTGAGTTTCAGTCTGTCTTTTTTTAGGAACAGAAAACTGTGTGTGATTTGGATCTTCACAGTGAACAGCAAGGACCAACGTGCACTGCACAGAGAGGCTAATTAGAGAGGAAAGCTGCCAAAAAGACATCCACTTAACAGCTTTCATAGCTGAGCTAACTTTAGTGAGGCAGTGTGTTTGGGAAATTTTTACAGCAGAAGCAGCCTGGATAATGTGAATAACAGTTTCCTGTTTGTCTGAATTTTCTGTTGGTTAAATACTTGTTCTCCAAATCATTTTTGCTTGCATTCCAGTTTTGTATCTCTCAACCATGAGAGTTTATAGAAAGAATCCTAAAAAGCACACATTACCTCATACTATTTTTTTTTTTTGCCAGAAAAAGAAGATATTCACCATATAGCAAAGGACCCAAGGAAACACTGTTATGATACAGAAGAAATTCATAATTTGCACCTTAGCCAAAAATACACCAAATGTTAATTGATAGAAAGAGTTCTTTTCAAGCAGATAAAAATTTTCTGGGGTTGGTGTAGATTCTTTAGCCAGGACTCTTCATACCACACAATCTGAGAAAATGTTTAGATTCCAATAACTGAATAATGTTTGTTCAGTACTTCCTTCGTTGAGGCAGGTTCTATTAAGTTGTGTAATCATGGATATAAATGCATTTTTTTCTCATGGTGGCTCAGAGGTTTAGCCATTCCTGTGCTTTGAATCCATTTGCCCTTCTGTAAAAGCTTATGGTTTCATTAACTGTTCTTTAATAATACAGCGATTTACAATGACGCTTCGTGAAACCGTCAAACACACTTGTTTGCTTACAGGACTGATGTGACCCGTAGCTTTTCTAACTATGGTGATATGTAAACACTTACCTTGTACAGTTTGTTTTTACCATCATTTCAGCTCTAATTTCTCTCATTGACTCAGCCTAAATTGTTTGAAAAACCCTGGGAGGAATCATTAGCCCCTGTGTTACACATATAATTCGTTGACAATTTCTTCAATGTCATAAGAAGCTACTGTAAGCAGTCAATGCAGAGTTACTAACCTCAAGTAGAATCTTACCTAATTGTTGCCCATCTCCTAATTCATGTTTTGCTGAGAAGATGCTACAGATTTCGATTGGTTGAATTCATGCTTAGGTATCACACTGTTGTGTGCTTTTAGCTGTTTACACGTCCCAGAACTACAGGTTTGTTGTAATCCACTGACAAAACTCCCTCTTCCCACAATTCAACTGCCTGGGTACTTGTAGGACAATATTCTTGTTATAAAATTCCCTGCAACTTGCCATTTTGAGAAATATTTGCATCATCTAAAGAAGTGTGTTTGTCACAAATTTAAAAGTTTCTGTATTCGTCCTTTGTGTTGGAGTTCTTGGATCCTATGTTACACTCAGTCTTGTTTATAGGAGAGGGAAGTCCACCTTATACATAAAAATGAAGCCAAGAATTTATTGTTAGCACAGTGGAAATCTTACCAGTCTACTTCAGGAATCATCACTAGTCCAGATCTAATGATTATAGAAAAACAAATAATAATAATGCAGTTTGAGTACTTATGTACAATTAAAATTGTAACACTTAGGTTCTATTCCTTTTCTTGGTGTTAGGCTCACTCTTCCAATGCTTCTCTCAGTAGGAATGTGAGTGGTTTCATGCTCATGTTGCTGTTAGGTTGGGGTTATGACAAGTCAACATCTGGAGTCCTTTGCCAGGAAGAATATGATGTTCTTGTTAATGATTTCCTCTCTTTTTTTCCCCCCTTTCCACTTCAGGTCATTTATATATATTTGCTAGCACGCAAAAATATTCATTCTTAAATGGTCCACAGTTCCAGGTTACATCTGAATTTACTATTTATTTATGTATGTTAAATATTCTTTCTTTGTTTTCTTTCTCACCTCTAGAACCAGTTATGTCCAACTCTAGCTTTTTACTTTTTTCACTGAAATGAAAATTTGATGGTGAGCAATATACTTGCTTTGTTGAATTTACAGTCTGAAAATTAAAACCTCTATAAAACTATGGCTGTACAATACAGAGCTAAACAAAAGTAAAAGACATTAACCCTAGACACCAGATCAATTAGAGAAATTGCTGTCACAGCTAAGACAAGTAAAATGAAGCTGTGGGCAGGTCAAGAGAACTTCAGGCAGAACAAGCCTGATGAAACCCAGAAATCTTTCCCTTCTCAGTATTTCCTTGTTTATTATCCTCCATCCCGCTCTTCTGTAAAGATGGATGAACAGTAAGTTTGTAACCTCTGCAGAAGACATTCTGCATCAAGGAAAACCCCACAGGGCATTCTTCTTTGTCCTTTCTCCTTCTTGTAGAAGAAATGAATAAAATAACTCCTCAAAAGATCATGAGAGTCAGTGCTGCAGAGCTACTCTAATTTCCCACCCCAAATGAGAAATGTTAAACACGTATGACAACCTACATTTAAACTGGCAATAGTGTTCAGCTTCTGCTCAGACTAGCAATTAACACCAGCCTAAACCCCTATAAACTTACATACAAGCACTCTTCTCTAATTTACTTCCCAGTTAATGCAATACATTCCACGTTATTAAATATTATACAGTCAGTGGAAAAAATTGTTTCTGAAGCAAGTCTAGATTTGTTTACTTGCTTGCGATACACTATATCACAGCAACTGACCACAATGGGCATTATTAAATATTCAACATGAAAATTTGATGGTGAGCAATATACTTGCTTTGTTGAATTTATGGTTTGAAAATTAAAAGCAGCAATCATAACAAATGTCATATAAATTAGAATTTATATACAGAAAGTAGTTTCCCTTCTCTGTTGTGTAAATCCAACCTTTAGGAATAGGGATACGTAAATATTACTGATCTCAGAATCATATGACTTAAACCCTTTATTATGAAGTTAGGTTTTAAAACGGAAGTTTATGGCAAACATTAGTCCAGGGAATGTTTACTATTGCCTGTAAAAAAAAAAAGGACAGTATTTTATTGGCTCTGCTTTCTTGTTTACAACAAAAATCAAGTAAATCACATATAGAATTTTCTGTATATGCTGTACATAAAATGAGATTTTTAGTAGGTATTCTGCATTATTTTTATGATGAAATATTGTTGCAAACTTCAGTCTTACAATAATTTGTTAGTCAAGTATTTTGCAATGTTTTTTAAGAGATTTGATGCATTGTACTTGGACCAGTAAGTGAGGCTACTTCAACAGATATTTTGTCACTTAGCAGTAAGATGTGTTTCAGTCTTTTTCAACTAATTTACAGAACAAATTAGATATTATATAATGATAGCAGGTTTTGTAATTCAAAATATTTCTAAAGACGTACAAACAAACCTGAAAGAAGTTTTGGGAAAACTACTCTGAAGAAGAATTTGTGTTTCATGACAAAATCACTTGAAATGCTTCTAATCTATTTTTCATGTGTCTAAAGGAAACAAGAGCATAATATACCTTAGAGGTGTTAGGTGGGAATGAAATATTAGTAATAGGAAATTGAGCATAGCATTATAAACTGCTCTTGTGGATGATCAAAAACCTGCTATTTTTTTGAATTATTACAGAGAAACGGAGGATACAGATTAGATTTTAGATGCACAGATTTTTCTTTCTAATTCATGTTCCGTAAAGAAATGAGTCTAGTGATAGTGACTGATATAATTGACAGATGTCTACAGAATATACTGGGGTAGAAACAATCCATTACACTCTTACATAGTGTCTGTCTTCAAAGATGAGAAGATACAAGTAAACCTCAAAGCTTATTCAGTCTTTTGTTTTCAGCCATGATCCTTAGTTCTGTGATATCTGTAAGTGTAACTCCACTAAATTTAACAAACATGGATGATTTGTGAGTTATTAGCAACAGCAAGCAATAGTATGGGGTGAGCCCTTACAAGAGGAAGAGGCTGAAAACTCCTGTTCAACCATCTGCTAATTCCAATCTCATCTTTGTAACTTGCCGATTCTCCTTCCCAAAGTCTTCAAATAGAGACTTAAGAGGTTTTATCTTGCCTATGTGCATATTTAGTGCAATTGTGACATACAGTCAGTTATGCTTAAACTAAAATAAATGAAAATCTATCAGAACGGAACATTTGGAAGTTACTTCCAACTACAGAATGATTAAAACCCAGCAATTTTAAAGTTAGACCCTCCAACCTTTAATACAGATTTCTTCCCTGAATACTTTCTGTATCATTAATAAATAGATTTTTTCCTGTATATTTTTTATATTGTTTACATTACTTTTCACTGCAATTTAATATTGGGACCATCCCATTTTATAGCCCCATAAAGTTATAAAGGCTATGCCAATTTCTAGCATAATATTTTTTATGGAAATGACAAAGATTTTCCATGAAGTCAGCCTTCCAAAAAGGCCTGTAGTGCTGCTCTCCACAGACAGTAATAATAGCAATAATATTTATTTAGTACCTTTCATCTAAGATTGGCAAATATTTTGCATGAAGTTCTAGCTCTGTATTTGCTTTAGACTATGTCACTCCATTTTGTCTCAGCAGGAGTGTGAAGGTAAATCAGAGTTTTGATTTTATAGATGCTATAGCCATTAAGAGAATGTAAATTATACCCTCTTTGCAGATATTTGGTCATCAACAGCGTCAGGCATCTTCCTTCTCTCACTATTAAAAAAAAAAAATGAAGGGGAAATGGTACTGAATACTGACACACCATCCTTTACCTACAGTTCTTTTGGGACTCACATATGTTTTTTTCTCCCAATTATTTAAGTCTCCATTGTGCTGCAAGTGAAATAGGTATTTTTCTACTTTTCTGAGAGGATAATTGAATTGCAAGGATTAAGGTGATCATGCAGGTTCGTTATCAGCAGTGAGGAAGGGTTTGAGGTAAAATACATTGTTCCAAACGAATAGTTCTTCATTTTAATGATTTGTACAGTAACTTTAGAGTGTGAGAATTTAACTTCGGTGTGTATTTGAAAAGCATACATTCACTCACTTTGGTAACAATAAGTACAGTATATATTTTTTCCTGTGTACAGCAGGGAACTTGAAAAAAATTGATTATAACAAAAACACTTGACAAAAAAAAAATTATTCTGTCTTCTCTTAGAATGGCTTTCTAAAATTTCTCCACTGACAGTTATTTATTGATAATTTTGTTCTCTTCCAATCAAGTGAAGATAATTTACTTGCCAGGGACAACCCAGCACTGCAAGTACTTCGTGTTATGTTGCAAGGCTTTGTCCAAAACACATCAAAACAGCTTTAATTCTAGTAAGCCTTGATGATGTTCAATTTTTTAAAGCTATAAAATTGGAAAGAAATCTCATACAGTGTTTGCAATTTCACTTCTTCCAGATAGCCCAAATTTGTCCTGGAAGCCAAAAACTTTCCATCTCCTGAATGCAATAAGAATATTGTTGCTGACTTGGTTTTGCAAGAATTTAATCCTTTTGTAGTGTGCAAATAGAAATGCAGTGCTGAAACATCCAGAAGAACCTCTTCAAGCTGTTGTACTAGTAACATCAGTTCATTACCATGGAAATGTCACTCTTCCAGGATTTAACTCTGAATATTAGAAATTATAGTCTGTTCTGCGGAAGGACTGCTTTTTTAAGATTATTATTTTATATATTTAAGATAGGTAAATGACAAATAAAACCAAAGACATGTAAAATGATTATGCTTTTCCAAGTACATATTTGAATTTTCCACTCCCACTTAGTGTTTCTAACAAAACTGTACGGAAGTTATTTGAAAACCATTTTGATTGTTAGGGCTATTATGTTAATACTCAGAAAATATTCGGTTTATTTCCCTTGATGTCAGGACTAGAATTTTTTTTTTCCATTTAATAAAACAAGCTAAAAATATGATCTGGACTCTTGTCAGCCCTTACTCTATAATTGGTATAGTCTCTTCACTGGTTTTTCAGCTCCAGTCGTAGCTGCCAAGATCATTTTCCTCTTCGCCTGACATATTACTGCCTCACAGTTTAGTCTCTGCTTACTTGCTTGTTTTCCCCCTTCAGCCTTGTAGCCCAGTAAGTATCACACTATCAATATTTGTAGCAGGCCACAGGCTTTGTGCCAAGTTCACACCTCAGATTTCAAGCCTGTCTGGACCTTCCTGAAGAATGGTTTAATTTATAATACCAGTTATCTAATGACCTACTCTGGCTTAGCTTTTGCTTAGATACAATTGCGCATCTCTTGTTAGGTATGTTGCAGATAACACAGTAATAACAAGTTACTGGCTAGAATGAACTATCTATGACCATAACATAAAATGTAGTGTGGAAGACTGCGTGTATGAAAAGATAAAAGAGGCCCTGAAAGTGTGTGCACAGGATGATAGTAGAGGCCACAGGGCTATAAACAACTCGGCTGTGGTCAGTTACTGGTCATTAAATCACCGCAGACTGGGGAGCTTGGCAAAATCAGTGTTAGAGAGAAACAAGAGAGGAAAAAAAAGCAAGTATCCAACATATGTAACATGAATACTATACAGTATATTCAGACACAATGTAGATTTGCAGGAAAAGGAGGAAAAGTGTAAAGAATGCTAGAAGACATCAAAATCACACCAACAGGATCCCGGGGTAAGGACAAAGAAAAGGTAAACACTAATATCTTACTCATCTCAGTGAAGAACTCGGGATGGTGAAAACTTGCTATAAACCTTCCTCCTCATATTGAAGGTGTTTGCTTTAGGACCCAGGTGCGTAGTGGAAAGCTGAACATACCACCAGAGAAAGAGGTAGGTACAAAAAAGTTTGTGTATATGTTATTTTAAATGTGTGTAATTTTGAACTAATTATAATTTTTTATTAGGTTGGTGAGACTTTAATTAGAGTAACTAAATTATTGGGTTCGCATATATGGCATGGTCCTCTTGTCTGTAAAAAGTTTGATTACAAGAAACAAATGAGAATTCAAGCAACCTAATCTGCAATTTGTATGCAATAAATTGTAATACCCTTCAGTGCAGTATTTTCACTCTTCTTAACCCTGCATTTCCCTACTCTCCTTTCTCCTGTTCTCCTGTGTAGTCTTATACCTTTGCCACTCTATCAGCTTAACACACCCATTCACATTTCAGATTTTACCTTGGACTACAAAACTCCTGATGTACCCTCCTTCAGGTGTTTATTATCAACTCTCTTCATTAAAATCCTTCCTTATGAGTTACAGAGGATAAAAAAAGAATTAATAGTGAGCTGATAAGCAGTAGGACTCTCTGATCTGGTTAAATCAGTTTAAAAAGATACTTTTTATGCCTTTCCACCTTCTGGATGGCCTGCTAGTTAGTGCTAAGAAAGAATACTATGTTTGTCAACGGATTCCTGCTAAAGTCTTCCATGAAGGTGCAAGAATTGAAATGGCACCCTTCGACATGCTGCTGTGCATACAGACACAGTTCTCCAAGCCCTTGCTGCAACCCATGTTCTCCATCACAATGCCATACAAGCTGCTACACTTTTTACATTTCTAAAATTACAAGAGTGGTTTTCAGGAAGAGCATTCCATGTACACATAGAAATAAAGTGGGGAATTATTACATTATTGCATTATTACAGAGCAGCATGAGGACATAATCCTGATCAAACCCTCAGTTCTCTACAGATAAAATGATTCAAAGCTAAAAGAACTAAACAGCTTTTACTCTGTTGCACTGTTTTGTTGGTGGTGGGTTTTTTAGACAATATGAATAATTAAAGATTTTTAAAAATAGAAAAGGAAAAAATAGAAGAAAAAAAAGATTAATGCTCCTTTTAGATCATGGGACAGAAAGTGAATAAGAGCCAAGTAAGATTTATGGCATCGTTACACATTGGACTTTGGTGGCTAAATACTGGTTGATCAGCTTGTGCATTTTCAATGTCTTTGCGTTGTATTATTATTTGCTTTCGTCTTATGTATAGCTGTCTATTGCTTATAAAAATTAAGATTTAATGAAGTTTAATGATCCTACAATTTAAAGAGCTGTGCATTTGCCTTTAAGGCTGCAGGCTACTGGCTAGACCAGCCTGTAGACTAGCAGCCACATTTTTTGTCAAATGTCTATGCACTTCATTACCCAGCTATTACCTTTGATTTACGTTTGTTCAGTTGTGAAGTAGTTCCCATTACATTTCCTTATATCTCTGTGAGGTATTAGATTTCTGAAAATCCAGCCTCTATGTAGTAGTTTTATTGATTTAAGAAACAGCATCTGTTAATTCAAACCCAGAGGGCACAGTAGCTTGCGGAGTTTTCATAGAGATCTGGAGGAGAGTAGGAAGTAGTAAATACTGAGTAGTTCATTGTCCATATGCTATGCCTTTCTAGGAGAATACTATATGTGCCCTTCAGAAAGAGATGCAGAGAGAGAGAGGATGTTTGTGTGGCTGAGGCACTGTGCAGGTTACAGAGATTCTGAAGCCTCATGGCTGAGGTTCCCGGGTAAACTCTCTTGGAGAGAGAGAGCAGAAGAGTTATTGTTCTCAGGGGCAATGATGGACACAACTTTACAAGTGATCACTGTCAGGCTTCGGCAGTGTTGGTCTTGTCACCGATGAACAAAAACTTCGGTTTTGATGTTATGCTCACCTGCAATGGAGATGCCCTCTTCAAAATCTCATTACACATATGCCTACAAATACCTGTGTAACTTATGCCATTGCTTCAACAAAAGTCTTCCTCTCACAACGTATCTGAGCTTTAAACAATGTAAGATATTCTTCACAACATTTTGACTTACCATACAGCCTTCATAAGTAGCCCTATCTTTTCGAATAGGCAAAAATGCATCTTAACTAATCTGCTTCAGGTGAACATGTTAGTCTCATGAGAAATAGAGGAGGAAGAGCTGAAAAGCAAATTATGGCAAAAATAAATCATATCATGCCACAGTGTCATCATCCTGCTCCTTGGCCATTTTTCACTATCTTCTCGTGCCACTGTAACCTTCCACACAAGGTTAAATGTCACAGTGTGGTTGTATCAAAATAGCAACATTCTCACGTATGAAAAATACTACACCATTGACTATACCGTATTTTCTGCAAAGAGGTGTTACAAAGACATATTAGCACAGTAAAAATAAAAGCTAGACTGATTCCTACATTTGAATTAAGACATGTCAATCACATCAAATGGCATAAATGTCACCACATACTCAGACCAGAAATTATTTCTGTCGGTCTCTCAAGTTTATTTGGGTTTTGTGTACAATCCCTGTATACAAATTTATGTTTTAAGTGCCATTAAATTTTGTTTAACAAGCCAAAAATTAGAAATCGGATTATTTCACTTTGAGAAGTAACTGCAGAAAGAACTGCAGATCTGATTAGTACAGAAAACAGAGGGAATGAGCTTCTCCAGGAAATGAGAACTGAAAGAGGTGTTCAAACTACACAAGCAGATCAAATTGTTCAAAACAGCTTACGATCTTTCTTAACAAACAAAATATTAATATCAGAAGGAGGTAGGGCATGTCTTGGACATGGTACTCCTAAGTAGTCTTGTAAGGGATGTCATACCTGGCAGCAAAATGTAGGTAACATCAGAATATTACATATCTGCCTCCACATAGGCTTATTTCATTCCTGCTCTCTTTCTGTCTTGCAAGGAGTTGGGATTTTTTGTCACCCTTATTTGCCTAGTAAAGTCGAGTTTACAAGTTAATTTTCCTGGATAAGGTGTTCTTAATCCATTTCCTCATAGATTTTTATTTTAATGAAAGACTTCATTTTTTAATGAAAACTTTTCAATTTTCTTTTCTTACATCACTATTTTAGGATTTGATAGCAATATGTATTTCTAGTATATAAATCTCCAGGATGTTTTCAAAACCAGTAAATTTTACTCTTTTTTTAAACTAAATTTATTTGTTTGACATCTTTCTAGAAAGGGAGAAGCAAATAAAGTATACAGTTTTCTTTAACAAATTTTATACATCAGGGTAGGGAAGAGCTGTTCCTTGAAAAACCCGTGTTCTCAGATAGGACTAAAATTTGCCTTCACAGGAGTGTTCTGTGCTTCTTGTCCACCCCACTGCAGTGAAGGAATAAATGCAGCTTTTCTCTTTCACTACCCCTCTAGCCAATGTGGCCTTTCTTCATCTATATTTCTGGTTATTGAGTGCTCTATTCATCCGTTCTGTTATTTTTGTCCTTCATATATCTGTCCAGTTATTGATTTTAGCTAATACTTGCACGGATTGCTAAAACATGGAGAGCTGATTTATTTAGCCTTTTATAAAATGTTCCAGACAATACAGCCTGTACCACTTTTTCCTTCCGAATATACTGAAACAAAGTTTTAGTCACCAAGAGAATAACAAAAACACTTATTAGAAAATTCCAAACTGCACAATTAACATAACTGGAACACATTTTGTTTTCTGAACGTCCATTTTCATAAAATAATTCTTCTAATACAAAGCAAATTGAAAATCCACTAGATTTGAAAAAGCTATTTCCTAGATTTTTAGTCTTTTCATTTATTTCCTATTTTGACCCTATTAAATTTATTGCTAACATTTTGTTCCTTCAAAAATCCTTTTTTTGATTTTGGAGTTTACAACCTTGATAAAGGTACAATGTTCTCACGTCCTTTTTCTGTCATCATTTGGCCAAGGTGTAGAGAACAGCATTTGGCTTTTCAGCTTTCTCTTCCCAAAATGTTCTACCTCATCTTTTGTTCACTTTTTGCTGCTCCGCTATGAAATGCGTCTCATGTGCTCATTTACTTTTCTAGTAAACCGGTGCCCAGAACTGAATGCAATATTCCAGGCTTAGTCGCATGAGTGTTATGCTGTGACTGATTATTATTTTGTTGCTCTTTGACACCTCTTTGTATGAAACCCAAAAGCTCATTGGCCTCCTTAGTGCCATATCACTCTATAGATTCATGCCTAATTTTCTACCCATTACCACCTCCATGGTTCTTTAAGCATTACTGCTTTCCAGGTTTCTCTCTCCCACTCCATAGCTTTGGATTACTTTTCTTTGTACATTATTAGATAGCCTTGCTCCACACTGAATCCCATTTTGCTGTTATGTCCATGTTTCTAATATTGCTTGGTCCCTTCCTATTATTTTTGTGCCATCAATGGTGTTTGCAACACCTCCCAATTTAGTATGATATGTGAATTGCATTAACTCTGTTTACTCCCACTTTCAAAACATTAATGAGGATGTCAGAAAAACCCTGGAACTAGCACTGGTCCCTTCAGTGCTACTAGACAGCTCCCTCACAACTTGATACATCGCTGTGTATCATTATTCCTTGTTAATGGCCCTTCAGTCACTTTTCAGTCCATATGACAGTGTTCCTATTCAAACGACTTTTAATTAATTTTGAGAGAGGGATTTTGACAGCTAATATGATATTATATTTTTTTTTACTGCCTGAGACAGGATTCATGCAAGAATAGATTTTTATCTATTTTCCTTTTTTTGTACTAAAATTAAAATTCTATCACCAACAACAAAGCCATTTCCTTCTTCCTGACAAGTTCATGTTGCTCATTCCTTATGATTCCATTATCTGCTAGCTATTCAATGGACATTTTGCTCCTGATATTTATTTCCTTGCTTCATTCAAGTTGAAATTTAAGCCTGTGATCAGATAGGTTCAGGATTATTCACAATTTTACTATTTGTTTGCTTTCTTGTTAGTATTTCAGGAACTCTCAAGCTCTCTCTGAATCCGACAGCAAAATAATTATCAGACATTTCTTTCCTCTGTTGTCTTTCCTCACAACACACGCCTGCTGCAATCAAATTGCCTGTTACAATATTTCCAAGGTTTCCCTTGCTGCTCCCCTTGTCAGTAACTCTGTGTACAAGTTCTTTTGAAATTGTCCAGTTTCTTTTCTTTCTTAATTGAAAAAAATCCATCTATAATCTGCATCACAACTTCCCTCACCTATGTACTTGGAGCCCTTATTAGAAGGGATGGTGAGAAGTGTCTTCTCCCAATCATTTTTGATTTCTTTCTCTGCAACCAATGTTTTTAAGCAGATTTCTTAGCACTTACAATTCCCCAGGAGTACAGATTCATAGATTATAAAGTTACAAGGGACCATTATGATCATCTGCTCTGACCTTCTGCACAGCACGTAACTGCAGCGGTTAGGAGAACCTTCAAACCACCTACTGTGAAAGCAAAATGATACATAAAATGTTTAGAGTAAAAATGTGCTCATCCTATTCAGATTCTCTCATTATACTCATCACAGTGACACAACTCAAGGAAATGTCTGGAGAAACACATCTATTGCGATATATGCCTCTCTTTGGATAAGCTTAGTGGGGTCATGGTTTGTTAGAACACTGCACCTATGCCCTTAGTAGTTAAAAAAAAAACAAACAAAACAACAAAACCCACAACCATGAAAACCTACAAAAATCACAGTGAGTTTCCAGGAACATTTACAAATATTAGGAAAACACTTCACTCTGGGGATCAAGAGGCTAAAGAGTTCTTTCTTTTCTCCCCAGTATAGCAATCACGTAGTAGGTTGTGCTCTGTTTAAATGCTGAGCACACATTGAGTTCCGTCAAACATGCACAAAATTTCTCAGTTTTTAGGATAAACAATTATCAGCTAATGACAGTTAGAGATCAGAATGATGAAAGACCAAATTAAATGCCTGATGCACGACAAGATCTCACATTACATCCTAGATTATATTTCCATTGGCAGTTTGGGTACTGGTTGTGGTGGTATGCCGTAAAACCTGTACATTATGTCCTGATAACAGCCCTGTAAAAGAGATTCACTACTACCCTTACCCTCACTATTCACCAGAGTACATTTGTGGCAACCTTCCAACAAGATTGCAAACTTTTCGGCTTCTTTGCTAGTTTATGATGTTAATTTCAGGATTTTTAAAAAAAAACGTTGTACAAATGTATAAAGTGTTACAGATATACAGTGTCTACACTTCGCTGCTTCTGCACATTGGCTGTGTTTTATCCATCTGTCTTAGCATCTAAAGACATAGCAAATAACCAACTGAATGCTTAAAAAAAATAAATATTTTGCTGTACATATTGCACTGCATTCTTATACACGGACTGGAAAAGCAAGGGAAAAACAGGGACTATCCACAACTTGGCATCTTTTCTCATTACTTGTTACAGTCCAAAGGAAGTTTTTGAATTATAATCGGGGCTGGAGCACAGTTTACTGTCAAGTGTTTTTTATTACTCTTTCAGAAAAAAAAAAAAAATATCCTCAGTATCCCCAAAGCATAGACTTTCAAAGCTTTGAGGGAATATCCAGGGACTTAGTTGCTTCCCATAAGAGCTTCACTGCACTTCTTGCTGCATTTTTCTGACTCAGGCAGGGACTTGTCACTTGTCTCAGTACACCTTAGAGTATGGCCTCCGACAACATTGCCTAAATTTAAAAATTTGAAAATGTCAGTCCCACAGAGTTAGCTGTAGGTCTACAGTATATTTATGTAATAAAATTTGTAGTTTCCTAAATATTTATAGATAGTCCTTAACGCTTTATGTGTTTTGTGGAGAACACATATTCAGTAAGACCATTATTCTCATCCAGCTGTCCATACCTTATTATATGGTAGCGATGTATATCGTCCCTACAAGAGTATTAAATATTTTTTCAAACAAGTCAAAAATAATTTCCGATCTAAAAAAGTTAGACTGCTCACATTATGGGGATCTTGAAAGAATATAAGGTGAATAAAGTGATATAAAAAAAAATGAGACAGTACTCTTGTTTTCCTCTTTTTGTATCTTCCCCACTTACAGAAAACATGAAATGAAATGAACTGCATAACAATCAGCTTGAAGATTACCTGTTGTCTTTAATTTGGGATTAGAATACTAAATACACTCACAGAGAGAAACATGAAGAGTGTATTCACGTGGCACCAGACAATGGTTCTCTCAAACTCTCTCTAGGAACAACTTAGCCATAGGTCAGAGAAAAAGTATTGGCAAACTAAAATCAATCACCAAAACCCCTCTGAATATTTGAATCTGAAATAAAAGAAGGCTTGCATACATGCCTAGTGAGTAATACAATGATTAAAACAAAGTAAATTTCCATTCTCAGAAATGCCACCCTGTCCTGAAGAAAATAGAGTAAACCACAGTGAGAAGAAAATCTCACAGTACCTTTTATTTGAAACAGCATCAAAATAACTATAACAGCACTTAAATTTATTTTGAACCACAAACATTGCAAGCCTTGACAATAACCAATTAAAAGAAATAAAACTGAGCAGCAACATTTGGACCTTGTGGGAAAAAAACAAAATTAGAAGAGGAATCACACTTCTTTTTCACACTGGTAAAGAGTGTCTGTACACAGAAGCCTGTCTGATTTTTGTGTCTGCAATATTTTGGCAAGTACAAGATACTATTTCTCCATGTCAACCTCTCCACATTTAAGAGTAGGTAAGTGTTTCAGGTTAAATTCCAGTGAATCTGAGAAACTATAGTTACTCGGTGTAATACTCAACATAGCTTCCTGTTTAGTGGGAAAATTTATATGCAACTAGATATGGACTCCTGACCCTTACAGCAGTATCTGATCTTATCTTCTTGAATCTGATTTTACTCTGGATTTATAGAGCTATAATGAAGGACAGAAAAGGAATCAAAATCTCACTTTTTAAACAGACTAGTTTTAAGTTACAGTCCTGTGATAAGAGATCTTATTAAGACTGTAGCTTTTTCAAAATGCTTATTAGAAAAAAAAAAAAAAGCTTTTATGATAGAAACAAGCAGGTTAGTTGCCAAGAACCAATTAATAAAACACAATATATATTACCAGTAGCCTGAACTGAATGACACTAGTCATAAAAAGATCAGTTAAAATGTTTAATGATCAAGACATTTATGCTTCTTTCTCTGAACTGTAGAAAAAAAAACCATTAAGAAATCACACTTTTCCAGTATCAAAATTTAAAGCTAGGCCAGGCACTAAACTTTAACAGATGCTCTCTACAATCCTTCCACCACCTTCCCAGTGAAGGATAACAGGAGAAACAGGGACAGAGGCTTTATGGTTATAAAAGAAACTTGAAGCAAATTAACAAAAAAAAAAAAAAATACTAACAGTAATGGTGAGAATGTCAAACTATATGCATACAAGAATACAAATGTGATTAAAATGAACATGTTGAAACAGGACTCATACCTTCCAGATGACAAGGTCCTAAGCAGGAGAAGAAAGTCCCAGACTGGAGACTCAGCAGCAGATGGTAGGGCCCAAGTGCCAATGACAGTCCTTTGTGAGGAGCTGTAGCTATACCACTCAGACTTGGGGCAGAGAAAGGCAACCTGCTCTTTCAGTGCTCCTCTGCAGTATGGAAACAGAGTAACTGGAACACCAGCAGCACATGGGGAAATGACAAAGAGCCAACAAAAACCCTCCCAGAACAACAGGTACAAAAAAACACTAGGGTGTGTCTCAGGGGACCTTAAATACTGAGCACCATGGGAAGGAACACTGTGATTGGTCCATTTGGGTCACCTGACACATCCTCTGCTCCCCATAGGCACAGCTGCCCCTCTTCCTCCACTGACTGCCACCAGTGCCAGGCAGCCCCAGAGAACTTTTGTCCTGGTGCTCTCAAACCAGGACATCCAGTCATATGTATTGACAAATAGAGCAGATTAAAATAAACAAAGGGGGAGTGGGAAGGTATTGCAAGGAAACGAGAGAAAAAAATTCTGATCTCTTAAGAGAATTACTAATTTCCTAGCTTGCAGTCCTTATTCATGAAGTGAAGGCTAACACACTGCTTGCATTGACCAGAACCTGGAAATGAAAAAGGAAACTATAACTGATCTTTATCTAGGGCAAATGGTCTTAGCAACCTAGAGTTTAGAAAACAATGGTGCATAGGGCTGCTATGCACCGCTTGGAGAGGGACTGCAGAATCTACAGTCTGTAAGCGTTTTAAAACTATTTTAAGCCTAAGCTTTTTTAAGACTAAGTCATGGCTAGTCTAGTCTAGTTTAGTGCTGGTGGTAGTTATGCTTTACAGAGGAAACTGAGCTTGATGATCTCTGGTAGTCCCTTCCAACTAGCAGTTGTATGATTCTGTTTCAAACTGCAGCATCTGACTTTTTTATATTTTCTTACATTGTATTTTCTTACGCTATATAAGTAGACATAACATGAGCATTTTAGAAGAAAAAATACAGGAAAAAAAGCTATATTGCTTTCCTCAGACTAAGTGGAGCAGAGATCAGCATCATCTTCAAAAGGCAGCTTTCCATGGGATTTTACTTCTTGTCACACTCAAGACTCTCAGCCATAATACAGCCTTACCTATGCAATGCTCTCAACTTGGGTAGATCTCCAGATTCATGTAAAATCCCTTTGACCTAGGTAGACTCCACCCAGCTGCAATCAGACCGGTTTTAAAATTTCTGGATGCCTCGGAGCTGTACATTCAAGACATAGGACAGTCACATTGCAGTGTGCATAGCAGCATTCACTGAGCATCAGTGAATGAACCAGAGGTGAGGTGCTACATCGTCACCTTCCCAGCAACTGCTTTTTCATATACCTCACTGTCCTAGAATGGTTTGGAGAAGAAAAGAAATGCTCTGTTTCATGGTTTGCACTATGGATATTGAGTTGACTTATATGGTGCAGAAAAGCTTGTGTTATATGGGAAGATGATGACACTCGCAGTAATGGATCTTCAAAGACCTTTCAAACAGGCTTCTTAAGACCTTTACCTGGTGAATTGAAGCCTCGTTACAGGGCTGTGCAAACAGCCACAGGGAGGACCAAGGGTTTGATGACAATGCTAACATGACTCCAAGGCTTGCATTAATTCACGGTATTTTTCCAGAACTGACTAAACTGAGAAAGTAAAATCCTCGCAATTTTTCTGGAAAGACCTTCTAAAGAAAGACCTTCAGGAGGCAAGATGAGAAAATTCAGGATTATAATGGACAGAATAACGGTCTAGAGACTATAGCATTTTCTACACCAGCTTTCAGGATATCTAAAATTACACCGGAGATAGCAGAGCAGCCCAGGATTAAGAGTGAACAAAGGACAATTAAAGCTATCCTGGCTTTTCCATCTCTGGACTCTAAGTCCTGCCTGCATGCCAAATATTTGTCTCAAATGCCAGTGTTTAGAAACATGAAGTTGAAAGGTGAATTCTGATGTAAGCATACACAGTGGACTCACATACACATATGCATTATGGTACAGGCTATGCTATAAAAACCTTAATGATTACTGCACAATCACATTAGTCTCTTCATTTTCATTTTTCTGTGATCACACATCTTCCACACATAAGTGCTCTGAACCTTCAGTTTTCTTTCTTAATTTTCTGCACATGTTCTAGCCGTATATTTAGGAACAGGTGTTTTAAAAGTGTGTCCTTTTGCCTTATTCCTCCCACCTTCGTTTCTATTGCACCTGGCTTTATCAATTCAGCGTAAAAAGGAAGGAAAATGTGCCAAATATTGCACATTTGATATCTGAAGTGCACCTATTGACCTTTGACTGGGATGGATATTTTAATCCCACACTAGAAAATTACCCTTCAAAAGACTTGAATTCAAATTGCCAACATGATGTGTCATCTTCTAATCTGATGTGACTGGAATGATAACATTTGCTTTGATGTGCAATGTAATCCAGTGTGACTGATCAGATGCAACCTGCCATAACACTGCAAAGGGCAATGCATCATGCTCAGAAATTAAAACTATCTTATTTTCTGAAGTTTTACCAAAAAAGAATCTACCTGAATTTTACATATTATGGGATTTTTCAAGAGCTTTTTAACCCAACAGTGACAACTGCCTTAGCTAAATTATTAATTTTCATTATCTCTTGAGCCTGACTGTAGTTATTGCTACAGCATCTGCATTTTGGCTATTTTTCTGTCAAAAAATAGGCAAATTGCAAAACACTGCAGAATATCTAATGAGTGGATTTAAATTGTATTAGTATATTCTCCCTGGAAAGAATGCAGTTTGCAGCTTTGAAACTCACTGTCTCTCTAGCTGCGATACTTGCTTCCATTATCAATGAGGAAAATTTGGGTTTTTGTAGTCTGAGATGCAGCTCCAGGTGCGGAAGAAAGCAACACCCAGCAGCACCAGAAATCAGTAGCTGTTTATCTTTCCTCTCCCATTATTTGGGATTAGGGCACTTTTGGGGAAGATTTTACAGAATTCACTGTCTCCTCATGTGATCTCATAAGTTAGTTGCAATCAGTAAGGTAAGTCTCACCCACACAATCGGAGGCAACTCTTTCCAGCCATCTGAAAATGTCAGAAAACTTGAATCATAAACCAACAGAATGATAGGCAAAAGTATATCACATGATTTACCTGACTGAAGGAGGTTTAGCAAAACAAAAAGAGTTCATCTTACTTTTCAGCAAGACAGTCATAATCAATGAGTCTGCAACACATGATTTTTTGCATACTTACATAAAATGCTGTTGGAATGTTAAGTTTCCTGTAACAGCAGATTTGCAGTAAAGATCTGATGACATGCAGAAGAGTAACACTCAATTGCTCAAGATACATTCAGCATGGCAGGACATTGAACAAATGGAAGTAGTGCTGTGTAAGTATGGGGGTAAAGACATGACACACTGATGTGTCCAGTCATATTTATTCACAGAGGTGAGCACCTCACACAGGAAGGATATTTTTTTTTCCTATATATGGACACTTCATATAAGCCCAGTTCTTTTTTTTAATTATTATTTTACTTACATCAAATAGGCTACTGAACACATTTTTTCTTTGTGAATAAGAAAGAAAAGCAGACAATCTGAAACAGAAAGTGGCGAGTTTTAAAAATAGATGGCAATTGGAGACTTCTATTGCCATTACAAGCTCAAATATTTAAACCTAACTGTTTGCTTTCTGACCAAAGAGCCTTAGAGGAACTTACTAGCAGTTTTCCCAGGTCCAGTTTGCATCTGCTCCATTGAAGTTAGAAATTCAGGAAGGGGAGAGTAAATGGCAGAGGGAAGATGTTGAAAAGTATTTAAAGCGTTACTTAGGCATTTGTTGCAATAGGAATTGCAACAAAATTTTCTGATGGGTGTGGAATGCAAAAAAGACAGTGAAATTTACAGAGAAAATAATATTCTGGTTTAAAAGAAAAGCAGTCCAACCCTCAACTTAATAAAGATGCCCCTGATGGGCAAGTAATTCTGCAGCATTTTAGAGTTAAGGGCATTGTGCTGACATTAGACCACACTTACAACAAGTAGCCTGATTTGATAGCTCACTTCTCATAAACGCAATCCCTAAAATTGGTCCTCCTTTTGATTCAAATTTTGAACATGGTATGTCATTTTCTAATGTGAGGAGATTAGAATGACAACACATGCATTTCAGTGTAAAACAGTCTGGTGTGATTGATCAGATGCAATATGCCGTAACACAGAACAAGGTAATGCATTTCACTTGAAATTTTAACCTAAGCTGTTTTTCTGGAAAACTGCAATGAAGGAGAAAACTTATATCTCACCTTGCTGAATTGTTGAAGGTTTTAGGGCTATATCTTTTCTTTCATCTTGTTGGCATAGCCTGCCAGTGGGATAGTCACCCATCTACCCATACATCCAAGGAGGAAGTGAAGATCCTTTTTCCTAACTGATACCAAAAAACAAATTACAAATCCTTTTCCTTAGATGCCCTTTCCACAAAGTCATCCTTACATGTGTATCCTTGCTGGATGACACTCAGGCTGCCTTCCCCCTTCAATTCACTCTAATTCATCAATATTTATCTTGACCATGTTGTGCCTGTAATTGCAAGTGCTGTGATTGTCACTGGACCAAACAGTAAATAGACACTGCAGCTGAACATATGCATAAGGCATGAGCGTAATCTTACTTCTGTATTGTACCCAGAGCTTTGAACTGACAGTTTTGGTACCCCTAATACTACTAGTGTTAATAGAAAAATGCTAAAATGTCAAACCATTTTCTACAAGCATGTATTAATACCAGATGTCTAGGAATGAGGATTAGGAAGTTTATTCTACATTTCCTAGTGGATTTCTGACAACTTTACCTTTCCACTTTTATAGATCAGGAAAAAAATATAAAAAACCTCACACACACTTTGAGCCAATTCTGAACATCTAGTAAGGTTTTGCTAAGAACATGGGTTTTAATGCTCATAAATTTCTTCCTTCTTTCCACAGAAAAGCCCATGCCTTTACATCTACTCTTTTGTATAGCAGGGAATTGAAAAAGCAGCCTACATGACTTTCTTATAAAACCTAAGCACTCCATGTAAAATTCTGCATGTTTTTCCCCAAATATATATTTAGCACATTTTCAAAGGTCTGCGAACAGCCTTGAAAAGATTCTTGTTTTAATGACTTTGCAGTGGAAGCTAACTACAAGCAGTGCTTGTAAGTAAAGCAACTACAGGATTTGACTAAATAAAGAATTTCTGAAGTAAAGAAAACACAAAAAAAAAATGATAGGTAAAATGTCCTGGAGAAGAGGAACCAGACTGAGTTTTAACCTGGACTAAACTTGAAAGAATCTCTGAGTCAAAGAGAAAAGGGATGGATTGGGAAAGCTGAGAGCTGATAGTAGAATGAAAGGATAATATTATACCACTGTGATTTCTTACACATAGTAAATGCAAGATTTAGAATCACCTCTTCTTTAAAAATATGTACATAGTAAACACAAATTTAGCAGTAGAGAAATAGTTTTGAATTTCTGTTGATTGCTGAACTGTAAATTTACAAAAGGTACAATTTCGAGGAAAATAGTCTCTTTTAACTTAAAAGCAACATTGCATTTAAAAAACTATCAACTTAGATAAAGCAAAAGTGGTTTAAGTGGTTCTAATAGAAGAATAAAAATGAAACAAATATGTGTTAGCCCAAAATATTCTCCTCCTTTTCTTTTTGTTTGATCAACAAATAGAAGAGTCTGTTAATTGTCCAATCTTACTCCTAAACACTGAAACTGGGAAAGATGAAACAACAGACAAAAATACAAACAGTTTTGAACTCTTTTACAAAATTACACACATTTATATTTCAGAAGAATCACTGCCTTCTAATAATTCAAAGCCTGTTATAACTTTTCGCTCTGCTGCAAATTGTTTCCCCTTAATAGCAAGCCTCCTTTATCAATATTCTCTTTCTTATTGTAGCAATACTACAGAATCTAAAAGAAAAAAGGCAAAGAAAGAGAGAAAGAAAGACAGACTGAGAGAGAATAAAAATCCTGACAACTATATAATAAACAAGAGCATAGTAGAAACAAATGGTGCATTGTTGCACTGAAGTTGAAAATCCTTCTTTTCGAAAAATATTAAAAAGATCAGGTAGCTTATTAAGCAATTCAGTAAGATTTTTGTTTGTCTGTTTTTTACTTTATTAACTACTTTGTGAAGGACAGTGATGGAATTTAAATGCTAATAAAATCTTAGCTGAACAAATGTAATCACAACAAAACAGATTTGATCTCAACACATATAACCACAAATATGAGGAGCAATAATACTAACGTAAGGCACCATGGTGATCGGAACATTGTATGAGCCTGTACAGAATGAGACTTTTCCTCACAGCAGTGACCTGTTGGCAGAGAAGACAGGAAGAAAAGGACTTCTCCCTTTTTGATCTTTTTTTTATGATCTTCCCGCTCCTAAAGGAACAAAACTTTTCTAGAGGAGTTTAAAGGTGCAGCAGTAGTAGGTTGCTTTACCATTTTGGCCAGCTTACTTTTCTGCAAGAGGGATCATGTTCCAAAACAAAGTCCATGACACACAGCAAAATGTCTTCTGTCCTGTTCAGCAGCATGTAATAGTACTTACAAATATTACCCACTAACATTTAGAACGTAAGGGTGGTTTTTTTTTCCCAGCAAAACATATTTCCTTCCACTTTGTTTATGACGTGAAATAATTTCATCCATTCCCAGGGGAGAGGGAGGCAGCCAAAGAGACAACAGGCACTCTTAAGATTACACAGCTTCAATAGCTGGCAGAAGGAAACTTTTTCAGACATGTTCCTGCAAGTACCTGTTTTATTAAAAAAGAATAAATTACAAGTTTGTTTGTTATAAATGTTATATTTTTAAGGCCCATCATATTTTTATGATGCTGCTTATTTTAAGCTCTTAGCATATGCTCTCCAAGCACTGCAAGCATATGGTTCACATAATAATACCATATGCCTGATAATATTTTGCTGTATATTACAGCAATAACAAACATTTTTAATTTGTAGAGGGACTCAATTTAAATTATGTTTTCTCTTTTTTTTTTTTTTTCATTTATAAATACTTCTGATGACATTTCTGAAGAAACCTACAATTCCCCAATACAGCTAAAGCCGCTCATTCATCACTGTGAAAAAAAAAAGACTATTGTTTTGGTAAAACAAGGACAAAAATAAAATAAAATAAAAGCATACATTCAAATTATAATGTATTCATGCAGTTCTTCATTTTTAATATATATTGGCCCCTGTCTCACCTCAAATACTGAGTGTCTTAAATGGTTAGGGTTTTTTTTCTGTCTTTGTTCCTATGATCTTAGTTCTCTATTGAATCAACAAGGAAATGAGAGATGATACACAAGAAAATGTGTATGACACTCATCTTCCTTGAGACAATGTGAAGAATTTGCATTTGGAGACATGAAAGGAAAATAATTCTGCATCCTCTTTTTACCGCTTGTGCTATTGTACAGGGATATTAGTCAGAGTCAAGTACCACCACATTAGGCATTCCCTATTCCCTCCTATGGGATATTTACCCCATATGAAGAGGTGAAGGTAGGAAGGATGATTTAGAATAAGTCCCTCGGCACTAACTCATGGAAGGAGAGAAAATACAATCTCTTTTTTTTTACTTTGCAGTGACTTACTTCATGGCCAAATACCACAGCAAAAATATTGATGAATCTGACCTCGTTATTGGATCAGAGAAGCCAGTGACTTTGGACAAGGACACCTGACATGATACGAAATAAGGAAGAACAGCTTTGTCTGGAAGAGACTTTAACCATGGTAGATACAGGAATGTTAGTTTTCCAAGCCAGAACTGATGAAGTCTCTGATGAGAATGTTACTGTCTTGTGCACACCTAGAAGGTGGTAAAGCAAGAAGAATTCCTAAGTTTGGAGATGACTAGAATGTCCACTGACTCCAACTGAGTCAGAAAGCAGAAAAGTAACAGATAACACACTTAAAGACCTCAGTGACATGGATAGTCCTGCTGCTCTCAGCAGTAACATTCAACTGAGATACACAAAAAGATTGAAAAAGGAGGATCAAGAATTCTTTTCGGGGGGGGTTAAGGTACTTACAAAGCATCCAGAAGACAGAAGTAAATAAATTGCTCTTCACAAAAAAGAAGAACTAAAGCTGTCAGAAGTCTGAAAGCTTCATCTCTTTCTGCTGTGGAACATGTTACTGCCCTCCCTCTGCAGCTCAGATGCTCCAGTTACCTCCTAGAGGAAGAAGACTTCTTGAAGTCTCCTACTGTGATGATACAGCCCCTTAGCACTTCCTGCTAAGCACACAATTTGCCAAGTGCCATGTACTTTCACCAAACAAAAAGAACAGCCTAGTTGTTATAGAAGCAGTGTGATCTAGATTAAAAAGACACCTCCCCACCCCCAGTTTGAAACCTCCTATAACACCAGGAACGAAGCTGCATATAAAAAAACCCGCAAACAACTAGCCATTTCATTTACATGGACAAATCAAAAAAGACACAGCTAGGTACGTAGAGAAACTAAGTGTTTCTCTACTTACAGCTGCTTAATTGCAGTCAAAGCAATTTCATGCCCCACCATCAAAAGTCAAGAAAATTTTGTAGCAGTGAAAAGAAAACTCCCTCTTTGCATAACACCTACTGCTTATTCTCTAGTTCTTATTCTTTCCACATCTTGCTAAGTAGAATCAAAGCAATGGAAAGCAAAATGTGTCCTTGGTTATTTACATTAGCTGATAAATAACACTAACACCACCCAGTTTTTAAAGCTGGTGCTTCAACTGGTAATTTCCCCGTAGAAGAATCCATATCAGTTTTGATACACATCCATGTCTGCAATCTGGGTAACTAGCCAGTTAGGTAACTAAAGAGTGAGGGAGATCAGTTTTTGAATACCTTTGAGGTCACTGTCTTTTCAGTGGAACTCATAATTAAGATTCAACAGAAGCAGAATTGAAATCTAGTGGCATACTTGAAATATCTAGCAGATTTAAGTGAAAACAGAATGGAAAGGTATAACTTTCGCATGGCAGAGCCCCATGTATATGATTGTCATGAAATGACAATGTATTGTGGGACAATTGTTAGCAATACCTTATCAGCCAAGTCTTTAAAAAAATTGTTTATAATGATGGTGGTGTCCCTGCCCACAACAGGGAGGTTGAACTAAAATGATCTCTAAGGTCCCTTCCAGCCTAGGCCATTCTATGATTCTATGATTCTATGATTATTAATGCACATACAAAACATTTGTATTACCAGAGTGTTAGCTATAATTAAGACTTTCTTGAATTCAGTAAAGTAGGTTAAATGTGGATGAATATGATTCCTGATCTAAATGTCCTACACTCTAAGACAGTGGGTATCTGTTGTTACCAGTTTGCACACAGAGTCCTTGATTTGAATGGATTTGCATGATAGTTGAGCCCAGTATAACTCTCTGTTTTCATAGCACTGACTATACTATCATAACATTTCTGTCCACAGAATTTTTTATTTTTTAAATCTCTACAAATTTCTGTTGTGTTTTTCCCACTACACCCTGAGATTGATGTAGTAATGAAAAGAAAATTTTCTGTCTTGAGAAAAGACAAGGCTGCAGTATGTGCCACAGGCAATAACCATAGCCAAGAAATCATCTAACAAATAACAAGCCAAGATAAAAGCCAGTTCTCACAGATTTGTTATGTCTACAGACAAATTAAAACACAGCTCAAAAGTTTACAGAAATACAGTAATCAGTGCAGTATTTCTGAAGGAAGAATAACTTCACTCTTTAGTTTAAAATTCATTCTAATTGGGTACAATGTCTGTATCACAAGTAGATGAATAACTCGAGTGGTAAACAAACACAATCTTTTTCTTTTCCTCCAGTTCCTTGAAAGACAGCTTAGATAACATTTCCCTCTTTCCTAGGCACTTTTTATGCTTGTCCAGAAGTCAAAAGCTCCTATCTCTCTCTTAGTTTTTATGTTGAGATAAGATAGGAAAGT
Organism: Trogon surrucura; assembly: GCA_020746105.1. NCBI lineage: Eukaryota > Metazoa > Chordata > Aves > Trogoniformes > Trogonidae > Trogon > Trogon surrucura. The sequence goes on from CM036620.1 coordinate 43,758,706, forward strand.
TGATATTGTAACATTTTCTCAGACCAGGACTTTCTACATGGCCCTCTCGTTAAGGGAAAACTTCAAATTTTCTTCTCTTCTTCAAAGGCTGATCACTTCCAGCAGACTTTCTGGTATCTACATAGAACTCAATTCACATTCTTTCTACTCTGAGGCACAGTGTACATGTCAGATTTTGAATCAGCACCTATTATATCCCAAAGAAATGGGTACAATTAGCTCACTGAAGTAATCTTCCCATAATCTTGACTAAATTTTCAGGTTTAGTTTATGCTTATCCTGAAGGACAGTTGAAGGCTTACGCCTTTTACTTGTCAGGAATGAACATGTTACATGTAAATTCTAAAAAATAGTGCTGAAAAAAAACCATGTTCCTGCTTCAATCATACTGGAAGATTTCTTTTAAACTTACTAGAATGAACAAGAGAAATCAGAAAGTTCCTTGATCTTCTGAAATATTCTTGAAATTTATAGAAAAGTAGTCTGGCTTAAAAACACATATAGAAAGCAGTACTAATGCTGTAGTGTTTGCTTTTATACTGTATTGACAACTGCTGCACAAAGATATACAACATTTTGGTGCTACATAATACAGTGAAATCAGTCAACATATCTTAGAAAAGGGATTCTGAAGCATAATGGAGAGGAATTAATACATGTGAGAAAATGTATTTAATTCCTAGGGGTCATGATTATTTACCTGCTTGTAGGAAAGATGTTATGATTTCTTTGACCTTTTCATTAATATTATTTTTCTAAGAAACACCGTAAAAATGACTGGTAGAATCCTTACCGAAATAATTTTTTTTACTAACTTAATTTCTTTCTCCTTGAGTAATGAGTGCAGGCTGAAGACTAAGGAGTTCAGATTATGTTGTTAAAAGATGGCTTTGATCTAGAGAGACAGACTATTTAGTCACTGTCTGATTCATTAGCAGCAGTATTTTCATTCTGATACCTTACTCCAATGTAGTAGTAAATCTTGCAAGGTTGACTTTGAAATGCTCGGTAATAGAGTGTCAGCAGTTTTCAGTAACAGTCTGAAGCTCACGTTTTGTAATGACTTTTGCCATTTCAGTAGTATTTTTTTATTTGTTTTCACACATAATTAAAAGTACCTGGTTGCTCAACAGATTTAGTGTAACTTTGCTAATCTTTAGTGATACAGCCTTCTTGTTTTTACATGCATTCATGTTGAAAACAGTTTACAGTGGCAGGAGATGATTAATCATTAAGCTCAGGGTTTAATGTAACAACAGTATACAGAAACTTTCTCTAAGGATGCAATTTTAAAAGGCAGAGAATCAATCCAAAGTCACTAAAAGGAACACAAACACTGTCTGCTTGCCATTCAGGTTCCTGCTGTGCTGGCGTCTTCAACAGAGGACACGGGTTGCTCCTAGAGGGCTTTGGCTTGAATGGTTGAACTTCCTGAGCAACTGTGTTCATATGTGGTGGTCCACATAGAAGCTGCCTGGCCTTTAACCAAATGTCCAGGAGAAATGAATGTGGCTTTCTCCAGTTATGGAGATCTGGTGATAACATTTCAGGGATCCTTAGTAACAATGCATTTGAACAGATCAGTTTGTTGTTGACAGACTTTCTGTAGCTTCCGTAGGAGTTCCTGTCTTTTAGTTTGTCATATCAAAAGTTGATGAACTTCCTGCTAGAGGAGTATATGCACAATCATATCTTTTTGTTGCTTCAAGTGATTTTTCCTGTTGGTCACAAGCTCTGTATTCTCTAATGTAGCAGGTAGTCATTCGTAAGAACAGTAATAAGATTTTCTTTTAGCAAAGCATTTCCACAGCTCTGCTGAGGAATCTGTAACTCATGCAGAAGAACAATCTCTTGTATATAATACAATATTGATGACATGAAGATTACGGACTCCAGATTCTGGCTACTGCCCTTTACATTACTATCTGCCCTCATAAATAAAAGCTGTAATCACTTCTTCAACAGATTTCCTCCCATCTCCTTAACATTTGCAAACTGTGAATGAAGGACCAAATTTGAGGTAGGGGAAAGAGCACATAGATATGCTGAAATTGTTTCTTATGAACTTGGGAATACTGCTCTGTAAGATGTACCAGCCTCGCTGATGTCTCTGCTGACTATATCTGTACACTTCAAAAGAATTCGAATTTTTAAAAAAAGCTTAAGTCCTACAAATCTCCGTAAACAGTCACCTTTCATACAGCAGGGGCTTTTTTGTTGTTTGCTTTTTGGGTTTGTCTTTTTAAAATAATTTTTAATAATTCAGTTGATGTTACTCTGAAATATGAAGATTTATGGTCTTAAACTATTGCGGTGTGTTGACCTTGGACATCTGCCAGACACCTATCCAGCTGTTCTCTCATCAACCTCTACCATCCCCTCCAGGACAAAATATAGACAAGGAGATTGCTTTTTACCATTACAGGCAAAACAGACTTGGTTTGGGGAAAATCAATTTAATTTACTGGCAAGTAAAAATAGAGTAGAATGGTGAGAAACAAAGACAAAACTGAAAACAATTTCCTTCAACATCTCCCTTCTTCCCAAGTTCAACTGCCTTCCCAGGCAGCTCAGGGAATATGGGTAGTCAGGATTTGTTGTCAGTTTGTAAGACTTTTGCTCTGCTGCTCCTTCCTCCTCATCCTTTTCCCCTGTTCCAGTGTCTCTCATGGGATACAGTCCTTCACGAACTGCTCCGTTGTTTGTCCTCCTCATATATAGGTTGCAGTTTTTCAGGAGCTGCTCCGATGTGAGTCCCCCACATGAGCCCATTACAGTCCACCTGCAGGTCACAGATCCTGCCAGGAATCTGCTCCAGTGTGGATTCTCCACAGGCTGCAGCTTCCTTCAGGGCACATCTGCCTCTTTCATCATGGGGTCCTCCATCACTTGCAATGTGGACATCTGCTCCACTGCGGTTGTCCATGGGCTACAGGGGAACTACCTGCTTCTCCATCATCTTCTTCACAGGCTGCAGGGGAATCTTTGCTCCAGCACCTAAGGCACCTCATCCTTCTTCACCCACCCTGATATCTGCATAGTAATTTCCCTCATATTTTTCTTCCTCTCTCACATCTGCCACCTGGTGTTTCTTATCTTTTCTTAAATACGCTGTCACAGACGTGGCCACCAGTGTTGCTGACAGCTTCAGCCATGCCCTGCAGCAGTCTCATTTTGGAGCTGCCTGGAATGGGCTGTGTCCAGCATGGAACAGCCCTTGGTGTCTTCTATTGGGGGTTACCTGCAGCCCTCCCTCGCTACTAAAATCTTGCCAGATAAACCAAATACACCTTTTTTTTTTGGTTTTCAGAGAAATTTCAAAATAAGCAATAAATATGACAATGACTGCCCTACTATCACTCAAATTGCAGAAAGCCAAAATACATTCAGAGGTATGGACATGTACTTTAAATTAGCCTCTTTTTTTTTTTCCACAAAACACCTCTAAACTAACCTTCATTAATATCTTTATTACTTACAACATTTCTTCAGAAACTTTACATATTCTTTGGCTTTCATAACAATAATTTAAATTCAGATTTTTAGTTTAAAATCAGCCAATCAGCCATATCCTTTACAGATATGGACATTCAAAGTATTTTAGTGCCACCTGCTTCTAGTTTTTCTTGATGACTTAGAAGACTATTCTTCTTATAAAACTAATTATTTATACTTTGTTGTTAATGACATACTAAGAAATTTTTTTTAAAATCACTATACTATATCCAATGACTATTCACAAGAGTGCAGTGATAAACTTACTTTCAGCATTATACTTTGACTCCTGTCAACTATTAGACCAATATTGCTCCTAAGAACATTGACGGGACAGATTATTTGCTGAAATCATGGAGAGAGTTTTATTACCTTCTGAAGTGTAAACCAGCAAGGAAAGTATCATGTTGGAACTACTTCTGAGTCAGTTAGGAAACAGGCTTGTTAAACCAAAAGAAATTTAAAAGGCAGTATAACTGCAAAATAAAGAATTAAGAAAGCTGCATTTTTCATACTTTCATCTTTTATACGGAAGTCCTTTTAAGAGGGGTATTTTATATCCTGCAATCTGTACAGTTTGGAGCTGCTCCTCAGTTAAGATCATAACAAATTTTGCATGTGACTCATCCTCTCAATTCCAAAAATAAATCTTCCTTTTTCCTGCAATTTCGCATAATTGGTCTCTGATAAGAGTAAAAGAATTACGCAAACATTTGATATGCATTAAGGCAGCTGTTTGAGACACATGCAATTTCAAAAAATGACTCGTATTTTCACTTCTGAAAGAGTAGAGCATCTTTGTCATGACACATTTTTAAAGGAAGGCTGAGCCTAGAAGCTCAAAACTTACTGTATTGAGGAAATTATCTAAAATTTGGTACTGATACACTACATGTTGAAACGGACAGAAATATTTTATTGCATAAATTCTGGATTAAACCATATCTAAGTAGAATTATACTGAACTATGTCAGATGTACAACTATAAAGGTAAAGTGTCCTCAGTCATAGACAAAGCTGTTACAAAAACATAACCGCAATGAAGAACCTAGATTTCCATCAAGATTGTAAAGGATTCCATAGAAAGTGAGTTTCAGTGTCAGACCAAAATAAAAATTATCATTTCTTAAGGGGTTATAATATTACAATGGGGGGAAATGTTTCATTTTGTAACTGTATTTTACTCATATAGTTTCTCCAATTTAATTTAAAATGTTAAAAAAAACCCACAACAAAAGCATCAAATGTTTTGTCTCCTTTGATCCATTATATGCATTTATTCATTGTTTGGGCCAACAAACCAAAAAAAATCAATCTTTTACACAGCTCTAGTTTATATAATAAGCCTGCCCTGACCTTCTGAAGAAGCTGTGTATAAACAGGAAATATAAATTCAATTTATAACCACAATGATGAGATGAAAGAAGGCAATTCTTTAAAATGAACCTAAATAATTGTCCCCTGACCTCTTCTCACACTTCATATATCAGAAACAGACAAAAAAAAAAAACCAACTTGTCTGATTGCTTATTGCTGAATTGAATGTGGATAAAAAAGCAACCAATAAAAAGCTGCTCCTTTCAGTATGTCTATAGTATTTGAATTGAAATACATGTCTGAGTTTTCAGTAACGTACACACTCAAAGAATTAAAGAACTTGCGTTGTATAAGACATACTTCGTTAAAGCTTCCCAAAAGCAGTAGGATTTTTCTTAAAATTCTTGTCAAGAGACATATATCATGTCTCAGACCACAGTAGATATCAAATAAAACACAGGTAAACTAGACTGAGGCTTTCTGGGGGTTCCAGGGATCTGTATTTAGAAGTTAGGAAATGTCAGAATTACATACAACCCTAAGCAATCATAAGAACCCCTCCTAGTCATTACTTTACACTCATCTTCCCAATCGCTTAGTAACATTTTAAGATTCTTCTTTCATTTTGTGTACAGAATGGATAGCTCTCATTTAATAATATTTGATGCTATGCTTTGTTTCTTTTAGCTTTGTGTGGTGTCTGTCTCTAGTTCTTATTTGATGAAGTAAATTCAAACTCAAAACAGATTTATTTCTTTCTGCAGGAACTTTTCTGTTCAAATCAGAAAAGTGTAACTAGAACTCCTCACAAGTACTATTCGGTCATTGAATTCATGTTCATGATGCTCCTCTGGAATAAGAGAAGTATTACATGTCTGTTTTACAGATGCAGAAATAAGCTGTAGGGACACTTGGTAGCCAGAAAGAAATATTTGGATGCCCAGTTGTTAAATCTAGTTTTCCAGTACAGATTCCATGTTATGTTCAAATTGCAACTGTTGTATCACTGAGTCAGAACATTTATATAAATGTGGTTATAGGGTTCTCAGAGAATGGAAAAAGACAGGAAATTAAAAAATCACTTTTTGCATGATGTTAGCTTTCATTTTTATTACAGCCAAACCTATTAGAAGTCAGTAAAAATAATTATCCCAGCTGCAAAGTCCAGCTCAGGGTTTCTCTTAACCCACAGATTCCTAGGAAGTAAAATGTCACCCCATTTCTCTGCAATGGCAAACAAATCTTCGTAATTTTCCAGGGTTCTTATGCAATCTCCAAATAACCACTACTGACCACCCTCTGAGAGTAAATGTGGACTAACTCATTTTAGCCATTCTTGCCTGTCCTTTGATCCAACAGAAGCAGTCAATTGTCTTCTCTTGTGATCTTCACCAGCATTCTGTGAAAAAAAAGAAACAGGATATTTAACCAATTATTTTCTTAATAGTTCTGACTGAAAAGAAAAGGTGGGTTTTGGAAAGAGTATTCTTCTGATCTTGTAAGGAAAGAAGGTTCTAATAAAAATAGACTTTTTGTTCTATTCTTCCCAGTTACAATATCACTAGCTCTGTATCTTTCTAATTGCCTTTGCTGACTTTTGCTTCTTTGGGCCATGCCAACTCTTTTCACTTGCGCATTCCCAGGCACCCAGCCAAGATGTTCATCCCATGTACAGTACCAGCAGACACTCAGCTCCTTTCTTCAGAATTGTCTGTCCCTGTTCCAACATTTTCCCCAGTCTCCATGTTCACAGGCTCTTCCTTTCAACTTCTGTAACCTCAGTATATCTCTTCCCTTGCTCTTAATTGCTTTGTTCTCTCTGTCTTGTCTGTTCCTCCAGCTGTCCTCTCTCTCCCATGCCCATTTCCAGTTACCTAAGTGTCTGTATCCCTCACATTCCTGGGAGTCTCATATCACTCTTGCTTCCCTAATCAGCGGTGTTCTGCACTGAGCTTGGTGCCCTTTCTTCTCAAGGCAAGATTAGCATGAATAAAAATCAGCAAACTGCCAAAGATCCCTTTGCCCAATTTCTGCAAAATATGCTTAAATTATGTTTAATCTTGTAGCTCATAGACAAGTTCTGACAGATTTCATTGTGCCAGAAAAGGCACATACTGTAATAGTTTGGCAATTTTCAAAGCAGGAGTTTACTTAAAACCGTTAAAGAAAAGGTCACTTTTTTTTTTTAGTGTGGGCCAGCCAACAGATTTTTTTTTTTTTTACTAGTATCATTCTTGGAAAGAGCTAAACCACTTTGGCTGGCAAAATACAAACAAATTCACTTTGCAACAGGCACTCAGCATGTGAAATTTCAGTCTGACTGGTTAGGCTGGCAAAGTCTGACGTGCCTGAACATGAAATCTTGTAGTAGGAGGCATTGGCTCCTAGATGACATGCAGTTTTACAGTGTGTGAGAGAAATAGACTCTCCATCTCTGATTTTATCCGTTTCTCCTCCAACTCTTCTGTTATTTTTAAATACTGTTTCCAATTACACATTTTGTTTTTCCTTGAAGTAATTGCTGGAGTCTAAAGAAGAGAAAATGCTGAACATATACTGGAACATATGTTGAATTCTGAATGTTTTCCATTTTTTTCCATTTTAAACCCAGTTTTCTCATACAGCTTAGTGGGCAGCACATGCAAAGAAGCTTAGATTGCACTTACTGAGGCCTGAGGTATAATTTGACAAATGTTTATAAATTCTGCTAAATTTTCCTTTTATTTATACTGACAAAGGGAAATATAATTTCCCTCTTTCTTCCCTCTTCTCTCATGTTATTAAAAATCCTTGCTATAACTGTTCAAATTGATACATACGTTTAACAGCAGTAGGTAACAATCTGCTGCTATCTGCTTCTCTATTGTATGTCCTCAGTATTGAAACTAACCTAGATTTGTATCTCTAGTAAAATAAATTCTCTTCTATATGTGAATACACAATTCTTGAATTCTCGAATAATTCTTCCTATTTACACTCCTGAGTTTCTAAATGCATGCTTGCATTTGGCACTGAAGCCCATTTATTATATATAGTACAGTCACATCATATTTCAGAAAGGTTTAGAAGAGGAATCATTGTGCACATGGCTTTACATAGATAGCAGATGAACTCTTCCCCCATAAAGTCCTCAACTCTCCTGAAGATGAGGAACCTGAATATTGTCCGCTCCTTCTCCAGCTTAAACATCTGATTGTTCAAAACACTCAGGAATCTCTTGCAATATCCTCCCTGATCTGTTCCAAAGCATTAGATGGAAGTTTTCAACTGAGCTGAAACCTGAAGGTGAAAAAACTCAGAACAGCATCACCTTCTAATAAGAAGTCTGACAAATGCCTAGAAAGACAGCAGTGTCAGACTACAAAATATATCTGCTTTTTGATGAAGTCTAAAATAGAATTGTCTTCTGTTGAGCTTACCTACAGTACATTATACTGAAAAATGTATTTCTGTCATACCACTTTCCCATCACACAACTCTTACAAAAAGCACAAACACCTTAACAAATTTCTTTTAGAAGATTCAGCTTTCAGATATGTCATGGAAATAGGAATGAAAAGAATTCCTGCAAATTAATAAGAATCAAGAGATCTCCCTGGTAACAGCTATGAGAAACCCTTAAAACAGTCCTCAGAGGCAAAACAATTGCCTTTACTTCAGGCTGAGGGAAGTACTGGCCAGAGAAAGTGTAAATCTCTTCAGACTATACTTAGGCATACTGAAAAAAAGTGAGAAACTTGGCAAGAAGTTGTTTAAAACCTCTAGAAAGGAACCAGGCCTAATTAATTAATGTACTTGATGAAAAAGCAAAGTAGTAATTCTGTAAATGTTATGGACATCTGTCTAAAAAAACCAAAAACCAGAAGTGTGGTTTCAGTTGAGAAAATATCAGTTTACAAATAACAGTAGCCTATATTTTAAGATCAAAAAAACAGAAATGAGAATCATCTTTGCAGATAATTTAACGTTAGTTTTAAAACAAGCTGAAGAAACCAGATGCTAATGACAGAACTGCAATGCTGGAATTTTTATAAGAGTAATAATATTAAGAATTATTTGGACAGGTTCATAGTACCCTCAGAAACAAAGGAACCCACAGGTGCTATTAAATCCCTTAGAAGATCCAAGATGCTTCAGTTTGATTTGCCTGGTGGGTCAGTTTTGATGAATCCTCTTTGGATATAAGTTGTAGGGTTACAACGAAAGATTGGCGAGAAGGACTGTAGGTACGCTCAAGTGACTTACACCTGAGGTGCTGCAAAACACACACATCACACAGGATTACTGTGTGTGCTCCACAAGCAGCACACCCACCCCTAAATAACAGAGGTCCAGGATAGATGCAGGGGAATCTCTCACATTCCTGCTTTGTAAAGCTGTTATGCGAGTCCTGAGAACTCAGGCGGAGCAGCAAGTAAAACATAACAAAGCAGTGGGATAAACACCACAGCCTTTCTAGCAAGCAGAGATCTCCTTATGCCTGCACTGCCACTTGACATGCTGCTCGTGTGACCTCTGCCTGCGTGCCTCACCCAGGTGCCGCTGCAAAGATTCTTCAGATTCTCAGGTAGCAAACCTAAATCTACTCTTTGCATTTCAGCTGTGGTTTGTGGTTGTTCTTGCATCCTGCCTGGTTTGGCACACTCATACATAATTTGGAAACGGATGCCCTAACCCAAGGATTGTGCACATATTCTGTACATGAGAAAAAACTGCTGAAAACAAAAACTAAGTTCAGTACTTTTACAAGATCTTCTGAAGCCTGACTTAAACAAGTTATATCTTAAAATGGCCTCTGTGCTACACTGTGAAAGCCGTGCATGCATTGCAGAACCTCAGGATAAATGTTCTCACCAAATGCATTATCATAAGCTTGTTTATCCATTGCAACCTTACCTCAAATTTACAATTATTAAAAAATTTAATATTTTAATAAATTATTTCTTCTGTATTATGTTCTTTTCTTTTTCCTACATTCACTCTTAGCACAGTCTTAAAAAAGAACTATGCATTTGTTAATAACTATTCATAAGTGCTCATAAAGCAAAATCTGTTTTGTGTGCTTAGATTACCATAATAGTCAAAGCTATCACAGAGCTATCAGTTAGAAGCTTATCTTTGAGTCACAAAACAAGATGAAATTTCACAGTGCCAAAATAAGACGAAGTTTGGCAGAGCATTATATAGCAAAGATAAATTTGGAAATTTTCCTAAGAAACAAAATGATAAGAGCAACTAAATGCTGACAGATGCTCTCTAACCCCTCTCCATTCCCAGAGGAAAAGGGATAGGGAGCAAGGCAGAGAGATGTACAGATTGGAAAAGAAAATTAAAACACTTTAGCCGACAATAATATTACTAGGAGGGAAATAATGAAAATAAGAGAATATATGCAAATATACAAAACCAATATCAAACCTCCCCTCCCTGATAACAGTCTCCACTGATACTGCAGAACAGGTAAGCACTGGGGAAGTCCCAGTGTCAGAGGCGAGCTGGATACAGGAGCTAGATTCAGGAACTCGAGATTGGGATCAAAGGCAGAAGAACACAACCATTGAAGAAGAGACCTTAACTCCCACAACCCTTCAGATTTATACCAAATATGGTGTTTATGGAAGGGAGTATTTTCATTGGTCATCTGTCCTGTCTGTTCCTCCCTGGAAGTGTAACCTTTTACTTCCCAGCATCCCCAGTCTGGCACACAAGAACCAGCAGTGACCTTTGTTACTATAGGTGCAAGTATAAGCAAAAGCCTTTCTGCATATCAATACCAGGCAGTAACTGTAAACATCAGGCTTTATCACTTCTAGTAGCAGACATCGTCTGCAAAATTATGCTGCTAACTTCAGGAAGTGCAGCCTCGTAAAAGAGGCTGAGCTGAAAAGTAAAATCACTGAATGGATTTGGCTCTGTTTAGCTCAAATCAGTACACAAAGTAATAACACAATTGATTTAATTGAATGGAAAATGGCAATTAAGGTGATTGTACCATGATAAATCAATTAATATCATTAGATCTTAAACATACAATAGCAGTCCTTATGTGCTGGAGTTATTTCAGACTTCTGTGGCATACATATGTTTACACCTGTAATGAGAGCTTGCAGGTATTTATTATCGTATGAACCTTATTATCAAACTTGAATGGGACCCAGATGTGTTCCATTTTCCTGAACACTTTTTAATTGACTTTGTAGAAAAAAAAAAGTAACCCTGTCTCAATTTTCCTCTAGTAGTTTTGTAAACAATTCAGTGAGAAAAATTAGTTTAACTGTTTTACAGAGGGCAAACAGTCTGTTTCAGGAGTAACAGTAATTAAAAGAAGCAATAGACAAAGAGAGGCAAACACAGGAATCTGCTGGGGTGATATAGACAACAAATTCTCTGTAAGTCTGTGGCCAAGTTAGACACGGATAGCAATGAATGTAAAAGTGAAAACAATCTTGACGAGGTAGATAAAGGCAAGCGTCTGTTTCAAATGAAAGGGTCTTCATCAGGAGGATGTCAGCTGGAACAAAAAGAGAATCCATCAACTCTGAACCTGAAGACAGAGATTGAGAAAGGCAGTTTCTGTTTGTTCAATTATGCTCACCATTGGACTTCTTCAGGATTTCTTTTGTATTGCTGGAAATGTTGAAGGCTATATTAACCTTCATACTATGAAGCTTTGTCTGGAAAGTAGGATGGTCAAAGAAGCTACTTGATAAACTGTTGCTAGAAACAAAGGTTAGGAGAAAACATTCAGGGAAGTATATGGTCACATTTGGTTGCTGACACAGTCTGAATGATTACTGCCCACAGAGGGAAGCAAAATATTCTGTTTTAATTCAGAATGCAGGGTTCATTCAACATATTACTAATAATTATATAGATGAAAAAAATTGCAACATCTGAATTTCCATATCAGGAGCCCAGCTTTTCTCTTTAAAAATCTTGAAGTAAATCTCAAAGAAGTGTTATTGTAGTTTGGGGTACCTATTCCTTGGAAATATTTGTATGTCTTAACATATCTAGTAGTTTGCTTTTCAGAAGTCTTAGAATCCTGTTGTCTTCTCAGGCTCATAGATGCACTGCTGAAGTTATAATATAATATACCATCTATAGCTATCTGTCCAGTACATACTTAGGATGAGGGGAAAAAGCCAACATACCTGTAGGCTTTAAACAACCCCAAAACATCTTTCTAGCTTAAGTACAGGAAAACAGACTTGTCATCTAGCCACTTATATTGCCCATCCTTCTGCATTCTGAAAGATCATTCTAGGATAACAAGTGATGCAAACAATAGTTAGAAAATCTATTAATCAATGTATGCATAAAGCTGAATCTTTCACACATTTACTACAAATTAGAGGAAGATAGAGTGAGTGTGACTATGTTCTCAGAAAAAAAAGAGAAAAAAGTGTTGGGGGGGTACAAAGGACTCATACGACAATTTTACACTGAAAATTTCATACCTTATGCAATATCCCCTGAGTACATACTGTACTTCCTAATGGCAGAAACAAATATATTTGTATCAAATTTTAATATTACTGATTTTTTCCCATTATTATACTAAACAAAGATTACGAGAAGGTTATGAAGAAATGTAGGGTTTTTTCTTTATTTTCAAAAGACATAAGTAATCCATCAGTACACAACACAGCAAAAAATAGATTCCAACTGAGAGATTCCTACACAAATATGTCTAATATATTACCTTCAAGAGCAAACTACTTTCTCGCCCAAGCACATGTAACACCTGAAAGATCTAAAGGTGTGTTAAAACTAGCCTTGCTGATTGCTGTGGATAAGTGCCTAATGAAATCAGGAAAAGCCTAAGAAAACTATTTACAAAATTCACTGAAAGTTTTTCTCACCTGTAGCTATTTCCCTTGTTACCAAATGATGGCATACTGCAATCTTAAAATAGTGATTTTAAAAATTTCCTTTATTCCTTGAATTTAGTTTTTGAAGTTTGTCAGCTCTAGGATGTTGTCATGATCCTCCCTGTGTCTGGCAGAAGAAAAATTGCCTCATGAGTTTCGCTTTATCTGTCTGTGAGATAAGGTTGTCATCATGCTCTCATTAGGTATCTTTGTACATTGTAAAAACAATCAGAGGATATGAAATTAGTGTTAATGTTTAGGGTTTTTTTCAGGAGCTTCTTGCTGAGTAATATTCATAAATAAAGAATCTAGTTCTTTTCCTTTCATACTTTTTGATAGTATATGCAAATACTTGATAATCAACTGCCAGACTGTACATCTTGGCAGTCGATTCACAAGTTGAGCAGCCCTTTGTGCATTTAAAAAAAAAAAACCAAAAAACCCCCCCAAAACTATTGCTATATACAAAAAAAAAGACATTGATATATAAATTTTCTTTGCACCTAGAAGGGGCTAACCTCATTTTTTTCTAGTCCATTTTTTGGGGGGCTTTGTGATGTAGATGATTTGATTAAATCTTACGAAATATCCATGTCTCAGAGAATTGCTGAAATGCTGCCTGTCATAATGTGATCACAAGGAGAAAAAAATGAGGAAATGCCAGCAACATCCTAATGATATCAATCTGCTATGATAACACAGTTGTGTGTAAAGGTACATATTTATCTGTTGCTTGTAGATTGAACTGCACTGTCTTGCCTAGATACATAGCCTGTGGTCTTCATTTGTATATTGCTTTTGTCACATGAATCAATCATCATTATACACACTTTCTCTGAATGAAATAAAATCATACATTATTCAAGGTATGAAGAGAGAAATAGGCAAACGTTTTAAGAAGAGTAGAGGTGCTGCAATGAACAATTAGGAAAAATAAAGATATAAGAGCAGGAAAAAGATGACTCCTTCTCCAATAAAAGAAAGCATTCATTTTTCTCAAACATTCACTCTTAATAAGGTCAAGTTATATCTTGAAGTGTATTCACACAGCCATCAGAGATTTGGAAAGTTATAATCCACACAGCTGAAAGGATTTTTTTTTTCCCCATAGGAAAACTTTAAAAACAATGGTATTTCCAAGTAAGGGGGACAGCTCAAACTGAGCTTTTTTATGAAGGAAGGCTGTTTTCTTCCTTAGTACTATTGTCACCTAATACAAAAAGCAGTATACAGGGCATAGTCCTGCAATTTTTTATTACTGACAAATTCCCTGACAAAAACAAGCACAGCTTCATTAATGAATAGCTTCAGTTTAGGGAGAAGGATTAAATATTTCCGGAAGAAGACATTTCAGCATGTATTTCAGTCATGTAGACCACCTACCTCTGACCATTTCTAGATACATTGGATAAGACAGTTTTACACTAGTCATATTCCAGTTTCTTTGTCTTTTTCTTATGTGTAGAAAATTAAATAAAAACTTATAATTTAAATCAGAACTGTTCCCTTCTCCTCCCCCTTATCTCTTCCTTTCAATTCTCAATTCTGACTGGAAAACTCTAAGAGCAGCACTTAAACTAATTGCAATTTTTGCTTTTGCTTCACCCACCCTTTTCACTTCACCACTTTGTATCTTCACATAAAAGGAAGGGTGACCTGCTTCCTCTGAAGGTGATGCTAATGCAGTTCAATAAATAGCAGAGAGAACAGGGTGACCTGAAATGGTGCAAGCCATATCAGAAAGGCATTTCATTTTTTTCTATTACCAAAACGAGATTTTCCTTTAAGTGTGTTTATTGAGCTGCAGTAACATAATGTAAAGTAATACAGACTTAAGCAAGATGACCTCATTCACCATCCTGGGGTCAGCTAAAGATGTTGGAAGCATTCTGAGCACTGGTTAAAGAAACACAATTTTTCATGGAAGAAATTTCTTAATCCCTTTGGGATTGACCCTTTAAACTACAGTATGCTGCTGAAGGAAGAACAGAGCCTTTACGTTAGCTCTCAGCATTACACATTCACACAGCACCTGTGCAGAGAGACAGTTGTAGATTAAAGAAATGTTAACCATGTTCAGTCATACAGAGCGAGGCTCTACACCTGCTCTGCTCTCATAACTGGTAAAGAGGAGGAAGAGTGGGCATCACAGGAGGCAGAAGAGACGTTTAACCAAGCTTTGTATCAGGCACATGAATTTTGACCAGAGCACAGCTGCTTGGCTGCAATTCGCTATACACAAACAAGTTGAATGGCCAGTATTTTTAGGTCTTTTAGTTACTTCTCCTGCCAGCCAAAATTATTCAAATGTGCCTAAGAACAGCGTTTAGAGGAATTGATGGGGAGGTAGACAAGACAGCCAGCCGCTAACAGAAATGTGCCTATGGGTTCAGAGCAAACAGTGTTTCTCACAACTGCTCCATGCCTCTGACCATATGTTGTTCATCTGTTCATCTCCCCAACCATTCATTTGGACTAGGATGCTAACTGTGCAAATAAGCTTTCCAGGGAGTTTTCCTTCAAAGATACAGGGGTGGAGGATTGTATTATCTGAGCTAAGCCAACCTGACCTCTGCCCTCCAGACATTTTTGAGTAAAAACAAGACGGAAGACTTTAGCAGACATCCTGTCTCAATCGCCATTTCATGTGACTCAGTCCCTCACCCAGACAGTTGTCTTTTATAGTCCCTTTAATTTTCTTCTCAAAGCTATTGTTTAATTGCCAAAACCTCGTGACTGTCCATTTCTGTCAGCATATTTCAAGTCAAAGTTTTCCTGGCCAATTCTACTCCTGGAAAGCCTGCAGATCTAGGGCAGTCAGCTCATGTTTCCCCCCCATTTTATCAGACTAGACAGAGTTTTGTACTTGCTACTCAGACAAAGATATCACTTCTAACAATAGTTCATCATCAATTCTTTTTGGGAAGTTTCCAGATGTTGCTTTAATTCATTTTGTGGAATCTCCTGGCTCAGTTTTAACTCTTGTTTTAATTCCTTTTGGTCTTACATCAATTCCTTTTGGCTATTTTTATATCTATGAGCCGCTCCATTATTTATTGCACATTGATTCAAGAGTAATATGAACACGCAACCTACTTCGCTGGAAGAATGGGTCTCACTCCTAACATCAGTTTCATCATTTCTCGTCTCAAGAAACTGAGTATTTTTAATCTAATGGATTGTCTGCCTTAGCTGGGAAAACTGATTCTGTTAGTGAAGTATGGTTTTGATGACACCTTAATAAAGAGTAGTAAGAGTTTTGTTCCTTTAAACAAGTGAAGGCACAATGATCAGGAGGCATTTCCTAGATCTAAATATTGCTTTCTCTTTTTCCCTTCATCCAGTATCCCAAAGCAACTCCTCTTTTGTCTCCCTTCTTCCCCCTAAGGCCCAGCTCAGCACTCACAGGAGCAGCTTGGGAAAAGCGAGATGCTGGCCTCAGGGCAGCCTGATGATTCCCTGGCCGCTGTCTCTCCATGGTCTTTCCTCAGGCACTGTCTGCTGACCCAGTGTCCAGAAAAAGGGATTTTAATTGTTCCCTCCTATGTTGAGACAAAGGCAGGTTCTTTATTTTGTGGCTTAGACTCTAACTTTCAGCAGGACCTAAAGTAACACATTAGCTTTCTTCTGGGCTTTTATCTATTGCTACCTAATCTCAGTTTACATCTGATTAATAAAAGTTTACATCTGATTAATAAAAAATTCTCAGCAGAAATAGTCCAATGTTTCTTCCTCACAGCCTGCCTCTATACATTTTTTTTTTATTCTGAAAAGTTTGTATTATTGTTGTCAGTATATTTATTATTAGGACAGAAATTTACTAGTAACAGAGTGCCAAAAAAAAAGTTTGTCTTTTACTACAATCACCTTCATGAAGAAAATGAGTTCCTAACCATCTTGGAGATAAATGGTATAGAAATTCTGAGTTTCTTTTACAAGTAGATGCAAATTAATACTATTAGTAGTAATTTTAACTTCATACTTTGTTCAGAAAAATCTGCTTGCAGTAATATGAATCCGAAGGAGTCAGTAATCAAGCTGCAACCTTATATATCCAGAATAATATTTCTTTATAACAACAGAGGGGAAAAAGAAGCAAATCCTCTCCTCAGCCAACTCCAACAAATGAAAAAGGAAATAAATAGCCGGCATCATCATAATCACAAAAAAAGGCTGTATTTCTAATTTTCACTCAGCTGCAGTTTTATGAGGAATAGTAAAGAATCAGTGAAGCCTAACAACATCCAGCTTAAAATGGCAGGGGTCTTTTTTTGGTTTTCAGGCATGAATAGCACTTAAAACACCTGGAACAGTATAACCTCCGATTCTATTTGCAAACTTCCACTATCCTGACTTCATTACCCTTGACTTCCAGTTGATTTAAGAAAAGATTTTCTATTGCCTTACACTATAGTGGCACAAGAACTCCCATGATCAAGGATGCCATTCTCTATGCTAAATACATTTAAAGTACATAAAAAAAAAACCCTCCTTCTGAAATTTTATTTTAAAAGTATTTTACATCCGTTTTGTCAAATGTTTGCTTTCAAAGGAAATTTTGGGTCCAAGAAGAACTACAGCTAATCCCATGTTATCTGACATTATGATCTTAACACCAAAAAATGTTCCTTTTAATTTCTTTCAGGATTATCTAAAGGTTGTGAGTACTTTCTCTCCGAGCTTTCACTCCTGCACTCCCTTCAATACCGAAGCCTTCACCTCTCTGCTTCTCCCCTTGTCTATTTTTACCACATATTTTGTCTAGAATCACACATCAGCAGGCAAGCTTGATGTGGAATGCCAAACATGAAGAATCTGAACTCATTCTCAACCATTCTAGCTACACTCTCTGCTTTTCATGCCTGCTTTCTTTCCACATCCCTGTGCAGTCTCATCCTCTGCCACCTCTTGGCTTTACTGCCCACTACTCTTGTGTGACTCTGTTGCCAGCACAGACTGTGTTACAGGAAATACACCTCACTGGATTTGATGTTGAAATTATGTAAACCTGTTACAATCTATCCCTTACTTATATCTAAACATAACAAGTAATCTCTTCAGCCTATTCTAATTGCAAATAGTTTCATTTAAGAAATGGTGACAAATGAAATTGTTATGAATTTAAATGATTTTATAGAGTTGTGGCATTTCACATTTTAGTAGCTTAATACCTCCCATATTCTTAAATGTTCAATGGTTGGGTTACTTGTCACTTTTCACATCTGCACACTTGGATGAGAATTTATATATGTAATTATATAACTCTTGTGCTTCAAAATGAAATATTAGCAGTAATATTTATTATTTGTATTACATTAATGTCTACAAGTAAAACTGGGCTGAAGGCCCCACTGCATTTGTCAATGTAAAGACAGTTCCAGCTTGAGCAGAATCTAAGCACCACTTCAGAAACTGAATCTTGTGTAGGCTTAGCTAAACATTAATACTTCATAAGGCTTCCTCCTTCTGTATCCATGTATTCTGTTACGCATTCACTCAAAATGGGGGAAGAAAAAGGAACTTTCAGTTTTAAATTTTTAGAGCATAAAGTCACTTTTTGCCCACTGACTTAAAAACTTAACAGTTTTTTCTGAATGTGTTTTTAATAGATCCTCAATAGGAAGGCAGAAAATATGGCTTGAATGAGACTAGCAGGTACTATAGCAGAAATGAACAAGGGAGCACAGACATGGAGTGTTCTCAGTGTTGTCCTAAAGTTGTCTTTTGTTGTCCCCTCTCAGCCACATTAACTGCTCTCAGATAGACTTCAGCTCTCTTTCGGCTGTCACTGATCCAAGATTCTCTGGATCTCTCCTACCACCACCTGTTCCATAAGCAGCTATCCTCCTTTGTCAGAACAGGAGATTCAGGACACATCCACGATTTTCAGCACTAACCCAAACATGCTAGCAGCAAGCAAGCTCAGAGATTCTCCAGCAACCTCAAGCTATTTACCTCCCCTGCAAAAAAAACCACTCTCACACAGGAACCTTGTACGCAGGTTTTAATATTCTCGGTGCTACCCTTGACTCTGCTGGAGGCAGACCATAAACGGAAGTGATATAAAGTGATTTGCAGCTGTGTAAATCAGTTCACTGCATAATTTGCATAAAGAATCATCCATGACATTCATTGAATATCACAGTAATAGTCATGTGAAGGTGAACATCCATATGCTTGCAGGATCTAGGCCTAAAAATATAGGTCTTGGCAAAGCACAGGATCTGCAGGGGACTTGCAATCTAATTAAAACTGACAAAAGAGTTCTGATCTTAAAACTGATTTTTCAGTTTTTGTACTAAAAGCCACAACTGAAAAGATTTTTTTTTTTTTTTTTGCCATATTGCTTCTATCTATTTAGGTGTTGTCTAAAATCAGATAATTTCAGTACAACAGGGATTTTTCCTTTCTTTCTGTCTGGAAGATCTTGAAGCACATCCCATCTCTATTCTCATCATGAAGGCTTCATACTATATCTATCTATATATATATGTATCTATCTCAGAATATATCTGCCTAGCCGCCATCGGACAGAAAGAAATCTCCCTTTTATTTTTCCCTCTGTTTTCTTGGCGTGCTTATCCTAATTGCCCTCTTTTCTGACAGATATACTTTTTTTCTCTTTCTGAGTCATAGATACTTTGTTCATTCTTCAGAGCCATGTTGTATTACGAGTGACGAAGTATCTTGGTGAGATGGAACACAAAAAAACAAGAGTCCTGTCCATGAAGTTAATAGCTATTTCTTAAATCTCTGGGTTTGGTTTATCACATGAAAGACATAAAGAAAGTATTTACTTATTATTTTTCCTGCCTCTGAATATTAGTGATGAACATTAGTCAACTTTATAACATGTTCTCATCTGCATATGATTTTAAACACCTCTAATTTTAAATATTTGTAAGGATTCAGTTTCATATTTTTTGAAAATAATACTTCTTTGATTCATGTATACTGAAAGGACACTGATGTCAGATACTCTTGGTGTAAAGAAAAGGAAAAAACTTCTTAAGTAACAGCTACTGATATGTAATACATTCATAAAAAACATGTTTGTCTAGCAGCCCACATACCCTCACAGTGCCAGCGTCCATGCTCAATTTTAAAAAATTGTCATCCACTCTCTCTGGTGTATGATGTAGAGTGAGCAGAAGTTCAATACACTTCAGATTTGAAAGAAAGTATGAAAAAGTTAGGGTACAAACAGAAGTATCAGAATGTAGAATAAAATATCGCTACATGTCACCAACCAAACAAGTAAATGTACAGCAAGAAATTTATGACAAGAAACTTGAAAGAGAGTTTGTTGCCCTGACTGGAAATAAATCATTCAACAATATGAAGAAATTGGAATCCGAAAGCTGCAGACAGCAGAACTCATCCTGTGTCTACCGGGCATCCCGAAAATCAGGACTCCCAAAAGCTAGTGACATCAAGAGGCAATGAGTACTGTGGCTCTTTACTAGCAATATCCTTATCACAAATTGCTTATTATGCATTCTTCCACACCAACAAATGAGAAGTAAGGGAATTTTATCTGAAAATTCATGTGGGAATAGTGCAGGAGTAGCTAATTAGTATGGTGACAGCATCAATATTTTACATTTGTTCTTGCTGCAGGGGAATTGTGGTGGGGCAGCTGCAAGGACAGAACCACACCATTCAGGGACATGTTAAGCCAAACCCACTCACTAAGCAGAACAAGCTCAGTAGGCGATTGCAATTGCTGTTCTGTGATTTTTAATCTGTGACACACACCCCACACTTTTGCAGGGAGCAAGGTCCCTGTCACTCCACATCAGCTCAGACAGGCACTATAAGCAAGGCGACAGGGATCAGGACCCTCACTCCCGCTGGTCCCACCACTCCAGGCACCTGGCAGCCTGGCCCAAATGTGTTTTTTTTTTCCATTTTAGGACCGACATTTTATATGCTGCTAGAGGGCCATGTATGTGTTCTCCACCTCTTCTGGTCTAATATGGAAGACTAGACTCTTATCGATTACTTGTTATTAAAAGCTTGACATTCACAGCAGTAGTATAGCAAAATTAATCCAGTCCTTCTTTGTTTAAGTCATTATTAACCTAGTCAGAGCTGGGCACATGTAGTCAATACCACACTTGTTTGTGTTGTGTTTTCAGATACAGTTTGGGTTTGGGTTGTGTTTCTCTGCTACACAGTGAACTTCATCCAAAGATTTCTAAGGTTTTTTAAATTAATACCAATATAGCTGTGGGGAGCATAAGAAGATTGTTCAACTAAATTTTTAGATGCCAATTATTTATCTTGTTTGGCTTGGAGTAGGGTTTTCTCCTAGCGTGTTTTACTTTCTCTAGTTATATGATATAAAGGCTTGCTCATGGATTTCACTTCCTTTGTAAGATTACAGCAGTGCTGACCCTTTCAATTCTTTGGTGTATGCTCCTTTATAAAATGACGCTATAATTCCTACTAAGTGTAGGCAAGCTGTTTAAAACCTTTAGCAAAGTGACATCTACATGATTCTAACTCAAACATACATTATCTACTAATTTCTTGATACAAACACAGACTGCATATTAAACAACACCCTCATGCATCACAAAAACTTTCTGTGAATTCATCATAGAGCTAACAAATAGATTGCCCTCTTCATGAGGCTTTTAATTATTTCAGTGGACCTGCTCTCACAAGAAAGCAGAGGTGGTTCGTGACTTGCACAGCATGACACCATGGTGTGTAATCATAGTGTTATACACCATATATGTAACTTTGTTACAGTTCTGGGTCAGATCATTATAAAATGGTATAACTCAGCTGAAGTCATTGGAAGTATGCCAATTTATATTTGCTGTTAATTTGGTTTTATGCTCATATTGTGAGATTACCCTCAAGTAATCTGTCTTCCACTTTTTGTGCAAGCTTATACAAGGTCAAGTTCAGAGCCAAATTCTCCCTCACGGTGCAGAACTATTGCAGTCAGCAGCTGACAGACAGATATTTTTTGAAAGCCTTTTATATGGACTATTAGTAAGTACAGGTAGATAGTCATCTGATTTGATTTCAAATCCATAAAAGCATTGAAGGTTCAAAAGGTTAACTGAAGCACAGAAGTTATCAGATTCATATTCACTTTTAGAAACAGAGGAAGAGATCAAAACCAAAATTGTTTTCTGTATTTGAAATACACTGTATTTTATTTAATGAGCTTCTCTTCAAAATCATGTGAGATCAATTTGTCATACATGTTAATACTTTGTGCCACTGTGATGTTAAAAACATTCTGAAAGACTTTTGAAGGTTTTGTTAGTGAAAGCATTTTTCTGCAATATACTGGTAGTTGTCAGAGTGATGACAACCCAGCTTATTCCCTCTTGGGCCAGAAGTACTGTGGCAGGGGAAAGAAAGTTGTGATCTATAACTCTGCTCATTCATTTCCAGTGCTGTTGTTAGAAGTCTGTATAGAGATCTAAAAACTCAGACTAACTTTGTATTACTGCCAGACAGTCACATTTGGTGAACAATGAGTGTTCACATTCCCTCTACTAACAATTATGATTTTAAAGACTGAATAAAACAAAGTCAAATGTTCTTTATGTTATGGCTAGTGTTTGCATTTCATTCAGATCAGACAACTGCCATTTCACACTCCATTCATGTCTAGATTCAAATCATATTCTCAGTTGTTAATCCAATACTGCATTTTCAGCCTAGCATTCCTCTATTTGGATTTTCTCCCTGAAGTTTCACAGGGTTTGTCATTACTTTGGCTTCTGAAATTCAAGCAGTTTACATTCTCGTACTTTTCAGGCTACTCAATGTGCAACTCACTAGCATCCTTGCAAGTACTCCCTGCTCTTAAGCTTGCAGTTGTGAGTACTTCTGTTTGTGGTTACACATATCCATTGACCACAAAACTGCAGCACTTTCTCTTAAATTACATATCCTCATTTTAGTCATAAAGCAACTGTTGCTGGTAACTATCCAAATCATGGGCTAACAATATTTTAACAGGAATTCTTGCAGATTTTCTCTTAACAATAGATGACAGAATTGTTTAGATTGGAAAAGACCTTTAAGATCATTAAGTTTATCCATTAAAATAGCAGCACGAGGTCCACCACTAAAGCACGTCCCTAAGCACCACGTTGATGTCTTTTTAAATACCTCCATAGATGCAGACTCCACCACTTTCATGGGTAGCCTGTTCCAGTGCTTGACAACCCTGACAGTGAAGAAACTTTTCATACTATCCAACCTAAACCTTCCCTGCCACAACTTGACACTGTCTGCTCTTGTTCTGTATCACTTGTTACTTGGGAGAAGAGACCAACACCCACCTCTGGGTGAAACTTGTACCCTGAAGTACAAGAGTTTGGAGGGAGGAAAGAACTCAGGCAGGTATCTAGAATACCTTCATTTAATGAAATTATGAGAGACCCTCTGTTCATTTCCAAACAGAAGGAAAAATAAAATAAATGTATAATCACTGAAATCCTTCACTTACAGAAAACTTAAAGCAAACAAACAAGGGTAGAACACTGCTAGGCACACTACCATTATATAATTTGACTTGTGAAGGATTTTCCACAGAATGATCCTTTCAGGCATAGACACAGGATGTTGAACAGGATTCACTCAGCTTAGCTGCTATAGTCAGGATTGCCATATCTGAGATAAAGAAGGAATCCAAGTCTTCCATATTTATAATCACTGGGATAATAAATGTTACTTCCTACCTTGGCAGCTTGATAAGATTAGCCTTAAGGATTTCAGTTTTTGGCTTTTTTCGCCTTCACAGTTGAAACTATTCAACAATTTTAACATGAATTCATTACTGTCAAAATTTGAGGCTGGTCCAGCCACTAAACTGACAGATGCTCTCTGTGATCTCCCCATCACCCTCCCAGGGGAAGATAACAGGGGAACCAAGGAGAGAGACTTTGAAGTTGAAAAAACTTGAACCAGGTTAATGGAAAAGAAAAATAATGGTAGCAATAACAATGAAGATGTTAAACTATACACAGATATTATACAAGTTTGTTAATATATTCAAAGGCAGAAGAGAATAAGTTAATACAGGACCCACACCAGGATGACAACTAGGTCCTAGGTCCCAAGCAGAACAGTCCCAGACTGAAATTAGCAGAACCCAACAACAGTTCAAAAAAAAAAAAAATAACAACCCCAAACCACCAGAAAAATTGCTGTGCCACTCCCACCTGGTGAAGCAGAGCAAGACACCCTGTCTTGATGAACAGTGCTCAGCTGCAGTGTGGACACAGGAGGTAGGAACACCAACAGCACAGGGAGAGGTGACAAGCAGTCAACAACAATCTTCCCAACACAGAAGGCACTAAAAACCCCAGGCTTTTTTTAGGGGCCCTTATATAATGAGCACCTTGGGAAGAAATACTGTGATTGCTCCATTTGGATCACCTGACCCATCTTTTCCTCCCGAGAAGTACAGCTGCCTCCTCATCTGTGATTGCCCCGTGCTAGGAGCTTCAGAAAACTTTTATCCCAAACTGTATTTTTTAACAAATACACCATTCATTTAAAAAAGAACATTCACATGTAGTTGCAAGGTTTACATTACATTTGGACTATCAGAACTCTTGAATTTCATGCATCTTGGTTACCGAAAAGTTATTATTTTGTGTTAAAGTGTATGATAAGAATTATCAGAAGAAGGAGTAGATTACCTGGGTATAAAATAAATAAATAAATAAACAAAACAAGGAAAAGAATGGAAAAAACCTTACCAGAAAAAAAATAATCAACATATCTCTGTGGTTTTTTTTTTTTCCTGCATCTACTGATGTTTCAGCCTGTTCATATTGCAAGGTGTAAGCCAATACACTGAATAAGAAAACAAAGAATTAATATTAATATTCCAATACTATAGTGAAAATCCAGGAATTTGAAAGAACAGCAAAGTGTTGATCTCTCGGAATAGCCGTTTTGCTTTCAGCAGCATAAACATCTCTTTCTGATTGACCTTCATGGATGAGAAAAAAAGCTACACTGTTTTACTAAAAGGACACTGTGGTGCATGTTGCAATGGGTAATTACAGTAACCCGGACACCACTTCAGTGGGGCTGACAAACTGTGACAAGGGAATGAAAGCTGTTTTGTTTTTTTTTTTAACAAACCTAGAAGTCAAAATTCAAATGCTTTATTGACACACATGACATCTTTACAAAAGATGTTTGAAAATACTTTAGAATATAGTGCAGATTAATGGTCCAGGTGAATGAAATTAGATGAGCATAGAATATACTTTTAGATAAAATACAGGGAAAAAAAGTTTCAGAAGAAGAAAGAACATACTAAGAAAGTTTTATTCAGCCATATACTTACAAAATATAATTTAATTCTTAAGGTTAAAGACATCCTTGTTATTTCAGTGACAAGGCATAGCACTGGGCTTGCAGCAAATGACTGTCAAGCTGCTTCTAGTGTTCACTGTCAAATTCTATAAAAATCAAGCACATGGTGTCTTACAAGTCTTGAAAAGAAACAACTGTGAGATGTCCAGAAGAGAAAGAGAAGGCTTTCTTTCTAGACTTACTAAACAACATCACAGTGTGAAATTTTGTACTGAAACAGACACATACTGCATTTCGCCAACTTGCCATCAATGTGTTAGGCTCAATAATTATAATGTTATGCTCTCTAAAATCGGTATTTGTGCTTTCCA
This sequence comes from Trogon surrucura, assembly GCA_020746105.1. Lineage (NCBI taxonomy): Eukaryota > Metazoa > Chordata > Aves > Trogoniformes > Trogonidae > Trogon > Trogon surrucura. Next base: position 43,784,075 of record CM036620.1, read on the forward strand.
GAATAGGCAAAAATTTTCAAGAGAAATAAGTATCATGTATATACAGAATACACAGGTGTCCAAAAAACAAAACCAAACTGTTCATTACTTTTATATATATATGTTTCTGTTTTTTTTTTTTTTTTTTATTGGACAGTGATAATTGTAAATCCTTTCTCATGTAAATCTTTTGTATATGTGCAAGCATAGCACAAGATAGATATCAAATATGGGTTGCTAAAAATATAGATGCTTAAGGCCAGGCTGTTTTTTAAAGTCTTCAGAGCAAGCAAAAGGAGCCTATTTCCCTTTCCGTTCTGGAAGAGGCAAGAAATGGGGTCACCTCTTTAAATTTTCTAGGTGTCATACACCTGGATCCTACATTTATCTCAGGTGACTTAGTTCTGTAATTTGATAATTACGAGATAAATATTGGTAAGAGAATGGTATTATCATTAAAAAGTGGACAAGGTAACTTTTCTGTATTATTGCTTGGGAAATAACAGCGTCACATACTTATTTTAACAGTACGGTTTATTGTAAACCGAAATAAGGTTTATTGTTGCTTTTCTGGTAAGAGTAACCACCCATACTTCTGCTAATGTCATAGTAAATCTAAATGTTGAGGCAGCAATAGAAATCTGTGCAGAGATAGAATTTAGTTAAGGAAGTGTTAAGGTGCCAGATTCTCAAAGACAAAATTGTGACAGCAACAAAGAGAGGCTTATTTTTTTACTCTTGAAGATAATTCAGGGGACCACTACAGCTCATAAGAAACTAAAATAAACTCTGAAGTTCCACTTGTAACAACTATCTTGGCATTAAAGAAAATCTTGGTAGCTGTCATTCATTCGTTCTTTTCCTACTACTCTTTCTGCTACTTTCTGATAAACAGAAAAAAATTAATGCAAACATGCAGAAAATAACTATATTTACTTTTTGAGTAATAATTAGTTGCACAGAAGATAATCTCGGTTGCCTTTGCTTGTATTTTTAAGGAGAACTTAGGTAACACAGCTTGCATAGCAGAGGAACTTTTTCTTTTCTAAATGTATTAATGGCTTTTTGAGTATCACTGAGAGAGTCAATGGAAATAGAGCAGTGACAAAAACAACTCAGTTTCATCTTTACAGAACAAATCCAAAGCATCCAGAAAAAACTCTCTATATAACACAATTTCATGAGGAAAAAAATGAAAACTAGATCCTCTTATGTTGTTAGATATCAGATTAAACTTTATTCCGTCTGAAAACTTAAGTTCTATGTGTCACACAAAATAACTAAAACAGATCAGTAAACTGAATGAAGATGAAGCCTCCACCACAGACAGGTTCATGTCTTCAGCCAAGCAATAGCAGGAAGGAATTTAAAATAGAATTCCAACAGAATATCTTCCTTAAACAGTCTCTTCCTAGCTCTTCATATTTAACAGAGTCAAGACAGTAAAGATTGAGCTAATAGATATATCCATGTAAGCGCCAGTAGTTTTGACCAAGTGGTAGTATTGCTTACTTAATATTAAAGACAAAGATAATTTTAAAAAAAAACCACAATACTCTTACAAATTAAACTATCTAGAAGCCTGGAAACAGATGGCCTGGATCCACATCTAGTGTTAGTTAATGTTCCTTTTCTAACTTAAAGAACTTGAAATTTACTTCTGAGTTGATTCCAAGGGCAAGTTAATGTCTTGGTTTCTAAAAGCCTGGCTGGATAGTATGGAGCTTCCCGTTCAGCCAGGAAAATTTCTGTTCAGTCCATGGACCTGGACCTCGGACCTCAGAGGCTGTTTGGTAATATTCCCTCTCTTCTGAAATACAGAAATCTGTATATGGACAAGGACCATATATATATTTTCTGGTCGCTTTTTAAATATTTCAATTTTATGCCCAATACTTCAGAGGAATCTACTACCAGTAAGTTTGCTCTACTTTGTTACAGGTGATGTCATTGCCTACCTTTAAATCATTTCAAAAATTTTATCCTCAATGTGCATTGCTGCACAAGCCAAGAATATGGTATTAAGCTTGTCCATCCTTTAAAAAAGTCATTATTCTGATGGTCTTCTTCACAAATGAGAAATCTCTCTCTAAGTTCTCCCTATAAAATCTTAAAATACTGTGTATGACAACAGCCTTATTTATTAAAAACTCTTCCTCAATTCAGTCGGGCTCTAGATGTATTCATGAACTAATCCACTCAAAATCGATTCCACATCCAAAGCAAAAGACAACACATGATAAGAGTGGGAATGGAGGAAAATATTAAAATACAATATCTTTGTAGTAAATATACTTATAAATTATTATTCAACTGAACATTTCTTTGTTATTTGCTGTATTATTTACAAGGGACACAGACTAGATTAAAGGATGTATTTAAAGTATCTTATCAGAGAGAGTTTCATGCTCGTGGATAAGAATTGAAAAAATTTGTCTTTAGGTTATCACTAATAAAGCAGAAACATTGCAGCATACAGTAATGTGTATCAGAAGCAGACAAATCAGAGGACCGTATTTCTGAGGGATTAAAGTTTTTTTATTGTCTATGTACAAAGTGATTTATTAAAAAGAGTTGTTGAAGAACAAAAGGAAAAAAATGCTCATTCTTCTGAAATGCATTTTCCCTAGCCTCCCTAAGAACATATTTATAAACCTGTACAATAAATAAGAAAGCTAAGCAAAGAATAACATTTGTATGTGCACTTATAAAAAATAAAAGAAGTGCAAAAAAATCTGACCAGCTGTTAAAAAAAGTAGAATTAATGTGCCTTTGTGTACCAGATTTGCAAGAATGCAAATATCGCAGCTTTTGGTCAGCTGGTTTAAAGATTAATTTCGAACAAGTAACTTTTTTTCCTTGAGGAAATGGACTAATAATAGACAGGTTGTAAGTATGCAAACTGGGCTGACTCTGCCATAAAAGCAGAATAGGTTGCCAACTAGAGCAGCAAAATATTGAGGGCAGCAAAATTAATCGTGAACATGGTTTGTGGGTCTGCAGATCTCTTTCTGCATTATCTTAAACTGCAAGTGTTTTGGACTTGAATACAATTGTATGGGTCAACTAGTAGATTTAGTGAATTTTATTTAATTGTTGTTTTAAAATTACAGAGGTATATCTCAAAAACCCTTAGTATTATTATAAAACTTTGTTTAAAAATACGTCCTGACCTAGAATACTGCAGTTTTCTGTCAGATTTTCCTAATTTTTTATCTAAGAGTGTTAAAGATTTTGTTTCTTTAAAAGAAGACACCAGAACTTTTGCAGAGTAGGTGAAAAAAACCAAAACACCACCACCAAAACCAAAACAGATGATTTGATAGTTTCATCTTTGAATGCTTGACTTCAAACATCCAAAAGGACTCAAGGACAATATAGTGTCTTGATCCAAGCGCAGTAGTTTATATCTGCCATTTACTGCTTAGTATTAAGAGTTTGTTCTCCAATGCTTAGTACTTACTTTTAGTTTTATTTATCATTAATAATTTGGTATCTTAAATAAAATTTCTTACACTTAAGTTGTCCCCTTTTCTAGAATGTGTCTCTTGAACCTTAAACTGATATGTGCATTAAAAACACTGTGAATCTGAGTGTTGTAAATGGTTATTTATGATGCAGGAGTCTGAGTAGGAATCTCAGAGCAGGAAATACTGTACTGGTACCGTTCAGACCATCAGAAAGGAGCATGAAAGGCAAAGGGATAAAGAAAGGCACAATATGCTATGAGTTAAGGTACCAGCCACCAGATTTCCATTGTCTAAACTGAGGATGGAACAGAAGGGCAAGCTTAGACTAGAAATGGATTCCAGATCTATGCAGAAGCAGCATTGTGGTTTAGCCAATAGAAATATCACCGTTTCCTAATAGTTACAGTATTTCATTTTGGTCTCCTGCCATGAGTTGATGACAAAACCTCAGCACTAACCCAGAGTATCCAAGCTTTATTATTTTCTTCTAATTTGCTCTTTTTATGTCTACCACCTTAAATTTTTCAGCTTTCATAACGAAAAACATCCTTTTAATATCTCAACCGAGGTGCTACTCTTTCGTTCTGTTCCTGGATGGTACTGGAATTCCACATAGGCAGTTGATGTAAAAAAAAAAAAAAAAGAAAAAATTATAAATTCAAGTAAATTAACTCAACTTAAAGTGAAAAATTACTCTATTACAAAACAAATGCTAGAAACTTTAAGATTATTACCAGCTCGCTCCACTAGGCTTTTCTGTTTCTATATGTTCTCTGACTCAGCCTTTCATAGGATGAGACATATTTGTAACTTCAAAAACTGACCTGAAAAGCCTAAGATTTACATGGTCTAAGGATACAAATTTTGTATAGAAGAAATTATTGCATACATGAGATATGAAACAGAAAATGATTTCTGGGCTAAGAAAGAAACATCTCCATCTGCCAGACAGAAATGATGAAGGAACTGCAGAATGAAAGCAAAAAGGAGCTGCAGAGCTATGTTTTAAAGAATTCTAGTGTTTCCAGTTGTTACTGCGAGTTTTAAGTTAGCAATGACGTATTATTTTGGCACATTGTCATTTTTACTTTCATTATGGTTAAGACTTAGCAGAGATGTTATATCAGTGCTGTAAGGGACTATGTTTATTAAAGAAACTGCAAGAGCACATGGTAGTGCTGCTACATAACATCATTTGTAAAAGCATTTACATCCATCAGTGTCATCTGGGGTTGCTGTAAAATACAGGTTCTGAGATTTGGACAGTTTGGCACTGCACAGCTATAATACACCAGTCACCATATGACAATAGTAATTTGCTAATTAATCATGCTGAGAAAGTTTTTTCTAACTTCACTGACTGTAGGATATAATCACCTTTCCGGATTATGTAGTTGAAGGCACATTGTATTCTCAAATTATATGTAACTAAAATAAACAAATGCTTCGTTTTCAAAGCCCATTTCATCTTTACATATCAACATATAATTTCCAGTATCACACAGCATGAGTGTTCAAAATAAGAGACTACTAAAATCTGTTTGAATATACATTTACAGTGGCTCTGCAATCAAAGGTATTTTTAATGGTAGCCTTCTTTTATAAGATGTAATCCACAATATTTGTGAAGAAGAATGCCTGGACTTTTGTTCCTGGCTTTGAGCAACCTGTGGCAGAGATTTTTTACCCATGAAGAGCCACAAAAGTACACATGTCAATGCAATTGTTATTAATTCTCACAGCTTAGTATTTCACTCACTGCCAGTCTAAATAGGTATGTGTGCATAAAAGAATATATATTTACCTATAGGTAAAAAAATCCTCATATTTAGTCTACATTTTACTACGTGATAGACAACATCTTTCTGTTAAAATAAAAATGATTAAAAAAGAGGTGGGTTTTTTGTGTTGTTTTTAATTTTCCTCTAAGTTTGCTTTTATTGCCTGTAAAACTGGAAGAAAAATTGCCAGAGTACTGTAGGAAAGAAGTTTTCCAAATATTTTCTAATGTAATTTCTTTTATCCCTCAGGAAAAGCAATTCACTTAATAGATGAAGCATGTGACTGATAGCAGTAAATAGATGCCAATATAACGTTCAGGCCCTTTAGGAATTATTATTGACTAATCAACATGAGTAAAACATGTATGTTACATCATTAGCTTCTAAAAGGGACTTGAAGTATGGTCCTTTGACATATTTTATTTACTGACATTTTCTCATGCAAAGAAGTTGTTGTAGTCTATCAAATTATTACTGATTATTATACCTCCATTTTCAATCTCAAGAAGTTAATTTCTCTGCCTATGACCAGGTTGTGTGTTCACTTTCCTCCCTTTGCACAATTTGGCTTAAAATGATCAGAGCTTATTCACTGGCTGATCATTGGGACAGCTTGGGACTGAGCTGTCACTCCATGATCTCCGATGCCTATTTTAGGTTTGTGTGTGCCATACTAAAACTTGTCTTCCAAATCAGAGAAGAAACTATTGCAAGACTGCTGTTTCGCACCGCTGTAGGAACAATACATAGCTCAGTTTGTAGCAATGCAAACTGGCCACATGAGTGCCAGGGGGTTTCATCACAACAGTGATGCAACTATTACTGGACAGCTCTGAGAGCCTGTGTCTGGTTTAGAGAGACCTAGAAGGTTAAACAACAAAGTTTATTGCTCTGGAAAAAACCAAAAAAATAGAAGACAATGAGTGTAGAAGCAGATATAATTGCTTTGGATGACATGATGCATGCTGCAATTTGTTGCCCTGTATTGAGGCAGAATGGCGGCAGAAGTTCTGTAATTGAAAACCAAGTGGTGAGAAAATTGAAGGATTTTCTCTAGTGCAGAAGTGGTTGCTATCACTTCAGGAACTGACTATACCTGAACTGAATTCAGGCTTTTATAGTCTGATGCTCCAGATTAACTGTCAGAGACAACTGGTGATATTCTTGTGTTGCTGTTTACCTCAGTATCTCAAATACATCTGAACTTACAGCTGATTTTCACTGATTTGAGTTTCCAAATTGTGTTAAGAACATTGATGTCTATAAGCTCACCTTCAATTCTTGGCCTGTTGCTGAAAAGCTTGCAGAAAACCTACACACAAAAAAAGGCAAATGATGCAGCAGCTGATTTTTTCTACCAGTGTGTGAAATAGCTAATGAAAAAAAAACCACTTCTCTTTCATATAAGGTTGCTATGACAATGATATGAATCACATGATTATCAATCAGTGATGATGTATATGATGATGTACATGGATTTACACAAATATAGGATCAATCGGGTGTCAAATCCATTGTGTTCTTCTATATTAAACATTTAAGGATAAAATGGAAAAACATTAATAGATTCTGTAAGTTTTGCTGAAAATATTTTGCAGGACTCTCCATATAACACAGCTCATTTGATCATTCAGATAAGGCACTGGACTGGAATATATTTTTCCTCATTTCCTTAGTGAGAAAACTGGAAAAAGATGCAGGGCAGAAGGTGAGTCTAAGATATATAAGGAAACAAGTCACAGATCCAGGATTAGAAAATATGTCTGTATTCCACAAAGTAGACATAGTCATAAAAAGTTTTCATAAGTTTTATAGAACAATCCGTTTAAATATGAGTTGCTTTCTCCTTTGTTACAGCTGCACAGATTTTAAAACCAGTTTCAACCACTGAAGAACTTTATCAGACTTGCAAACAAGAATGATTAACAAGAATGTGGTCAGATATGTAGGCTGCAAACAGTAAGAGAGAGGTTTTAAATAGCAGAAAAATGTGGAAGCCAAACCCAGCCAAAGCTCTTCATCAGAGTAAAATCTGAACACACTTTAAAAAAATCCAAACATGTAAAGGTAGAATGCAAATAGACCAGAGATACAACATCTGCTGATTAGCTGTTTTCTTCTCTTTTCTGTTCTGTCATGAATGGTGTCACACAACCATCATCTCGAGTGAGAAACTTGGCTGGCACCCACCATTCGCTAGACTTCTCAGCTCTGAAAGGGCAGTCATCATTTCAGCATTCTGCTGCCTGCTTTGGGGCTCACCACAGAGTTCAGGAGAATCTGGAGGAGCTGCAGAGCCCTGCCACCCTACTGAAGCTACTCCCTTACCAAAGGAGGATTTACATGTGCTGGAACTTTGCAATAGACTCCTTCAGAATACTTGCACAGGCATTATAATTATTTTTTGACTCTGCCTAAGGGCATAGGTCTATCTAGTCCTTTTTACAAATGCTTGCACTGGCACCATTGCCAGGAAATCTCTGATTCTCTGATCTTGATCTTCCCAGGTACGTCCTCTATGCAGAAAGAATTTTACAGTATATCTAGGTGCTGTAAGTGTTATTTTTCTGCCTTTCCAGTGATTTGGGGTATATGTAGGATGTTGAGGACGAATTCGTTCTGCAATGGTGTTCTTTTTTGTACACTATAAAAGACTCTTCCGGTTATAGACTGTAATCTACAGGTGCAAGATGGAGGTATTGTGACTGGTCTTCTGCCTGAGTTCACAACAATGTGTAAGCACAGATCTGTCTATTCCACAAGTATGAAAAAAATGTAAAAAAAACGATCAGAAAGTGATAGAAGTTGTGGCTGGAAACCGCCAGAGGGACAGACTGATTAATCTGTTCACAAACTGGTACTGGTCCACAGGAATTAATAAGTACAGATAATTTAGGCTTTTAGTAACTTCCCATATTAGCAGATGCTAGACAGCAGAATATAAATAATTTGTAGACTAAATAATAATCTCATTTTACTGAAATATTGTATTTAGTTTTCTAATTCAGTTATTACATGGGGTGTAAAAATGTGAAAGGAAAAAAACTATTTCAGTTTTGTGTAACTGATGGAGTAATCTGATTAGCTGATGCCGAACAGTATTGCAAAGACAATATTATATGTTTATTAACAAACTTGAGATACAAAAAATATTTTTAAATGTCTTTTAGTTGGTGACCATTAGCCAAGAATATATCATGAGCAAGGGAGTAACACAGAGGAGTAAAGAGGTTGGTGTGAGTGTCTTAAGCTGAACTAATATTAAGAGAGGAGCAAAAACCTGATATCATTCTCCATACCTGTTCCAAAGGAGCAAGTCTAAGTTGCCCTCTCTTTAAGTCATTTCACACATAACAATCACTTTAAATGCACACTCTCTGAACTCTGTCCTCATGTTCCTCCACTTGTCTATATGTGAAATAGTAGCAACGACACTCACTTCAGTAAAGCTGCTTGAATTCCTTCAATGAAAACTCACGTGAATGTGGTGGAACCCAGTTGTGTCCCATTTAATGTTCCCTCTGTTCTTACCGTACAATGTACAGATAAGAAGAGAGAACTATGTGCAATTTCTCCTTAACCGTATCTTCCAATATATGTATGGTACATTTGTTTTGAATTTTACTATTATGTTACATATTTTTTTCAAACCTTATGTTCTTCATTTTCCTCTCTACCTTATCTACAACACCTCAAGAATAAAATTTTCAGATATGCATAATTTGCAAGTACCATCTACAAAAGACAGTGGTTCAAGCACAGCAGAAATTTGCACATTAACTTTCTTATTTTACTTCTCAGTGGAAAAAGGAAATAGGAACCAATGGGAAGTTCTCACCAGGTTTACTGTTTCCAAAATGTCTCCCCCTGATTTAATCGTCTATAGAAATAATAGTATCCCTCTAGGAGGACCTAATAGGTTTTAAAGTTTCTTTCAAATCCCCTTGCCATTGAAATAAATTATGAGATTACAAAGAGAAGTTCCACACAGGAGAGCTTTGGTGCTGCCGCTGTTCTTATAATAACAGAACAGATTCATCTCAGGAATTGCTCTAATCTGTCTTTTTTCTACATATACAATATAAAAAAATATGTTGATCTTTATAAAGGATTTATTTTTTAGTACTTTTTCTCATTATTGTATCATCCATTCATTCACAATGGGTTGTCTTATTCATGCACTGGATTAAAGTGTGTGTTGGAATAAAATACCAGTTTTTACTACAGTTGAGAGCTTTCAACTAGAATGAGTGCTCCACTGAATAAATGAAATCATTCAGGAGGAATTCATCTTACCATAATTTGCCCCATTTCTTATTTGATGACCATAAATATATCTATGCACATTAAAAAAGAGAAGAAACCACAGCATATGGCATGATCTACGTGCAAAGCACTAAAAGGCACACAAACGAGGTTTTTTTTCCTTATGTCCTCCACACAATCAATTAGTACAGCAAAAAACAACTTTCCCTCTTCGCAATTAAGAAGAAAATGTCACTAGAAAGAAATGGAAATTTTAGATGAATCATTTCACTCTTTCCTGCTTGACTAGCAGCACTGAGGGAAAAAAAAAAAGGTTGTGAAGTAAAGAATCTTAGAAGATGTTTATATAGTTTCTTTGCAATCTTTTAAGGTCTCCACTTGAACAGCATGGAATAAAAAGGATCCAATTTTATTCGTCCATGTAGACAAGTATGATGAGGTTTGATTTTTCTCTGGGCTACTCATACAGAAAAATTCTGACCTGAAGTGGTATAGGTACACATTCAAATAGTACCTTGAGTCATACCAGCCGAAACTGCATTGAATCACAATTGGTTTTTGTTCTTCCTGTCTATGGAAAATGAGAGAAGTTTTCAAGTTGAAAAGCTAGAGAAAAATCAATCATGAATGTTAAAATAGTCTGACAGCATCATTTTTGAACAGAGTTCCTTTTTTCTTTTGTGATTAGGGTGTCAAAGCAGCATGTGAAAAAGGTGGCCTTACAGCAGTTAAGTACTCTTGTTATCAAAGCAAAATTTTAAGCAATATTTTCATAAATTGCACTGTAAAATAAACAATTCAAATTCCATTAATCTTGTATAAAATAACATTAGTGTGCATTTTTTTAAGAAACATGTCACAAAAATATCAACTTCTCATAAATAGTGAGAACTGGTGTTAAAGCTCAGAAACCTTACAATGAACCTAATCTATGTGTTGCACTTGATCATAATTCTTGACTGATAAAAAAGTTTTTGTAGTTTGAAGAAAAACTCAGTGGAGATTTGGGGAAGACATGGAAGAGGCTGTAAGCTGAGAGAATGAGAGGAAAGATCCTTGAGGTCTGTTATTTATTTATGCTTTACTCTGCACTCTGCTTTCAGGCACCTGTTTGTAGATACCTCAAAGATAGTTATCTTTAAACAGAAACATTAAAAAACCCACATTTAAATTATAAAACAGGGCAAAATAATTTTTTATATTGAAACCTGTCACAGCTCATCAAGATGTTAGCATTTATCTCTACTTTGCACAGATTCACTTTAGACAAATCTATGAAGCATTATGTTCTGTTGACTTTTTTCTCTGCCAAGCAATGTCTTCACTGACATACCAGAAACATCATCTGTATTTGCTTATTGTAAAGAAAGAAATAGATACTGTTTCTGTTAACGCACTGAAGCACCAGGACTCCATCTTTTTTGACAACTTTTATTTTTGCAGGGGTAAGGAAAGGTGCGAGGAGGTGGCAGACCCTGTCCCAACATTTTGTGTGCATGCAGCCCTCAGCAGCCTGTGTCTTTGGTCCCCTTGCCTCTGTCCCCCTTGGGCTTCAAGGAAATATGTCCTGGATGGCAAAGAAGCTGAAACTTTCAGAGAGATTGGAAACAGGGGAACCAGAGAGGAAAAGCGGGGAGGGAGAAGGCAAAGGCTTTGCTGGTTTTTCTTTCACTCTCTTAAGATTCATTCTGCACTTCCCAGAGGATTCAAATTTAGTCTAAAATGTGCTGTGTAATAGCATATCTGCTGCTTTCTACAGATCAATAATACAATATTAGCACTCAGATAAAAAAAAAATATTCCTGACCAATAGCTTTTTTCAAATGAATTCCAAACAACAGTTGTAGGAAACTAATGAGACCTGGTAATTTCTTAAGTAAAATGGATTTTAATTGAAACAGGAAACGTTCCAAACCTACTCCTGTCATAACCTTACTATAAACATATTATAACACCAAAGTGACAGCTGTTCTGTCAGCATTTACACTTAATACTCTTTTCAATATTTCTGTTAAAAGACAGCTATTTTAACAAAATTACCACAAAATAAACATACAGTACCATTCTGTATTCTGACTAAAATCGTTAGCCAAAGTTTGGGGCCATGTAGATGGAAACATTCAAAAAATGGCAGTTTCCTCAAAGGAGGAATCAAAAAGGAAAGAAAAAGGGGGTTCTTCTGCTCAGAGCTCCATTTACAATTAGGAAAAAACTCAGTCTCCATCTGGCCTAAATCTCTTCTTTGCCTGTTTTCTAGTGTGTTAGCAGTGGCTTCTCATGTTAAACCTGGTGTCCTCTCTTCAGTTTTGGTCTACTGTATAATTTGCAGTTCCACAGGATTGCCCCAAAAGGACCAGTGAAATAAATTTCCCACATGTCTTGCTTGTACTTCAGGTCTGCTGCTTTTCAGTGGCTTCAGCTACTTGGTCCTTGAAGGAGGTTAATAAATGTTTATTAGGGAGCTTTATTACTGTGAGCGGGGTTTCACTGAAAAATGCCACTTCATTTAACCCCAAATTTCTCATTTTTGACAGACTTTTCACCAGAAAGTTCACGTGGCAACCAGGCTTCCTACTCTGTAGCTGGGGATGGGCTTTCCAGGATGTCACAGCTCCAAAACAAGCCCCACAGTCCACTAGAAATTCTTCTTTTCCAGAACCTCAATATAGTCGATGGCTCATCTGTCTCAAACCCCTGACACTGCACACTTAGTAAAGATGCTCAAGAACTGCAAGCCTCAAAGATGGCACGATGGCTTCATAGAACTGTCTTACAGAATTTTGTCAGCAGCTCTTCTTCCTACTTCCCTTTCCACCTCTCTGTGACTATCAGAAAGGTTTCATCCAGTCTGATAGCATACCCTTCAAATAAAAGCAGGCTGGTCCAAATATTGCCACTGCAGATGCTGGAGTAAATCCAAATCTGATTATGTCAGTAGATACCTTTTATGTGCACTCCTGCGCTAGTGAAGATTAGATTTGAACTCTCTCTAACAAACACAATTCATTTGTGCCTTTGAACATTTTCATTTCTAAATCCTTGCCATACTGCCTAATTCTAATTCTTCGGTGGACACGCATGTTTCACTTCTGCCACCCAGCTTTGATTGCAATTTTTCTTATCGTTTGCCAAGTACAGCTCTGATTTCCACATACAACCTTGCTTGGTCAGGATGTTCGAGTCTGCTATTTCCATTTCAAAGCACCTTCAGCAAAGTGGCAGCAGCAGCAGCAATTCATCTCTTCACAGGATGCCATCTCTGTCTGTAATGACTGTTTCATCGATGTCCAGGACAGAACATCTATAACCCTGATCAGTGTTTTCATTTCCTTCTCCTTCACTTTCTCCTGATCTTGAATTTCTACTGCCCACCTGAATTCATATTCAAGATAGATTTTTATTCTAAACGTCTTTGGAAAGCAAGAGAAGCAAAACAACAACAAAGCAAAAATTTCAACTTCATTAAATCTAAATTTTTTTTTCCTTAAAGTAGCTTGATCACTTTCTTTGCAATACACTTTATTAAAATACTATCATACTGTGTTGATGTTGTACTGATGTTGTGTTCATATTAAGTTGTGATTGTAAAAATTAATCATTAGAGTGCATTCCTCAGTTCTGTCTCTGCAAAAGTTGCTATTTGTTTAAAAAACATCTTTAAAATATTAAATAGATATATTAATATCTAAAAGTGAAAGTACAATGACTGTGAACATATCCTTTGATATAGTGAACACAGTAGTGAGATTTAAATCAGCAAACTCTCTTTCATATTCTAAATTACTGGTACAGGAAGATTCTTTGTCGAGTTCTTGAGTTTAATGACATAAACACATAAATTGCAATACCATAACAGTGTCAAGGGTTAATTGTATGCTTATTCTTTTTCCTGAAAGAGAAATATTTGCTAGTTCTTTGGTGCGGGATGGATTTGGGGTGGAGGGGTTAGGAAGGTTAGATACTGCATTTCCTAAATTTGTAAGGATTTACATGGTGCTTCAGTGAAAAAAAAAAAACAAAACCAAAAACAGAAAACATGGTTTAAGGAGACAAAATGGGAGGGTTTCAGTCTCATGAGGATGCATAAAACTCAAAACGTGTTCACACATATTTGTTCAGGGCAGCTATTTGATGTTAAAGGTCCTACTTACAAGCCACTTTCCTCATCAAATTGTCAGGTCTCCAGTTGCAGATGTCACCTTGTGAGAATACCATGGTGTAGAACTCTTATGGGATAATTAATCAACACATTTCAATGTAATTAGTCATTGCAATATGACATATTAATGTATATTTATAATTGAAGTACTTGAACTACTGTCAGGTCAATGCATGTCATGTACTATTTTTCAAACCATTCATAAGTCTCAAAAATTACCATAGAAAAATATTACTGTGTAGCAGAAAAATCATGACAAGCAAGAAAAACTTTGTTTAGATCAAAAATAAAAAGTATAACATAACAAGACTTTTCAGGCTTTAAAATTATTGAGCATCAGGTATAGTTGTTTACTGTCACTGACTTGATTGAAGTTCCACTTAAAAACATAACCAGAAGTTTGTCCCAGTCATTGCTGAGAAGGATAAAAGAGTTAAACAAAGAATCAATGTGTGTAGTATTTTAACATGGTCAGTGTAGGAGTCACTAATAAAAAGTCAGGATTTGTCAACGATTTTCACAGTTATTTGTCATTTTAAATAAATAATAACAAATATGTCTTAGAACTGTTAGTAAATATTGGCATCTTTATTGATGACTATGGACACAATCTTGCTCCTATGAAGGTCAATGGAAATTACTTCTGCTAAGTTCAGTGAGGCCAAATTTTCACTCCATGTATGTGCCATTTCACGTAACAGACAAAATAATTTACTTCAGACTATGAAGTCCAAAACCTGAATAATACTCCTGTGTGATGAATTAAACATAACAGATGAAACAGAGAAATGTTGACTAAAAAGAAAAAATCACCAGTTTTCATGCAGTACAACTGCAAGGGAAGATTATTAAGTGATAATTCACCATTAAACAACCTCCTGGCAACTCATTTGATGATTCTGTAAAGAAAAGAAATTTATTAGAATTACATGTTTGGGATTTTTTAAAGGAAAGGTACAGACATCATTTTGTGGAATTGTATCTCTAGAAAAAAATGCTACTTCTGTCTGTGTTCTTGATCTTTAGAGAAAATAATATTTCACTCAATTTTTTAACAGTATTAACATAAACAATACAGTCTGAATGAAGTTAAATCATGCAACTGGTCATAAAAAAATATTTTTATTAGGATGCTTTTTTTTTTCTTTTACTATTTTCTACTTTTCTCTCTTGATTCTTTCCTTCTATTCAGAATTGTGTTTCTGGGACATACTTTCAGTCAATTTTTATGAAAAGAAATATTGCTACTGTAATCTGTCCCTCAGAAAGAAAATAATCAACATTATTTCTGTACAACTCTCACTTGAACTTGGGGACTTGTATTACATATTTGGCAGCAGAGCTGTAACAGATGCCATCTGTAAGGTCTTGAACCTGAAATTTTCGAATTTATGCCTTTCCAAAACAATAAAATGTTTGGTTTGTCACTAAAGTCTCATACAGAGACTCTTTTTAGCCAGTTTTTCATGCAATAAACTAGATACTCTTTTTTATTCTGACATCCATCATCTTCATGTAAATCCTCTCCAGGCTGTTCTTAAATAGTTCTGTGCTGAAATGTGAATCCACTTCAAGTTTGTATTGATCATTTTCCACATTTATTCCCAGGAACAATATTGAAACTCATGCTGAACTTCATGTTACAGCACATAATAAAGGTCTGAAAGGCCTCAGACCTCCTTCTTATCAGTTCTTTGGCTTTAAGTGTATATTTTACTAACCTGCATTCTAGTTTGTTTCCTGCTTTCTGTGAACTTTGGAGATAGGCCATGGCACTAATTGAAACTGCAGTTTTACCATCTGGGCCTGATTTGTTCAAAAGCATAGGTGAGATTAAACTGTTAAGAGAGAAAAGCTTAGAGGTTAATCTGTACCGAGCAGCAGAGGTTGGTCAAAGAGCTCACCAGCTGGGAGTGCAACTTCCCTACCTACTTCACCCCTCTTTACTTTCAAGACCTAGTCTCAAATTCAGTCAGAGAGGTAGGATTTTACACAGGGCTAAAATGCTCCTCTTGTGACTTCTTCCCCTTGTCTCCAGTTAGTTACATCCAAAAGAAGTGCCAAGTGCATAGTCAGCTCTTATTCTGAAGTCCTCTGCTCTTCCCAAATTATTTTTATAGGCCTTTAAGTTGCTTATTACCCACCTCTTAGTGTACCTATGTACATCTCAGGTTATGGTCCCTTAACTCAGCAGAAACCCCATTAGAAATCTGTATATATGGCATTTGGTTTTTATCCTGTAAAGGCTGTACTTCAGGGCACAAGGTAATCTGCCATGAGTCCCAAGTAATGGCAAGATTCCTCTAATTAAGTTTCACTCGAATAGCTCAACAAGCAGATGGTGGATCCTTACTGAGTCAGTAATGAAACACTCATTGACTTCAGCGGTCCAAGTAATGCACTAAACTAACTTTTTTAATCTATACATCCCTTGTAAGATTCTGCATCTTACGCAAAAAAAGTGCTTTCAGCTTTGTAACATAGTTTAGGACCCACAGATGTTAAATACGGAGTATAGAACCAGAGTGCTTTCTGACAGCCAAGAAGTTGACATATAATGCATTTAGAAGTACTACACAGCTCATGAAACTTGTTTATACCTGCAGTTTTCAGAAGAGGTGATGAATGTTTTCTGTGCAGAAGACTTATGTAATGTTTATCACTCTGTGCTAGGTTGTTCTTAAATACTTCTAAGTCTGCATCTAAGTGAAGTACAGGTACATTTCTCTAAAAAGATAAATGGCATGCTTTCTCTGATGGTTTCTGTAGCTGCTGTGTTACCATAGTGCTTTTATTTTAACTTTTAAAAAATTCCTTTAAATGAAAAGTATCTACCTGATATCTGGCAAGACAGATTTAATATAAAAATTCACTCTTAAGGGAATTGCTCCAGTAGGGAGAGCATAATAGTCAAATCCTTGGTAGAAAGTTTAGCTTCTTGATCAATATTAAGAAAACTACTACTACTCATACTTTGTTTGTTCTTAGCCTGTTATTCATCATGTGTTACTGCTATTCCAGCATCTAGTCTCAAACATATTGTAAGCAGAGTTTGAATGAATTGGATGTATTTTCTTGAAGAGAAGTTCTGCCAGCTCATACTGTGGCTGGGTCAAAATGTTTTGGCTTTCAGATGAGGGCTGAAATATCCACAGATTCTCCAGACCATGTCCAACACAAAGCAACAGCCGCTGAGTTTATCTACTAAACCATGGAGCAAGTGGCAATTAAACCACCAAATTCCATCCAATCATCTGGTAAGCTAATGCACCAAAACTACATGAGTATCCAAACAAAAGAGAATTATACTTGAAAGGTCATTGATAACTTTGGCATGCTGAGTTTATCTGAAGGTAAGAAAAATCACAAGAGGCTTCATATTTCAACAAGGGTGATTTTACAAATAGGAAACACTGGTTGTTCATGGCTTTGCATATTTTTGGCTGCATTATCCCTTTTAATATTCTCAATCTCTAGTATTTTGAAAAGAGCTCAGCATTAATATTCTTAGCCAGAATTTCTCTGGAATTCATCTCCCATTTTCAGCATCAGAATAAACGGTCTGTTTTCAGAAAACTTCAGCAGATTTGATATCTAACAATTTTGAAAAATCAGACCATAAAAATATAACCTATAATAGTATCGAATCATTTCAAAATATTTTGCCAGAGGATGACTCAAAGTAATGGGAAATCTGTCCCAACCATTTCAGAAGACACTTATAAATACCTGGTGCTGATTTTTAGCATTACATTTCTATAATTATGGTAATACTAGAGTAAAGGCTGACGGTGAAAAGCCTAGGTGAGCAACATGTTCTTTAGTAGCTGGAAAAGATCTCATAAGTTTGCCACATAGCTACTGAAGATGAGATCCAAATCTCTTAGTTTTATCCACCATAAAGATACCTATCTTGCTCCAGTTATAGGTGGTGAAGGAAGGAAGACCCACCACAGAATAAATGTCTAAGACAGATGGTATAACCCACTCTTGAAAATATTTCTTACCCTGTCTTGATTATGGAGGGATTCTAAGCTCTGAGCTTATATTAGACATTTAATTTTTGGATGGATGATATCAGAGAAAATAAACTGTACATGCTGGTGGGCAAGGTGCCCCTTTCTGTGCTTTATTTTTCTTGTCTGTTCACAAAAGTGTCATGTAGTCTGCCAAATTAATGTTTTAAAATTAACTGCTAATATTTTAAAAGGAACTACCTTGATGATTCTATGAAAATGAGTTAAGATTCTTACGTGAAAGTTGTTAATTAAATACAGAGGAGTAGTAGTAATATTTCACAACTATTATACAGTATTAGAAATATCACACCAAATTTACACTAGTGTAATATTTCATACCCCATGTTACACAGACAGGTCTGAATTGCCTAGACAGAATCACTGAATTTGGGATACTAAAATGTATGAAAATGGACAGAGCTAAAAGGCAAATAACTGACAGCATTCTGCAGACATGTATGTTTTCTGTAAAGTTAAATGGCTACTGACCTTTCCATACCACTGTTTTATTTCTACTATGCTCTTTTTAGGAACTAGTTGTGTATATATGAATGTTAATGAAAAATGGTGCCATTTCTGCTGTTCTCTTCTAATCCTCATTTGACAAATTCAGAGTACTCTCGTTAATTTTCTTCCCAAAGCTCATACATAATGGGAAAATTATGGAGATGATTGGGATATTTGAATGGAATAAGATCTAGTGGTGGTTAACACATAAAAATGTGGCTATATAAGGAAAACTTTCTACTTCTATATTCAATTTCCAAATTTCTGTACTGACCTGAAATATCCTTTTTTCACTTGCATCTCGTTCTCCTTAAGATTCACTGTGCTTTGAAAATGACATTACTCTCACATCATTCTGACACCCCCACAGCCATAACCTAAAACATTAAAAATTAAATGGAAGAAAGAAACTGGAAGAAAATGAGAAGAATGCATTGTATACATTCCCATTTCTTAGGGAAAAATCTTAGCTAAGTGTTTTCAAAAAATCACATCCTCTTCTTAAAATGGAGAACTTTTCTTTGCAAAGAACTCATTCTGCCAGAGGGAGATGTGCAATATTATACAACCTTTAGCTTCACTTGCTATGGTCAGCTGAAACTAAAAATTGCAAAAAGATGAAGTGCTCCATTAAACCCCTGTTTTACTGTATAAGTGCCCTTATGAAATTGTATGACTCTACAATAGCATTATATCAGGCTAGAATTAAAGCTTACAACAGACGTTAAACCACAGCATTACAGTGACCAGATGTAAGGCTTATTTAAACTGGATTTTAGAGTGAAATATTTATGAACTGATTTAAATACTAATGAACAGACACCCCTACAGCTGTCACAGTAGCAGAATGATAAATGTGTTACATAAGAATATCTATGTCATATAAGTGGTGATTTTTCAGTAGTCAGGGACACACATTTCTTAGGAACACAGGCAGAAAGATGGGCAATGAACTAGGCAAGCAGAAAGACAGTTAAACAATTGGGAAAGTTTCCTTCTCTTTCCTTCAGTTCACTCAGTCACCACTGAGACTTCTTCCCTCCAAGATGAAACTGGCACAAATGGCAGAAGAGCTGCCTACTAATTGCTAACATCAATTTTTTCTACTTCTAAGATGGACAGGCCTCCAAAATCTCAGTAAATCTTACATCTCTCCAGCACCCTCACAACCCTTCATAATGTGCCCCTCACTTCTCTATACACAGCTGGGATGCCACCCTAAAAGCATTTCTCTGGCACACTTCAGTACCTCACTGTTATTACTGCCACTTTGAAAAAACCTCAAGATAGCAATTATGCCTCAAGGTCAAAGGCAAATCACCCGGGACACAAGGTAGTCTGAAGTCTACTTTTTGCTAAGTTTTCAGACAGCCAGTTTACACTGGAGAGTGTAAGGAAATGAGAGTCTGCCCCAGTTTTCTCTCAGATGCAGTGCGCAAAGAAAATATTGACATAGCAGTAGACCAGCAAGAACAACAGAAAAGTCTAGCACAACTGATCCAGCGGCTCTACTATAAATCTCATCCTTGATTATGTTCCACTGTGGTTGGAGCAGGTCAATAAGGCCAAGTGTCCTCTTTCTCCTTCACTGGTTTTATTCTTAATCTTAGTACTCTAAGTAAATACAGAAGTGATTTTTTTTTTTAGTTGCAAAAATGAGTAGATACAAAAAATGTAACATAAAGGATAACCTCTATGTGCAATATGGTTTAGGGAAAGAATTCAATTAAACTTCTAATTTTATTCTGCTGTCACCTTTTCAGTATTTCCTAGCTTCTAGTCTAAGATCATGTTCTTGAATTATAAAATCCACACATTTTCTTTCAAAAGAATTAATATAATTAGGGAATCATCAAATATTACAGCTGCTATTAAACGCTTCTTCAATGCTATGATGCATCCTAGTAACAGTAACTAATGAATCAGTAAAAATAGCTAAATAAGCAAAAAGTTTACAAAACATATGCATGATCTGTCAAAAGTGCTAGCAGACCAATTTAAAAATTTTAACTCACACTTGGTGTCAATGACAATATACTTATGATTCTGAATAATTTATTTGTCATGTCTAGATCATTTCCATCACAAAAATAGCTACTTTATTAAATAATGAATATACGAAGTTAAGAACATCATCATGAGGATAATTCTTAGTGATAGATATACTGGATAAAGACTTTTAAAGAATTCAAGTGCCTTCCTAAGAGCAAGGTAATATCCTTACTTAAAGTAGGACATAAAAATGTTTTAATTACTGGATTTGAAATATGAGCAAGGTATTTTTATTGATCATCACAGAGGTTTTGAAACAGATTTTCGTAGTGCAGAGCACTGCACACAGACTGTGTGCAGGTTGAGAGCAGTGTGACCTTTGAGCGGATGTGGTACTTAAGTCAAAATCTCCAACAGGGTGGTTTGTCTTCAGCACTCTCTCATTAATTTTATGAAATTAATTTAGTTTTATTGTTTAATAGATGAGAGTGGTCTATGATCAATAAAGTGCTGGTTTCATCTTAATTATTGATCCTTATTCATTAATATAATTTTCCAGCTTCCTATTATCTCTACTAACAATCTTGAAAGAAGTTTGACATGCCTTAAAATTTTGCTAATCTCGTAGTTTACATTAGTATCCTGAGAACATATTTTGTTTAGACATTGGGGAAATGCTGCATTCTGTTGTCTCCCCAGTATACAGCATGAAAGTACTTTCTCTCTGCTAAAGTTTTGCTGTTAGCAGTTATTTATCAGTTGGTAAGTAAACACATCTTTGTGAAAAATGCAAATGTCCATATGCAAACATTTTAATGCCACTGCGTAATGATTTGCATGGGTGCAAAATGAATGTGGAATAATGTTTAATATTATTTTCGTTACTCCATTTACAGGTGTGAATGAGTATGCAAGGTGCTAAGCAGTGGAAATACAGCATCTGGTTTAGAAACTCGCAGACGTAGAAACAGCTACTTTTCTAAATCTTGAGTTTCCGAACAAGGTTTATTCAATGTTTCTGGTACCTGCGTATTTAGTGAGTTCCAACTAATTTCAAATTAACTTCTTTGATCTCAGTGTTCTTGTAACCCATTTCAAATTAAAACTGCACAGCTGTGTGCTCACTCCCCACTGGTGGGAGGGAATCAGCAGGGTAGAAGCAAAAAAATCTCATGTTATGGGATAAAGAGAGTTTAACAGGTAAAGCAAAAGATACGTATGCAAGTAAAGCAAAACAAAGCACTCATTCACCACTTCCCATGGGCAGGCAGGTGTTCAGCCATCCCCAGGAAATCAGGGCTCCATCATGTGTAGTGGTTAATTGGGAAGACAAATGCCATACTCTGATGGTCCCCTGCTCTTTCCTCTTCCCCTGCCTTATACGCTGAGCAGGACATCACATGGTCTGGAATAGATCCAGACCATTTGGTCAATTGTCCCAGCTGTGCCCCCTCCGAACTTCTTGTGCACCTCCATATACTCACTGGTGGTGTGGGGTGAGAAGCAGAAAAGGCCTTGACTGCTCCTTGACAATAACAAAAACATCTCTGTATTATCAGTGCTGTTTCCAGCACAAATCCAACCATAGCTCCACACTAGCTGCTATGAAGAAAATTACCTCAACCAAAACCATCATGAAGAGCTTGAAGTATGTCAGAAAAGAAGTAAAGGTAGTGAAATATGAGGAAAAATAGAGGTAACTACTGGAGAACTGATTGACAGGATGCTGAAGATGCATGGAAAAAAGAAATGAAACATCCAGCTCCTGAAAGATCAAGGGATGCTTCAGTGGAAGCCACTCAGGCTGAAGTGGTGCATTGTATTTATCTTGCTTTATCTGAAAAGTATCCCAAAGCTATTCACAGTGCATGCTGAACAGTGTGTGTTTTGGCACTGACCCCTGTCACAAATACCCGTTTAGCACCCTCAAGGAAAACACCTCATTGTGTACGGAAGACATAAACATGCCTGTTTCTATAACAGTCTTTGAGAAGAGCTGTCCCCCATCATCCACTTAGTCCTAAAATGAGTGTCAAGCTCATGTACATGATTGTGGTACAGCAAGAGAAACTTCAAGGAGCTTTCAACAGCAGAATGTAGAAACCTGTCACGATGAAGCAAGACCTTGGTGCTCACAGCTGAACTATCAGGCTGTCTTACATCTTTTGCTGTACTCAGCCTCATGGCAATCAGTCAACAGCAGGCTGAGAATAAAGCTGAACAGCAGGTACAGCCCTTTCTAAGATCAGGTAAACCCTGCCACAGTGGATTTATATCACCATCCAGTTGTGGAGTTGCATTCTCATCGTATGTGGAGTGGCCAGCAGTTGGACTTTTCAATTTGCTGCGGGAATGGCTGGCTTTAGTTATATGAGACCTATGTGGAAGTTGTTCACCTGAGACAACCAGAGAGATGTGGCAAGTTTTCCATTAGCAAAGCTGTGTTAGCCACTACCTGTGAAATGACACAAAGGGCTACACATTAGTTGGCTCACTTCCACTTGGTTGTCACCTAAGATGTCGAAACTGCTTTCCACGGAAATATTACACCAAGCTGTGCTAAAATCATCAAAGTGCACATGCAATGTCCACTAGAAAGGTCCATAAGCTTTAGAGGTTTAAGGGGTATGTAAGTTAAAGGCGGTTATGAATGGACAATTTATATAGAGCAGCATCAACCCTGTGGCTTTTTGAGAGTGAGGTATGTTCTGTAAATTTATTCAATTCCTTGTGAGTCATGCTGTCACCTAATTCTGATTCAGTGATAGATGGCTGTCAAGGCAACTCAGAGGAAATGGATCTTGTAAAGGAACTGTCATATGCAAGGCCATCTGCAGCTACACTCTTAGTATCACCTCCCTTTCCAGATCCAAAACTCTTTTCACCTATTCATTCTTATTAATGTGAATCTCAAGTCTTTTTTACCACCCTCTTTACATCTCTTTCCCTCCTGTTTCAAATATATTACTCTGGTGTTCTGTCTTCCTTTTCTTCCTAAATTTATTCTGTTTATATAACTATATGTCACAGTTTGGCCATCACATCTCGTTTTGGCTGTCTTAGAAGTCTAATATACACTCCATCTCTTAAGTGTCTGCATGCCCTATAACCAAGTCCTACTGTGCCATTTCACTTACACACACACATCCTCTCCCAGATTTTTGACATACGCTTAATTGTTATTTTCTTCTCTGCAGGGACTGTGGGCAAATTTCAGATCTAGTAGTTGCTCTCTATCCTGGGGAAAAGATCAAGAGAGATGAAAATAAAAACATACTGTACTGCAGCAGAAAGTTCTGTCGGTCAGGTGGTTCATATTTGGCCATATTTCATATTTGAACTGTGAACTATTTTTATGATAAAAATATAAACCTGCAGTAAGCCCGTACAAGATTGTCTCCAGGTCATTGGGGGTTAAATCTTTATCCTTCACCAAGTTACTAGGGCTGGTTTAGGATCAAATTGGAGGGACAGCACATGCTGAAGTAACAGAAATAGGGAAGAAGTCAAAACACGCTTCCATCTTATTGATGGTGTGAAAAGCCGAAATGAGGACTCAATAGTCTTGGTGACTATTAAGCAGGTATTCTTTATGGCAGCGCTGGACGCACAGGGGATCACTCTGCCTAATGTGCATGCCGTGGAGAGTCAGATGCATAGCTTATATGCAGGTTATACATACATCATCATGGTATTTCCAGTAAATGATTATTCATTATTTTCTGAAAACTCATTATCATGGTTTACCACCTACTCCTGCATGTGCATTATAGTCTCTTGGTGGGCTTCAGAGATATCTAGTGGTTGTTTACTTCATCCTCCTCTTCATCACCATGTTCTTTTGGTCAACTATAGCCTGTACTTTCTTGTTCTTGCTGACAAGCACAGTCTGCAGTCTTGGTGTATCCTGTGCCTGTTTATCTCATAGCAGCCTTGCATTTAGTTCTCCGATATCCGTCTCACAATGCAATTGTTATATGTTCATTGCCGCTGCTTGTTAAAAGGCTTTTAGCTAGTAAATGTCCATCAGGCCCTGCTTCATATCCTTTGCTGTAGTTCAAACTATTTCAACCCAATATAACTGTCAGGTTCCGACCTTTCCGAAGGATGACTCAGGTTCCTCGATTCCCAGGCCAGGCTTAAATTGAAACAAGGCTCCTAATGCCATTTTTACTTACCAATCAACAAAGAAACATCATTGATGTGCTTCATTTGCTTATTTAAGGCTATTAACCTGCCTCACAATAAAGAACCGTCAGCAGAAACAAGAGAACCAGCCTTGCCATAGATAAGTTTTTCGTTGGAGCTAGAAAGAAAAGAAAGTGATAGCAAAAGAAAACTCTCCACCCGTGGTTCCCCCTACGACCATGGCACAAGGAACAATCTAGTGGCCAAGAAAAAGTGCAACTAATTGCTCTGGGTGATCACCTTTTATACCGTCAAGTTACCGCCACCTCATATTGTTTACCCCTCTTGTGGAAAGTTACCTGGAATGGGTCTGGAGGATAGTGGGGGCTTCTGAGGGGGTCACTGCTCCTTCTCTCGGCTTTACTTCTTCATTCTTGCAGCCACAGCTCCAAGTCCTGCCTGCCCCCACACCCCCACCAGTGCTGGGATGGGGCAGGAGGCTCAGCAAAGTGATGGGTCAGCTCTGCCCCAACACGGGCAGGAGCAGGGCAGGCGGGTCCGACCTGTTTAGGTTGGAAAAGGACCAGACTGTTTGAGACATTTCTTTAGCGGTCCCTCACAATGACTAAAGGAAGCCTTCTCCCATAAGCAGTTATTTAGAACAAATTCTAGAAGCATTACATTCTATAGTTGTGAATATTTCCAGAATTTAATTAATTGAGTAGTTATTAAAAAAGAAAAAAATTTGCTTTGTTTCTCATCTGTTTTTCTTTAAGCATACCTAAAGCTTTGAACTTTGCTTAAGTATTGTGCTATTATAATAGGGAAGCATTGTAATTTCCTTGAAAATCTTCTGTTATAATTCAAATTAAATATTTCATCTATTTTTTTTCCCTGTCAGTGTCACACTACTTTTCTCACCTTCTGACTTTTGGTATGATTAAATGATGAATACACCAAAGTAAATCTGTGTTGGATATAAATGAAAAAAATTTCATTATTTTATACGTCAATAAGCTTAAGGGCAAATGTCTTTTCTTACCTTTTTCTACTCCTAAATGATAGGCCTTAAAGAATATTATTTAACTCAGCTCCTCTTACTATTTTGTTATTCCACTAGTAGCTAACTCCTTGAATTTAGCTCAAATTTAGGCCAGTGCATGAGCAGATCTGACAGTATCTAAACTCATCCAAGATGAATTCAGTTCTGTTTTTCTTCTCTACTTCAGAAGAAGTAGAATAACAGCTAATGCAGCTTCTTTATCATCGAAGATTTTTGGGAGTTAACATAATCCTGACTGTGGAACCAGCTTCATCAAAGAAAAACACATTATTTAACTGTTTCCCAGCTGCTTAGTGAGGTATCTCACCCATGAGTGCAACAGAAAATCTGTGAGAAAGAAGTATACTTTATGACATTACTATGAGTATCTGTTGAAAGGGATTGATATGTGACTGATTTAGTTTTCCAGACTGAGATTTCAAGGGTAATTGCAATACTGAGATGTATATTGATCACTTGATCATTAGGGGTTTGTTTTTTTTATTTTTAGATTTCAAAATGTTAAGGAATGTATTATTCAAAATAATGTGTTCTTTGATATCTTGAAATCATTTGTTCACTGAATGAATATATCTCAAATATTCATGAATATGTATAGCCTTTGGAAATATAAGCTAGATTTTTTTGTATCTTTTTTTCCCACGTTATTCATTCACTATGAACTACTCAGCAATGTCATTGGAAATCTCACGTTCGCTAAAAATGACAGGTCATAGTCCTTGAGTCTAGTTGAATTGTATTCAGCAAAGGACTAGAAGTTTGAAAGAGGCAAAGGTAGTTCAGCACAAATAGCAGAACCTCTTAGCTCCTCCAAGCTACCAAGAAGCCTACCCAAAGCAGGAGAACCTCTGAAGTTGCTCTAGTTTGAGAAACCTGTAATCATTTTTTCTTGAGAATCCTCCAAGAATGAAGTGCTTCAGACACAGCCCTTTACACACGCGACCTCTTTATCGGGAAACTGCAAGGCATGGGAGGTGTGCAGCCCATTGGTGGTGGCAGCAGAGACTCTGATCTAGCAGAAATTCCTTTTCTGATCCTTTCGGGCTGGATTTTCATCCTTTTGCAGCAGTGCAAGAGAATCATATCAGGATTAAAGACCCACCTCATTCACTTTAGTGTGTCTTTACAGTTTGCCACATTTCATCCTTCCCGAGCCAGTACAGGTGCCTAGGGCAGAAACTGTATCTTTCTGCTCTGCTATGTCATTTTCCCTGGGCTTTCAGCTTTCTGTGCTGTTGATATTGATTGCTCCCTCTGCCTGCTAATACACTTTTTCTAGTTTTCTTCAATGGCTTTTTCTGTATTCTAGCTGGTTTCCATTGACAGCTTCATTGAGAGTGGATATCCTGTTTCTGAAGTGCCTGTCCCAAATGCCATTGCCTTTCTGTTGTAGACACAGTGGCAATTTTTTAGCTCTTCATTAGTGACTGATATTTTCTATATGTTGCTCAAAATACTTTATTGGGGATTCTACCTGCAGTTGTCTCCTTTTCTCCTGAAACAGAAAACTTGCAAGAATTGCACATCTCGTACATTAGCACTGAGATAACATTTAAGCCTTGTAATTCAATTTTTATGTTAGTGATAGCTATCTTTAATTCATACGTATCACTTCCCTGATACTAACATCGTTCCATTCTTAACAATTCCATTGTCTACCACCTTGCAGAACTGGTAGATAAACTGTTCTGTTTTCTCGGTATTTTTTCTTTCCAGTGGGATACTGGTGTTTAATCTGCAACTTGTGAGAAGATTTGATTCAATTTAACTGATTCAAATCTTGCTTGGTGTGTTACTCTTGTCAGATTGTCTTTGTTTAAAACTTTTCAGGGGTGTCACTTACCAGCATAATGTCTTCTAGGCACTTGCCTCTGGCTCTACCTTTTTTTCCTTATTTTCTTCTTTTATTTCAAAAAAAAAAAAAGCCTATACACATCTTCATTAGTCATTCTGACTGTTAAGTGTGACTTAATCTTATTAAAACTTTCTTTGAAACAATCATAACAACTTTTCCTTGCTGTCGTTGTTATGTCTACTTCAATTCTAAACATTTGTTTTCAGTTTTCCAGTTCTAGTCATCCGATCCATATTAGCCAGTATACAATCAGTTTTAATTGCTAAGGCTACAATTTTTTATTTCTCTCTTTTTTTTTTTTCATTGCACAGTTGTTTTTCTTACTCCTTTTATGTGTTTTTTAGTATTAACTCATTGGTTTTAACATCTGAGTTAGCCTCCTCCAGTCCAGAAAACACTTATCTGTCTAATTAAGAAATTTACTAGAGCACAAGCACAAAACAAGCTCTCTAAATGAGTTTCTCATGCGAGATGGTACATGTTCCTTCAGTTCTGAGCATGGATGGAGTTAGCTGCCACCCCACTCAAGGTATCATGAGTGAGGTCTCTGAGGATTGCTCTGGCCTGGGGTATTTTTTCTCCTTTCAAACCCAGTCTCACCTTCCTTGCTAACCAAAACCAGAAAAAAAAATTACCCAAACACAAATGCTTATGGTATCTATATCAAGAAAAACGTTGCAGTAAGTTGCTTAAAATGTTATGAAAACAATAATGTTATTGTGACAGAGGAATTTTATGTGAAGGGTAGTAGGCAAGGCAAATGGTTCAAGCACAGTAAACTTTGGATCTTCTTCAAATGGACTGAGTTAAATTACACTGACTTATTAAAAAACTAAGGAACATGGTAATAAAAATGAGTATAATGTCACTTAAGAATGAATTAGATACAACTTTGTGCTCTTCTAAATTAAATTCTGTAATTTCTCTGTTAGAACTGGAGGCATTCCATAAATTGTATTCTGTTACTGCTATGTACATAATAATATTAAAATTGTCAATTGTCAAATGCAAGTAAAAAAAATAAGAAAGTCAAAGACAAACATCATTGAAAACAAAGTATAAAACTTTAATTAAAGAACTCAGCAGGTTAGGCCTCTTTCATGCACAAGAAATAATATAAAGGAGCTTCTAACTATTCTTATTTAACCTCAGAAAAATACCTCTAGCACTAAAAACTGGTTTTGTTAGAAACACTTAGATGAGTACATTCTCGCCCCTAAGGGATAAACTTTGTTAGGGACTGGTCAGTGAAAATTATTTTTATTAAAGAACTTGTGACAAATAGGAACTTTTTATTGCTTTTACTTTGCTTACTGCTTTGCAAAATGGAAATGATTAATTTGAATTTTACAGGCAGTTAAAAATAAGAAACAAAATAAAATTTGTTGTAAAGCAGTAATCTATTCATAACATAAAATTACATTTAAAGAGCTCACTATGAGAATATATTGAATTATTCATTGAAAACAATGTATC
Organism: Trogon surrucura; assembly: GCA_020746105.1. Lineage (NCBI taxonomy): Eukaryota > Metazoa > Chordata > Aves > Trogoniformes > Trogonidae > Trogon > Trogon surrucura. Next base: position 43,812,770 of record CM036620.1, read on the forward strand.
CTTTGAATTTGGCCTCTGAGTGTGGTTGCAAATTGTCAATGAGCTCTCACGGATTTTACTAATGCGCAAATATTATTTAAAGTTCTTTGATGGGTTCTCCATATAAATAAAATTATGCATATAGATTATTTGTGAACTCTCTGCTGTATTAATTTATTCTGATATTCACAATGCAGAACTTTTTTTTCCTTTAGTCATTTTGAAACACCATTTTCTTTTGTCTTTTATTATTGTTGAACAACATTATAATTCAGTATGCATTTTGGAAGATTCAAAATCAAATTGAATCAATCCATAAACTTTCTGTCCTGATTTCAAGGAAAGTACTTACCTCAATGGGTTAGTTGTTTGCTTGTTTGTTTTGTTTTTTTTTTTAAAAAAAAGATAATATAACATCTTTACTACACAAGACATACACATGACAGAATACCACTATAAAAATACTGTAACTATATTTGAGGTCAAGATGCTGAAGAAATATACTGCAGTCTTTTCTCTGTCGTGAGAAGATTGGAATTAAAGAGATAACTCTAATGCGGTGTAATACACACACACAAACATAAAAAAAAATCACCAAAACCACAAGTGATAGGAATGCCTGGTATGTTTGTCATTAACATTTAGCTGTTGTTTGGAAACTGAAGGCTGGCAGAAAGAAAAAAAATCATATACATGTCTTATGTATTTTCTTTCTATGAAACTTTCTTTTCGATTTCTTTTTGTAAGAATCACACAGATTTACACCACTTCTGTGGCAGACAGCCATCAGCTTTTGCCTCCACTCTTCCAGCAATGTGAATATATGGTCTCATGGCCAAGATGATAATGGAGCTGCTGGAAGCCTACAGCCTTTTTTTTTTTTTTCTACCAACTTCATGAATTAAATGAACTTGATTCTTTTCTTTTCCTCTTTTTTTTTTTTTTATGCTATCACTAACCTTTTGCCACAGTCATTCATCACATACAGTTAAACCATTGCTGTCTGCAAAGGCTATGCTTTCCTAGCCTTCCCAATTTCTTTGATTGTCATACCACCAGTGAACAGGGAGCTGGGATCTTGCTACATTATGTTAAGCGGTGATCAAACAACAGGATTTCATGCATTAAACACCCACTGAACTTATGAAACTCCTGCTTTCTGGCACTATTATCTCTATTTTCTGAGAGTTACAAATTTTAGGTGTGTTACTGGTCCTAGTGGAAGAGTATTTTTTTAGTTAACAACTGTCATCTAAGATGATTAATTATTTGCATATTTCTTGAAATGGTACAGTCATGATAGTATTTGTTTCATTAAGTGTTTAAGTTTCCAGACTGATAAGAAACTTCAGATAAACATTATTTGTAACATATTTCACATATCTAAGATCATATATCTATATATCATATTTCACATATCTAAGACAGATTTGTCTCTACATTTCTCAACATCAGTCAGTATATGTCAAATTATCGACATAGTGGCATTGCCTATTTGTCCTTTTGTAGGAACATTGCATTTATCACACAATTAGCCTCTGTTTGTGGTTCTGTCCCAGTTTTCAGGCTTATGCAGATATTCACTTGCTGTTAATGCAGATATTCACTTGCTGTTAATGCAGATATTCACTTGCTGTTAGATACATTGTCCTTCTCTTATTTGTACTAACCATTACAAGCCATTAGAAGAAAGATAAGAAAAAAACACCTGTATTCATTTATGTCCTAGAAAGACACAGTCGTCTCTGTGTTGCTTTGTCAGCACTGTATATATATACATATATTTATATTTTTTTATTTAATGTTGCAGCCAACTACATAGCATTTTAAGAATTCAGACCTTTTTTCCTTCTACTTCAAAAAGTGAGTACAGAGTGAATCCCAGCTAAAAACCACTATCTATTTAGTCTATACAACTGCTTTAGTCACTGTAGGAAAATAGGTCCCTCCGGAGGTGGCAATATAATCCTAATATAGATGTCTCTGATACGTGGATTGAATGAGAATGTTCTCCCTTCCCCATCGTAAGTACATGGCTGAATTTAGGTGAGATATACCAAATACCTAGGATTTTGTGTGAACTTCCATTATAACATACTACAGCTATTGCAATTTACTTCTACCTGGCCTCTGTAACAAAATGTATAGTCTCGTCACCTTCTTTTACTATACCGCTGCTGCAACGGGTACGTACCCTCCATGGTTAAAACTGCTGAACTCTGAGAAATGAGAGAATGTAATTTCCCAGCCATTGATTTATGACCACCTTTAAATTTTTGCTAGTGCTGGGATGTTTACTATAGTATTTTTGTTTCTGGGTTATTTTTTCTTAATGAAAAATTTCCAGGATATTTGAAAAGTAATGTGCTCTTATCAGAGGATCTTGGGTCAGCTTTGAATTACTTACATTATGCTGATTTCAGGAACTGGAGAAGTAATGATGATTGCTATATTCCTCCTTTATATACACTCTCATTTATCTGATTTTACTTTGCCTTCCTTCCTCTCTATTCTTTAACACATCCACGGTGACCTAGTGCCACAGTCTCTGCAATTTAAATATTTAGATTTGTCAGAGAGTATTTTCTAACTACTAAAATGTATTCCTTGCTGATGCATTTATATACGCACATGCATAAAATAAAACTTTAAAAGTGTTTGCAGAAAATATTTGGCTTTTTTTTTTTTTTCTGTGAAAATAGCAGTTTGAATCTCATTCTACTTAGCAGACTTTACTTAAAAGCAAAAAATAAAATTAAGAAAATAAACTACCACTATGCTTTACAGAAGACTGTGATTTTATGGCCATTTAGCATTTTTTAATCTTTTTGTTTGTTTGTTTGTTTTTCTTGCCAAGTCTTTCCCTGAGCCACAGATGCCATTTCCTATTTAGCTGTTGCTCTATTTCTTACAGACACCCTGCAGATCATATGGGTAACATTCCAAACCAAATTGGATCATTTGAGTAAGACATAGCTTCTCAAAATCTGTTACCATCTCCTTTGCACTCTTTACTTTATTCAATTTGTTGGCTGAGTTTGTTTGGGGTTGATTTTTTTTTTAACCTATCGTTCTGATCTTCAATACAAAGTAGTAAATATGTTAGATTTTAAAACTGTAGTCTCAAAAATGTTGTTATATCTAAAATGATAACCAACATCCAGTCCAGCCTAACCATTTCTAATTTTTATGGTTTCATGCATGTTGTCATTACAGTTGCTCACTACTTCAGTTTTCATTGGTTTAGTTCATTGCAGAAAGGCAAAAAAAACCCGCTGAAGTAATGTTTCCTGATACACTACTTCAATGGCAATTTTTCCTTTTTAAACAAACTGACTATTACCATTTTTATGTTCAGGGTAACAGAAAATCTTTGACTCTCTCCCCTTCACTGTGTTTAGAATTTAGAATCAATAGCACCTTTTCATGTTGCCTGAAGACAATTTATTGGAACCTTTTAAAACTCTTGATGCTTTCTTCAATGAAATAAATAATTTAGCGTGGTAGAAAGGAAGTGACTGAAATATTGCTGGCCAAAGGCTTCCAATTATCTTTGAGCAGACTTGAAAACTGGACTTGTGCATACTACTTTATCAATGAACCTTTAAACCCGGAGAAGGTTGATGTAAATAAAAATACTTTATTCTTCGTGTTTTCTTTTACAGTGTTAAACAAGTTAGAAAAGAGACCTCCAGCAGTACAAAATGAGGCCAGACATGATGGTTTTGTCATGGTGTTTCACAAATTCCTACTCCCTCCTCATCACACACACATACTCTTTCACACATCATTATTAGAAGTATTCCCAGTGTTAAGTCATATATTTACATTTTAAAAGAACATAAACGTATTTCTTACCTTATCAAAAAGGCAATTCTTCTAGCATTCCTTCTGATGATTCTGAGCCTGTCCACTTTTGCTGTCTGCTGGAAACCCTGGAGGGTTTCTGAAAGAGAACATGACAGAACTTTTGGGACCTGAGCAATCTGAAGGTTTGGTTTCCCTTATTTTTCTTGACTTTCTGAGAGCTTCTAAAACACTGAAGTTGTTCAAAGGCCTTACAGAAAATGCTGTTTCTCAGAAGACTCCTGCTGTGCTTTAATGGCTTAAATTTATCATGATGGTGTCTGCAATTAGTGAACACAATCTAAAATGACCTAATTCTGTAAAACAGTCTGATATATGTATTTTTTAAAAAAACAAACTGACTTCTGATGTGTGACTGGTGTGTCAGTTTTAAAACAACCTGACCTCCGACTGTACTCCAATATGACATATATGTTGTTTATATCCTTCATTAGACTTTCAAGTGCAGTATTTTAACACAAGCACTTTATACATATATGGATATGCATCTCTGAAAGATGGATGAATCCTTGGGGACCATTTCAGCTTTCTAGTCACTGCTCTGTCATGTGTTATCCCTGGTATTCCAATGTTTCCTGTATCCTTCTGGCAGGGTTTTGTAAATAGGAGAAACCTCATTCTCATCTGCTCATTTCTTTACTGTTATAACAATCCCACTTTATATTGAAAATTGGTTGACTCTGAAGCTTAAATATTGTTTTATACTTTTTATGGTTTCTATACTCCAAGTGAAAACTAAGAATTATGATGCCCTGGAGAGACCACTTGGTTTCAGTCCTTCAAAGAGAAATGTTACATTAAAGACAGTGTTGGTACCCCTGCAGCGTATCAAGAATTTATTATGAACTATAAACTGCACAAGAAACAAGAGATAACAATGAACATGGGCAAGGAACTGACATGGTGTATTTTTTTTGTTTTAATGTGGAGTTATGAATATTCATTGAATTTGAGGAAATTGCCATTTCTGAGTATAAACTAATTTTAATGGGTGATCTATTTTTGCCAAAAAGTTACCCTCTGACTCATGTCAAGTTGTCAAAGCATTCTGTGTATACCACCATTCAAGAAGTTGCTAAACACCTCCAGGGTGTTCATCAGCTGTCTTGCAAGAAGAAGATGTGGTTTTTTTCCTTTTTTTTTATAAAACGTGTTAATAAATTACACTTTAAAAATGCAGCCCCATTTTAGCATCACTTTAAGCAAAACCAGCAAATATTTTCACTCAGTTGATACTACGTAGTTTATCTCTCTCCAGCGTACAGCTGCTCATGATCATTCTTTGATTAATATGAGAAATAGGGAGCTTTCATCTCTGGCATCCATTAAATTCCAGGGCCATGTAGTTGGAATTGTGTCTCATTGTCCAAGGCTCAAATCTGGGCTTTTGACATTACATCCACAGATGGACTGTCAACAGGTGCACAAGTAGAAAATATCAAGGCAAATGAAAAACAAAAGATGGCCAGGCTAGATGGAATTGTCAAGTGCATCTGAAAAATAGTGTGATAAGCTTTAGAGAATAAGTCTGCCAGACATCAGCAGAACAGCCACAGAGAGAGCAATTGGACACGTCCATATAGACGTTTGGAAAGATTGGACATGGCAGAGCAGGAATCACTAGAAACTCAAAAACATTGATGAAGATAGTCAGCGAAACTGAATGACTGAAAAGAACAGGTCAAACTATGTCTCCTATAATTATGGGAAATAGTGATTCTGGCATCTATGTAGGAAGATAACTGTCAATGAATTAAGAAAGCGAGCAATCCTAAAAAGAAAACACACCAGTCTAGACAGCAAAGAATGTTGAAAGCCAGTGTTACAAGAATTAAAAAACTCATAAAGTAGACAGACATTGTTTTTAATAATGTGGGAAGGAAAAAGAGGGAACTGTTATGTGGATATGATGTTTTAAAAGTTTTATTACACTACTGGCTCTGATTATACTAAATTACTGTATTCAACTAAACCTGTATCTGCACTGAAATACCAAAAACTTTCTGGAATCTAATTACCGCAACCTAGGTCTATAAACTTCTGCACCCTCTCAGACAAAGTTTCACAAAAAGAAGGGTGTGGGGGGTGATATCACAAAAAAAAAAAAAAAGGTTAATTTCTATATTTTGCATGTATTTCTTACATTTCAGAGATACATTTAAGAAGTGATGATGACTCTGACATAATAAAACCTAAATAATGTAGCCTAATACAACTTGGCCAAATAATGCCAATCCCCCAGGATTTTTAAACTGATACACTTTCGCTATACAGATATATGTTAATTCGATACCCTACTTGTTTTCCTACTGCCATTATTTTATTTTTCTATTATAAGATTAGAAATACTCCAGTTTAGATTTAGTCATAGTGGTGTAGAGATGCTATATGAACAAAGCGTCAGCTGCCATCACACGAAGAACTCCTTTGGCCTAAAGAAGTCCTCGAAAAGTCACAGTGATCTTTTCTGGTTGAAAACTGACTAGTGCATTTATATAAATGCAGTTATGCTCAGTGAATAAGAGTTCAATTTTAGAAGCGACCTTAAAAAGGTAGACAAAGAGACAGTTATGCTACAGAGAGAATCTAAAGAGAGTGCCTCTATTTTTTTGGTTTGTCTATTCTGTTTCCTTCAAAAGATATCTTTCTAAGCCTTGACAAAACAGTGTGGTGTTAAAGAATCTCAGCTATGTTAAAATACATTTAATTAGCAGCCTTGCAAATACTCCTTGTATATTGATAAAATATCCCAATAATAGAAAAATATCCTGATGGAGTCTGGTCAACCTGGTTTTACTCTCAGGATCCATTCTGACTTACAGAGGCACCGTGAAAGCTTTCTATAGCCCACTGGAGTGGAATTCTGAATCTTTCCATTATTTCAGATGGAATTCTTCGTGAAGAGTGCCTGTAGAGTCAGACCAGAATTAGTACTTGTAGGAAGTAATTCATCACAATATTTAATTTCTCAAAATAAAATGTTATTTATTATCACCATCAAAATTACAAAAGGTAAACATGAAACAACCAAGCCAGAACTGTCACCATTTCCCCACACGGCATATTGCTGTAACACAAGCATTTTCCCACTAGAATGAACCAGGACAGGACCTGGGTTATGGTAATTCCACTTTTGTCAGATGAAAAAGCTTACATGGCCCTAGGGTTTTCCCATGTGTGCCTTGTCTGAGAGGTTGCCAGCACCTGAAGAGCACAACAAAACCTCCAGGACTAGTTGAAACAAAGATGCAGTTGAGCAGTGCAAAATTTCAGTGGTTTTGCCATCAGCTGACAGCAAAGCGTTACTGTTCTCCTTTCTGAGTCCTTACACAGCTCAGAACTTCACCTTAAACTATTCTGCTGCTCTTGCCAACATGATCTTTGTTTCAAAGTATTTGAAATAGCTATCACTTTTTTTGCCGCATGTTCGTAGTTTCCTTTAATTTCGCATCATATTTAAATTCAGATACTACAGCAGCTACAGACATTTTGTTCGTTTATATTATTCACACAGCCATTCAGCTGTTTGAGATGATGCTATCTTGTATGACCTTACTGCATCTCATGACTCAATACTGTCTTGAAAGCAGTTACAGGAATTTTCATTTAGTTGAAGATGTACAGACTGTATTTCTTTTATTTGACTAAGCTGTTTCCTATTACTTATTGTAATCTCTTGACAGTAATAAATTTCATAATGGTTGCTAGATTTCAAATCAACTATTACACTATCTACATGGAACAGTAAATCAATAATGGATGATATACAAATCATACCTAATAGCTGGAATGCAGGGGTGGTTTTTTTTGCCTTAAGGTGTCACACACGGTAATCGCTGTATTATTTATTGAAAAAATAGCAAAATTCTATAAAATCAATAATAAATTGGCATGAATATATGGAGATATTTTCATAAGAAAAGAGGACAAATCTGGGAGGAGAAAACATACAGTTACTATAGACGTACTTACAGATCCTTATTTTTAAAAAACTCATTAATTAGTGTGCTTTATTACATACCTTGTTTTCTACATTTCTTTTGAAGCTCCCACTTTCAAAACCAGATTAAACTGGATTACATCTTGGTGAAATACTGTAAAAATAGGTGTTAACATTTGTATTGCAATAGATCTGGGTGCTTTGTAGTTTTGCTTAGGGGAAGTTTCTAATGTTCTAAAGTTTTCTCACGCATTCATTTTTATGTTGTACTCAAAGACAACTGTAATAACTGCACAGCAAACCTTGACATTATGGTCAATATGACTAGAAAATATTGGTATAACTGCAACAAAAATTAAAGCTCAATTCCAATTCTTTGCTTCATGCTGCACTTCTTATTTGCATTGGGTAAATATGAGATTGCAATTTACAAGTATTGCATAATCAAGTCCCAGATTTCTTATTGAAAGGTGATACCTAAGTAAAACCCACTTTTCACAAGTTCATATAACCCTGTTTTGAATTTAATTGAAAATTACTGAAAATGCAGCAATATCCTGTAAGGTTCTGTAGGTAATAAAAATTTTAGTAGTCAAATGGGTATTTTTTATTTTCTTTCGTTTCTAGGAGTAATAGATAGAGATATAATACTTATGGCTGCATTTTCTTCAAATTTTGAGAAAATGGATTTGGTAACAAAAAACATCAAATCAATTATTCAGAAGCTAGTTGAGGTATCTATGAGGTATCCAGGGAATGAACAGTCATAGTTTTCATGTCCTTGAAACACTGTTTTCCTCATCTGGCTAAGATTCTAGCAGCCTTCCAGATAAGTTAACTGAACAAAATGAAATGAGCATGGGTATAAAGCCTCAAAAGCTTTCTACTGTTGTCCAAATCCCTGTTTCTCTACAGAGAAAGAAGGACGAGGTGTGATGTTTATGGTTTATTTCTGCAGCTGCCCAGAAATGCCATAGAAGTCAACGAAAACCTTCTGTTAGCAAAACCTGGAAGCTCATTTTCTAAGACACGGAAAAATGAAGAAGTGTAATTTTTGAAAGAAAAGTCATCAGTTGAATAGTTTTTCTTTGTATGCCTTTCGGAGAGATATTAAATAGTCTGTCCTGTTTCAAGGTAAATTTTACTCTTCCTGTTCTGTTCAAGGAGGCAGTAACATCACATAGCAGTCGGGCGAACTAGAGCAAGAAAAGGCACCTATGATTAAGCAAAGAGAAGAATAAAGTCCCCTTTGGCACTGAATTTATTAAAGTACCTATAATTTCCTCAGATATGAAATAGGTAAAGAATTATAGAAGTTCAATAACCAGTAATGACTTCGGGGTTTTTTGTTTGGGGGGAGTAGAATAAGGATCTGCTAAATTGATATTTTAAATAAAACACGTTTTATTACTATTTATAGACTATTTATTACACAAAATAAATACATACATATAATTTAAGAGTTCTTTTTTTTTTTTCAATCTACTTCTGCTACTTCTCTCAAAATATTATATATTCAAGGAATGTATGTAAAGTTCTGTGAGTCATAGTATACTAGGTAAAGTATCAGAAGGCTCTTTTCTTTGAATAACATTTTTCAGATTGTACAGATGAAAACGAGTCTCACCTGACAAAGAAAGCTTGGAGCAATTAAGTATACATTTCTGTCCTACAAGCATCATGAAAAGAATCTGTTTTTCAAGTTGTTCGCTTCATGATATAATGTACCAAATGGCTTGCTGAAAAAATTGGACAAATTCCAGTTAAACAGCCACTATTCAAATTTATAGTGACAGCTCATTCTGAAAAAAAATGTTATTTTGAAATGATTGATATGAACTCAAAGGGGTGTGAAGAACTGTAGTGTTCATATTGCTCATGAGCTGTTGACAGTTTGGCACATCTCTAATGCTGATTAGAAACAAGCCAGGACACTGCAGTTTGCATTCACATTAAGCTCACACACCACGTAAAATTATTTGATTCACAGGAGCGCTCAATATACTAAAATATGCGAAAAAAAATCCAAATCAAATGACCTTTGTATCGAGTATCTCAGTATCTATCAGGGCAGTATTGAGTGATAAAAAGTTAGTAGGAGAATATTAACAGATATGAGTTAAACTAAGTGACCTTGATGATATTCAGTTTTCTAGTGAACTGCAGATGGTTTTAGAGATTTAATAGTGAAAAAAGCATTTAAAAATGTACTCCACAAATCTTTTGTACGTTCTTCACATTTGACCTGTATATAGAGGAGCTGGTACTTGAGTACACTTTTCTAGTGTTTATTTACACATTTCGTATTTCACCTGTGCAAATGTTAATGTCACAAGGATTATGTTTTTTTTAAAAAGTCCTTTCTGTGACATATTTTCTCTGTGACAATACTGGTACTGGCGACTAAAAGAAAGTGTTAATGTAACTTCTTAAGCAGGCCACTATTTCTCAACTGAGCTCTGCAAAATGTCAGCATCAGGAAAGGTAGCACTAATACGCACCCTATAAAAGCTGCTGGGATTTCTGACGCTAAAGGCCACTGTGATGTGTTCCTCTAAGATACCTCCTATTTATTAACAAATACAATGCTCAGTTTCACCATGCATCGGAATTTCAGGCTATTCTAATCATGACTGCATACTAGAGTGACTCAAACATATCTCTTTTTTCTAGATGCCAGTTTTTCTAATTCTCAGTCATATTGGAAAGGAAACCCAGAGAAAATGAGATGTTTCCCTAGGCTGAAGAAGGCTCTTTTCCCCCTCTGAACAATCGGCAGATAGAAACCAGCCCCCAGGAGTCAGACAAAAACCACATGACTCTGCCACCGGATATTGATAGAGTTCAGAAAGAGAATCACTATCTTATCCTCTTAGAGAATAAGTGGTAAAAGCAGCCACCTTTCCATCTGTCAAACCTTCCAGAAAAAAAAAAACCAAACAAAAAACAAGCATGTTTCTGTATCCAGAGAGACAGTGAGTGGATGTTAAGCTACAGGACAGTAAACTTTCACATCTTCTGTATGGAAAAAAGTCTGGTGCAGTAAAATGCAAGGGACAGTGGGCTTCTCCTCTGCTTGAACAGAACAAGCCACTATCATAACTATGTTCTGAATGTCCTCAGTGCAAAACGTGCACCGTATTCATCCAACTTCCTATTTACCAGTACAGGAAGGTTTGGGGTTTTTTGGTTTTGATTTTGTTCTAGAGTATGAAACATGGAATGATTTCCATGCTGTGAGACTAGGTACAAGCTGAAACTGACCCACAGATTAAGTAGAAGGGGAAAGTGCTACAGAATAGGAATGCTCATTCACAGATCAAATTCAAGAACTAACATAAAAAGGCAAGTTACATTGACCCAGGATAAACTTTAACTTGCATTTCCAGTATTTATGCAGCAGGTACCTCAAACTCTCACTGACCTTGGCAGAATTATCTGGGAAATATGATCACTAGGGTGAACTGCTACGGAGTATTGTTCAGTGCTCGGTATTGTGTTTTCCTTTTCAATATTAGCTGGTTTATTGCTTCTCTGAATATTGTATAATTGAATGAATTTATACTTTTTTTTTTTTGCCACTGTATACACAACGCATGCACACAAAATCTTATCTTGGCTGAATTCCTTGACATAATGTCCCTCAGGCAGAATCTAAGAGCAGTGGTGAGACACAGCAATCCCAGTTCTTATTAGTACTCCTCCATCCTCCACCACCAAAGAGGAGCTTTGAGTGTACAGTGACCTTCTACACCAATACTTATGTCTTGAGTGAATAGAACTGACTTCATTAACTTTATTACATTAAGTTTCAAAGTACATAGTTCTCACTGTCACTTCAGTCTGAGCAGTAGATCCAGCTTTAAAGGATATGTAACAGTACAGCTTTCATGAATTTTGTGGTGCAGTATCTCCGAAAGCAGAGGGAACAAACTGTTAGGACAGGAGCAAAGAAATGGTAAGGCCAGACTGTTCCTGTCTGATTCAGTCCCAACAGTAATAAAGTCTGTCAGAAAGATATTATAGAAAGATATTACAAAGGCATAGTTTTATTCATGAAGTATTATCACTTCTCCGCAAGATGACATCTAAATACCAAAGAAATAGCTAAAGCCATTCTAAAAAATCTCTTTTCCTTCATTTAATAATTGCCATCATCTCTTTATGACAGTTGAAGATGATTAGTAGTAACAGGCAGATTACATCTCTGAGAATTCCTTTGCGTTAAATCTAGATGCCTAAATCAAAGTTTGGATCTCTCAGATCCCACTGATCCTTCAGTTTAATACCTGATGTGCATGTGATAACATTCTACTTCTGTTGTCCACGTGGGGTTACCAGTTAAATGTATCCCTACACAATGTGCATGGAAGTCCTAAGTCATGTAAATAAATTCTGATATTGATGACAGTTGTCATTTACAGCTCAATTGGATTTATGAGAATGAATTACGGGATTAATTTATATAAGACTTCTTGTGTATACAGAGACTAAATATACAACACAGGGTGCATGTTTGTTTCAGCCTAGTGTATCTTTTACCAAAACCACCTTCCAGCTAACTTACAATTTGCAGTTAATACAGGTGGTTTTGGTTGTTTGGGGTTTTTTTTGTCCTTCTGAAGAGTCTTTCATTTTTCAGTAAGAAATCACTCTGCAGCTTTTTTCAAAACTGAATGAAAACATACAAAAGCTGAAACTAAACACCGAAGACTACTAGAATGGCTGATAGCTAAATATACTACTGCTGCTTTCATTTGTTCCTAAAAAAGCAACAAGAAAATAACAGAAGTCTTTTGACTGCCTTGAAGATATCTGATGTGCAAAAAAAGCAAAATAGGTAATGAAAATATCAGGTTTATGGTTTTGATTTTTTTTTCTTATTTCCCAGGTAGTGGGGATATTTTCCACAACATTTTGTGATAAAGAGCCTTCAGATAATATTTACAGCATCATTTTTCCTTTGTGGAAAAACACATATCCACAACTTTTTAATGTTTTTCAAGTTTTGTTAAAAGGAACACACTAAGAAAATTTGACAGAACTTTTCTCTATTTTCTTTGTTTAAATTCTGCTTTCTGCAGGATAAAAAATCCAAGCAAATTTATAAAAAAAATTTTCCCGCAAATTCTTCCCTCAATTAATGACAATGATTTTTTTTTTTTAAAAGTGATTATTTATTTTAGCATATTTACTAAAATATGGGGGGAGTTGTTTGTTTCTTATTTTGTTTGTTCTTTCTGGTGGCCAAATTGTGTTAAGATAAACATATTTTTTTCATTCTTATTGAAAATTTACAAAAGACTGGAAAAATAAGGTTTTAAAGAATTTGTTTATATGTATTTTTACAGACTTTTTAAATAAGAAAATTGGCCTTCTGACAAAAATAAAGAAGTTTTGTGGGAGATAAATGTACTTCAATGGAGACTAATTGTCTCAAGCTGACAGGTTAAGATTGTTTCTATGTTTGATTACATATAATACACAGAAACATAATATTCATTTAAATTATCAGAAAATATTTTTTAATCTGAATGTTTTTGTGCTCTGTTATTTCTTCTAGAATTGTCATAACAAAACACACTAGTTGCATGTTTGTTTAAGAAGTTACAGTAAAAGAGTTTATAAACAATGACGAAACACAAGGTATGTTCCTATCTCAAGAAATACTTTCTGAAAATTTTCTATCAGATAATTTCTTCTTATAACATGACACGCAGTTTCATAAGAAGATGCAGAAAGATAACCAGCTATGCGGTGACTCTTCTGTGGTATAGCACTTCATAGGAAAACCGGGTGTTGCTGGTTTAAGGCAATAAGAAATATTTTCTTCTCATTGTAATTTAGTTATCTATTGCCTGGCTCTTTGCCCAAGCACTACTCCACAGTGGGAGCTTTGTGTAAACTTGGAAATGAAGAGGAAACTGAGAAACCACTCATATTTCTAATTGCTGTTCTTTATGCTTTTTCTATTGGTTTATGTCTTGAAGTGCGTCTTTAAGAGCTAGACAGATACGGGGGGAGAAAAGCACTTTCATTAACAGTTAGAAGTCCAAACAAATTTACAAAGACATTTACAAAGACTCTTCTGAATTTTCCATATTTGAGTGCTCTATGCTTTAGAGTTTGTGTGTGTGCTTTCAGCTGCCTTTATTTTGGGGATTCCAGCTTACCCACATATAAAAAAAAAGAAGCATTCAAAATAGCAAGTTTGTTACTATAAATTAATATTTTAGGGCCGTACTGTGCCTAGATGTACCTGATCCAAAATCTTGTCTTGAAACAATTGTAGTGACAGATTTCTGGAATGCAGAAAGATTCTCTCTTTGATTGACCTCCTTCACTCTGAAGACAGACTGAAATTCTTGTAATCTCCAGAGCACAGGCTACCCTAATTTCTGTACTTACGGCAGAAACCAGAAAATTCTAAAGTACAGTACGAGCATTTTAACTTTTCTTGTAGGATGTATTATAATCTTCATACAGGATGATCCCCACTTCCCAACTCATGATTTCTCATCTTTGGCTGTTGCTTTTAAAACTCTCCAGGTGGAAGAAGATCGTGTTTACAAACTTTATCTTAATAAGCAAAATTTTGCCACCACTGGTAATTTTGTGCAAAGATCATTGTGTGAAAAATTGAGGACTAATTATGACAGGCAAAGTAAGTACTTCTTATTGGTTGTTACAACTAAGAGAAAATTAAAAAAAAAAAAAAGTAAGACTTACCTAAACATTTATGGTAATAAAACACTGTTATTACATCAGTTTCAGAATTTTTCACTTTATTTATAGCTAGAACCATACTGTGCATAAGACCTATCTTTCTTCATCATGGATAAAGACATATTATTTCTAATTTAATTCAGAATGAATCACTTTCTACTTTCCAGATTTTTCTTTCTCTTAGTTATTTATCTCCCAGGCACAATGACATTAGATCAAAAAGTAAGGTTTTTCTCATAAGTGTTGCATCTAAATGATAGCTTGTCAGTTTTTCTGAGAAGAGTCAGACCATGCACTTGATGATAGAGCTTATAAAAATGTTTCTAAAAAGGTTTAGTATAAACTTTTTTGTACATAATAGTGTCTAAGATTACTTGACTGCTTCAGGAGTGCAACTTTAGTATGTCCTGATTCCATGTTCATGCCTCTAGGCATTGCTTGTTCACTTCATCTACTGTCCTACAGGGAAACTCGGGCATACCTTGGAAGGAAGCCATTGCATTCTGCAGATGTGAGCTGTGTACAGCTATAGTTACTGAATGGTCTAAATGGAAAAAGGAATTATCCAAATATTTTGAAAGCTAACATGCCTAATTTCAGTCATAGAAATTATTTATATATAAATAACGAAATCATTGATAACAAAGACTCAGCATAACCCTGCTACTGATCACCACACTGATATTAAGAAGTAGTTACACTGTCCTCATTGACTTACAAGAAACACATATATAGCTGAGACAAATTCTTCCTTTCTTAAAAGCCTTTGAATATTGTGAAAGTCAAAGCAAATTAGGTACATAGCCCAATGCCCATAGAGAGGAGTTGGGTGTGTTAAGAGTACATAAACAGGAAAACATTATGGTCTAAAGGTCCACAAGATCTGTAGTTTCAAGCTTTATCTAGCAATACTTGTTAAAGAAGGTATACAATAATCCCTTCCCAGTTTTTTGAGAACTGTGATTTTCAAAGCAGACAGTCTTCATTCTTTGCTCAGGCAGTCTTCTTTTCTTTTTTTTGCTCTGAAAGTTTGAGTGGTTAGCCTGGTCTTAGAAAACTGCACATCTTAAAGGTATTGATCTCTGGACAAAATATGCAGCTAAAGATACTTGTATTGAAAAAACAAAACAAAATCAAACCAAACAAAACCCCAAACTAGGAAGACCTATGTTGTTGCCACCTTCTTTTCTTGACACAAAATTCTGGTTAGAGAGTTTGACCTGGTAGAATACAATGTAGATTTGTTGTTTTCCTCAGCTTTAGACAGTATGGACTAACAGCTGCCACCTCCCCAGATGCAATGCCTTCAGCTGCTCAGCAGTGGGGACCCAAGCTAAACTAACTTTGTCTGGCAGGTGGGCTCTTGGCCTCATTGTAAGAGTCTCAGCTTTTGATTCTTCAAAGAAGTGCACTTCAGTCATTTATAGAATATTTGATGAAAAATTGCACAAACTAGCTTGGGGGAGAAATCCCAGTCCAAGCCTACCATTCTCTCAGGTAAGTGCCCTACTCACTGAGCTAGAAAGTTATGGTCTGATGAGTCTTAAATTATTTCTGCACAGTGGCACAGCTTTGAGAGGAAAATCGCCTGAAGCCTAATCATCAGGTACTCTCCTAGGAGATGACAGACTGTTTTTTTAACATCTTAACACAGAGAAGGGCACTGAAGTGCGTGTGAGAATGGCCCAACACCAGCTATATTCTGGAAAAGAGTAAGTTTCGTTACCATCCCTCAAAATTTTTAAAAGAAAACAGTGACTTTCTGCTTTACTATGGAAGGAACAGATTTACATCAAGCCCCATGAAGCTGTATGAATTCTGAGCTAATCTAACAACTTCTTACAAGGTCTTGCAAAGCAATAAAGTCAGCCATAGGAAAGTGAAATTGAAAGCCTCCTCTGCCTAACACCTGTTCATGTTTCCAGATAAGATAGCTTAGACTTTTAATGCACTGGCTCTGAATAAGAATTGCGTTGTGAGGAATCATACCTCTCTGTATGACTGGTCCAGAACATTTGGAAACCTAACCTGGATGTAGAGATTTCTTTTTGGAAAATGTATGTCTGAGAGTCAGCTGATGCATTACTGAACTTCACAGAGATAAGCAGATAATTAAAAAATGTTACTAGGTGCTAATCTCAGACAACTACTTTTTTATTTTTTTTTCAAAACCTGGTTCTTCATTTCCTTGAAAGTTTTTCCAATTGTTTTTCCAGTCCTTTTAACTTAAGTGGGACCTGGTATTTTTTAAACTAGAAATATTTTAAAGATGATTCTACTATATGATATTCTGTTATGCACCTTATCCACTTACAATAGTTAAATTTATGTATCAGTAGAGTTTCAATTTCCTCTTACTGTAAAGTACCAGCATGGAATTAGAGGCAGGAAGAGATCAAGCTTTTGATCTACTAATCATTTAAGGGTTATACTTTCAAATTGCAATGTGACTTTTGTCAGTTTTCCGAAGGTTACGTTGCATTTTATGTTTTGTTAAAGCAGTAGAGTATTTCAAGAGAAACAGAATGTGAGCTAAAAAAGTGCTTTTGGGATTAGAAAGTAAAAGATCATGAACTATTGTATGGTTTGTTCTATCACATTCCAGAATCTATTGCAGCTAGGGAATTCATTTCTAGGAGGAGAAAATCCTGAAAGAGGGTTACCATACTACTATGTACTTGCAAAATAGATATTTTACCTTTGGAATTAGGTGGTTTTGGCATTGCCAAAATAATGAATGTTGGTTTCCTAGCACAAGAATCCCTACGAAAACTGCGTCACTAGCAATATAGTGCAATAACAATTCTGCATTTTAACACAAGGAGGAGACAGTATGTATTGTTCTTAGAAATGCCTATTCATCTTTGTATTTCATTCTTACAGCAGTCTTAGCTACATTTCGTATACTCGAAATGGAAAAAAAAAAAAGTATTTCTCTATTCTGTGGTAAATGTTCAATCTGAACTGTTACTCACTGTGTACAATCACTGGTAATTTCATGCATTATTATTTGTAACAGTGTGGTAGCATAGCAGTACACAAAGTTTTTCGGTACTAGAATATACTTAACACAATATACAAAACTTACCATGAAGAATTCTTCTGTGTACTTACGTTTCCGTATTTTAGACCACACCAAAGTTCTTCACAGCTTCCTAATGCACTAATGCTTATTTTCAGAGACACATCTCCTGTGAACTTTCTACTGAAGGAAGTTACTCTTATCCTTGACAAACTCCTGACGAGCTTTCTTGAATGGACATAAAACCATAGGAGTTTGGTAGATCTAGGCAGTATAAAAATGGGGTTTGAAGATGTCTTGTGCATATGTAACTGTATTATCATGGCAGCTAACACACAGCTCTTACAGAGGTGAGCTGTCATTGCTAACCTTTCCCAGTAATGTCTGTTCCGAAGTAACAGGAAATCCCAAATGGTGCCTCTATTCGAATATAAAGATAACATAGGAATTGCTGGCTGAGATAACTATTTTAGCGATTATCTGAACATAACTTCATAGCACTTTTAGTCACAACTACAGTTGGGAAGTCAGGAAGCACAAAGATGTGTACTTGTATGAATGAATTCAAAAACACATCAACAGACTGTCTTCTGCTGCTCTGACAGATATCATGCAAGGTAAAAAAAGAAGCTATTCTGTAATATCTTACAAATAACACAATTACAGTGTATGGCGTAACCAAGGTATTATGTTCATTAAGAAATGCTAATCTAGTAAATGACAGTCTATGCTTTAGAAAGTTCTATCTTTACTTTTAGAATCTTAGATTGTTTCCTCTTCTATGTTTCCTCTTCTACATTTTTTTATCCTTCTCCAAGTGATAGAGGAACCAACGAGGAGAAGTGTCATGTTAGACCTCATTCTCACCAACAGGGAAGGGCTGGTGGGTAATGTTAAACTTGTGGGTAGCCTCAGCTGCAGTGACCATGAGATGGTGACCTGGTTAACGAGGACGTGCAGAAGGCTGAAGTATTCAACAACTTTTTTGCCTCAGTCTTCACTGGTAACCACTTGAGCCACACCACCTAAATCACAGAGGGTGTTGTCTGGGTCTGGGAGAGGGAAGAACCACCCAGGGTAGGAGCAGATCAGCTCCAGGAACACCTAGAGAACCTGAAGGTGCACAAGTCCATGGGACCTGATGAGATACATCCACGGGTCCTGAAGGAACTGGCAGCTGAATTTGCTAGGCCACTAGCCATCACATTTGAGAGGTCCTGGCAGTCTGGTGAGGTTCCCACAGATTGGAAAAGGGGGAGCATAACCCCCATCTTTAAAAAAGGAACCAAAGACAACCCAGGGAACTACAGGCCAGTCAGCCTTACCTCTGTGCCAGGTAAAATCATGGAACAGATTCTCCTGGTAACTGTACTAAGGCACATAAAAAATAATCGAGTGGTTGGTGACAGCCAACATGGCTTCACCAGGGGCAAGTCATGCCTGACTAATTTAGTGGCCTTCTACGACAAAGCTACAGTGCTGGTTGACAGAAGAAAAGCAACGGATGTCATTTTCCTGGACTTGTGCAAGGCGTTTGACACTGTCCCACATGACATCCTTGTCTCTAAAATGGAGAGACGCAAATTTGACAAATGGGCCACTTGGTGGATAAAGAACTGGCTGGATGGTCACACTCAAAGAGTTGTCGTCAATGGCTCAAAGTCCACATGGAGACCAGTGACAAGCAGTGTTCCTAAGGGATCTGTTCTGGGTCCAGTGCTGCTCAACATCTTTGTCAGTGACATGGACGACGGCATTGAGTGCACCCTCAGCAAATTTGCCGATGACACCAAACTGTGTGGTGCCATGGATTCCCTTGAGGGAAGAGATGCCATCCAGAGGGACCTTGATAGGCTTGAGAAATGGGCCAGTGCAAACTGCATGAGCTTCAACAAGTCAAAATGCAAGGTCCTTCATCTGGGTCGGGCCAGTCCTAGGCACAAATAAAAACTGGGCACAGAGTGGGTTGAGAGTAGCCCTGAAGAGAAGGATTTGGGGGTGTTGATAGACGAGAAGCTCAACATGAGCCGGCAGTGCGCTCATGCAGCTCAGAAGGCCAACCACATCCTGGGATGTATCAAGAGAAACGTAGCCGGCGGGTCAAGAGAGGTGATTCTCCCCCTTTACTCTGCTCTTATGAGATCCCACCTCAAATACTGCGTCCAGTTCTGGTCTCCCCACCATAAGAGAGACATCGATCTGTTAGAGCATGTTCAGAGGAGGGCCACAAAGATGATCCAGGGGCTGGAGCACCTCTGCTACGAGGGCAGGCTGAGGGAGCTGGGATTGTTCAGTCTTGAAAAGAGAAGACTTCGGGGGACCTAATAGCTACCTTCCAATACCTGAAGGGAACCTACAGGAAGGCTTGGGAGGGAGTTTTTTACAAGAGTGTCCACTGATAGGACAAGGGGAAATGGGTTTAAATTGAAGGAGAATAGATTTAGATTAGATCTTAGGAAAAAATTCTTCAGTAGGAGGGTGGTAAGACTTTGGAATAAGTTGCCCAGAGATGTTGTGGATGACCTCTCCCATGAGGTGTTCAAGGTCAAGTTGGACAGAGCCTTGAGTAGCCTGATCTAGTTGAGAGGTGTCCCTGCCCATGACAGGGAGGTTGGATTAGATGATCTCTAAGGTCTCTTCCAGCCTAGGTCATTCTATGATTCTATAATTCTATGATTCTATGATTCTATGATTTTTGTCCTTTTGTATCTTCAGAGCAATCAAAGCACCAACATCGATGTGTGTTTCAGGGTTAGAAGCTTTTGCTTAAAGTCCATGCTTGGACTCATATCTCATATCAAATTTTCTTTGTCTCCTTCCTTAGTCTTGGAATACTTTCTGACCTGAAATATTTTTTTCCTTTAGAATAGCTACTGAATTGTCAGACTAAGCTTTTATGAAACATAGCAGGGTAGATATATCTTATACTTACAGTGTAGAAGTTATCAGGTACACAATACCAGAGGTTGCCTATTATTACACAGATAGAAAAATGAGATCTTACTGCTTTTAAGTAAAAATAAAAGAAGGAGAACTTATTAAGGGATACGTTGATAAAATTAGAGATTGCTGAAATATTTTAAAAATAAACATATGTTTGCATAAAATAGTGTCCCCATGTCTGGTGTCTTCTCTTAGTGCATCACAGTGTTTGAATTTTAAGGCCACTCTGACTGAGTGAGCTGATCACTGAAAGGTGAAAAGAAAACAAGTATACTAAGTCATGTCTTGTGATATCTGTCCACATGAAATTGTATACCTACATCAAAAATTCCTTAAAGGAGAACATAAAACATTTCAAAAGTAACTTTCATTCCCTAATGACCTCTCCTTTACTCAAAACCTTCAGTCTTTATGAGAATATACAAAGAACCATGTTCAAAAATACAAAATACAGAGTTACCAGGTCCAGGATCAGTAATAAATATAAAAAATGTGAAAGGATTAAGTATACAATAGTTAGAAACTCAACATGTGGTGAGCTCAGCTATGATGGATAGACTTTTCTGAAAAGCTTTTCCATTTGAAAAAAAAAAAAAAAAATCTGCTCCTTTTTAACAGAAGCATGCCAGATGGTTTAGCAGAACATCCATTAGTCAATCTGATAGCAGACTGTGTAATTTACTGCCTGTGATGCTAACGATAGTGCCTAGATCTCTGGAAAAGGTCTGAATCATTTTTATACAGAAGTTTGGTGGGCACTGAATTCCATCATAAGAGGAGAAGAAGATGTTTTGGGATTGATGGTGTGTATCATTCCGTTCTTTCAAGAGTTGATATGGCCAGTGTTCTTCCATTGCATTAGACTCAGGGAACCAATTTATGAATTAACAAGTTGCAGTGTAAAGAAGCAGTTACTAAAACAAGCATGCATTAATCAATGATTTAAGAAAACATTTGTGCATGTGTAGAGTTCCATTCAGAAAGATCAAATCATTGAGACTATCCTGGATGAAAGAAGAAATCAGTATCTTTATTTACATCTGAGTATTTATCTTTTCCAGGATTCAGAAGCAAAGAGCAAAATGAATGTAGATACAATCAATCTGTCAATCAAGTGATATTCAAAAGCCAAATGGAGTCTGGTTCTAGTTCACAGTGTGGCATGGTAAAGTTACCTACATATAATAATTACTAAAGTTGCAACTCCCATCCTCCTTACTTTCATCATTCTAACCAGAGGACTAAAAAGAAATAGAAAAGAGACAAGATATTAGATGTTTCCTACTACCAATTACGAAGGCACCTGACCACCATCAGTTGGGATTTGGACAGTCCCATGTCTGTTTTACGGATGTGCAATAGTAGGTATAAGAACACTGAGTGGGGGGGAAAGAAAACAGTAATAATGGATAATTCTACTTAATAATTCTAAGAGTTGGAGACTTACACATACGAGCACATAGTTTCTCTAGAAAATGAAAGAATAGGTCTTACTTTCGCAACACAAATAATAAAATATAACCAAAGCTAAACTGTGCTTTAAAATATTACAGTTTTTGCAAGGTTGGCAAATTGTTGCAAGACATTACAAGTATTTTCTCCTACTCAAAATTATTAAGTCGAAGTTCCTTTTTTTTCACAAAAGCTTCATTCAACATTAAAGATATCCATACAATGAAAAATCAAAATACAGACCCCATGTTACCCATCTTTTTCGACATATATGACTTCTTCTGGAGTGAAGAAGAGTCGTACTTACATAAGTAATGAGGTAATTAAGATCCTGCATTTTTTTCCCTGTGCCTGCTGGTTAGTTCTAAGATTAGTGTTCAGTTTAATGTTGAGCTTCATACAACGTTTCAATATCATGCTGCAGAGAAATTGTAGGAGTCCTGAACATTAAATCAATAGGTCTTCTGTCTTGTTCAAATAATCAAGTTTCCCTTAGGCAAGACCCATGCTGATCCCCAGTGTGAAACTCATGTTTCTTGTGGACTAAAATATGACATGTTATCTAATAAATTATTAATACTTCATGTTACAAATATAAAGGAGTTTACTTAATAAAAGAAGAATTCAGTATTTTACTGTCTTAAAATTCAGTTTAAGGCAAATGTTAACTTGGGACGATATAAGCAATTACAAAAAATATATGTAAAATGTTAGATGTGAAGGTAGTGATTGTGTATGCAGATTAAAGTATTTCTCTAAGAAAAGCAGGAAGAGGAGAGAGAGGAACGGAAGGAATTACAGCTAGAAGCAAGCTCTCATGTTAAACACCAAATCTGGCAGAGACTGTCATGAGAAGTGCTTACCGCAATCAATAACTTCTGAAGAATCAGACCCTAGCAGAGTAAATGATTACTTCAATTAGGGTAAAATAGTACTTTAGGGAGAACAGACTAGATTCTTCATATTATTGCTCAAGCTGGAATCCAATCAAAAAGCCTGAATTTTGACAGTACTCTTTGTTCTGAACTCTACTAAAACTGCACTGTCATCCCTCAAGTTTTGTCTTCAATGTATTTATTTCTGGAAAATCTGAAGTGAATAAGATGAAGTATCTTGGAGAGAAGAGGGTCCAGAACAGAAACTACCCCTTAAGAAACGGGAAGATGGTTCAAGGAGAGAAAAGCTGCAGAAAGGTTATTGTCAATCAGAAAATAATTAACTCAAGGTGAAGAAGCTTTACGATGGTGGAGATGGACATAAAAGATGATTTGGTGTGGATATGGTCTTCTCCTAAAAATAAAGAGAATTCTCATAATCAAAATCTGTTATAACACTTCTATGTTTTTGTCTTCTATTTAAGAAGTAAATTATAAAACAAAGAAAATTATTGATAGGGAACTACTGATTCCCTATGGAAAGGAAATATTTTCCACAGGAAAAGATGCTTATTCTCAGCAAAAATAAAATCAAGGATAAAAATAAAGAACTCATAGGAAGATGTTCCATCAATGGGAGGCAAGGTCTTACCATTTTACCATTGAAATCACTCAAATTTCTCATGCACCTTAGAAATTCTACAAGATTTTGTGCCAGTGCTTAATTCTTGAATGTGTTACATGATCAAGACAACCAAGGAATTATAGGAATATCTATAATTTCATCAAATTAAAGTATGTAAAAGGAAAGCAAAATACTCTTTTGGGTAAAATCAACTGTGAAGAGGCTGAATATTCTCAGTGAAAATGACCTTAAACAGGCACATACATGAACATTTCCCTTCAATACTTTTTCATATCTTTCCACCTGCCAAGCAATTGTAAACCCAGTGTTAGCACTAGCCCAGCAGCTATGCCCTTCACCATGGTCCCTGACATCAGTTCTAAATTAGCGATCACTCTTTTTCGTACAAGGAGCTATAGTGAATAGATTTAAACTGTACTGTATGTTTTTCAGTAGAAGCAAATCCCACAGCCTTTTTCTTCCCCTTGCTCCCCTCCTGTTCAGTTAAAGACAACAGCAGACAATTCAAAGTTGTGACTGATTTTTCAATTAAATTGAATTATTTTATCTGAGCTTCAAAAAGGGAGCCATTTGGTGCCACAGTGAGTAGGATATACGGTCTGTGACTCCTCTCACAATTTATTTTTGTTTACCTTTAAAACAAAATGAAAGTAGTGTACAGTGTTTTGCTCTCACAGAAATGACTATAATACTCTCCATATTATATAACATCAATCCTGGGCTACATTAGAGAACTAATAATAAAACTCAGTTCTGCCAATGGTATGCATTAACAACTCCATTAAAGTCAATGCAATTATGTAGATTGAATTTATACAGAAATATTTGGAGAATGAGAGCCATAGACTGTAAATCTTGTTGAACAGAAATCTCACAAAGGTTTGCTTTTGTTGCTGCCTTAATTGACCACTACCAGCTTAAAAGTCAAGCTGGTTATACATACTACTACATTTCAAATAATAAAAAAACATAGTCAAGTCTCTGGTATTTCTATTTCTCCTCTGTGAGCAAAACTCTAAAAGAGGAGGAGTTCTACCATAAGCTTGTCACTTTTTACCCAAGACGAAACATAAAGTGTGTAAGCTGAGCGTGAAGGTCACATTTGCAAACGGATGCAGGTTTTTAAATTCCTGGAGAATATTGCCTATGCTGAGTTGAAATGCTGCCTTCAGCTCCTTGCGATGGAGTGGCTATGTTTCTTCCTCACTGCTGATGTGGGACTTCTAATTGCTTTTGCCCTTTCCATGAAATACTATACAGGTATATGGAGATGCTGGCAATCATAATCAGATCTCAACCCAGTAAAGGCAGATACTAGGTCCATGAGATGTTTTTTGCCCACTCTGCTAACAATGTAGTATCCAACAAGATCTCGTGTACATTGGCTTAGACCACTGCCTACAGGATCTTGATGGAGTAGCAAAATAGTTGGTAAAAAGAAAAAAAAAAAAAAGACAAAGAAAGACAGGGAACTGCTGGAGAGAGTCCAGTGCAGAGCCACAAACATGACGAAGGGAGTGGAGCATCTCCCATATGAGGAAAGGCTGTAGGAGCTGAGGCTCTTTAGTTTGGAGAAGACGAGACTGAGGGGTGACCTTACTAATGTTTACAAATATATAAAGAGTCAGGCTCTTCTCGGTGACAACCAATGATAGGACAAGGGATAATGGGCTGAAACTGGAACATAAGAAGTTCCACTTAAACTCGAGAAGAAACTTCTTCTCAGTGAGGGTGACGGAGCCCTGGAACAGGCTGCCCAGAGAGGTTGTGGAGTCTCCTTCTCTGGAGACGTTCCAGACCTGCCTGGACACATTCCTATGTAGCATTATCTAGGCATTCCTGCTCTGGCAGGGGGATTGGGCTTGATGATCTTTCGAGGTCCCTTCCAATCCCTGACATTCTCTGATTCTGTGATTCTGTGATCAATAGTTCCATGTTTAAAAATAAAATATGTTTCAGAATTTACTCCATAACTTTATGTAATACTTTAGAAAGAATCTACCTGTTCCCTTTGTTCTTCCTTTTTTATTGTTTACATTAATTCAATTTCTTCACAAAAGCCATCTTTTAATATCAAGGCATCTTTAATTGGCTTTGAAAGTGTATTCTAACAGAATTTTCTCAGATAACCTTTAACAGTTTAAACAGGTTAAATTTTAATGTCATTTATGTTGGAAAGGTGTTCAAAATATCATACTATTAAATATTTAATGACATCATTATGGAAAATTTAGCTATTTCCACACTAGGCTCAGGAGGCCAGAGGTATCATTCCACACTAGTTCTTGAATTGTTAAACAGGTCTACTGAGATTTGCATTCTTTTTCAAAATTTAATAATATGGTTTAGATTGCTGCTAAGTTTGCAAAATGTGGTATTCTTGCACAGATGTGACTGTTAATTAAAAAGTCTCTTGTGAGTGTGAATGGGTTTCAGGGTGATGTTTTTGTTAGTGGTTGTATCATTTAGGAAAATTCGAAGTATTCAAGTATTTGTGTATTCATAAACACAATGTGCATAAAAGACTACAGTCAGTCCTAACTACTGCATAGAACTATTAAGAAAATCATACTTACATGTAAGTAAATGCCTTTACTGACCTGTATCTACAATATTGCTGTGACAAACAGAATTAATGTATGATTTCTGTCAATCAAACAGTTCGGTAATAACACTTATACTGTAACTCCAGTGAAGTAGTAATTTTTTGAAATAACTGCAGACTGTGTTTATCAGGTATCACAATGGGGAAAAAATGTTTATTTTTTGAGTGATTGAGAGTACTTTAAACAAACCTTCCCGTTTTCAGTGGGGCATGGAAATTGGAAGGCTGTTAGTAGAGAACAGAAGAACACAGCTAAGTTATAAGCTATCTTCCATTTCTTTTGAAGTGAAAAAATATTAAAACACTTAAAATCATAATATAGGAACATATGTTCAAAGTATGTCATCAAGTAATAGGAATTACTTAGTAGATGTAATAGTTGAATACAGATACAGAAGCCTCATACATTGCAGTGATTGTTAGAGGAGAAGAGAGATAACTCTAGCATCTCACCTCATCCCAATGCATCCTTTTAAAACACTCTGAATTGTCTTCAAAATATACTTTAAAAGAACAATTAATTCTCCAGGTCCTACATAAGCATGATAAGGCAGAACTCAAATGTAGTATTTGTAAGGCATTTTATATTCAACTCCTTTCATATTGTTCCCTTTAATATTTGCAGAGAAAAGCACCATAATAATAATATACTGTGCAAATTTCTCCAGGTAAGTTCTCCTATTTATTGATTTTCTTAGATTAATCCACTGCTAAAAGATGTGATTTTTATACCACTACTCTAAAATAAAAAATATCCCCAAATACTATTTTAGTGACCATTTGGGGAAGTATTAAAACAACATAATGAAAACTATACTGAAGAAAATACGGAAGTCATGGGACAAAGGAACCTTTATTTACAAAGGATACTTTCCCTCTTCTGTATTTTTTTCTCTCTGAGGTGAACTTTGAATTTATAACATTTACATGCAAACTAAGTTTGTGGATTTAAAGAAATAAATAGTTAAATCTATATAAAAATTTACCTGTGCTTAGCAGACTGCCAAGTAACATATCCTAAATAATAATATATTATCAACTGCAAATACGAACAGAGCCTAAGAAATCTCTAAAAAGTTTGATTTCTATCTGAGAAATACTAGAATAAAGGAAATTAAAAAAAAATCTGTAAGTTTTACATTAACTGCCAGACTGATACTTTTACTGATTATACTTTAGCATAAGTTAGATCACTATTTAAAAAATCGTTTTGATTCTTTCCCTCACATAATCTCTGTGAGTACAGAAATGGAACAATCTTCTCAGAAGAAAATGTAATTGAGAGTGTATTGATAATACTCATTTTACTTTGCTAACCACCAGTGTGTCTGCATATGCTGGAATATGTATAACTCAGAAACTGATGGCATGGGAAAAAATGCACATACCTGCCTACAAAATTAGTGCACTATTTTCAGTGCTGGAAATCTGATAACCTCATAGAAATGGCTAAGATCATAGAAAGAAAATGTGGTATATAAAAGGATGAAATCTATCATCAAAACAAATAGCTTTATCAGATGTGTATCTCTGCTAAAGCTGCAGTCCTGTGCTGTAGAACAGATAAGCTGATGACAATCTGCAGAATTTTTTCATCATTTTAGATTCCCTTGAAAGAATTGCATCTTCAACACAGCTTTCTCTTCCTTGCTTCAGGACAGTGCTGTGCAGACGAGAATTTTTGCCTGAAAGGTTTAGTGACAAGCCAAAAAAAAAACCATTACATCTCTTACTATAGCAGTCAGATCTGAAATTTTATTTCTGTTGGGATGTGTTACCAGTAGCAGAGGT
This sequence comes from Trogon surrucura, assembly GCA_020746105.1. Classification (NCBI taxonomy): domain Eukaryota; kingdom Metazoa; phylum Chordata; class Aves; order Trogoniformes; family Trogonidae; genus Trogon; species Trogon surrucura. The sequence continues at coordinate 43,840,616 of CM036620.1, forward strand.
ATTTCCTCTTGCAAATTTATATGTATTTGATAAATTATTAGAAATATACCAAAAAAAGAATAATTTGCAAGTAGAATATGAAATCATTCCTTCCTCAGGGACAAAGACTTAACAAAGACAATATTTCTGTGGTTTTGTTGGTAGCTAAGGTATATTTGGTGTGTGGTAATTGTTGCTTTTTCTTTATATAAGTAACTAAGACAAATGTCCATGTTAACTCATACATTTTGTACCAAAATTATCAGGGAGCAAATGAAAAATTTGGGATTAACACATAAAGAACATTTAGCTTAGAAGCTTCAATATTTCTTCATATGTCAGGTTTCAGTCGTATAACTGCACTAACAGTTCCGTAAAATACATTAAAACAAACACCGTGAACAAGATGCTGGTAAAAGACAAAGCAGTGTTACCAGCTGTAATGATTTTTAGTCTTAGATTAATTAGACTCTTTTGGAATGTATTAAAATAGAAAAGACCAGAAATATCCTTTGCTCTGATGTACGTCCATAGAATACTTTTGTTTTTAACCTATGGACCCAGGATCAAGCTCTAATCTCAGTAAAAAAGTGCTGATTTATATATCTTCCAAAATGTTAAATCTGAGGTTGTGATAAGCGCTTGATGACATTTCAAGACTCCACTACAACTTTTTCTCTAATTCATTTGTTAAGAAATACGAACCAATATTGCAACTGATCAGGAACACATAAAAAGCATTGAATAATTTTGAAGTCTAATGATAGAAAATAAGAATGCATAACTGAAAGTGGTGAGAATGAATAAATAGATAAAGCAGTCCATGCTATTTCAAACAACCACAATTTGCCAATTTAGATAACTAAAAACATGCATGAGAACAAAAAGATGGCAATGCTGGTGTGTAAAGCAGAAGTATGACTTTTGATTTGCAGTGCCTACAAAGGAAATAAAATGACAAAATGAGTGATCGAGGCTACACTTCTGGAAGTATGCGGACAGATTTTACTTACTATGAAAAAAACCACTTACTAGGTTTGAGCATGTAGCAAAACCAGAAATACCCAAGATTCTAGCCCATGTAGCACACTGAAAGCTGATAAGGAAAAAAAAAACATAGAGTCTCCTGACAATAAGCATAAAGGTGTAAGTGAACTGGAGAAAACTGGGAAGAAGTTTACGACTGAGCAAGAGTCTAGCTTCTGAAGAAACTCTCGCTTTGCTTATCTGCCCTACTGCCCGAGAAGAAACAAAGTAAGATAAAGATTTCTGCAAAGCAGTGCAGAGTACTTTAGACTGAGCCCACTGTACAATAACATTAAAGTTTCAATACTCTGCTATGGTTTTTGTTTTATTTATAAAAATATTTCTAGGATTTAAATTATTAAAAGCAGTAGAAACAAATTCAAAGGTAGTTCCTTTTGACGTCTTGGATAGATGGGAAAATTCTGCAGATATAAAGAAAGGTAATATAGTTTTTTGGATAGTGATTCTCAATTTTTTATCAAGTCCACAGGGAGAACTGCAATTGCTCCCAGCCTGTTCTTCAGATGTTGATATACTGTAATTACTACACAACTCTGTGCTAAAAAATAGGAAGTGTAGCAAAAGACTATCTCATTGGAACCCTTGAGCAAACAATTTCACCAAGATTTTACAATAAAACTAACCAGTCCCCAAAAATACTGAATAAATTTATATGTTCATTTAGACATATTTTTAGTTTAGTGAACTAGAAAATTCCATTTTTTAAAAGTAACAGTCAAGCAAAACAACATGATTTCTAGCATTTTCCAAACGTATAAGACTGCTTTAGCAATGGCATTCTTAGTCAGAGATTCTGAATGACAGGACTACAAGTTCTTCAGTACTTTCAGGTAAAAGAATTGTAAGCTACGTCACGATATAAAATGCCAGTGCTAATACATTTTACTCAGCACATAGGGCAGTACTGTAGTAGAAGGAATAGCTCTACTGGACTGAATGAAAACAGAGTAACAAAGCCATGCCATTTGTTCCTTGGATGACCTGTGTTGATGGTATTTCAATACAACACACATGTCACATTTCATAGAGTACCTTATGCTTCACTACGTGTCTGCACAGCTCCTGTGATAAGAACAAAGGGTGTTTCCCGCTTGTCTTACTAGCTCAAGAGACATTTTTCCTCTGAAATTAATTAACACTACAAAAGAACTAGAAATCACTACCCCAACATAGCTCATTAGAAACTTCATGACCCTAATTCTTGTTGATGTAACACTCATCATTAACAGCATCATATTTAATGCCTAAATGTATTTCTCTTATAAACATTATTTCATGAATTTTATATGTCTCCATTTACCGTAGTTATTTCTCTAAAGCAATGTAATTTTTGTTCCCCGTACCAATCCGCTTGGCATTCAAACTTTCGCAAGTATTTCAAGTAAATTCCAGGACTGTGTGCTAGAACTGTCTATGTAATTCTAAGCCTAATTTAATAAATTGTATATTAAAATCCATCAATCTTACTCCCTAATAACACAAAATGGTTATAGCAAGTGTGTATCAGAAGTTACAACTACAGAGCAAGCTAAGCAGCATTATCACATATCGAGAGGCAAATGTTTCTAATCTGCTGTCAAATATGGGCATACGTTTCCCTAATAACTGTGAGAAAAAAAGGCATTTCTATGTGTAAGTAGGGATTGCAAGGGTCACTTTGCCTCCACCTCACTATGTAGAGATTCATACTAGTCACTGGCTTAAAGAAATGTTTATCACACATTTTTAGCATTGTACAGATAACATCTTGCAACACGAAATTAGTTAATTCAAGGAAAATAAAGTTGGAAATTCTTTTACAATTTTAAATTATAGCTCCACACTGCTCCTCCCATGAACATAGGCATTAATTACAACAATACTGCTTTTGTGGGTTCATCTGCCGTCAGTCACTGGTATTTGATTATTGTTGCCTTTAGGTCATCCTCTTTCACTCATGTCTCTCTATATTTCAGTAATACGTTACAGTCTTTTCTCACAGTATTGATCTTTCTGTTGCCATTCTTGCACTGTAAATCCACACTGGGTCCAAAGTCAGTGGTGATGCAACTGACATGTTAAGCAGCTTCGTACTATGTCACACTCGTTCCTTAAATTCCCACTAATTTTTTGTGACTATTGAGAATTCATTATAAGTTTAGGATGCTGTTAGGAGCTACGCAAGTGTATAGGATTCAAGAATTGCCTGAGACCTGTGTCTTTCCCAGCACGCTGGAGTTAACATCAGTAGAGTTGTCTGAAGTATCTTGGTAGGAAAGGGGAGTCTTACCATTGAGTCATTCTTTAGTAAAATTCTTATCTGTAATACCATACAATAAATTAAATTAAGAAAGTATGTTTTGGGGACTATGTCTTACAAATTTCAAGTAGCAACATCACTGTCTAAAATATTCTTCAATGATGGTTTCTGATGTCCTGTCCTCGTTTTCCTCAGGGATGGCTGGATAAAGTCCAGCATCCTAGCTTCAAATTCTACTATGTTCCATTTCTTTGTCCTGCCAAGAATTGACAAAATAACAAATACGAATAACATAAAGCCTGCTTCCAGAATGCAGCAGTGTCTCCCAGCCAACCGGAACCAATAGAAAGCATTACTTTGGAATGCTACTCTGCCTTATGTAAACCTTAAACTAAATTAATGAGCTGCTTTTTGTACTTTCCAAACAGGGTATTAGAACATTTCTGCAATTTTTCTTTCCCTTGTCTTCCACTATAATCACTATCTCGCCAGGGTAGTGCTTCAGTCTGCCATTCTTCATCAAGAACAGCTTTTCAAGCACTTTTAACCATTCTTGTGATAGTGGCAGAGATAAAGACAAAGCAGAGCTATATGTTATCATTATAATGTGGCCACTTGACTGAATGTCACTTGAGCAGTTCTCCTGCTGCCTGCATGTAGACGTTCAATACGACAGCCTAAAATCATAGATCTCACTTCAGAGTCCTAGAGAAGAGTCTAGCAGTAGACATGTGATTTCTCGTATCTGCACTCTCCTCCTTCAGGATAGCAGGGCTTACACAGCTTTATAACACTTCTCAGCATCTTGGACATATGTTTCAGACAAGTCGCAAGTGCAACTCGAACAAAATTGCAAAGCGTAAATCATCTACAATTGTAATGTTATAGTGTGTTGTATGCTTTTATAGAAATTTCTTGTGTATCTTTTTTTAAAAAAATTGTATTTTGTGGCAGTTAGTCAGAAGTAAACAACACATTCTTGACATGTATGTTAGTTTGTAATGGAAACAAGTGACAGAGGAAAAGGAAAACCACCATCCTCTTGCGTTGAATGAACACCTCTTTGAAGAGAGAATGAAGCCAGTCTATTGGATTGCCAGCTTAGGGAACCGAAGCAGCTGTTAGAGAAAAGCTTCTCCATCCTGTTCAGTGAACTAAGATGATCAGGACCAAAGATTCAGCCAACACCAAAAATTGGCAGAGCATTTTAACCCTGTAGTTCACAGGTTTACTGAATGATGAGGGAAATATTTTTAAGGTCTCAAGAAAAGTCAAAGCCAAGGCACTTGGAAGAATTCTTCATGTTCCCCTATGTTTGTATCAACCTTTTTTTCCCATCAGCTTGAGTTCAAATGTTACCTTTCTTTGTTACAGAAGGCACAGCAAGCTGTCTGCTTGCATTTAAAAGCCCAATGTACAGAAAATGAAATGATAACTACATATAAATCATTTCTTGATTTGCAGTGCCACATTCCTGAAACTGCTCACTATTTATATGTATAACAGTTCCTTCTTCACCACATGTTTTGTGAGAGAAACCTCTTCCTCCTACGATAAACTGAGGGTCACTTCTTTTGTTCAAATTTATCTTTGTACAATCAGGAACAAGAAGGGCTAACCTTAAATCCTCTCAAAATCAACTGCAATCATCTATCAGCAGTTTCAACTAGTCTATATTACATACTTGTACCTATATAAAAAGTGGATGAAAATCTAAATCTGAGCAACAACATCTAAAATCATTTGAAGATGTGAACCATGTATGTGAGATAGAGCATAATTACAGTATATGTTTACACTACTTTAAACCCCTACTTGCATTTAATTTCTTTAAAATTTTACTCAAAACATCTGTATTTATAAATTACAAAGATACTAAACGTGTTTAACACACATAGTATAGAACACTTGTCAGCTTAAGGTCTGAAGCCAATCTGAAGCATGTAATGAATTATATCTGGGGTACAAAACGGATATCTAAAGTGACATCGTGAGGCAGTTAATGAGATTGTCTTATGTAAGGCTATCCGCTAATATGATCATCTCTAATGGCATTACTCTGAAGTAATCCCTTCACAAATTAAATTAATGAATGATATACATTCACAATGCAAGAATACAGAACCAAAATGTGCTTTAAATATTTTAAAGTTAATATCAAAGAATTTCTCCATCTCTCTTAGGGCCAAGTTATTATGTATATAATAATGTGTTGTATTAAATCAGAGGAGGTAAAACCCAAGGAGACCCACAAGAAATAATATATTGCCAAGAACAGTATAATATCTTTGTATCGCATCTTTAAAAAATGATAATCAAATAAACAGAAAACAGCTTCTGCCCAGATCCCAGTACTGTATACTGCAAGCTCGAGAATCAAAGGATATACTAAAATTTAGTATTGAATTTGCTGATTTGGAGACGAAAGCCAAGGAAAAATTATTTTGCAGCCTGATGAAAGAAAGACACATAAGGAGAAAAGTGTCAAAAATTATATTGCAGTAAAGGGTACATTCACCCCTATCAATCACAAAAGGAGGTAGATGGGAGCTTTAAAGTGGAAGGTTAAGTTGGAGGTAAAGGGGAATAGATATATATCAGTACTGGTTTAAACCTTTTATCTATATACTGTTTGCTGTTATGAAGAATGAACCTGGCTGTAAGCAGCTTCTTTCAGCCACTTGCTTGTTGTGTTATTAAGAACTGTAGAGGATGTGAGGTACACTATGGTAGGGATTTTGTGAAGATCTTGTGTTTATCTCATTGATAAACCCAAACAATCATTACAAGATATGGCACAAAGCATATGTCTTGTAAATTTTCTGTAATAGCATTCAATGATGCATTTAATTGCCATAAAGGCAGGAGCCAACACACTGTGAAAATTCTGACTCCACACTAGGTTTGCCTTACAGGGAAACGTTTGGAGCATTGTTGTTTTTCATGGAATAACTTCATAAGAGCATTTCTGCTTCTGGGTGGTGTGAGACAAATCACAGTAAGTGGGATGGTGGGGACATTTGTTTCATAACTGCAGTCCTGGTCTCAGTCAAAATATCAGTGAAGACACATGCCCAGAACTGCTGGGGAATGACCAGTTCAGTTAACTCCTCACTTTAATGCATTAGTAGAAAAGAAAAAAACACAGCATTACTTCTAGTACAGGGAAGTGACAAGACTCTCTCCTCCCCTGCAATTACAGGACTATTCTGAAGTCAGTTGTGCCTAAATGCTACATTAAGTAATTTTCAGATCTCTAAAGCTGATTCGTAAGCCAATTTTGTGTGTGATTTTTTAAAGAGAATCAGTCAACAGTATTAATTTTAATTAAAGCAAAAAGATTATAAGAACCATGGCAGAATTTTTCAGGCTCATAAAAAGATGTTTAATACAGCAGGGTGGAATCTTCCCTCTGAATAGTAAAGGAAGGGACTACGCACACACTCAGTGGCATCAATAGTACCTGTCAGTCATGACTCTGCAGATGGTATTTGTATCAAGTGAACTTAGTAGTCTGTAGATTGCATTCTTACTCAGTTCAAAGTAACAGGCTACTGAAGTATTGAATTCTTCAGGATGTGGGAGAAAATAGTAAGACCTCTTTGCTCAGCCTCCTCGTTTACTGACCACTCTATAATGGTGCAACCATAGGAAGTAACAAGACTTCTCCTTAACTGAGAGTTTTATCCAAACTAATATAGCTTGCCACAAAGCAAAGTAGTGGCCTAAACCAATTAATTGCATTTTGGCTTAATTTCTATCCCCTTGCAACTACTGAAAAATCTAATAAAATAGGACTGCAAACCATAAAATATAGCTGTGAATGGCAAAACAATAAATGACAGAATGTTAGAGGTTGGAAGGAACCTCTAAAGATGATCTAGTCCAACCCACCTGTCAGAGCAGGATCACCTAGAGTAGATCACACAGGAACACATCCAGGCAGGTTTTAAAAGTCTCTAGAGAAGGAGACTCCACAACCTCCCTGGGCAGCCTGTTCCAGTGCTCTATCACCCTCACAGTAAAGAAGTTTCTCCTCATGTTGAGGTGGGACTTCCTATGTTCCAGCTTGCATCCGTTGCCCCTTGTCCTGTCGTTGGACATCACTGAAAAAGCCTAGCTCTGTCATCCTGATACTCGCTTTTTGCTTATTTATAAACATTAATGAAGTCACTTCTAAGTCTCCTCCGAGCTAAAGAGACCCAGCTCCTTCAGCCTTTCCTCACAAGGGAGATGTTCCACTCCCTTCATCATCTTTGTGGCTCTACGTTGGACTCTCTCAAGCAGTTCCCTGTCTCTCTTGAGCTGAGGGGCCCAGAACTGGACACAATATTCCAGATGTGGCCTCACCAGGGCAGAGTAGAGGGGCAGGAGGACCTCTTCCGACCTACTAGCCACCCTCCTTCTAATACATCCCAGGATGCCATTGGCCTTCTTGGCCACGAGGGCACATTGCTGGCTCATGGTCATCCTGCTGTCCACTAGAACCCCCTACGCTGCTCTCCAATAGGTCCGTCCCTAACCTATAATGTCAAATGGAGTTACTCTCTCCCAGGTGTAAGACTCTATACTTGTCCTTGCTGTACGTCATAAGACTTCTCCCTGCTCAGCCCTCCAGCCTGTCTAGGTTTCTCTGAATGGCAGCACAGCCTTCTGGTGTGTCAACCACTCCTCCCAGTTTTGTGTCATCAGCAAACTTGCTGACAGTGCTCTCTAATCCCTCATCCAGATCATCGATTAATATATTAAACAGCACTGGCCCAAGCACTGACCCCTGAGGGACCCCACTAGACACAGGCCTCTGTCTAGACTCTGTTCCATTGACCACAACTCTCTGACTTCTTTCCTTCAACCAGTTAGTGACCCACCTCACTACTCAGTCATCCAGACCACATCTCCTCAGTTTACCTATGAGGATGCTGTGGGAGATGGCGTCAAATGCTTTACTGAAATCCAGATAGATCACATCCACTGCACAGCCATCATCCATCCACCTGGTTATGTCTCCATAAGAGGCTATCAGGTTGTTCAAACATGACTTCCCCTTGGCAAAGCCATGCTGACGGCTCCTAATAACCTTCTTATCCTTGATATGCCTAGAGACAGCTCCAAGAATAAATAGCTCCATCACCTTTCCAGGGATGGAGGTGAAGCTGACCGGTCTGTAGTTACTCAGGTCCTCCTTCCCACCCTTTATGAAGACTGGAATGACATTCACTTTCCTCCAGTCCTCAAGCACCTCTCCTGTTCCCCATGACTTACCAAAGATGATGGAGGGTGGCCTGGCAATGACTTCTGCCAGCTCCCTCAGCACTTGCAGGGGCATCCCATCAGAGCCCATGGATTTATGGATGTTTAGATTGTCTAACTGATCCCTAACCCAGTCCTTCTCAGCCAGGGCAAACTCCTCCTTTACCCTGACTTCCTCTGGGTCCTTAGGGGACTGAGGCTCCTAAGGACAGTCTCCAACAGTGTAGACAGAGGCAAAGAAGGCATTCAGTAACTCTGCCTTCTTTCTGTTCTCTCTCTCCAGGGCAGCCACTTCATTCAGCAGAGGGCCTACATTGCCTCTAGTGTTAGTTTTGCTGGCAATATACTCAAAGAAGGCCTTTCTGCTGTTCTTGACCTCCCTTCCAAGGTTTAATTCCAAGAGAGCCTTAGCTTTCCTAATTGCCTCCCTACATCCTCTGACAACAATAAATGGCTCTAAGTAATAACCAAGAATTATGCTCTACTTGTTTGAGAAAATCCATATCCAACCTTCATTATCTGAAACACCAAAACATAGGGTATCATAATGGGTTAAATATTTACAGATACCTTTAGTCATGTTTATGGCTACTGATTGTTGCCTTAAGAGTTCTTGCGCTTACAGATGGCCAAAAACAGGACTGTATTTCAGTTTTTATTGACTGTTACAATAAAGCAATTATACTATTATAGAGTAAATATATGTCCTACAGCAACTGGATGGACATTCCAACATAGAATCATAGAATCATAGAATGTTAGGGATTGGAAGGGACCTCGAAAGATCATCAAGTCCAATCCCCCTGCCAGAGCAGGAATGCCTAGACTATGCCACACAGGAACGTGTCCAGGCAGGTCTTGAAGGTCTCCAGAGAAGGAGACTCCACAGCCTCTCTGGGCAGCCTGTTCCAGTGTTCCGTCACCCTCACTGAGAAGAAGTTTCTTCTCGAGTTTAAGCGGAACCTCTTATGTTCCAGTTTCAGCCCATTACCCCTTGTCCTATCAGTGGTTGTCACCGAGAAGAGCCTGGCTCCATCCTCGTGACACTCACCCTTGATATATTTGTAAACATTAATGAGGTCACCCCTCAGCCTCCTCTTCTCCAAACTAAAGAGCCCCAGCTCCTTCAGTCTTTTCTCATAAGGGAGATGCTCCACTCCCTTCATCATCCTAGCTGCCCTGTGCTGGACTCTCTCCAGCAGTTCCCTGTCTTTCTTGAACTGAGGGGCCCAGAACTGGACACAGTATTCCAGATGGGGTCTCACCAGGGCAGAGTAGAGGGGAAGGAGAACCTCTCTCGACCTACTCACCACCCCCCTTCTAATACACCCCAGGATGCCATTGGCCTTCCTGGCCACAAGGGCACAGTGCTGGCTCATGGCCATCCTGCTGTCCACCAAGACTCCCAGGTCCCTTTCCCCTACACTACTCTCTAATAAGTCATTCCCCAACTTATACTGGAACCTGGGGTTGTTCCTACCCAGATGCAAGACCCTACATTTACCCTTGTTGTATTTCATTAAATTTTTCCCCGCCCAACGCTCCAGCCTGTCCAGGTCTCGCTGAATGGCAGCACAGCCTTCTGGTGTGTCAGCCACTCCTCCCAGCTTGGTGTCATCAGCAAACTTGCTGATAGTACTCTCTAGTCCCTCATCCAAGTCATCGATGAATATATTGAATAATACTGGTCCCAGTACCGACCCTTGAGGCACTCCACTGGATACAGGTCTCCAACCAGACTCTGCCCCATTGACCACAACTCTTTGGCTTCTTCCCCTTAGCCAGTTCACAGTCCACCTCACTACCCGAGAGTCTAGACGACACTTCCTCAGTTTAGCAGCAAGGATGCTGTAGGAGACTGTGTCAAATGTTTTACTGAAGTCAAGGTAGACCACATCCACCGCTCGGCCATCATCTATCCACCTAGTTATATCCTCATAAAAGGCTATGAGGTTAGTCAAGCACGACTTCCCTTTGGTGAAGCCATGTTGACTGTCTCTAATGACCCTCTTATCCCTGATATGCCTTGAGATGGCACCAAGGATAAGTCGTTCCATCACTTTCCCAGGGATGGAGGTGAGGCTGACCGGTCTATAGTTACCCGGGTCCTCCTTCTTGCCCTTTTTGAAGACTGGAGTGACATTTGCTTCCCTCCAGTCCTCAGGCACCTCTCCCCTCTCCCAAGACTTGGCAAAGATGATGGAGAGTGGTCTAGCAATGACATCAGCCAGCTCCCTCAGCACCCGTGGATGCATCCCATCTGGACCCATGGATTTATGGATGTCCAGATTGCTTAATTGGTCCCTAACCCAGTCCTCATCGACTAAAGCAAACTCCTCCACTGCCCTGACTTCCTGTGGGGCCTCAGGGGAACGGGCTCCTCAGGACAGCCTCCGCAGAGTAGACAGAGACAAAGAAGGCATTCAGTAACTCTGCCTTCTCTGTATCATCTGTCACCAAGGCACCCACCTCATTCATCAGTGGGCCTACATTGCTTCTGGTGTTAGTTTTATCTGCCACGTATTTGAAAAAACTCTTCCTGTTGTCCTTGACCCCTCTCGCCAGGTTCAATTCAAGGGAGGCCTTTGCTTTCCTAGTTGCCTCCCTACATCCTCAGACAACAGCCTTATATTCTTCCCAAGTGGCCAGCCCCGCCTTCCAAGATCTGTAAATTCTCCTCTTGCCCTTGAGCTTACCCAGCAGATCCCTGTTTAGCCACGCAGGTCTCCTGGCTCCCTTCCTTGACTTCCTACGTGTCAGGATGCTCTGATCTTGAGCACGGTAGAAGCAGTCCCTGAACGCTAACCAACTATCTTGGGCCCCTTTACCTTCAAACAGCCTTGCCCATGGGATTTTCTCGAGTAATTGTTTGAAAAATCCAAAGTTTGCGTTGGCAAAGTCCAGGGTTGCAATTCTGCTTGCTATTTTGTTTCTGCTACATGAGATCCTGAACTCCACCATTTCATGGTCACTGCAGCCAAGGCAGCCCTCAACCTTTACTTCTTCAACCAGATCCTCCATGTCAGGTCTTTTGTGAACAAACAGAAAGCAACTGACATACCTACATTTCTTTAGAATGAACTCATAATGACATTATAAGGGTTTAATCCCACTTGCCCCTATTTCCTCCTGACAGAACCTGAAATCAGGAAAGACGGGGATTGTTACAATGTGCAACTTGATGACTAGTGTGCCCAAATTTCTTAAATGTCAGAATGGTACAGCAGTCACCTAAATAGACACTCATTGGCTCTTTACCTACTGGATTTTTATTTATCTGATAAAAATTTCCATTGTGTGTACCATAATATTTACACTCGTAGTTCTGCCCAAAACATCATTTACCAATAACATGGAAATCCTAGGTCCTGACTGTTACATATGGAATGAACCAATCTGTTGGTGGCTCAGTCCACCAGCATGCTAGGGTTATAAGGAAAGGATTTTCAAGAAATAGGAAACAAGTGTCTTTGTTCGAGTTACCCAGTACAGTATCTCCCAATGTTTTAAATTCAAACCATTATTCCATTGTCCTACTAACCTCTGTTTCTGTCTTGCTGTAAAATCTATATTTCATAAGGGAACACCACTGTAGGGTGAATGGATAGTTTCAACTTTCTTCCTCATATTTTCATAGTTCTATACACCAAGACATGTCAGTGGTTTTTTTTTTTTTGTTGTTGTTTTAATCATTCAAGACCATTATTACCACCCACATAGAATCTCCTACTGAAACCAATCATTCAACAAACAAAAAGTAAAAAGTCCCTGAGAACCTCTCTGCTGAAGAGGATGTATCTTGAATCATGAATACCCTTTAATACAACAAGAAAGAAGTGGGAATTTCCAGTTGGCCCTTCTTTCATGTCAGACAAAACATTCATGTGGCCAGAAAGTAGATAATAGAATAATAAAATCACAAAATAGGGCTTTAAAAGATAATCTAGTTGCAACCCTTGCTATGGGCAGGGTTATTGAGTATACCTCTATTGCATAGTAAGAGCCTAAGAACTGCCACATATTTTTTTAATACTTTAAAGAATAGAGTACTTCCCTACAGCATCTCACTAGACAAATAGATATGATCCTGCATTACAGTTGTATAGTTCCCAAGCAACAGCCTTTCCAATAAATATATTTCTGCATCTGACAAAATATCAGTATAATACAGAAAATAGTACAGAAAATATATATTACTGTAGAAACCCCTGGACAATTCCTTCACAATGAAGGCAATTTTAATTATCTCAAAGAAAATGCATTCTACCCTCTAAAAATCATGTAGTTAAAGATTCATAAAGGTGCTTCTTAACTACTCCACTATACTGTTTCAGGTGGGACAAATTCTTGAACAAACTGATCCATACTGTTACCTACAGGGTATTTCTATTTTCCAGATCTAAAATGGTTCTGCGGACCCTAGAGCAAAACAGAAGGAATCTTGCAACGCAGAAGGTTTGAACCTTATACCTCTAAGGAAATGAATTATGCATATTGATTGTATATACAGTTTTAAGCTTTAGAAATAATCTTGTATGCTGCTATTTATGATAGAGGTGTTGCCCTAGAGTATTAATGGAAGTTAACATGAGAATACGGGAGTTAGCATTGCTAAGGAAAGGGCTAAGTTAAATAAAGGAAATCTGGAAATAGGCAGTTTGGGGTTTTTTTTCCCTTGTAATTGCAATAGGAGATCTATGGGGAAAAAAAAAACCAACAAACTTTAAACAGTGAGGGAAAACGTATTCTAGTAATTCATCATCTGTCCAGCATGAGCATGAAGAATTCTGAACTAACCATACAAAAGAAATAGTCAGCATGCATGCTAATTCTGAAGAAGTAATTTATCAGTAAAGAAATCAAATATAGTTTGTTTGTTTGTTTTTCTGGAGATTTTTGCAGTGAGGGAGGTAAAAGTCTCCCCAACAGATTTGAATAATGTCCTTTGTTGTAAATTGATGGAACTGAAATACTTACTTTCTATTAAAACACGAAATCTTGTATATTGTTGTCAGTACATTGAAATCTGAATAACAAATACCTCCAAGATTAACCTTCAGCCTCTTGTTGCTCTGTTTAGCAGGTGAGAAGGATTTTTTTTGTGGAGAAAGGTTGCTGTACAAGCCACTTGTCCAACTTCTTTGTTCTAGCATACATTTAGTCAAAAAATAATTTTTTTTTTAAATGTGACTCAATGCCTTTCTTAATCAATGTGAGGCTTGTTATTTTGTAAAATAAATTTTGTTCTGGCATCATAAGTAATCATGTACAAGGAATAGAGGCCGAAGTGCCTACAGTGTACAAAGAAATTGTCTTCCTTCGGACTGTGCATTTTGATAAGAACATTGCTCTGTTTTCTTTTCTTGTGATGAAGTTATTTACTTGTAGATGATGTTTCCTCCCTTCATATTTGATCACGTACTTCTTATCTGTAACCCAACTACAAAATCCACCAGTGCTCAAGGTCTATGCCCTGCCTTAGACCTTTCTACAGACAACTGAATGTTGTTCTGTCAAACAGTCAAACTTTCCCATCTTTTAAGTACTCAGAGAAACGCTCTTAATATCCAGCAATGATTACTAGTTAAAAACTTTATATGGACATACCATGATACATTTGAGAATAAAGTTATAAATTTAAAGGCATATTCTACATCACAGCATGCTTTAGTCAAACTTAAATTATTAATTTTACTGGTAAATATTTATGCATTTATACATATATATATATATAACCCTTTATAGTCTTAAAATAGATTATTTATAAAACATCATCACCTTACAGCAAATTAATGATTCCAGAAAAGCACAGTTGAAAACCTTCTGAATAGGGAAAGTAATTTTTAAAAGTGTATTGATTTGTCTAAAGTGTTAAATGACATAATAGCCATACACTAAAGCATTGAATAATTTAAGTAAATCAATGTTTTCTGAATTTCGTACAAGTACAAACTGTCTTGGGCGATAAAATAAATCAATATAATAAAAAAATTGAGTAGTATATAATGATGAATGTATGGGCTGATAATAACCAGAGGTAAAACTCATTTTATCATTGTAACAAACAACTTCCAGTCATCTTTTCTTTATTATTCCCATCAGAAAACATGATACTCTATAGCCAATTGATTTTAGCCCTTAAACAACTTTTCATCTGAAAGACACCTCAAAGAAGTATAACTATAACCTTTTTCAGATTATCATCCTGCATATGGAACAGCTATGCAGAGTTACTACTGTTAAAGTTTTTTCATACAGTTCATGGTTCCTAAGCAAATATATATCCTGTAGACCTAAATGAAGCACCACTACGATTCTTGAATAACTGACATCATGTTTTCTTTAATTAACATCTCCAGGGCAGATGAACACTACTTCAGATGTCATAACTTTTAAAAATACATTGTTATTTTTTACTAACAATAATCTATTTCCAGCTAGCTCCCAGAAAGTTAAGAGCTAAAAAACAAGGAAGAAATGCATAAATTTTGATACTGCTCATAATATTTATTTAAAAATGCATCAGTTAATTTCAAAACTTTACAGAGATAGTATATAGATATCTATAGAAGACCGTTGATGATGTTTGTTACAACCATATTTATGAAACTAATAAATTCTGTGTAGTAGTAAAAACACTTGAAGGAATCTTCTAATTATAAATTGCATAATACTGTATTCATTCAGAGATTTGTAGATTCAGAAGTCTTCTAGAAATACTATTATGAACTTACTTCTATACCTCTGAATGCAGGTGAATATACTACCAGAGTAATCATGAGAAAACACAAATAGCTTATTATGGGAAACCATATGAGAGAGAACATTTGGTTGGTTGGTTGGTTTTGTTTTTTTTTTTTTAAAAAAATGACCAAGTGAAGAAGCCTTCAATATGAATATGAAATGTAAATATAATATATACATCAGCCATATTTTATGTATTTGCATTCCAAGCCATATAGAAGATGTTTATTTTTACAGAAATCTAATTAATTCATAATGATTGAGGGATACTTTTAAATATAAATTATAGTCTGTATCACCTCTCTGTTGATCTTATAGGATTCAGCAGTAGCTAGTTGCATCAATTTGAGTAAAGAGAGCTCTTCTTTGGCTTTGTTCAAACGGAAGGAAAAAAGTATTATAAAAACATGAAGTCTTTGTGATTTTTATTGTAACTCAGTGTTCCTTCGTAGGAGCAGTTCAGAGTAGATTTACATCAGTAAAGATGTTACATAAGAGAGAAAATTACAATTCATCTTGAAGGCATTTGGAATTTATATTATATGAAATGCACTATTTATAAAATACAGTATCTCTATCTACTTCTATTTTTATAAAATATACTTTAAAAGAAAATATCAAGAAAGAGTATGGCAACCCGTTTTTACAGGTTAAATGTCCATAATGCTTTACTCCATAATTTACTTTCAATGAAATACCACTCAATTTTTTTTATTAGCTTCTGAATGAGGAATTAACTCTGATTTTGAAGCTGTTGATAGTCAAAACAACCTGTTACAATCTCTCTACAGAGAAAGACAAATATTAGCTACTTTTCAGATGAAAATCTTCTTTTAACTACATACATTTTGTTATGTATGATTTTGAAAGGTAGATGTGGTCTTTTTTCTATAGATATGTAATTGCAAACTTTTTGCTGCAAGATCCTATTCTCTATTTTCTCTGAATGTCATGATATTTACTTGTTTCTCTATAATATGTTAAGTTCTGAAAAACATTTATTGTTAGTTTTGGATTATTGCCAGCAAATTGCTATTTTTACATTTTCTCAGCTATTTCTGTACCCAGAGTTCATGTAATTATATGGTGAAATTCATGCAGTTATCTCACAAGCATTTAATAAATGTATGCAAATATGAAACTCCATTTAAGAAAAGGTGGAAAGTCTGTTCATTGGACCCAACTGGCAGCAGAAATAGTATTACACTTGCCGGAAAAAGTATGTACTTTTTCCAAAAAGGCAGCAGAATATTAAGACCAGAACTGACAGATTATAGATCCTGCTTGCTTTACCTCATCATGTAATCTTTCGTAACTCAGTGTTTCAAAACCAGTTTTTAATATGAACTCAACTGAACTTTGCTGTCTAAAATAAAATTTAAAAAAACTGTGAAAATCAAAACATCAGCATCTCCAAATTAACACAGCTAAATGGCTTCCTTGGAGATTCACTACTATATCTTCAAAATATGTTTGTCCTCAACAATAGTCAGGCCAAGCACTGCGGTTTGTGACTGAAAACTGTAAATGGTGAAGAGCATTTCAAATGAATACTGGACTGTAATCCTTAGTTATTAATTTTCACAAATTCTAAGGTATATAGTTTTGGGGGTTTTTTTGCTTTGTATGTATTTATATTACATCCTTAAAATGTAATTTGAGTTTAACTCTGTTAGAGACATATCCCAATTAACCAGCCACAAACAGAGAAAAAGTCCATCAAAAACACTAGTTCGGAAGACTGAAGAATGACTCCACCCAACAGCAGAAATATACTTATTTGCTGAGAAATTTCCTATTTCAGTGAAAGTACATAGCAGCAGCAAAAGACTTGACATAGAAATTCAGTATTATATATAATACATAAAACCATTATATCTATTATTATATGCCTTGTATCTATTTTCATACACCAAATCACACCGACAAAAATCAATTCTGCAAAAAATTTTGATTAATATGACAGAAACGGGACTAGGTAATTTTACATTTATGATGTACTAGTAAACAAAAGGTTTGAGGATCTTCCTATTCTAAAAGAAAGTTACTACACAGGAGCTCTTTGTCTATAATGTACTTATTTTTCTAATACTACTCTATGAGGTCTTCCTCACACTGAACAAAAGGAATTTCAACTGGAAACACCCAAATAATATTGATCACACAAAATCCTCTTGGCGTTCAGGGCAAAATTTTCAATGCACTTTGCAAAGGGAGAAGTGTGCAAACAGAAGTGAACCTTTCTGTGAGTTCATTTCCACTTAATGAAGTACGTGAATGCGCAGAATAGTAGCCCTAATTCGTTACATTAATGCTATTGCTTGATTTCATGAATGCACATTTTTGCTCAGAGAGTAAATCTGTAGAGGTCGGTTAGTATTATTTACTATAATTAATTTTCTGTGCTGAGGCTGAAAATTAGAACACCATATATACGTTCCTGCTCTTTCTTAGTGAAAATTGAATTTTCCTTCCACTTCCTAGCCTAAACACTTTTCTTTCATATCTCTCTTCTGCTTCAGCAACGTGTCCTGGTTCCCTGAATTCCTATCCTGAACTAATCAGTGCAGAAATATTACTTTAGTAAGGGGATACTGCTCTAATTCCGAGTCATTTCAGTCTCGTTCATTAGTTCATGTTGGAACCTACTGGAACACAGCCTATCTAAAGAAGAGTTAGAAACATCCAGAGAAAAAGGTATGAGCCATACATGACCAGTTTACAATACAGTGGAACTACAAGCTTATCTAAAAAATTTGAATAAAATTCACAGTTCATATAAAGCTATCTGGGTTCAGAGTCTTCTCACTGGGAATAAAAGTTCCAAGAGAATATTTTGAAAAATGAGACGTGTGCGCATTTTAAAATAAATATTAACTGATTTAGGTTTCAGTGAAAACAATGCCATATGTAAAGATCTGTAATTGCCAAATTTTAACTACTTTGTCATTTAGTTAAAATACCACTGAATTTTATCATTTCCCTCTGATTGACATGAGTCCCAGACGTCTGTCCCAAGCTTTGCTGGAAAAGAGTGGTCAAATTATGCTCAACTTCTGCTTTGGAAATACTGAAAATATGCTGTCATATTCAAGGCTTCTGTCTTGCTGTGACTTTTAAGAAGATTTGTCATTCATCACCAGTTCTTCAATGGCTAAGTTCTTGAAATGTCATCAGCTCTTTTATTATGAGGAGTATTATCAAAATCAGAATGTTAATAATATGTTAATGGTAATATTGATTTATTTCTCATTTTTCATTGTTTTTTTCATGTATCACGTTCATTACGTTTTCCTAAAGAATTCTGCAGGTGGCACTGGCTTAGTTATATGACATCTACAGTTATTTGGTTCTTTAGATGTCAAATTGAAGTGTTCCTTCACCTAAGCTAGATAGAAATTTGGCCAGGAAATTCTTGCTTTGAAACCTAAACATACGTTCCTGCACCTAGTACTTCATGTGACTTTGAAACTTTGTTGCAGGTAGTAGTCATGAATCACTTCATGGTAATAAAAATCAATTGCAAAAACAATCACTGAGCAATGTGAACAACAGTGTAATATTTTGTATACAAATAAGAGAAAATACTGATGATCCTCTATACATCTATGATGTATCCGGTATCTATTGCCCTTTAAAGGCTTTGTCATTTAGTTTCCAAAATCCCTTTAATTTTTTTTTTTTAATACAGAATCATTCATCAACTGATTTGACTTCTGTGTTGTTATCTTGCCTTTACAATTCAGTTGCACATCCAAATATATTATCTTAGTTTGTTTTTTTAAACAGCCATTTTAGCACAAATATGTCCAAAAGCTTTTAGCTTTACTTTCCAAACATAATCCCCTCAAATGCTTATCATGTCTTCTTGTGCACATCTGAATTTTTTCTGCAAGTGATCATGGAGACAAAAAAGACTCCATGTTACCAGCATAAAAGCCTTCTGGCTTGCTTTCTTATTTGTTCTATTACACCTTCCCTACTTATTCCTTGACTCTAAAACAAAACATTTTATGACTTAACATTATGAATATTTATTATGAATTAGAAAAAGGATTGTAAATTATGTTCATTTCCTTAATATTTTTTCACATATTTTTTTTTACATCAAGAGATGAATGTGTCCCTTACAGCCATCTTTTCAAAGATATTATTATCAAGAGGATAAATATGCAAGAGCATACCTAGGCACTTTTTAGTTGCCTTTATGTTTATAGATTCCTATCTCTTGGTAGTCAAACGATAAAGACAAGCTAAGTGATTAATTTTTCCACTGTGGTAATCACATTGATTTAGTTCATATTCATGACATTTCATATTGTTAACAGTCAATGACCCCAAATTAATATAGGAACAGTTTTGGCAAACCAAAGCACAATCTGACAATGCGTTTGCAACTGTGATTGTGTTCTTACTGTGCTGAGACTGAAATGTCAATTACATTGGGAATGAGGGAATAGTACATATATAGGAGAAAAAATTAACATATATGATTACACTGGATAGATAAACTGTTGTGTCTGAAGATCAGCATTCGAATTATAGTGCATATAGCCATGGAGAACAAATAAATACAAATAAAAACTGCCAGTATTTTAGAAATGTGAGTACATAACACAATGTCCTGGGTTTAGTTAACCCAGGAAGCGGGAGGGAAGAGGGGGTTAGAGAGCGTCTGTCCGCGTTAGTGGCCGGCCCAATCCTAACCCGCGACACACAAGTAGAGAACACCTATCAAGAACCATAAAACAAACCTTAATGAATTAATGAAGCAGTGTGCTATCACTTATCTGATGTTTTGCAACCATAAATCACACTAATGATGGCAGTAGTTCTGTTGCTGAGAGTTAAACTTTATAACTGAGCATTTGGAAGTTGAAAACCAAAATATTCGCTTCAGAAATTTGGTTTAGTGCACTGAATCAATTCCTTTGCAGCCAACAACTGTAGAGTAGCTACATCTGATTTTTGTACATTTCACTGTAGCTGCTGGTTGAGAGCTGGGATCATGTACTTAGTTTTTGTGTGCATTACACATCCATCTGTTCCTCCGTCTGGTTAAGGAAAAAAAAGGGGGAAAAAACATAGGAGTGCTTTATAAACTCTCATCACCAATACACCAGTTGTTAGCTTCCTGCTGGTAGCCTTGGTATAGGCTTCATTGGGTAATTATTTCAAGCAGGAAACAACCAACCCACCATGTTCAAAAGTAATTACTAGTTCAATTAACTATCCAGAAGCATGGTTTTTTTTTTCTTAGGATGCAGAAGCAGAAGTATTATAATATTTGTGTGTGTTTAATGCAAGCATTTAGAAAGCATCTGAAATCTTATACCTGCACATATTTTTGTAATTGAAAGAAAAAATGAATACTAATAGGAATGCTCTATATAGATAGCAAATCATAAATAGTCACATGAACTTTCCTAGGTACTTTTTGTGTCAGGTGTCATACCAGGTCTGTTGTTATTTAACATTTTCATGAATGATTTGAAGATAAGCAAACAGAAGAACTAAATTCAAATACAGTATTGAATTGGGAAGGACAACAGCAGAGACACAGAAAGTTGGAGAAACACAGGCAGGAAGTAACAAAGTAGACATAGAAAAACATAGATGAATACGTCTGTGATAAATAAACCAAAAAGAGGACAATATGAGAGAAATTGTAAAAGCTGGCACGCTGAAAGAGGTATAGGGGTAGTAGTGGACAGCAATCGTGAAAACAAATCTGAGTCAGAGACAGAAATAATACAGATGCACCTTATCAAGGGCTGCAGTAATCTACTTTATTTCTTTGAACAGTTAATTCCCAGCAGATACCGTGTTTCTCTCCATCTATTTCTATCTTTCACATGTTATTCTGAAGGATAAAGTCACATTATTTTCTGAATACATGCCCCATAAAGCCTTCTCTTGACTGATTAATAAATTTTTAAATGGTGTAAGCTTCATTTTGTGGAGTCTGTCCCAAATAACAGGAGAATGAGATGGATAATTCACTGTAAGGAACAATATGGTATCAAGAGAGAGATGGCCTAATTATCCTGTCTCTCAAATCTACAGGTTGTCATTCAGTATTTTCCCACTTCAGAAGCTTGAATATACTGTTAAGTTACAATTATTTTGCTCAGCTTTTAAAACTTTCAGGTTCTCAATGTCAGAAAAAAACTTTACTACTTTTGAATTTTTTATTTGGGTTGTGGAAATATGAATGTGATACTATATGTGATATGTGGCACAGAGTGAAAAAACTTCCAATTTCAAAGCCATTTATTTCTAATTACTACAAAATCATTTAAGCCTGCCTATTCAGCACTTTAGCCATCAAGCAGTCAGCATTTTAAACCGCATTTCCACATCGTGGTATTTTTTGAACATTCAATTTCAATGTGATTATATGCAACATATTAATTAGCCATGTCTTCCTAATACTGCGTAGGGTAGAAAGCAGGTGCTCCAATTGCATACTGCTTTTATGCTGCAACAATATTTAACCTATTCTCTTCTGTGCTATCGGATAAAAAATTGAACAGTTGATACACACCAGACCAAACACTATCCCATATAACAAACTGCTTTTTTTTTTTTTAACAGATGAGGCAAAATATAGCTACAGCACATTATTTCATTGACATTTGTTCTAGAATATTAGGAGACAGGAATTTCTTCATACAACTATCATTAAAAGACTGAGCTAGGAAATGTCTGAGTAATGGGTCTAGCACAAATTGTCACAATCATTCTATATATTCAAAACCATCCAAATGCAAGTGACCTCTCCTCCAGAAGGTGATTAGATATAGAAATACGTAATTATGCCCATAATGGTAAATCATGTCTCTGTAAATGATGAGAGACAGTTTATGATGAACTAAAATTAACTCCCAGACATTTATAAGACTTGATTCACAACTATCTAATCATAGAATCATAGAATGTCAGGGATTGGAAGGGACCTCGAAAGATCATCAAGTCCAATCCCCCTGCCAGAGCAGGAATGCCTAGATTATGCTACACAGGAACGTGTCCAGGCAGGTCTTGAATGTCTCAAGAGAAGGAGACTCCACAACCTCCCTGGGCAGCCTGTTCCAGGGCTCCGTCACCCTCACTGAGAAGAAGTTTCTTCTCGAGTTTAAGTGGAACCTCTTATGTTCCAGTTTCAGCCCATTACCCCTTGTCCTATCAGTGGTTGTCACCGAGAAGAGCCTGGCTCCATCTAATGTGAACAAATAATTTTATAAATAATCATACTAATGCTTCTCTGATCTGAACAAGTATCTGAAATCTCAATGCCTATATGTTTGGCCACAGCGTAGCACTGAAAGTCCAAGTGGCTTCTAGAGGAGCAGTTAAACTAACTAGTTTGGCTACTAGGTGAAGTTTAGCTGTAGCACTGTACAGATTCATGTGAAATCCTAGAATCATAGAATGGCCTAGGCTGGAAGGGACCTTAGAGATCATCTAATCCAACCTCCCTGTCATGGGCAGGGATGCCTCTCAACAAGATCAGGCTACTCAAGGCTCTGTCCAACTTGGCCTTGAACACCTCATGGGAGGGGTCATCCACAACTTCTCTTGGCAAATTATTCCAAAGTCTTGCCACCCTCCTACTGAAGAATTTCTATCTAGGATCCAATCTGAATCTATTCTTCTTCAACTTAAACCCATTTCCCCTTGTCCTATCAGTGGACACGCCTGTGAAAAGTCCCTCCTCAGCCTTCCTGTAGGTTCCCTTCAGGTATTGGAAGGCAACTATTTGGTCCCCCTGGACTCTTTTCTTCTCCAGGCTGAACAATCCCAGCTCCCTCAGGCTGTCCTTGTAGCAGAGGTGCTCCAGCCCCTCTGGTGAGAAAGAACAGAATTTCAGCTCTACTGTCAGTAACATTTAACAACAAGAAAAAAGGCGAAAATTAAATTTTTGTCTTCGTTAATTAAAAAAAATGATAGTGGAGTAAAAAGAAGATATTATCATTATTATTTAACTGGATTTTTTAAATACTTTTTTAATTCAAATATAAAATCTGAGATTGAATTTCTGGACCCATATAGATAATGAACCACAAGACTCCCTGCAATTTCCTGATGCCCCTTTCTCACATTCTAAACCTTTCTAGAATGAGTATGCATATGCATGCATGTGTATTTAGAAAGATATGGCTTTTCCTTACATCATATATTCATGTCCCTATTTTCCCATGCATTTCTTACTCTGGAAAAAAAGGGTAGGAAAAAAAGAAAAGCAAAAAATAAAAACAGCTTTCAGATAATCAGAGTTTCAAAATGATTTTGAGAAGGTAGGCTTGGAGAAGGAACATTTGGAAACCAAAAGCTAGCCACTTGTAACAGCTTTAACAAAGATCTAAGCTAAGGTTCCAATCTGTTGCTTTCCTTTCTCCACACACAGTTTAAAGAGCACATGCATATAAGGGGAGAAGCAAGGAAATTTTTTGGCGCATCAGTATTTCTGGTTGAAGTGTGCCACTACATCTTAATGTGACTTCTCATTCATTCAAGAGATTCGCTGTTCCAAGAATCTCTCTGGTTTTGTAGATTCATTTGTTTTCCCGTAAGTACTTCCTTTTTCATCACAAAAGCTTCCTTTAGAAATGGAATTCACTGATCTCAGGACTAAAATTTTTTTCTATGTTGTTCGTCATTGAAACTAGGTTGTTAAAAAAAAAAACACAACATCTTTTGTTACTATTTTAACTGTCCTTTTCTTTACAAAACTTCACTATGGACTGGTGTTTCCTAATGAGACATTTTATAAAACTCTTATCTCATAAACCACAATCTAGCATGGCTTTTTTAGCTAACAAAGCCAAATTCGGATCTACATTACCTTCTGGTGCTTTTCATGTTTTTAATAATCTGTATCTATGCCCTTGCTTTTTGCCCTGCTTTTCCAGTGCACCTGGAGACATAATTACTGACATTTCCAAAGTCACATAGAATATGTATGTGTGTATGTGTGTGAACGAGAGCGAGAGAGTGTGCGTGCACGATTTAATTTAATCCATTCATTTTCTGTTTCATTTTAAGCACATACTTTGCAGAAACACAGGAGAAGGTAATGTTAGAGAAACAATATTCATTATGATTCATCCAGGAACAGGCAATAAGGGTAGCAGTTAATACCCTGCTAATCCTGCAGTCATAATGAGATCTCATCCATGTTTTAATGGGTTAATGGGTTTTATTTTGGGACCCAAATGAATAGACCGCTTTCACCCTATTTCTTCTGTACTATGGAGTGTATTTCTTTGACCAGTTTTGCAGTAGCACAGAGAGAACATAGCCCTGCCACGATCTGAGCCTGGAAAAGTATTCAGTATGTTTGGAACAGATGCCATCTCTTGTCAGGGAACAGTTAGCTCTTGCCAGAGCATGAGCCACTCCTCTCCCATCCATCCCTTCCCATCACACTCAACTGACTGTTCAGTTGTAGAATGATGATCAGATACAAGATGAACTGGTGGCCAAATTGTAGTTTTCATATACAGTACTTGCAAGGTAAAATCTTTAGCTTTGCAGAGTAATCTGCATGGAACACTTGTGAACAATATCAAAGAAAGGACCAACACCAATTGGACTCAGGAGTTACTCTTTTCTCTGCAGAGAAGTTTGTCACAGTGCAGGCCTTTGACAAAAAAAGGGGGGAGATGTTTGCATTGTTAGTGCCTATTGGACTTTGTTTCTTAAAAAGTCAATCTTCTGACTTCAAGAAATTGATTTTAAGCTCATAGTGCCCTTTCAGAGTTGGGATTCTTACTTTCAGCTTCCTTTTATTTCACTTAGAATCCCGGATCCTTAAGATATTCCAGCAAGGAGGCTGTGTGGCTTTGGTGCAGAGATAACTGGTCAAATAGGCAATAATTTTAAATTTAAAGAAAAAAAAGAAAGTAGATGCTTCCTACTAGTTGGTGTCACTACAGCATCTGTTGAATACTCCAGCTGCCATGCTCTTCTGTTTACCAAGTGCTACACATCATATAGTACACCCTGGTGAGTTTGAAATTTAGCATCATAAAAATTTTAATTATTAAACACAATAACGCACTGAAAAAAACCATAAACTTGTATAATTTTGTAACTGCTTAAGAACTAAATTGTGAATTTGAGCAATCAAATTTTTTTGTGATGAATTTGAAAGCATGAGTTGTGAAATATAGTTATATTTCATTGGATTTTTATAAGGAAATTTAACAATTGTTGTTATTATGCATGCTTTGTTGTGATGCTTGAAGTGTTAAATATTGCAGCTGTCAAGAAGAGAATGTTTAAGAAGACATTCAGAGAAAACTAACTGCATTTAAAATATAATTTTAGCTTGACGCTGCTAGTGAGATGGCTTGAGTGAAAAGATATTTTTTCTCCACCTTACAAAGCATTTACAAATTCTATTTAATTGTAATGCTTTGTGCCTATCTTGCACAGAAAGATTACATTCTTCCTCACAGGCTTACAATTATTAGTGATATGTGAGTGAATTGCCAACCCAGTGCATATTGTAAAGGACATGGTTCCTGTTCCAAAGGACAAAGAGCCTCAACATTGTATTGTGCCTTTTAAATAAGCTCTCCATGGAAAATTGTCTGAGTGCACACAGAAGCGAGCAAACTACCATTGAGATCACAATGAGGTTCTTGTGGAAGCAGCTCAGCTGCACCAGGGTCCCTCAGCTGGAAAGATTGTGCTTCAGATTTCTTCAAATCATGTGGAATGCTTCAAATGAACAGCTGGGGAGAATACTGCAGGCAGTTCTTCCACTGTTAAGGCTAATTTAAACAGCTTCCATAGCACAGCTCACTGTAAAACAATACATGTTGGTGCCTGCAGTTTTGGAGTCAATTGTGTTGTTTTTTTGATCTTTCCTCACCATTAGGAATACATTTTGCCCTTCAAGAGTACTGCAGCAAAGGTCAGGCTACCCAGAGTGTCTGTGGAACCTCCACCCTTGGAATTTTTCAACACTCACTCCAGCTGACCTGCCTGGTGTGGGCCATGCTCCCACTTCAGGAGGTAGTCTGGAGTAGGAGTCCCCCAGATGTCCCTTCCAAACACTTTATGTGATTCAATAAACCTAAATTACCTGCCTGCAGGGAGTTGCCAGTGTAGGTGTGCTGTTCTAAGAAGACTAAAATACACGAACCATTCTTTTCCCTTTTTCTTTTAAATTGAAGAAAAAAGTAGAACTAGGTACGTTTCAAAAAATAATGCATAAATAGAAGTTGCTTTCAATTCAATGGCTTTAGGAAAGCCAGAGTTTTGATTAAAAAAAAACCAAAACAAACAAACAAACAAAAACCCCAACACCCTCCCAAAACATTGACTTGAAACTAAATTTGTTTTCTAATCACAGCACAAATAGTTCTTTCATTAGTAATAGTAGTGGTCTACATTTTATTACAATGAAAGAGTTACACATTTTAATATTTTCTCTTTCTAACAACAATACTGTAGAATTTAAAAAGAATCATAATCCTTCTGCCTGTTTCTTCTAAACACAGATAAAGGAAATGTCTCCTTGGCTGAACAGATGAACATGCTGAAATGTATAGCTCAAACGACTCTTTGACCTATGTCAAAGAATTATCAACTGTATTACTCTAAACTCTTGGACATAGTCATCTTGAGCTCACATTGGCCAAAGTACATTTAATTGTGCAGGAAACAGATGCAAATCCCATGAATCTGCCACTGTTCTAACTATGTGATCCTTTCTCTCCTTTATAGAAAGGAAAGATATATTTTGGCAACAAAGATTATAGCTACAACTGTAATTTCATTACAGATTCAAAGAACAGCTTTAAGGCCAGATAGTTCGGCCTGCTCTCATAGTTAATGCAAATAAATGTACACCCAATTATATGCAGAATGATCCACATCCAGATGACACTATTTACATCATTGTCAACGAAAGACTTAAGCACCTTTCATAAAAACTACTTTCAAAAAAACAACTTTCAAAACCCGATTTTTAGATACATGATTTAAAAAAAAAAGTATTTCTTTTTTACCTTGTTTTTTTACCATACAATTTGATGGGATGCATTACAATTTTACCGGACAAATAAACAAAACTTCTTTGGATGAAGCAGAAATGTTTGCATCCTGTTATGAATCACACTGCTAATGTTCAAGTTGGGAAAATAATGAACTCTACCTCTAGCCTACTCTGGCAAATAAAAATTTTACTCTTTTATATTGTATTAATTTTATTTTTTCTGACTAGTTAGATTTTATATGGAATTTAAACTTGGAGAATAGCATTCAAACACATGACCTACTGAATCCATTAACAACTTCAAACTAAAAATGCTGTGAAAAATCACACTAGAAATATGTCACTTTGGTTTTTACTATTCAACAGTTAACAGACTAGAGAAACCCTTTTTTGTTTATAATTCTGATGAGGTAGCATTTGAAACTAGTGTATTAGTTGAAAGTATAAATTACGAATTGGTGATATTTGGTAAATTAATGCAGGTTGATACAACACACAATAATATCAAAGTTATAGATTTTGACATAAGTACTTTATAGAGAAAAATAATATTAATCTATTAATAAAATTTACTGTATCTTAATATCTTTTGAATTTTACAAGAGGACAATAACAGTACATCAGTGACCTTGAAAAAAAAAAAGCCAAAATTGTGACAACATTACAGACTTCATATTTTATCATGCACTGTCATAACCTGTCTTTACATGCAGAAACAGTGTAAACTTAAAAAACCTAAATAACTTGTCATCTCTGTTTTTATCCAGAATTATTAAAATTCATAAAATGACTTGCTAGTAAATTTAATTTATTAAGATCTAATTATGTTAACATTTGGCCTACACTAGCAAGCTTTATAAATAATACTTTGGGACTTAGTGGGGAAAGATTAGTAGTTAATTCTCAGGCATCCATATATTGTTTCATGATAAACAAGAGCTTGTATGTGACTGATTAACAGATTCAAAATCACAGTTTTCTGAGAGAACAAGTGACCATTTTATAACTATACTTCACCAGAGAAATTGTAGCATCAAATGAGAGAGAGAAAAAAAAAATGGACACTTAATTTCCACCTGCTGGTATTAATGTCTACTTAACAAAAAAACAACCATAGCTAAACCTGAAAATCTTCTACCTTTTCAAAGCTATGTTTTTGTTAAAGGTTAATTTTCAAGAACAAAATTCAATAAATAGAAATACATTCAGCCATGCTCATTAGGTTTACACTGTCCTTTCTTGAGCAAACTGCTCAATAGGAAGTTCCTTCTTCCAGAAATCATTATCAGCATGAATTACATGCTGTTAGTGTAAGGTTAAAATAATCCTTAACCTTTTTAGTTATTTAAGTAAATGTAAATACTGAATAAACCCCAAACTTTCCAACAAAAAAAATAGATTAATGTAGTTGTACTGAAACCTAAAAAGTTTGCCATTCCATTAAAATTCTACACATCTGTTTACAAGACACCTAGAGATTCTAATAGTTTCAATATACTCTTATGAGTAATGCTAGAGCATATGACTTTTAAATGATTTAGTAGGAATCCAGAGAGATGGGAAAAACAAAGGATGTAATTAGAGGTGGCTACTATCGATTAAAAATCCTTATTCAGTTCGCTTAAAGAATGGAAAATGATAAATGACATGATTTTTTCACTGGACAGAATGTCAAAAAAACCGTTGTTTCTCGTATATCTCTAGTGTGAACATCTCTAGAGAAGCTCAATACACTTTTTGATGTTTGAGAAAGAGGAAAAATAATGTTATTAGTGTTTCACAATAGCAGTGTGGGACAGTATCATCAGGTATGAAAAGAATAAAAACTAAAGGTACAGGTCAAAAATCCATCTGATTCTGTGATCTTCTCTATAATGGTCCCTTAAATAATATTTTAAGGACACAGAGTGATGAAATGACGGATTTTGCAAAGATATTGCTAAATATTCATTATTTTATTTTATTTTACAATTTTACTAAAAAGGTATGCAATTCCAAGAATACTAATGTTAATAATTTATTTTCATTGCCAAAATAAGAACTCAGGAGGCCAAATTAATCTCTGGCACAGCACTAATGAATGCAGTGAAATCACATGAGGGGTAATTTTAACTCATAATGTTTGATGGATTTCAAAATTTGGCAAAAAAATTTCTCCCAAACATCATTATTTAAAATGTAGGGTGGAAAAAACAACAACAGAAACAAATAAAACAGAAAACAACTCAAAAAAGCCCCCACAAAACCAAGGGAATTAGGAAATGAACCAAAGTTTTGGTTGGACCATATTAAAGCAAAAGAAACAGAAAAAAACATGGAGCAGACAAACTCCCCAACCCTGTTTTTTAAACAACAAGAAGAAAATGGCAAATAAAAAGAAAACCAGGCAAAAAAATCAGGTAACTTAAAGAGAAGTCAGGATATAGTGATCCTCTACTCCAGACTACTGCTAATCATGAGCAACTGCTTTGCAGCTGTGCAATGAGACCAGCATAGTGGGCCAATAATCCATAGAAGAGGTGAACTGTAAATCTCTGATGCATAAGTTAATCAGCTCTAGATTAAATGACTGTCAAAATATTTCTCCATGTCTAGCTTATTAATAGTGAATAAATTTTTTTTTTCTGATTTTTTTTTACATAATAACCTCTTCTGCATGAGAAGAAATACGCCAGAGCTGAGTATAACCTGCTTCATTTCCTCTTCGTCTAGTGCCAAAGCCCAGGAGTTTCTGGAATGTACAAAGACATTTCACTCTTCTTTTAAATGTCATGGTTTAAAAAACCCACAAAATAATACAGAAATTTCTTAGTCATAACTTGCATGGAATTAAATGAGTTTTTTGAGTGTATCAGCAGTGGGTTGGTAACTGCTGATTTGTATTTACAGCTCAGTAAAGGAAGCAGTTCTTCCATACTGTGCATCAAGTATGCCATCCTTTACATAGTTTATATCTACTTCCTCTTTTTTTTTTTTTTTTTAATCCTGATTTTGATTCTGGAGACAATGCAATCTGACACCACAATCAATGTAACTCAGCATACTGATTTGAAAAATAGCTGATAGTGGCACTAAAGAAGCTAATGGAGGACTCAAAAGATCTAATTTCAGTTTTATATTCTGGCAGGTTTTTATGCATAATTTCAATGAAGTGTCAGTATTTCTGTTACCCAATTGTAAAATAGAGATAATAACACTTCTCTGCACCATTCAAGTATTAGGTGAAATTCTGAAGTGTTACCATGCTAAGGAAAAATATCATAAACAGATTTGGATTCCCATTTTTAACAGGCACTCCTGTTAAGCAAGTAGCGTAGGAGTGTGAATATTACCGAGCTGGGGTCAAACTTTTGTCCATCTTCCATCAGCACTTAGAAAAAGGCAAAAACTTTGATTTTCAACTGCTTTCTTATGACCGTTAAGAGATGCACCATTTTTACACCCAAATCTTCTAAAACAGCCTCCTCCGTCTGTCTAAAATCGAGGCTTCAGTCTCCACAAAGTGGAGGGACCACCAGAAGACAAGAGAAATTTTAAATTCTTTCATGTATACTATGTCCAAATGCATTAATTCTTTTTACCTGATGCTTAAACTACCCTTTTCTCTACTGACAGGTAGCATAAAATCATCATTCGGGGAGAGACTCATATGGCACTGCCCTAGATACAGAGCATGCTAGCAACCAGTGTTCACCGTACTAGCAAAATTTTTCAACATGATCTGGTCAGTGGTTTTAAGTGTAAGTTACTTTAAGTGCACATAAGGGAAATGCTTACAGTACAATGAAAGTTACTTATTTTGTTTTGTCTTGCACTTATCAAATTTAAAGATCTCAGTGCTTTTCAGGGAAAGGGTTCAGTAAGAAGAGGAAAGAAATGCAAATATTTCAAAAAAGAGTAAGTTGCTATACTGAAACCTTGAAAAATATTTCCTCATTGTCATAATCTTTAGTACTTAACTACAATCAGGAAGAGTTTTCACTGACCTAGAGTAAGCTGAAATTAAACTGTTTTCATTACAGTTAGAAAAGAAATACTAACAAACAATATTTTACACCTTTAAAATTAGGGGGTTTTAAAAGTACTAGGTTATGCTTTAAAATAATTTATAAAACCATGCCATATTTTTGTGTTTAAACCACCAAAGCAGTGCATACACTTGTATGTACACTTTTATTGTCTGCATACCAAAGCTTTTCCAGTCTGTTCTGACTGTAAAACCCAGGAAAATAAGTTTAAAAGAGTCAAATTATCTTAAGGGTACCAGAAGCATCTTTGTGGTTTATAAAAAATAGTGTGACTGGCACTAGAACATAAATGTTACGTAATAGAAATTCGAAAGGAAATTTAGCTGCCAGCAAGACTACTAACCATTAATAAGAAGCATGAAGGAGGAAAGTGGTCATGAGATACTTTACAAAGATCAGAAAAATAATGTCCACCTCTTGAAAACTCAGATCTTATTAACTTCATTGAAGTTAACAATTTTTACTTGCCATATATAGGCTAGGCAGTCACGTTGCTCTGTATTTCAGGAAGAGTCAAACCAGTCACAACTCACAGGACTCTGGAAAATTTGGTGAGTGTTTAAGCTCTAAAAATAGGAATTCCACCACACAGAAACAGCAAGATCTCTGCTAAATTTTCAATACAAAATGCAACCTAAAATTAGCTTTTCCCTTTTTCTTCACATACATATTTTTTATCTTTTATGAATTCATTATAACTAATTGTTTCGTTATGACTATTTTACACGTGGAATCTTTATGCCCTGCTATGTCACAAAAATGTTTCTCTAATTGTAGTTTAATATGACATCTTTTTTTCCTCCTAATCAAAACCCTTTTCTGTGCTCATTAATCTCCAAACCTGGAAGAACAGGCAGACCATTGAAAGCCATCCTTTTCTCCTGCCTAAAAAACTTCTACTTTAAGATCCTATAGCACCTAATAAACCTTATTTTGGGCACCTTCTTATTTTCCACTCCGTCACCTGATTATCACCTCTAACTGTTGCTAGCACTTTGTTTCATAAAACAAGTCAAGTGAAAGGAAATGTTTGTTAGTACATTGAATGTACTTTCTAATTTCAAAATATATACACATGGTAATGCCAATATATGTTTACCTTTGTTCAAGGATAAGAAGCAAAAAAACATTAGGACAAGGAAATTAGCCTGGGAATATGTGTTAATATTGAGTCTTACTATATGTTTTTATTATTTCTAGTCTCCCAGGTGTGCACTGCCTCTTTCAGACAGAAAAAAAGTGGCAGACCTCTGTCATTCGGATCTTACACTCTAAATTAAATGTGGCAAAGTTTATACTGCATACTTGTGTTAGAGAATCTGTGGGGAAAAGGAACATGAAGGTTAAAGCAGTGAGAAATTATGAGCTAAGAGCTTAAAATCATTCTCGTGAGTGCAGTGAAAAAATTGGGAAAAAAGAGATCTTTCTTACTTATATTATAGTATGGTAAAGTGTCCTGGACATTAGAAAAAAAAAGTAGAGATTTCAAAGGACATCATGGAAATATGGCACTGATAGTGTTTTCTTAGTGCTAGCATTAACTTCTTAGTTTGGATACTTAAAAATTCTCCTACAGTGTAGTAAGGATATGTTGGCAACTGGATGGGTTTATGTACAGCAGGCTGAGGTTTGTATGCACTGTCATGACATCTTCTGTGTCTCTCATAATGAATCCTCCTCAAGCCAAAAAGATTCTCCATCATGAAGGCTCCTTTCAGCCTATACAAAGTTTCTAAGGAACATAAATCCAGAACAGCATGTACAGGGTCTGTAATACTGCTGCACCGATTAAATCGAGCAGCCATTTATAGTGGATATCATGGCAGTATAATAGGATCTCCTATAACAGTGTGTCATTAAAGATTATAAACTGATATCTGCAACATTTGACTGCCTTTTTAGAAGGCTACAAGTAATTAATAAGCTGTAGTTTAATTAATGTGGTTCAGTGATAGCAATTTACGTGTTTGCATTAAGGAATCATCTAAGATAATACATTAATGGCCCAAATTATCTTCTTAGGAGTGTGTGCAGTTATGCTGGCATAAACCTGGAAGACCTTGACTGACCTGTCAATTTAATAACTAATACTTGCTGAAGTGTATAATGTGCAGTTATATTTTTTGTTAATGTTTTCTCAGGTCTGCTTAGAGAATTCTCAAGCATTCTTAGCGCTCTTTCACATAAAATTAAATGTTGTCCTCAGTGTGACCAAAGGACTGTGGGCAGAGGCCCCAACTGAGTATAAACTGAGAAAAATACAGCTACTCCACTGAAAACAAGACTTTTTTTCTTCCATACATACAGCCTTGTGAGACCTAATAACCCTTCTTTTCCATAGCCTTCTCTTTTCTGTGTCTTTTGCAAACCCTGTGCAAAAATGTTTTACATTGAGATGGTTTTGAGAAATAGCAAGAGAGTTCTTCACAAGAATGCTTTACTTCTCATTTTTATTCTGAAGATTTATCATTGTCTTACTTTGGGTCTAACGTTACAATGAAAGAAAAATGATATGTTTATCTCTACAGATAGAAGTTACTTTGACCCATGTCTTTTTCTGGAAGACACAAGTAACAAATATCCATTCCTCTATCTCACTCAGCATCTTTTTTTAATAACACTTAGCAAGCATCACACAAACAGTCCTTCATCTCTATTGATTGTAAACTGAACAAGTTTATTAACTAAATATAACACAACAGAATTTTAAAAAGGCATTAATGCCTCAGCATTATCTGGAGCCCCTTTGACAAGTAGCTTCATAAACAAACCCCTCAGCCATATTGATCGGAAATTCAGGAGACGGGAAAAAAGAGGTGAACTTGTCTAAGATTTCCAGTGAAAAGACAAAAGGTTGGCTAACTAGCGGAGAAGTATTAGTTGATTACACATGGTCTGAGCCTTTCCACAGGCAGAGTTGTAACCTTCTCCAACCTTGAGTGTAATAGAAGAGCAAAAGAGCACTAGATCATCCTGCAAAGCAGCTTGCCATCTCTGGAAATAGGATCACCCGTTCTTTCCATTTTAGTAATACAGAATCACAGAATCACAGAATCACAGAATGTTAGAGGTTGGAAGGGACCTTAAAGATCATCTAGTCCAACCCCCCTGCCAGAGCAGGATCACCTACAGTAGAGCGCACAGGAACGCGTCCAGGCGGGTTTTGAATGTCTCCAAAGAAGGAGACTCCACAACCTCCCTGGGCAGCCTGTTTCAGTGCTCGGTCACCCTCACCG
The DNA here is from genome assembly GCA_020746105.1 of Trogon surrucura. Lineage (NCBI taxonomy): Eukaryota > Metazoa > Chordata > Aves > Trogoniformes > Trogonidae > Trogon > Trogon surrucura. The sequence continues at coordinate 43,875,149 of CM036620.1, forward strand.
TAAAAAAGTTTTTCCTCATATTTTTCTGGAACCTCCTGTGTTCCAGCTTCCACCCATTGCCTCTTGTCCTGTCAGTGGACGCCACTGAAAAGAGCCTGGCTCCATCTTCCTGACATTCCCCCTTGACATATTTATAAACATTAATGAGGTCACCCCTCAGCCTCCTCTTCTCCAAGCTAAAGAGACCCAGCTCCTGCAGCCTTTCCTCATAAGGGAGATGTTCCACTCCCTTCACCATCTTTGTGGCTCTACGCTGGACTCTCTCAAGCAGTTCCCTGTCCTTCTTGAACTGAGGGGCCCAGAACTGGACACAATATTCCAGATGCAGGCTCACCAGGGCAGAGTAGAGGGGCAGGAGGACCTCTCTTGACCTACTTGCTACTCCCCTTCTAATACACCCCAGGATGCCATTGGCCTTCTTGGCCATGAGGGCACATTGCTGGCTCATGGTCATCCTGCTGTCCACTAGAATCCCCAGGTCCCTTTCCCCTGCGCTGCTCTCCAGCAGGGCAGTCCCCAACCTATATTGGTACATGGGGTTATTCTTTCCCAAGTGCAAAACTCTACACTTGCCCTTATTAAACTTCATAAGATTTCTCCCCGCCCAGCCCTCCAGCCTGTCTAGGTCTCTCTGACTGGCTGCACAGCCTTCTGGTGTGTCAACCACTCCTCCCAATTCCGTATCATCAGCAAACTTGCTGACAGTGCTCTCTAATCCCTTGTCCAGGTTGTTGATGAATATACTGAAAAGCACCGGCCCCAGTACTGACCCCTGAGGGACCCCACTAGACACAGTACCTCCAGTACAAACTCTTCAGCTTCCCAAAGGAGACTCTTAAAGCATGACTAGCTTGCCTCCTTGCTATAAAATTTCCACCTAGTTTGACTTTAACAACTTGCAAGCTAAATGATAACTTTAATAAATTCAGAATATGAAAGTTGTTTTGGCCAAATCTCTTTTTCAGGAGAAGGGAAAATATTTCAACACTGCTTAATCATCTTTATTTTGTTCTGATTTTCAGTTCTGTTTGATATAGAAGTGATTAAGGAAGAGGAAAGAAAAGAGAAGAAAAAATTGTCTCAGCACAGTTTAATTTTCATTTTTAAAATTTTAAAGATATCTACATAGAAAAAATGTATTTTGAGATTATTATCAAAATAACGATAAAAATAAAACATAAATTAAAATGATGAAATACAATAATACCAATAAAACATAAACCACAAATAATGAAATTGAATTATAAAAGTCAAAGTTATCTAATGATCCTAAATACGAAAAACTAAGGGGGCTCTATAAAATATTACCTCCAGCTACAGAATGATTATTATTCAGAAAAGAAAAAGAAAACAATGAAAGAATTTGGGTTAGCCTGAAATTAATACTTAAAAGCATTTGGAGCTACAGGGAACTGAGTTCCACAAAACAGAGTAATAAAAATCTGTCTTTATGAGAGTTACTGTTCTCATCTGAAACACAAGAGCTATAGGAGGTACTGCTTCTCCATGTATTCTAGCAGAGAATCGGCTATATTCTCAATTAAATTGTAACTTTGTGTTTGAATTTGTGTGGCTTCATCTTCCTGCCAGCTGTCTTTATTACGCCCTTTTCTGCTAAATTAATGAATCTTTTATTTTCACCCCATGAAAATATTTATGGACTGTAATTAAATCACCTCTTTATTTTGACAAGATAAATAGATGGGATGCTTTCAGTCTCTCCAAATCCATCAAACTAATATCCATATGTCTCCTTGTTTACCTTATTCATTCTTTTAACTGTAATCATCACAAATAGATTTCAGTATTGGCCTGATCTATAATAGTAAACATTTATGGGTAAAACCAGGTAATTTCCTTCCTAGTGCTGTCCCCTGTTTATTCACTTAGAAATTGCATTAGGCCATACCTATGTGATGTGACACAGAACAAGTTTGATATCTTTGCTGACTCCTAATTTCAGTTTAGGTATGTTGCCTTCCTCTCTGAAAGTAGGACCATCATTTCTGTGCATGAGCCAGAGTTTGGCATTCAGCTGCTTTAGAAGCGCACTTGGTTTCGTTTGGTTTTTTAATCAAAAAACAGTCTCATGAGATGTCCATGAACACTGCTGTGAATATCATGTCTCAAATAAGATCTTGGTCAACAGGCAGTCATAGCCCCAAAATGTCAAACTGAAAAACCTTGTGAACTACTTTCTGACTAATTCTCCTTCTCAGATTCTAAAATCAGACTGTTAATCCCTCAAATGGCATGGTTGATAATCCAAAGGAGTTACGGGCAAATACTTACATGTTACTCAATTTGTAAGAAACCCACAATTATTAATGCAAGCTCCCTTTTGAAGGTCGCTTACTGGAATAATTTGTTGGTATTTAAAATTACAAGCATATTAAAGAATTGTCACTTCTTTCCACACAAAGATTTCAATTAGAAAATGCAGTAGGAGGGAGAGTGGAATCTCAGTAGGAAGAGATAATATGTACTGCAATGTCTCGGAACAATAGAACTCAATCTCAATAGGAAGTCTCTATTTAGAACATCATCCATTTTGTGTGAACGTCTTAAGAATGTTATTTAAATATTTTCTCTAAAAAGGAAAAAAAAAAAAGATTAAAAATGTGCTAGTTTTGGGCTGCTGCAACAGACCTTCCGTTTCCCAAAATATTTGGTGTGAAACAGAAAGCATCAATGATAGAAATAATGTAAGGAAACAAAGAGTGCAACATTAAAATCTCTTTTTCAAAATACTACAATATTTTTCAATGAAATGACATGCACCTAGGTAACTAGGTAACAAACCATTAACTGGAAATTACTGGCAGAACAAAACCTTCAGCCTATTTCTCTAAAGCTATGTTTGTCTCCAAACTCACTGGATCATCACTGCAATACTAATTTTTATCTCTGTCTGAATGGAGAGGCAGAAATATATGTTGTTGGAATCTGTGGCTTTTGTTTTTACTGAAAGAACCTTTGCTTCAAAATATTTCAACCTTTTCTAAAATGTGGTAATCCATCTAAATAGGTGGATAAATAAATAAGCAATTTCAGTAGGTCCTTCCACATTCTGTGTTCAGATCCTTCTTCCTCGAGAAATAAAACCACATGACACAGAAGTTTTCTGATGTAAAGAACATCAGAAATGTATGTTTCAGAAAGGTATGTTGTGTTTTTCTCACCAGTATTTTGCTCCTTTTTTTCAGGAAAAAATTGTTGTCCCATGCAAATATTAGCCTGTTTCTTCAGGAGAAGAAACAGGAAGTCATTATGAAGGTGAGGCATGGGACCAAAGAAGCATGGGACAAAATCTCCCAACTGGGTGGCTGGAGAAATACTTCCTGAACTCATGTAAATGGAATATATCTGGGAATGCAATGCAGCATTTCAGAAGGGTTACATGATTTTGGTGGACTGTATTTAGACAAAATTAACAAAGAGCTGATATTTTCTAAAATTTTATAGCTTTCTGGGGGAGAGATGTGATTATGGTTTTTTTGGAAGAGTATATAGGGCCCTTTGAAACTAGTTTACCTGGGTTTTCAAAACAGGTAAGATCCTGCAGGAACTCAGTTAAAAGCTCATTGGTTGACTTTTTAACGACTTTGGCAGATTTTTCTTCACATACTGATACCTCGTGTTTTGCAAATATTTCAGCAAGTGATAATAACATCTCTGTTCAGTGATCTTTTAAAAAGAAAAAAAACAGGAATGCACATATCAGACTGCAAATTTACTTGGCCCATAATATTATGTTAGCCAATGGGTAATGTCTAGGAAAAAGTATAACAGGACAAGCATGTAATGGTATTTCCTGAGAATATTCCCTCAGCCTCCAGCAATTCACAGTTCAGTGACTCTGAACATGTCATCCTTTTTTTTTATCTTGACAGATTCTTCTTCCAGAATTTTAAGCTGTGTGGACTGCTAGCATACAATTCAATCGCATGTTGTGTGAAGAACTTCTTCCTGTTGTTTATTTTGAATTTATCTCTTGCTAATTGCATTGAGCGCCACCTACCTCCTGTATTGAAGAGATAATGGACAGTACATTTCTGTTCTCTTTCTCGATGGCTTTCTAGATTTCTGTCACGGCCTCCCATGATTCATCTCTTTCTCCATATTGAAGAGTCTAAACCTATTTATGCACTCCTCAAAGGAAGCTCTCTGCATTTGATAATTTTTATCTTTTTCTGTACCTTTTCCTTTTTTTAAAAAATTCCTTATTATTCTGCTTCATATTTCAATCAGACGCACATTAATGAAGCTGCAAGCGCACTGTGAATTTATTTAGTAACATAATCATGTTTCCTGTTTTGCTCCCTGTTTTCTTCAGTTCTCAGTATTATCAGCTTTTTGGCTACTACTAAAACACAAGCCTAAGTTTTCAAGTTCCAATTCTTGACTGGCAAATTATTCCATGAGATATGACTAAAAATGTTAAAGTATATGTTATTAAAAATTATTTTAAATAAAATAAAGAACTAATTATAGTTTGAATTGTACATAATTTTGCTGTCACGAAGCAAGTATTTAATTCTTTCTCAGTTTTCTAATATTTGCTCCTCTTTCTCCATAATATATCTTAATTAATCTCAGAACAGCACAGGTCAAAATTTAGCTAAAGGAAATCACAAGACTATAGTGTCTCTTGTTAACACTGAACATTCCTCACTAAGAACAAAAACCCAAACAACAACAATTAGAAAAAGATTGAATACATAGTGCTTAACATGATAGTGTTACTTTAAAATGTTGCATACAGATTGTTAAAAAAACCCGACGTTAACAGGTTTACTAAATAGAAAATTAATTTCTTCTTATTAAATTAAATGCAAAAGTTTTGAAGTTGCACAGTCATTTATTCAAGATACTTTGTATGAACTTAGTTAAAAATAGTTTATAAAGCCTTTAAATTTTAAAAATTATTTAATCATTATGAAATGAAATGACAGAGGTTTTTTACTTGATATGACAGTTATGGCACCTTAAATTGAAATTGTTGGTTTATTCCCAAGTGCAAACATTGTAAAAAAGGGCAGAAGAAAATCCCACACAGAGGATAAACCACAGGCAAAATGTTTAATCCAATACCAGTGACTTCGTTGTTAATTACCTCTCAAGGGGCTAGGATGTCAATAGATAGTGATCTGGTATCTTGGAGTCTTTGCTGTTAAATGCATGATCAATACTAAATAGAATTTTAACTGCCCATGATTTAATTAGGAGTGGTTCCTTTTATCCTGCACACAATACCAGAATCCCAGTCAATATATTAAGTACAAAGCAGATTGCCATGTTGGTTGTGTATTCACTACATTTAGGACTTTGCAAAGAAATTGGGAAAGGAGACTCTGTTGTTAACAAATTTGCAATTGGCCTACGACACAGGACGAGTCAATCTTCTTCCCTTCACTCTAAGTTATTTTAGATTTTGCAAGTGCAGAAGACCGAGAACTACCATTTTATATCCTTAAGACTATGCAGCTCCAAGAAAGAAATTTAAAACAGTAAATGAAAGCAATGAATTTGAAATGGAGGATAGATGTATTTTGCATTGGAAATAACAGATCCATTGAATATTTACCCCGTTCCTGTGCCCAAATGGGTACTGGAAAATAAAATCATATTATTAGCTGTAGAACATCAGGTCTTTTAACATGTGTAATATGAATACACCTGAACAAGACACCTCGCTCATCCTGCCATATGACTCATCTAAACTCTTAGCCTGTTTCTGTAGAAAGTAAATGCTACAACTAAGTAAAAAATAAACATATCACTTCAGAAAATTGATTAAGAGAACACACAGAAGAGAAATCCATGGGCTGCAGGACCAGGGAAAACAGAGATAAGTATGTGAAGAATACGACAGCAAAAACATACTAAAAAAGACTGATTACTACAATACGATGGTAATGCGGTTAATGATGGAAGAAAACAGAAGAGTTCAATATTCTATTTCTGTTCTTTGCTCAGAAGGAAACAGCATCATACAAGGAAGATAAAGTACTTTCCAGTCCATTAGTACGCAAAGAGGTATAACACAATATCTATATATTGTAAACATTTAATGATGACATACATTTTTAATAAATCTTGGAATACCATGGAATTTCCAGCAGACTAAGGACTGATGGTATTACACAACAACTTAAAAAAGAAGGGAAGTGACCCAAGTAACTGCAAGCTGTTACTCTTCCATCAACTCTGAAATAAAATGCTGAAAAAATGGATCTGAGATGAAATTAACAGAGATTTAAGAATCGCAACATATTAATCTTATTCAACAACCTTTTTTTTTGAAAATAGCTGAAGCAAAACAAAGCTAAACACATACTAGATTGGGAATTTCACAATGCACATAAAACCATTCTGATTTAAAAATAAGCACTGCATAACATTTTCACAATGTTAAAATATGAAGTTTGTTAAGAGCTGCTGACAAATCTTAAAAGTTACTGACAATAATCTCAATGAACAGATACGCTCAATCCTTTAAAATAAAACATAAACAAGGTGCACTAACAAAAAAAATGGAAGTTTTCTTCCACAAAGGTACTCACAATTTATTTTATTTTGAACTGAACAAAGAAAAATTCAGTTAAGAATCTAATTTTTAGGTTTTCGTATTGTTCTCAATCTCATATGATTTCAAAAATTGTATTCCAAAACGGCATTTTCCTTTAGATTTTTAAATTTTATAAATTTGCTCTTGAAAGTAATTAATGTGTAGTGCTGATGGAAACATCTCACCTGTTTTAGAGATTTATATGGCTTTGTTTGTCCTGCGAGAAGAAAATATGCCTTGATAAACATTATGACAGAATAACAACTTATTTCAGGTATTGGCTAACAGGTCATACCCAGAGGGTGGTAGTAAATAGTTCCTTCTCAGACTGGCAACCAGTCACAAGTGGTGTCCCCCAGGGATCAATAGTGCTCCCAATGCTGTTTAATTTCTTCATAAACGATCTGGATGTTGGGATCAAGAGCACCCTGAGGAAGTTGGCAAATGACACCAAAATGAGTGGAGAAGTAGACACTCCAGAAGGGAGAGACACCTCCAGGAAGGCCTGGACAGGCTGGAGGGGTGGGCTAGCAGGAACCTTATGAAGTTTAATGGGGACAAATGTAAGGTCTTGCACCTGGGAATACACAACGCACGAATGCAACTTAGACTGGAATCCACCAGACTGGAGAGCGGCCCTGTAGAGAGGGACCTGGGGGTTCTGGTGGAGAGCAGGCTCAGCATGAGTGAACAGTGCGCTGCAGTGGCAAAGAAAGCAGACAGGATGCTGGGCTGCATTAACAAGAACATCACCAGCAGAGAAAAAGAAGTCATAATGCCACTCTACTCAGCACTGGTCAGACCACACCTTGAGTACTGTGTTCAGTTTTGGTCCCCCTTATACTGAAAGGATGCAGACAGGCTGGAAAGGGTCCAGAGAGGTCCATGAGGATGATCAGAGGACTAGAAGTCCTGCCATATGCACAAAGGCTGAGAGAACTGGGTTTGTTCAGCCATGAGAAGAGAAGGCTCAGGGGAGGCCCTATTACCATGTACCATACATAAAGGGTGGCTACCAAGAGGAGGGAAACTCCCTTTTTACAAGGAGTCACACGGAAAAGACAAGGGGTAATGGATATGAGTTGCTCCTGGGGAAATTTCAATTGTACTCCAGAGGAAATTTTTTTGCCATGAGAGCAATTAGACACTAGAATAATCTTCCAAGGCAAGTGGTGGATTCCTCAACTTTAGACAGTTTTAAGGCTCACCTTGACAGGGTTCTGGGTCATCTCATTTAAACTTTATTTCTTTACCTTAAAGGGTTGGACTAAGTGATCCTTGAGGTCCCTTCCAACCTGGTGTTCTATGATTCTATGCCATACTTTTTTCAGATGCACACATTTAAAACAGCTGTAGATAAATGGGTAACTATGTATCTACACAAGTGTATGATTTAGGCCCTGATGAGCGCAAGAGATCTGACAAAAGGGTCTGGAAACCTGTCCTTACAGTCTGCTCACAAACACATCTGATAAATAGCTATGAAGGAATAGAAAACACAGAACTTTATAGTAGAAAGCTATGTTAGAATTTTCAGCTCCTGGAGATTAAACAAAAGGAAAGAAGGACAAAAACAAACAACAACCTTGGAGATAAAGTGTGCCTGAATAATGTTTTCTAAACCTTTTCTGAAGTATTGGAAAGCTTTTGTATTTGTATGATCTCTCAAAGGACTGGCAAGAATTGCAACCTCTGGTTGCAGTACAGAGTAAATTGTAGTGCTGCTATGAAGTTACCCTTACCGGGATTAAGTTATACATAAAGGAAATGACTTTTCCAGATAGAATTTTGATGCATACAGGAAAATATGCAGACCTTTTAAAGGAGTACTGTATTTCTTGATGCCTTGCACAAACGAGAGATACAAAAATCACAGAGCACTGTTTTTCTGCTGCTCATCCTTTTACAGTTAAGAGAGGAGATAATTACTTCTGTAGCACAAGCAATTTTACATACCAATTTCAGAAAGAGATAAGTCACTTAAGATGTCTATTTTGTTCAATTAACTATAATGGAAGACTAAGATAACTCAAAATATGCAGAGGTCAGAAGAAACTTAAGAGGAATCATATACATTTTGTCTTCCTGAGGTAGCTGTTAGTGGTCCCTTACACCAGTTCAGGGATACAGTGCATGCCGGGCACAAACTCTGTGCTTTAATTCTACGTACAATCTCTCCATGTAAAATTCTGAAGTTACTTTTATTGGATGCTATTGAATATTTATAGAAAACAGCTGGTCTAATCCTATTGAGATTTTTCATAAGATTGTGCTCCTCACTTCATCTGTCACACTCCCTGTGGAGCTGAAAAAGTAGCAGCAAGCATTGAGCCCATCTTAGTGTTCTGGAGCACTAGGCACTACGCTACTATTATGGGTTTAATAACATGCAGCACCTGGGGGTTATCACCACCTACTTCAAAACAGGAAGAGGAACTTCATACTTTAAGGGCGTCACTGCAAAGTTACTTCTTAGCTTTATCCTAATTTGTCAGGGATTTGTGTGACCACAGCCTACAAATTCTGTATTCTAAAAACAAAAACGAAGACAACACAACAAGAAAAAAAATCCAAACCAACAAAATACCTCTATACTTCTAGCATATTGTGAATTAAAATTAATAAATGATACTTTTTTAAGAAATTACTAGCATTGTAGCCTTTTCAGAGAAGACAAAATCTGCAATGATCTTTTAAATTAGTTGATTGGAATATTAAGGGTTGAATGAGGAAAAGATATAGGTTGCAGCAATCTCTCCATGTGTAAACACATGTTACTTCTGTGTATGTTCTAGCATATAGTAGCTTTTAGAAAAATTTATTTATTATTAATAAAGGAATAATTTGAGAGGAGATTGGGCCTGGAAATCACTGTTATTTTTGCAAAATTATGTTACCTACTGGCAGAAGGTCACACCTGACCATTTTCCTTACAGATGTATGAGCTGCTAGAAATATTATTCCTGTTAAGAAAGCAACATTGCAACCATGTCAGCAGACTGCAATCCAGGCCACTGAGAGCAGATCGAACACCTGGGCAATTTGAAACACAGTCAAGAATTTACTGTTAATCTAACTCTAAAGAATCTAATCTTGAAGTTCATACAGTCTTGCTACAATTATTTGCAGTTCGGATTGCCCCATAATGGCACAACGAAAACTGATATTTACTAACTTTCTAATATTGACCCCTTTCTCCAGTGTTTTCATCATTCCTGCACTCCTGTTTACCCCTCCTACACTCCTGGTTCCCAAGAGTGCTTAGCAAGAACTGCAACAAACCAAAGTCCCATGTTCTACTCCAGGAGGAGTTTGCTGTTAATTATGGATTGGGTGGAATATGATGTTTATGTCAATGGTTTCTTCCTTCTCACTCTTGAAGTCAGTGTCACTCACTCATCTTTTTGCAGTTGAATACAGATGACACAATTGCTTTGACTTCATTACCCGATAATTCCATGTTGTATTTGAATTTTTTCAATGCAGCGTGGTTTACATTTCCTTCTCTTCATTATAAAAAAAATCCTAACAACTCCCCTCAAAAAAACTCAACCCCACCAAAAAAACCCTAACTGCAATTCTTTAATCACAGTACTGAACATTGTTCAGTTATTTATGTCCCTGGGTGTCTGACACTAACCTGTGTTTGCACTGTCATTTTGTGCTGTCATTTAGTGTTTGTACTTTTGGAGCTCCTACTTTCAATCTCCTGTTTTTCTTCAGCAGCTTTCAGGCTGTAGTTTCTCAACAGCACAAATATTTTTTTATTAACACAACCTTATCATACATGCATCCTTTCCCTGAAGGCATTAAAGGTTCCCTCTACCAGAGATGGTGCACTGGAAGATGCACATGCATAAAGCAAGCACCTATAGAAAAACTAACAGTGCTATAAGCATTCACTACCAAAATGTCCTGTTTTCAGTTATGTTGTTATATTACCAAAACTGCTCACCATCAGTAATTATGGCTATATACCTAATACTTATGACTCTACATCTAATATGTAAATCATAATATTCAAGATGTTTTTAATGTTTCTTGGATTTCATAGCTTTAGAGAAGATGCATACAGTAAGATTGTAGAAGATTCATGGCTACATATGTTTCACTGGCAGCCACCTGGAATCAACATACTGAAATAAATCACATTTTTCATTGGTGGAGTAATTATAAGTAGATTGCAAAGACCGTATGAGAAAACCTTATCAAATGAAACAGTTTCAATGAAATGAACAGAATGTTAGTTGCATGTAGAAGATAAAATTCATGGCAACATTATTTTTGCTGATTGCTAGAAATAAATCCTATATCCTCGAAGGACTAGCTTTTCTTAGAACAAGGCCTACTCAGAGTGAGCTACTCCCTCCATGACAAATATAGTATCCAACCCATTATAAAATTTATAATTTATTATGATAGTGGGAAAAAAATCACCATTTAAAAAATACATTAAATTGACAACAGACTGCTATGAACCAGAATGCATTGCACTACCAGTAATTTAAAAGCCTACAATATAGTGTATTTTTCAAAAGAAATAGGGTTATGCTTGAGAAAGTGAAAAACTTTGGAAAAGGAAATGCATGAAGAGGAGTGTTGAAGGCAAGGAGAAGAAAGCACCAGTGAAAGGTAAAATTGTTATGTGTCATGCTTTGTTACTGAAAATTTAAAAAACATCTGAGCACCAAATCAGCAAATTCTGTATGTAGCCTTGTGAAAAGACAGAGGAGAAACTTGGAACAGTGTTTAGACTTCTGTTTCTTTTGGGAGAATTAAAAAAATATAAACAAAAGAAATTATATTGAGGCTTGGCTTGAAGACTGAATGATTTTATGAGAAGAAATGTATGTTAAGACCCAGCTAAAATAGAGACAGAGCACATACTGGAATAAAGAAATACAAATACAATACAAGAAGCAAGAAACCATTATTGCTGATGTCTATATGATTGTTTTTATGCTAACAAAACAATAAGTGCTCTGTAATAATTGTTATTACAACTTTAAAAAGTACATTCTGAATGATGCTAAAAATCTGCTTTTTCAAGATTTTTTGAATTTTCTGGATGTTTCTAATGCTATTCATGATATATGACAAAAATGACTCATTCTGCACACAGCATTTTGTAATATGGCTATGCAGTAGCCTCATTACAACTTTGTAGGAAAAAAAGCCTATTAGTTAATTAGGTAAGAGAGGCTGGAAATCTAAAGTGGAAGCTATAGAGTATCTAATGAGTTTAAGCTGTTTGGGAATTCCATCACAACAGAAGCAGAAATTTGCCGAATAGTTTCCACCTAAACAAACTTGATGAGGAAGAAAAAGTCAATATATAACATGGAAAGTTGGCTTTGGAAAGTAGTGTTTACTATGGCAGTTAGCATAGTTTTTCTTCACCTATTCTCAAAATTTTCGTGAAAGATCCGTTGTTAATATTTTATTTGCAATATAGAGAACACATAAAACTATATATGCCTTCTTCCCAAGATTCTGACATACTCTGCTGATATTCCAAAATTTTCCCTTGGCTCTATTTCACAAGAACTAATTATGACTTTTATCTATTTAATTAGCTTCCATTTTTATTACAAAATGAAATATCCACTTGAATTAATTTGTTCCACTCTCAATATATTATCCAGTTCATTATATCACAACTTAATTTTGCATTTTTTTTTTAATAATCATGTCTAACAAGCCAAAATTCCAACTTCAGGAAGATATCCTGTTTCATTTCTAGTCAGCAGAAAAGATAATAACTTTTCTGGATAATAGCCTTATATTTCAGTGTACCAACAATTCAATTGACTTAGCTCAGGGAAACTTTTTAGAAATACGAGCTACATATTGTGGATGTTCAGAGTTAGTAGAACTCAATAGAGTCTAAACATATTAACAATATTTATGTCAGTAAATGCATTCTTCCATTTTTCTATATAGCCTGTCTTGCTGGAAAAACTTTCACAGTATTTCAGACACTGCTGATATTTACAAAATGTTTCTTCCGCTTGAAAGTACATGCAAAGGCAGCTTTCAGTATCCTTCATAAGTTTTAGTTGGAAATAACATTTTTCTTTACTGCAGCTGGTTTTGAAAAATACTGAAAATAAAAGCTTACTTTACTTTTAATGGACTGTGCATCTGGTTTAACAGCCTGCCAGTCTCTTAATTCTTCAAGACAGAAGTAGTTTCAGTTTTTCCTCTAATTAAAATTCTTGCATTTTGCTTGTTTTTCCTGCAATGGTAATAAAAGAAATGTGAAGAATACTTCGAAATAGAGTATACTCTGGCATAATATCCATCATTCTAAGAGTGTATTTCATCCAATATTGAATCATAATAAATTACCAGAAGTTAACAATGATACTCTGGAAAAAAACCTAAGTATATTTAAAGTATGAACATTTTGGTTGAGTTCAGCCATACACATAGTGACAAAACATGTCTTATTTATACCAAAATAAGATATACCTGCTAATGAATGTAGTATAAGAAACTAATTGCTCTCTTATTGCGTGAATAAAGTAAGTCAGCAAACCCACTTTATTGTACAGTTTAAAATATGAATAGAAATAAGTGGACAAGATAAAAGTGGGATGGGACATCATTAAACAGTATATTTAAGAAGTAAGCGTCACTTCAGTATGTCACTTACTGTCTCATCTAACTTTGGCTTTGATTATAGGCCAGTATTTGTACAATTACATAAGTTAAAAAAAAATAATGAAAAAAATGAGTTTAAGTGTCAGACTTCAAGAGCTAAAGAGCAATTTATTTACAGGATTCACTGCCAGAGGTCTCTCTAGAAGATGACAGGGAAGCGACACCGGGTAAAAAATTGCAAAGATTGTACACAAATACGAAGTGCGGATCAGAATACCACATGTGGAGCAATTCTGAGTCTGAAGGTACTAGTTTTTAAGAGAAGGTTAAGACGGTAAAATATTACAAAATGATCCATCAGGAATAGGGTGGAATTCCCAGGAAAAAACATTTTTTGTTTTCAAAACTTATGTCTATCATTACCAAGGCGGGAACCTGTGACTGCTCTTTTTGTAGGTGCAGAGAAAAGAGGGGATGACTGGACTATTTCGGAGGGTGTGTAACAAAACTGGAAGGGGAATGCCTACAACAAACTAGAAAGCCATCAGAAATGGCAACTTTACCAAAGTCTTTGGTTTGCCTGTTTTACCTCTTCATCATTTCCTTTCTTTTTTTCTTGTCAGAGCGTACATTTTGCAAACCAAGTGCTCACTACATCACTGAGCATAGCGATGCTATAGGAAAGGGAAAGGCTGCTATGTAATGAAAGGACATTCTAAAAAATGTTTTGCTCTTAAAAAGGTTTAAATTCCCACAGTATCCATCACATATAGACAGATATACAGTATCATGATATACAGCAAGAAATTTTATAAATAGGGAGGGACAGAAAGACTTAAAATACCTTCACTGTTTTACTGCTCCTATGTTTGAATACCTTCCATACAGAAGAAATAATTCATGCAGCCAGTTTGACGGGAAACTATATCAAAACATACCAAAGTCTAAACACAAATCTACAAAAAGCATTCTTCTGCAATCAATGATTTTTAGAGATGCTAGAAATTTAAGGCAAGTCTTTGCAATTATTAAGTCATAGAGGAAAAAAGTTGGTGAAAGATCTGAAATTCTCTAAAAATCTGATGTTTTTCAAGATAGACTGGCAGCTATTTAAAGAAACCTTGAGAAATTAGTCTGAATAAGAAAGCAAATGAGACTATGCCATTTTAACAGAAACTCAAACAGAAGTTGAAAATGTACAGAAAAATCAGATCTCTGAACTGAGGAAAGAGTAGCATTGAAAGAATGGTAAACAGAAAGCTTCAGGCTTCAGGAAAACTTAACCTGCAAATACTGGGAAATGCAAACATTAAATGCCATGAGCCAATTCACTTCATGGTAATTTAAATCTAGAAGATATTTCAAAATACATACAAATATATGAAATGCCTGTGCAGATTTCTCAGGTATTATGTTCACCCTTCCACTGACTTTCTGGGTCTTAAAACTGATGATCTGGGAAAGGGCTGTACAGTGAGTTGTGAACATCCCAAGACCTCTACCAGAGGAGTATCATGTCAATGGCATCTTCTTCCCCACTTTGCAGCTGCCTTGGTTGACTTTCATACGTTTGCTGATGTGGTCTATGACTTGTTCCTTTGCAGTTTGCAAGTCCGTGCTGTATCTGATTTTACTATGTATGGTGTTTTTTACCTGTTTGGATACTTTTGTGGGTTGTGAGTTTTTAAAATCTCTTTGTGCGCTTTAAACTGGTTTTACAGAGCTCTTAGCACCACATCTCTCTGATGACTAGTAACCTCCATTGGTGAGGCCCCAGGGCCTCCAGTATTAACTTGTGACTGCACTTTTAAAGTTCCTATAATCAACCCATGCCTGTATTTCCCAACTTTCTCTTGTATTCTAGCGTCATAGACGGTTCTTGTTACACAGAATAAATGCTTGCTATTGCTGTCTGTTGGTTACAAAATATATGTAGCAAGGCACTACATGACAAAGTTACACCAAAGAAAGTAAAAGCTAAAACCAAGTCTGTGATAATCACTTCATCAGTGGATCATTGCTATTAAAAGCTAAAACACAGCTTCAAGCCAGTCAACACCAGGTCCAAGATGTTTGAAGTCTGTGTTGTTAGCTTAGCACAAATCCTGTAAGCCTGTTACAACTGTACCTCAATATTCCCTGGGTTACAAGGCTTGCACTTGTCAAAATAGCAAAGGTCACTAACAGAGAAAAAGACAACAGGAACAAGAGAAACGCCAGTAGCCTGCTCTCCTCAGGAAGTGGCTCTCACTGCTGAAAGTCTCACCTAATGCTGTAGTGCTTTACATTTTGAAATGTGATTGCAACTGACTGTGAAGAAATTTATTTCAGAAAATTTAAAAAAAAAAAAAGGAAAAATTATGATAAAGCTGTTTCTCAGGTCAGCAAAACCTATAAACTGAGAGAAAATATTTTTTAAAAAAATGCTCTAGCACATAGACACAATCATAACAGAGGAATGGTTGAGAATAATGTTGCTACTTCATATATATATGCCTGAAACGAATATGATGGGCTCTAAAAAAACATCACAGTAAACCTACCAGTCTGACTTTTCAGTTGAAGTCATTTAACACTTACTCAAATTAAAAGTGTAACAATATCAGTGAAAGTGAATAACGCATGACAAAGGTGCACCAGAAAGATTTGCCAGAAACTATTTAATTATTAGAAACTGGTTGAGTTTTGTGAACCATAATTAGTCTAATGACAAAGAATGAATTATAATCTTAATCTTATAAAAGATAATTTGCCTTTGAGAGTTTTAATTCAACATCTAAAGAATATTTATCTCAATGTATTTAACCCTCAAGGTGTTTAATTTTTTGTCTGACAATTTCAAAACTGACCTGTTTCTGTTCATACAAGAAGAATTTCCCACATATACACTTAGTATTTGTTCCATTCTGAACACATTTTCCTTTATTCAGCTCACCAACTAACTCTTTTAAAGGTTAGATTTTGTTTCATAAGAATGAACACAATCCTTTAAAACTTTAATACTAACATTATCTAACACAGCTCCTTTCAGTCCTTTCTAAAATCTTACACATATTTGCAAAGAACTGTTAACTTTGACATGTGAATTTCCTTTCACTCTGATCAGTTGCAGGATGACTAGGAGTGCTCACTATGAAAATACTACTCTCCAAACCTTATCGGTCATATTTTGTAGGTGTCAGTAACTCCTCCTGCATAGGACACCTTCTGGCTCCTCATGTAAGACTTGTGGTCAACACTTCAGTGCTTTAGCTACACATAAACACTGCTCAGTATTCATAAGCATGAGACAAGGCCACCCTGGGAAATGACACATTAGGGTTTTTTCCTCCTATACCTGTGCAGTTCATTGCTTTTTTATCTGTCTTTTGTTGCTGTCTGAAGCCTGGTTTTACTTTCTACTTCATCTTAAGCCTTCTGGGTCTTTATTGTTGTTCAACTTACATTTTAAATTGTCTCATTTGTTAAGGCAGTGGAAACATATTGTTTATCCAAATGCCTCGATGATATTATTGTATTCTCATACTCTAGAACACACAACGCCACTATCATCCTCAACTGTGTAATACTGATCTTCTAAAGTTATTTCAAATGTATGCTCAGTAATTTTCCTCATACCCGAAAAACTCAGTTATTTATACAATACTATACCTTCAAACACATACAGGGTTATTGAATTTGCGGTGACTAATTTATAAATCCAAAGTAAAGCCAGAGTTGCAACGCAATACACATGAATGTTATCTTCGTGTATGCAGGACCAAAGCAATATATAAAAGCAAGTAACACTACAACAAATGACCACAGTACTAAATAACATGGAGTTTCTGCCATGGCAACATTAAAAATGTTGCCTTGTCAGAGTTGCCAATAATTTAATCATAAAATGGTGAAATTTCTGGTGGCCACTGATGTCCCCACAAACTCAAGGTTTGGTTGATTGTAGAGCCGGAGGACTGGTGAAAGTGAGGGTAGACCTAAGTTAAAAACAACAGCAATAATAATTAAAAAATTAAAATATAATCCAGGGCAATATCTGAAATAACAGTTAAAGGTTAAAAAAACCCCGCAATATAAAAGTTGAACTAAATGCAGGTCTAACTCTGATAAAATATGCATTAACATGAGTATAAATGAAGCTTCATCTGACTTTAGCTAAGAAGTAAGCCTTGAATTCAGTGGCATCCTTTACCGCATCAATGTTCACTATTGTATGGTCTCGTGAAAACCTTTTCTAACGCAGAATTGGATCAGCAGAAACCCAGGGACATTCTTATATCTAAAATTTGCTATCCTGCAACTAGAGATGATGAAGTATATTATGAGAATTTATAGAGTAACGCCATAACACTAGAACTTAAATGCACAACTAACATGCAATTTAAATTTAATAATAGCTGATAAGTTTATATTGCCTCTTCAGATTTTGATAAAATACACTAACAACTTGAAAAGACACGTGGCAATTCTACACTCAGTAGGAACGTGAGCAGGAATTGCACCTCCTGAGGGGCAACATGAGGAGCTATACTGCTGTTGCAGAGAGGAACAGTTTCTAGGTCCCAGAAAAGTATGATGAAGCGAGTTTTCTGCTCTTTTTAAAGGGATATAGTTAGGTCTTTT
The DNA here is from genome assembly GCA_020746105.1 of Trogon surrucura. NCBI lineage: Eukaryota > Metazoa > Chordata > Aves > Trogoniformes > Trogonidae > Trogon > Trogon surrucura. Next base: position 43,892,949 of record CM036620.1, read on the forward strand.
TAGCAGTCCTTCTCCATACCCTTACTTTCTAAAACATTACTTTGGAAGCTATACACTCTGCAGCACATCTGGCTGGACATTTTTTCTTCAACAGTCTCATCATCTTTCTCCTTCCTCTACCTTGAATTCAGTTACAGCTTTTCCCTTCATGCCTGGGTGAAACTCCAAGAGCTTAAAATATCTAGACCTCTGCTTTGCACATATATAGACAAATGGACTCAAATACACATGCATATGTACTAAGAAGCATCAAAGAATCATCCTTATGTTATATTTACAAAATGAGGAGAGTCAGAGGGTGTGTAAAACCAAACAGAAATGAAAACAAAGGTCTCAGATGAAAAAGTGTGTCCATAAGAAGGTATACTATTACCAGCTGTTTCACTATTCCAGTGATAAGCAAATGGCTATAATTGAATATGCTAGTTAACTTCACCAAATCTGGATCAAAGCTTTGACAAGGAAGATGTACAGCATGGCACTTCTTGTACTGCAATGAGCTAGTCCTGCAAACACAAGAAGATTGTCCTGTGTCCACTTCTGGGCTTCCCAGTTCAAAAGAGACAGGGAACTACTGGAGACAGTCCAGCAGAGGGCAATGAAGATGATTGGGGGACTAATGCATCTCTTTTATGACGAAAGGTTGAGAGAACTGGAACTATTTAGCCTGGAGAAGACAAGGGTGAGAGGACACCTTACCAAAGTCTATAAATATCTAAAGGGTGAGTGCAAGAAGGATGGAGCTAGACTCTTTTCAGTAGTGCTCAGTGACAGGACAAGAGGCAATGGGTACATGCTGGAACACAGGAACTTTCATCTAAATATGAGGAAAACATTCTTTACTGTGAGAGTGACAGAGCAATAGAACAGGCTGCTCAGGGAGGTTGTAGAGTTTCCATCTCTGGAGACTTTCAAGATCCACCTGGATGCAATCCTGTGTAATGTACTCTAGGCAATCCTGCTTTAGCAAAGAGGTTGTACTAGATGATCTCCAATATCTCTTCCAACTCCAATGATTCTGTGATTCAGCAAACTTTTAATATGTACTTCATATGTGTTTTCTGAGGGAAACCATCAGAGTTTGTCCATAAAGTAATATGCAACTGTCAAGATGGCTATGTAAAATACAACTTTCCTATAGTCTATCAACACATGAAAATAAATGCTGGTGGGTTGTGGGAGGAGAGTATTTTGTTGGTTTTTTTTTGTTGTTGTCATTATTTTTATTAAATAGTGTGGTTAGAAAACCTTACCAGTCAGAACTTGCTTTTGATTTGCAAAAGATCTCTATTAGATTATAACTTGGTAGCAAGAGTACATGAGAAAAAAAAAGAATGATGAATTCTAAAGTGTTTAGGGTGATGAAAATGGATTCTTTTTTTTATGGTATTTAGAGACATAACTCATTTTTGTATGAAGTATTTGATTACATCTCCTGCTTTTTGGCAAGTTTTTTTCTTCATAATGGTGCATTTTATATGTGACATTAATAACATGAGTTGTCATGGATAAACAAGTGCATCATGTAAGCTAAATGAACCAAGCTGCTAAAATGGCTGGTAAATGAGAGTAAACTATGAATGAAAGGCAGACTCTTTGCAGGAGTTAAAAACACATGATGTGAAAGCCTTTGGAAAGCAGTATAGCTCATATTTAGCAACCTTGAAAAATCATTTGATCAAAAAGACCAGCCCTAAGATATAGGGTCTGTTATTAGGGATTGTAAACTAGTTTCACAATCAGAAAATTCAACATTCTGCTTATCTGTTCCTGGGATATCTTCCTTCTTCACGAAAAAATGGTTTTGGTCATTTGGCATTCGGTTATCTCAAGTACCTAGTAACTGCAGAACAGAATGCAACTCAGACACACATCCCGACATGCACTTGCAACACAATTCCACTTAAGTAAATAGAACAAATTCCATGATTTAGACTAGACGTTTTAATAAAAGGACAAATTGTTTCAAGTAAAGGACCATGATTCCTGAGTACCTGCTCAGTATACATTATGGAAGCTTTGAAAATATTTATCTAAATACTTTTTTATATAAGGAGGAGAAAACATTTTTCATGCTACAGTTTACCACATAACTCAAAGTCATCATCGTGCAGGACATAAGCAGAAACATACTAAGAAGAATTACATAGAATATGTCTGTGTATATAATCAAGACAAAAATACCTAATTTTTTAATTATAGAGCACAAAAAGTTATGCTCTGTTTCATTTTAGGAGAAAACACAGACTAGCAAAAACCCCTCAAAACAAAAAAAAACCTACAGAGATATAGAGGAAAAAGATTTAGTGGAGCTTGATTTACAATGCCAGCAATGAAATTTGATTATTAAAGAAACATATGCATGTGAGATAAAAAACTCATCAAATGTGAAAGCCAGCTTAAGTCTTTCAAGCTACCTGCAGAAATGTTAATCATAAATGGCTCAAAATGATTTTCAAAAAGCCTATAATTTTTCATTAACTCTACAGCCATCACTTTTCCCCAAGGTCAGTTATTCACATGTTAATAATTTATTGACAACCTCTAAACATGGAAATGAGAATTAGTGCTACTTATTTTTTCGTGAAGGCAAAAAATAGTAATAAAAAATAATAATAATAATAGGTCATTTGTTTTCAGTATAAACCGAGACTCAAAGTGAGTTTCTGAAAAAGGAAATGAATGTGCAATAAGCAACATGATGCCTATAAACTATTTATGAAGAGAAATTTAATCCACAAATTAAGAGCTAATGGGTCAAATATTGCTAAGCTTAGTCAGGTGAGTAATGTCATCTATTTCAGCACAACTCATACAAGTAGAGCTATACAATTTGACTAAGATGAAACCTTAAGCAACATCCGTAACAACACTAATGTGTGATAGATGCTCACCACAAGAGCAATTAACTATTCTGCAGATCATCTAGTACTCTGAATATCTGCTTTATGACTAGAAAACAAATGTGTTCATTTTTGTAGTCCAACCACTATTATTTTTCCCAATTGCTGATTCAATTGTAAAGGCTTCACTGATGTGGCTAATTTCAGTAGAAGTAGTTTTCCCACTCTCTTCACCTCTATAATTACTTGCCAGGATAGAAAGCATTTTCTGTGGATCTAACATCAGTCCCAAATGGCTGCATGTTTGCCATCTTGGCCATGCTTGATGTGAAGTGTTAATTAGAGACAGTTACCTGTAGCACACTCCTAGATATAAATCCAATCATACCTTTGCCTCAGAACTGCCAGGTGTTTTATCCTTTGCTACTTTTAAATTAATCTCCCAAAGATTTTGCTGTGATTTAATTATTTACTGTCATTACAATTTCACTGTGTTGTTTGATAAAGAACAGGCTCAAGCCTCTGACCAATAAACCTGTAGTCAAGCTTCTTGCTCTATCTGCTTCTGCTTTAAAATGTAGGATAAAAATGATTTTGTTACCAGTGTCACTCTTCTAACTGCTGAGTAAGACCCATTTTCCCGTAGACCTACTGATCTAATGGTTCTGTTATACTTAATTTCTTGTTTGTTTATGTGCAGTTTTCACATAGAGTAATTTCAATATCAGAGAATCAGAGTCTCAGCAGAAGATTTTTACTGATCAGATTCACAAAAACTGAAATTCGCTAATTTATTGAGAGCGACAAAACAGATTCAAGACTGTCATCGATAAATTCACTAACTACAATAGCACTACTGATTAAGATTAATATTGCCAGCAGAAATAATAATACAACAACCCAACAATAACATTCACCAGAGGATGAAAGTTTCAGTGCTTACCCAGAGACGCATCCCTTGCCTGGGGTGGAGGAAGAGAACACAGCCCATCAGCTGGTCTATCAGGTATCAAGGTTCTTCTCTCCCAGTTTAACAAGCATTTTCCCTATCTTTTTATCCCCAAAATTATGAGGTTTCTCCCCTCACCAGTGATGTGTAGCATGATTTGGGTGGAGAGATGAGTGTTATATTCATGCTATAGCATGATCTCTGTAATCTTCATTAGCATATGCAAGGGTTGCAACTTTAATATGCATGTCACAAGTAATGGGGCAAATGTTAGTTATCAGATGTGGTAGTCTTTTCTAAGAAACAAAAGACCACACTAGCTTTTGTTATCTTGTTTCTTTTTGCTGACCAAAACCGGGGCTGTCCTGCCTACATAGTGCCCCCTCCTCAGTTGCACCCTGTGATAGCTGGATGAGTCTCCAGTCCCCTGGATTGCACTAGAGATAGCGAGGCCAGTCTCAGTCGTTTTTTGAGCACGGAGGCCTCTCCTCATTGGCCAAATTCCACCACGGTTCAAGAGTGTTATGATCAATATTTCACTGTTCAGTGAAATTAGGTGTTGAAGATTTTGAAATTCTAACTTAAATTCTGAAAAAGTGTTGTTAAAATAACTGCTAGTTTCAAGTTCACTGACTTGGGAATACTCAAGGCCATGTACAACATTCATTTAAAGATGGTCACCAAGCTGTTCAGAGGATGTTATCCAGATATGCAGACTATATTATATAAACCACAAGAATGTTCTCTCCAGTCAGTTACAGCTGCGTTTTTCGTTGGTGAAAGTTCACAGAAAACTGCCTGGCTCCAATAATATTCTGATATGACAATTACTATCCTTGATAAATGTAAAGTTTAAAGCAGTTTCTCCTGCAAAAAAAAAAAGGCGTGAAAGCAGACTGGAACCTCAGGAAGTGTGTTTTAAATTTTGTAAGTAAAATGTAGGCTTGTAGCGGGACAGGTTGAATTGATTAGAGTGATATATTTACACTGTCATTCATTCCCTGGGAAAATTGAATACATGTATAACTACCAGATATCATCTAGCTCAAATAGTCATTTCTTTATAGAAAAAGGCAAGAATCACACATAGAAAAAATAGCAATCAAAAACCCCCAAACTAACCACACAAAAAAACATCCCCAAAAAAATCAAACAGAAAAACTAAATGAAAACAACCAACTACAAAACAGAAACAAAATACCCAAACCTGGTATTATCTAATATACTTGGAGAATCAGCATTCCAAGACATATTTAACTGGGAACTGACCTTAGTGTTCACAGTGTTTCTTAAATAGCTGAATATTACAGCATCTAGTGCACTTTTATTTATTTTCCACACTACTTTTATCAAAACAATTAATTACTGTACTATAAACTACAAAGCTATAGATAACAGCAAGTCATTCTCTCACATTGACTCAATGGAAAGATTTCAAGTGATCTTGCCTGTGAACTCTTTAGGACAAATACAATGCCTTTATTTTTTTTCTCACTTTTTTTGATACTCTCTCATGGGTGGAAAGTATAATCTACAGAATACCTTCACTTGTGCATAAAACAAAACTTAAAAGATTAAGCCCCATGTAAAAAGTGCAGACAGTTCTCTTCTTAAGAAAAGCTGTGACCACTGAAAGATAAACATTAGTTCTATGAAGCAATTATTTTCTGACACCTCAGCCTGGGTGTTTTAAATTCCCTCTTAAGCTTGCACATTTGTCAGTGCCAAGGCTTCTGCTGCAAAGGCAACTAGAAGTATGAAGTTTGTTCAATTTCACAAAAATATATTGTCCTATCATAAAGATACCAATATTTTTTTTAAATGTTATGTATTAAGATAATGCTGCCCGGGTTTTTTTCACTTTAACAGAAATATTTTAGCCAATATCTAACACACATATACCTGTGAAATTTGTCTGTATTTCCCTAATTAATATTGAAATCAAACAGACATGAAATATTTTACAACTAATTTTCTTTTACTGCAATGAAAGCCTATGACTTCCTGTCATGGATTCAAAATATTGCCACCATTCTGCATCTTGTTTATCCACGCACGGCTGTTTTTGATAAGACAGTTGTAAGTACCAAGTTGACAGGAGCATTCATCCCTGATTGAGCCCTGTATTTAAGAGGCAGTTTGTCCCTGGCTCACACACAATAAGAAGTCTGGGAACACTTGGCAGGGAGAGTGTCAGAATTCCTTTTTCTGCACTTCTGCCTTAGACTTATTCATCACTGGGACACTGGGCTTGCACTGAGCAAAGCCTTTGAGCCCTGAAGACACAATTACCCAAGTCAGACATCACACAAGTATGTGATGCCCAAATGTTTCCATTTAATGGGCTTTAACAAACTGTTCAGAAATAACTTCATCAAGTAAGAAGTTATGGAAACCGCTTTAAGTTGAATTTCCTATCTTCCTACCTCAGGGCTCCAACATTTTTGTTTAATAATGCAATAAGAGCCTTCATGATCAAAGAACGTCTAACTGCAGTGAACCAAAAGGATGTCAGTCTGATAATACTGAGAGAGTCATTTATGATTTGGTATTCTAGGGGAACATGAACTTAAAGTCTGAACCAAAATTTTTGAGAAAACAGGGAATTCAAGTGTCATCAGGATTCTTAACCTGCTTTGGATTTTGTAAAACTAAGAAATAGCTTTTTAAAAAAAAAAATCTGTGCTGACTTAACATTGATGTTTATTTATTTATTTCAAATCAGACCTACAAAGTGGTGGTGTGTTTGAACTTTCAGAGGAACAAGTGTTTATCAGGACTGTGGCAACTTGTTTGGTGGACATAACTGATTTCCCAAGATCACAACATATAATAGGCATGCAAAATATTCAGTGATGTCAAGAAATGATTCTTTTAAAACAATGAATACTTATCACATAGGATTAAAATTACTAAGATAAAAACTTCCTGCATTAACTAGAATGATCTCCTGACATGACAATTACTACATTTTGTGTAATTCAATGTAAAAGCTTTTCCTTTCCCTATGTCCCTTAAACAAAAAAAATTAAAAAATGAGGAATAAACAACAGGTAGTCATGGACAGGGAGAAGATTTGGGCAAAGTACAAATTGATTCTAGTGGGACTTGAATCACAGGAAAAAAAATGGAAGGGAAAAAGAAAACAATAATATTCAGAATATGAAAAATCTACTGCTCTCAAGTTTCCATAACAGAGCAATAATTCTGTGTTAATCCTCTATAGATCCATATGAACATTATCTATTTATCTCATACCTACATATGTGCAAGGAACAAATAAATATTTTTTTGAGCTGCTGAGCTGAATGATGTATAATTGGATTAATAAATATATTCATTCATGAATGATTACTCACAAACTCAAGTCACAGAGTTGAAACCCAGCTCCACAGCCACTCATAAAAACATTCTTACGTTACTACTTATAGACAAAGGATTCAAAAGCTGATACGTGGTTGTAAATTTCTATTCCATACACATATATCTTATTGTATATTATTTCTCCTCTTGTACAAGATCCCACCACCTGAAGAAAAAAATAGATTAATATAAATATGATTCATAGGATAACAGTCTCCTTTTCACCCTGAATTTTAGACACTGGAGTTATTTCTATTTCATGGGGAAAAAAGCAAGCCCTCACTTTTTCTTTTCCTTCTTTTACTCTGCACCTCCGTGAAAAATTTCAAGTTTGGTGGTTTTTTTGGCCACAACAGAATTTTGTTACTTGAGCTGCAGAATCTGAAAAGAGTAAACATAGAAAGATAATTGTCACTTCTTTTGGAGACACTCATAAATCTAATGCTGGCCTCTTAAATGAGTAATGAAAACTGCTCCTAAATGCAAAGAGTATAAACTGAGTTTCTTCATTAAGAAAATGGTTTAAAAATACTCTGATGAAATCTGCTGGCTTTGATTGCATACAGTTTCATTACAGAAACAATATCAGCACAGGATTTTTATTTTATTAGTTTTATAAGGCCTTTTACTCTAAATGATTTATTGAAATCTACAGCACACAGGAAAAAAAAAAAAAGAAGAATGACTTAAATAAATAGAGAGGAAGGTGTCCTAATATTTTCATTAGATGCTCAGAAAGAAGTTATTGAATGATTATAGCAGTCAGGAAGTGCAGCATGAGTACTGTTATCAGAATTAATCTTTAACATATTTATGAACAAGTAAACTTAGGTATCTGACAAAGGAACAGACAGCCCTAAATTAGAGTTGGAATTTTATAGAGAGATCTGATGAGAAAATATCTGAAATAATAATATCACAATGTCAGATGCACGTTTATGGTCACGGGCTGTCAGTATTGAGCTCATGGTTTGCTCCTTAGTGTTTAAGTCAGGACTCGTGACCCTGCTGCTACTAGGCACTACATTATTGCTTACTGTCGCTTCTTGCACCACAGCCAGTGCAGCTCAGCTTATGATCTGTGACAAAAGGAAGTTAAGCCAGTGCTCTCCAAGACAAACACAAAAGAGAAAAACAGGATTTCATTCCTGCTGGTTTTTTTGATCTAGATAGCAATTTTGCCCACCCAAGGCAACTGGCCCTTTAGAGACTCAGGCTGAATTGAAATAAAATGTTTTGACTGAGACACAGTTCATTGGTATGTGAAGGAAGTGTAAGACTACATAAATCAGTGGCTATGTTAAGGCAAACACTGTACGGATTTCAGGATTTTGTTTGGTTGTTGCTGGGCTTCATTTGTTTTGAGCTGGCTATAGTCACTGCCTTCCCATTTGCAACCAGTGCTCAGTGCACCTCTGGAACACAATCTAATTAAGTTTCATCCAAGACAAATCCAGTTCATGTCAAATCCAGATCATGTCATAATGCGATTCAAAGCACAGAAAGTGAAAAAAATCAGGAAATCTACTTGAAAAGTGCTCTCTGAACACTAAAGGAGATGCATTCTTCCCACTTGCTGCAGACATCCTTCCTCTTCTTTCACAATGTCATTTCTTTGTTGTATACTAGTTTTATGTTGTATAACTAGAATGAGTTAATAAGTACCAACTCACAGATCTCATTGCCAGCTGCCCCAAATCAATACTAAGTTCTCCACAGGAATAAAAGAAAAAGACTATTCAAAAAGGAAAGAAACAAATCTGGTATTCTCATTTTTAAAAATAAATTGTGGTGTTATTTTCCAACTTTCTCAGTCAGTGAAACATCCCTAGATGCCTGATGCACATTCAGATCAGTGAGAACTGGGCACACAGATTCTTTTGCCAAGGGCTGAAATGAAAATCTATGCAGACTGTTATGACAGAACGTATAAAAGCGTCAGAGTCACACCAATGTCACGGGCTAGGGTTTATTTTCAGATTAAGACAAAAACTTTGGCTGGAAGTTTGCTGCGCAATGAAAACAAACAAGCATATGTAATCACTGCCTGACATACGCTTAATCCCATTGAAGAATTATGTCATAGAGCTGTCTTTTAACCACAGAGGAAAAAAGCGACTCAAGACAACGGTTTAGGTCCAATGTTCTGAAGGGATAGAAGTACTTACAGCTTTTCTGATTCTAGAATGTAGTGTATTGCATCTCCTTGCACAAACTCTTACTGTTGCTGCTCAAGTGCTGCCTTTCACACTCTGTCCTAAGCTATTTTCTCCATTTTACTTGTCACCCTCCAGCACACGCTACTGTCGTTGCCCAAATCTCTCTCTTTCCATGTATTCCAAAACCTAGTTTTCTTCTCTTGTGATGTCTCTGTATGTTCTGTTAGGCTCCTGCTTTTTACACTTATTCACTGACCTCAAGGGTATAAAATGGTTGTTTCTCTCCCCAGCCTTTATTAGGAGTTTTTCCCCCTCTTTTATGAGAGAGAGATTTGACATCAAGTCTAGTAATTGACATTAGGAAAAGCAAGTATTGTTAAGAACTGAAACAAGCTTGTTCTGCCTTCCCACCCCAGTCAACTAGGATCGAAATGCGCAGGAAATACAGCAACTGTACTGTACTCTAACACCTACTCCCAAAATTATAAAACATGCTTACATTTAAGCTGTGTTACTAGCATGTCATTTTTCTGTTGCTGTTGGTGTCAGGAGAAAACAGTGGAAAGTACTTGAAGCTGCATTCTTTCAAAGAAAGATTTGCAGAAATAAGTACATACCTACATATATATTCCAGATGTCATGAGGGTTTCCCCTACCTCTACAGAATAATTATTCAGCACTATATCTTATAAATAAAACTCTTTGTCCTATCTGTAAAGGACTGTGGAATGAAATATTTACAGAAGTCTTAATTTATGAGTGCTAACTTATAAACTAAATTAAATATTTATATAAGGCAGGCAGATGGGCAACTGACACTGTTGATAGAGTGTAACTCACAGCCCCCGTGTTTAGCTCTGACCCCGGGGATACTCTGGTGCAGCACAGCTGGGTGACCTTGGCTCAGTCTTACTGAGAAGGTTGCTGTTAAATTTTGAGAGCACATGAATGGGAGCCACACGAAATAAGTAATATCGGCAGAAGAGAAATTGTTGCAATGACAATAGTTGGCAGCTCATGGAATCACAAGAAAAAAACACAAACATGGCAAATATAATACCTTAAGGAAAAAACAGGTGACTTGAACACAACAAATCAGCAAGATCAAAGGTCAGATATTTCCAGGATTATGGACAGTGACACTGCATGCCTAAGTGACCACTTACTGGCCATCAGAGATTATTCAGGAGTCTCAGAACTGATAAATTCATTAACCCTTAGCCTGGTGCTGTACCTATTCACTCTAAGTATTAATTACACACACAACTACTGTATGTTTTTAAGCTGTGTATACCTTCCTTGCACAAGACGTTTTCCCTTGCAGCGGACAAAAGTCCTAGAGAAAAGTGTCTCAGTAGGAGGGACTCTAGAAATGGTAGGCTGAAAGCTAGACACTTCAGAAGCAGGATGATGCAACTTTAAGGAAATTCATGTTTTGTCAGCCTTCCTGCACTTGTGCAGCATTATACAGCAATTTTCCTCAGTGAAATTACCAATCCCTATTGTCTTAAATCACAATTTATTGGAAAAAGGATGTGAAGATAAAAAAAAATCAATGTAAATACAAGCTAAACAGATTAAAACATGTCTGCTAGATGCTATGAGGAGTTTTGCTAGAAAGGAAAAATAGCATAATCACCCTGTGTTGACTTAAGCATGATTTAAATTCTTGAGTTTCCAACATCCTGTACTGCACTCATGAAAGTGATTCCCTCTAATGCTGACAAGCCATTAGGCTGCCATGTTTTCCTCTCTTGTATTAAATATGAAAAATTGCTGAGTACTAATCCTCCTAATTTACACATCAGGCGTTCAAATTATGCTCAAAAATTATTGAATTTGTCACTGGTCTCTTCAATCTTAATGGAGATTATCTTGCAATATTTATACTGTTCTTTGTATCAAGATCTTTTCTGAGACATAGCCTTGTTTTGACCTCATTCACCTCATTCAGCAAGACTTTTTTTAAATAGCTAATAAAGTCTGAAATATTAGTGCACAGAGTTAATTTAAAGAAACAAAATTTCTTGTTTCCCAAAATAATTTTATTGCCCAGATTGCTGTAATAAAATATGCCTAGGCTGCATGATTCACTATACTCTACCAAATCTTAACAGATAACATTGATTTAGTTTTTTTACTGGTTATCTCCAGGTGAGAAAGAAAGATCCCCAAGCATCTAACAAGTCCATTGGTAATTTCTTAATCCTGAAAGTAAAAGAGCTCTCTATACAGGAATCCTGGATATATAGCTGGGAAAGAAATAATTTAAGGGACATTTTTCAGTGTATTTACAAATTGTTTGAATGCAGATTTTGCATCTTACATCAAGGTAGAACTAACATTCTTGGTAACAAAAAGCAGTTGGATATATTTTGTATTCTTTAAACTTTTTGAATAGGAAGTGAAATTTGGGAAATATAAAAAAAAATGGAAGAGGCTTTTTTTTCCACCATTATGGAAACATAATTCTGTCAAGCAGAACACACAGAGCCTCAATATTTCACATTTTCCACATAATATTTTACTAACCAATGAAATGAAAATATACACAAAAGTTTCGTTTTGTGCTCCACAAAAGAAGGCTTTAAGAAAATTACATTCTGACTTTACTAAACAAGTCATTTATTTTGGAGTTGTGCAGGAAGAAGACGACTTATTGACTCCAGACAATTCCTAGATACTTCTACTTATTTTTCATGCTTCCTTTAGGAGATTTGTTAATATAAAAGATGTATTCAGTCTGGAAGCATGTTGGTAATTCTTCTTACTAAAGAAAGCTGCAAGACTGTTAACAGTTGCATAGTAAAAGCTCCCAATAATTAGTGCAAAACAATTAGGAGGCACTTAAGATTAACACTTACCTGGTCTGTATCTCCTCTTTTTGAATTTGGCTCTCTACCAGAACTAATGTGTCTGACAAACATGGAGTAATTATGCAAATGGAGAAGTCCCCTACATAATGTGCTCTTTGGAAGCCAATTTAATTAATGTCAATTAAAACTCCTGACTGAAAGCTATAATAGTCCTCTTATTTTATTCCACTTTTCTCAATAAAGCTTACAGCAGAAAACAGCTAATATTAAGCAGTTGCCTAATGCCTCTTTGCAAGTGTAGATCTCCAGAAAGGTCACAAGACCACTTCAGCATGTGTATGTTCACGTGGGTGCCCACATGTATACGCATACATGTGCAAAATTGTGTGTGAATGTATATATGTATATGCATACACATGCACTAACATGAAACATTTTGTCACACTGAGAGTTCCTGCATACTAGAGGACTTGAAAGTACAGAGTTCTTAAATTTAACAGGTCTTCATTTTGCATATTCTCCTTCTTTTCTTCGATTATTTTATTAATAGCACATTTTATCCATGAAGTAAGGACATTTCTCAGGAAGAATCGCTATGTATCGTCTTTTAATTGTAGTTCTTTCATGTTAAAAGGTCTAAATAGCAGAAACAAACTATGTTAACTTTGTTACTTACAACCTTGTAACCAACATTATTGGTTACAACCAACTGATATTTATACAAGGTGAAATGAGTCAAACGAGAGTTTATACACAAAAATAAGGATTTGATTCTGCAGTTCTTCACATCCCCGATGCGACATAACTCTGAAATTATTGGCTGTTATGAATATGGGAGTTTAGGTAAAAGAAAGCAGAGGCATGGATTGGGGAGTTCTTTAAAGATATAAAAGTTTTCATTCTAATGTAGAGTTAAACCTAACATTTTATTGTTTCCCAGGGAAAAAAAAAAAAAAAGAAAGCGCAACCTTATTCTTAAATGATATGCAATAACCATCTATAGACTGTATATTGAAGCCTCATTGCTCTCAGCTGTTCCATAAATATTTTCTTCTTCATCCTTATTCTTATTTATACAAATATCACTTTAATTATATTGGCCATTTAAAGCATACATAAAAATGCTTACAAATGAAGCTTGATCCATATTTAAAATATCTTTTCCTTACCAGAGCTGTATAATTGTCCTTACTCATGATGGGAAGTCAAGCCCTGTAAGAATGCACAGAACAAGATCTTGTTTAGCACAGACCCATAATCTTATCCTAAATTGCACACATACTAACGATCTAAATTCCATAGCTCTTAATATTAAATCACCTTAATTTTTTAACTACGTTATCTGGAAGTGGGGAGAGCAGAAGCCTATATTCATAAGAAGAAAATGTATATACATTGCCTCTCCATACAGAGTCTTAGAGACACTTCAAACAAGTATCAAATGTCAGCCAGAAAAAGTATTAGAAAATTTGTTCATGTGCTTATACAATACTTGATCATGGATTTAAATAATTGCATTTCTGCTTGATGTGGCAGCAATGCACAGTGAGTATATCCACTGAGAGATGGATGCCTTTACTTCAGGTCTGTCTTTTTGCTTATCTTGAAAGTAAATGAGTGACTCAGTCATCCGACCTAGACAATTACCCAATTTCTTTCAAATTAGGAAGAAAAGACATCATCAGCTCCTTCTCTCTCTTTATTGGAAATAGACAGATTGCTCTAACAGTTAAAAGAAATTTTAAGAGGGCTTTGTTGTTTATACATATTTCAGCCTCTTTCCATTAACTATACAAAAAGGAAGCTCTTAATTTAGATTAGCTAAATAAAAGTCCTAAAATTGAATGTAGTGAATCTGGACCTAAGGATCTCTTCACTACAGTGGAAAGAATGATAAGTACATTTGTAAAAGAAAATTTTTTTTAAATTTTTTTTTTAAAAAAATGTTACTAAACACTAATATGTTTTTTCTCAATCTTAATTTGCTCAGTACCTTACATATGTAGACATAATAATGCCTACTTGTATGCATAATGTCTATATTTGTTATCAAGTTATTAAATTCAAAGGGAGAATATATAGGCAAAGTAGACTTATTTCTTGTACTAATTGGGGCATTCCGTTGTTTACATTTCTATTTCAATGGTATTTTCTCTCAAATAACTAAAGTTTGGAAAGTAAGAATATGGAAGTTTTCTTCCCTGCTCAGCATAAACATTAATGAGCTTATCAACTGCTAGATAATAGGTTTTTTTTTTTTCTGTAACAACAGTATCTATTATATTGTGTTGTGCAACGGAAAAAGGAAGCAACAGTGTTTCATAATAATAAGAAAAAATGTAATAAAAGCAGATGCACAGATGCAATCTTAGGTCACGTTATAATCTTACATTGCTAGCCTTGTTACTATCTCTGTTCAGTAGCACCTGATAAATTTTATAAATGTGTCCTTTTTTATTCTTCCTTCTCATTCTTCTAGGGTGGGCACTTACTCTTCTCACTCTTGCTCCCACCAGTTCTCTGCTCCTTGGAACCCTGTTCTCTATCCAGTGTAGGGCTTAAGCACAACTCAGAGCAGTGGTGAAAGGAAGCCCTCAAAGGTCACTACTGACTTCTCTATCTTCAAATCTTGAGTCTTGCTCAAGCTTTATTTGACATGTATTTAAACAGGTAACCAAAATTAAATCACCACTTACTGCCTTTAAAATGTTCCTGAAGTGGAACATTTCAAAGTGGAATACTTTAAAAGTAGAACCATAAATATAAGTTAGAATGATAAATATATGATGATGTAGAGAAATACTTCACCAATAATTTTAAATACAATGTTCAATTGATAATTTCCATGCTACACTTTCTGTCCAACAAAGGAACAACTCATGGTGTGTCCTAATGAAATAGATGCTTTTTTTGTTTCCATTTTTTTAACTCAACACCTTTTTTTCAGAAGATATGATGGGACTTTTAAAGAATAAAAAGATTTTAATTAAAATACTAATTTAACTGAAATAAATTACTTAAGAAAAGAATGGCATTGAACTGCATAGTTTAATTTAGCTCAGCTTTTTCTAGATCACCTGACACAAAGGAAAATACAAAACATAAGAAATAATACAACCTAAGTGATAGATTTCTTCTTATATGCACACTTCCGCTACACAACTATTACTGCTCTTGACTCTCCATGCCCTGAATTCCCTTATAACAGCATTAGTCATAGGCTTAGCTGCTCTCCTATTTTTTCCTTGACCTTCAAGCTGAACAAGCACTGTTGTAATTTCTTTATTATTATCTGCTCCTATCTTTATCCCCTTGGCCAAGACCTGGACAGCTTGCTCATTTTTATCATTGCTTTGTTTTCTTCTCTGGTTTTGGAAACATCAGTATAAGTGGGATGATTCTATTTACAATCACTATATAAGGAATTAAAAATGGTGACAAAACCCTGTAGGTTCAGCTGTAGGTAGTTCATTTCCTTATTTCTTTCCCTGTCCCTCAAAACATAGTGGATAAGAAGCAAAAGAAGTTAACATCAGCCTGTAACAGGGATTGAATTTCAGTCATTTTCTAGAAGAAGCCAGGACTACAGAGAAAGTATAAAAATGGGACCTGAACAAAGAGAAATCCTTTCTAAATACTGTCACGTCTTTCTTGAGCAGTACTCAGCAAACAGCTACCATGTCCTGCATTCATATTCCTCTGTAAAATGGATACGACTTTTGTGTCTGTATCTTGTGACTCATTTCTGTAAATTAGTTCATCAGGTACAAAGTGCTAGCACCACATTTATTATGGAAAAGGTTTTATGAATGCCTGAACAAAAGACTGAGAAAAATTCAAGAGTGGGCAATGGAGCACGATAGGCAAACTTGGATGGCAAGCACACTAGAAATTTAACATTATGTTTCATTTGAAGACAATAGAAACAGCGTAAGTATGGATTTTATGGCCTGTTTGCTAAACATGAGGGGGGAAAAGGCCAGTTTAAACCCTGATGAAAGAACAGAAGGCGTATTTCAGTGAACTACCTTGACTGAGTTGAAAAATTTTTACTTTTTTTTTCGAAATCCATCCTTTCTTTTTGACCTAGATATGGTTGATGAATGTGATCTATTAATGACAGCAGCACAGTGTCTCAGACATTAATAATTAAAAAAGGGTTTTCTTTTAAGAAAAGTGGAAGAAAAGGTCCATCCTAGATTGTATCAATCAGGTATGTAAAGCCTGAAATAATGAAGTGGTAGTCCTCTACTAACATCTCAGCTTTTACCATCATACAGATAGGAATAAAACCAACACACTATGTGACTAATTTCCGTATGTAGGAAAATACTTTTTATATTATAGCTGATGACCTCTTCAATGGACATGACATTCTATGAAATCTCACACATTACAGGCTGTGAAAAGTATTTGTTCTTATATTTGAAAGTGTATGGTAAATGAAGGCCAGAGGGGCTTAGGAATCTTACTGCATTTTTAATGTGTTTGTGTAAGAGGGTTTTCTTCATTTATTTTAGAGAAGGAAGACTTGTACCCGGTCATATACTTTGTTTGCAATGAAGTAAACTCCCAGATGCAGTGACCTGGGTGGATCTCTTTAGCAACATGTCATGTCTCGTTAAGATGGCATCTAAAACTACCACCATGTTCACTGACTTGGTCCATTTCTACTTGATAGATTTCACTGTGGTGCTACTGGAATAGTTTTATTTATGTTTCATGCACAGCATCAAGCAATGCTTTCTTGCCACAGCAGTGACTAAGCGTTTATCAAATGTCAAGTTTGGTCTATGTCAATATTCCCTGAGTCTGCTGTCCATACAATTGTCAACAGGGTAAGTTTTGACAACCTCATTTTGAAAAAGTGCCATAACACAGTAGCATTTTTGAGTGTGCTACAGTCAGGGCTTTTATGAAAAAATATATAGATTTTGACTCCAACTGTCTTGCCTACCAAAAAAAAAAAATAGACTTTCTCAAATACTGTTGTGGTTTTGAATGTAAAATAGCTATCAGTAACTTTCAAGTAAGAAATTATGTTTCTATTCTCAGTGTTTTGGAAATCTCTGGGACATCTGGTTCAGCAAACTGAAACAGCAGAGAGTCCTGCTGGTTACCATTTGTCACTTCTATTGCTTCTGTTAAGTTTAAAATTGGCTTCTACTACTTTTCTACATGTTTCTTCTGATGATGGGGTTGTTCTGAATAAATGAGGTCACCAGAAAACTTTATTACATATCTCTTTTTCATGATATTTATAGTTTTCACTTTATGTATCAAATGGGCACTTTTAAACATATATTAAGATACAATTTTAAAAAAACAATTAAGAGCAAAGTTTGCTGAAATTTAATGAATTTTGTGACCTATTGTTGTCTACTAGAGTTTGAGTCAGAATTAGTTGGAATTCATTTTGCCTTTATTTTACATGTCATTAAATAGGTTCCTATCTACAGCAACATTAACCTCTGAGCACTGTGCTTGCCTTTGATCCCTTTCAGTTATCCAGGCAATAGCTGGTTACTCAAATCTCTGCAAGTACATCTTTCATAACACTACTTTGAGCTTAAGTTACAAATCTATATTTAAAACTCTACAAGCTAAATAGGTATAACAATTATATTTCTTATGGGAATTTACTTATCAGTATAGTACCTACGCTCTCTTTCTTCAAGGTGGCTTAAATCTGTTCCTGTCAGTTTAAATCAAATCAGAGTAGTGGTACTTCAGCCCTGAAGTAGAGCATCCAGGCTAACTTCTGCAATGGTTTAAATTAACAGTTTGCCTTCTAGTCTTCATGAAAATGAGTGCAAATACTCTCACGGTCTTTAAGACAATTCAAAAGATAAAGCTTTCAAGGAGTTTAGGGCTCTCTAACAGCAGTTGGAAAATAAAAAAATTCTGCTTTATATCTTACATAAATATACTTCTTACTTTAATATATATTATACCTCTTTCATTATACTGCTTTCCAATGATTTTCAGCTCAGATTTTAAGTTTGGTGTTTTCTATTAACTACCAATGGATCTTGCTTGAACCCAGGTAAATATTTTGAAATCTCACCACACTTTGGCTAGAAGCTCTATATGGCTTACTTAGAAGCTCTGTATGACTTACTTACTCTGTATCACTTACTTAGTGATAAATGACCTCCTTCAGCTAGTTTTGTGTATATGTTAGCACCTAGTTCTTGTGAATGGTTGCTCTGTAGGCCCTCTCTTCCTGACAGCCCTGTTTTGTAAACAGCCATGATACCCAGTAAATCACACCTGTTCCAAACTGCAGAGTCTTCACTTACTCTTTAGCCTGTTCCATTATCTTGGAATCTCCTTAGAATCAAGGCCAGGCTGGATGGGCCTTTGAGCAACCTGGTCTAGTGGGAGAGGGGTGTCCCTGTCCACAGTAGGGGGGTTGGAACTAGATGGTCTTCAAGGTCCCTTCCAACCTTAACCATTCTATGATTCTATGAATCATCAGTCTTTTCCCTCTCTGTCATTTATTCCCCAAAATAAAGGAAAAGTATAGTACACAGTCCTTAAGTGTGAGGAAGCCAAGTATCTATAAGGAGGGAACAGAAACGTATAGTTTGAATATGATTCAATTTGTATTAGGTATGTTGAGTCAGTATATTACAAATGCATATTCTATAGCCTATTACACAAGTTATGACCAAAATAGTGACACTGGTTATCTTCTTGTTAATTTGCAATAGAGTTAATTTTTATATTTCAATGTTATTTTTATCACTTTCTTGAATTTTCTTCACATCAGGAAACTCAGGGCAGTGTATGTTTTTGCTGGACTTTGTAAGCCCATTCCACCAGCTCACCAAAGTTCTTGTAGATTGAGTGCAGAGCCAGCAGCTGTACCCACACAGCCATTCATTCCCTGCCCCACATGCAGTGAGATGGGGTAGAAAATAGGAAGAGTAAAACTGAGAAAGCTCACAGATGAAGAGAAAGATAGTTCAACAAGTGAAACAAAGAGAAAGCCAAAAACAAACAAAAAAAACCCAAAAAAGTGCCAGCAAGAAAAACAAACAGGACTGAAACCAAGTGATGCAAAAGCGGTTATTCACCGCCTCCCACAAGCAGAATAATGGCCAATCAGGCTCTGAGCAATGGCCACCCTAGAAGAAAAACCTTCCTTCCTCCACCTTCTTCCTCTACCCCCAGCTTTCCTTGATCTAGTTAATATCCCTAATAAACACCTCATCACCAGTTAGTCACTAAATTGTTGATCAGTCCCTAAGCCCAGTAATGTAGTCAGCCTACGCCCTTATAGGCCACCTATCCAACCCATCTCCCCAGTATGGCTACTGGACTGCCCTTAGTTACCTGGCTAAACTCAAAATAAGCAACATCCATTGCTGTCCCTTTGCTTACAGGGCCAGTCTTCATGGGGACTGAAAAGAAACTGACAAAGCCTGTAGTTCCCTAAATACTCCTTCTCCTTCAACATGAATGTGACATTTATGCCTTTCACTCTTTCCAGTGACACAGCAAATCCCCATGATCTTTCAAAGCTAATAGAGAACAGCCTGGCAATGACATCAGCCATCTCCTTCAACAGCACACCAGATGGTCCCATTCCAGCTGTAGTCATCTGCATGCCCAGTTTGCTTAAGTGGTCCCTAAATCAATCTTTGCCTCCCTCCAATGGGTACTGAAAACAAAGTATTCGTATATTTCAAGATGTTATTCCTCTGAGCTTTTAAATGCTTCTGAAATCTCCAAATGGCTTTGAGATTCTTAGCTGAGAAAAATACAAAAACATTCTCTACACCACAAACACATTCAAATCTTCTTGTAAGAAAATATTATATCAAGAAAAGTATTAGCCAAGATTATGCTGTATATAGGAATATCTCTGTCATTTGCTTTTAAATTTTATCAAGAGCAAGCTGTAGATGAAAAAATTGTAAAACAGGAGCCCACTTGAATATCAAATATACGCAAATGCTGATTGTGAGGGCCGGTTTAGCTCAGTGGGTTGAGCGTGGTGCTTGAAACACCAAAGGTCACGGGTTCGATTCCCGTTTGGTTCTCACATGTTGCCTGACCTAGTCGAGAGGTGGCGTCCCTGCCCACAACAGGGAGGTTGGATTAAAATGATCTCTAAGGTCCCTTCCAGACCAGGCCATTCGATGATGACGATGATGATAACACACTACTAAATTCTCAGCTTCAAAGTATTTTTTACTGGAGTATCTATGTTTTGAAATATGCTAGTGTTTACATTTAAGGAAACTTCCCATTTTAATCTGTTTAAAAGAAAACAAAGATTCTAGCTGTGGACACCATTTTGTGCTCCACATGATTAGTCACTATATTGATTGTTAGAAATGGACACAGCATGTCAGCCTTGGTGTTGTTTGATTTCTTTTTCCCCTAAGAGCAGTTTATTCAGACTTAGGTTGCAGTAATGTACTATTGATAATTGTTGTCCAAGCCAATTTTTCTTCTTTATTTACTTTTAGCCAATAATTTTCTTGATGTTTAAGAGCATAGTATATTTATCTTCACATGCAATCTTATTAACTAAAGTGCTAAAACTAATCATCGTTTAGTTCTGTAGATCTCATTACAAATGTTCGAAATTTTGAGCCCCATTTCAGCCTGCTACTAACTACGTCAGTGATATTTCAGATCACAGCTTCCTCACTTCAAAGTAAACATATGTAAGAATAGGTAAAAATTCTCTATGAGGGTACAAAGATTGTTCTTTGGAAGAACATCATCACTTGGAAAATTGTCAGCGGACGAATGAAAAACTCAGAAGATAGAAAGCTAGGACACTGCAGACACTGAATAGGAAGAGTAAAAGTAAGGACGGTAACATAAAATTGCCACCTGGTAAAAGATGCCAGCAAGAAGCTTCAACATTGTTTTAATTGACTAGTTGGACTTCAGGAGCACATAAGACTAAGATGCCACAGGAAAAGCATGCAGTACCTATGTCCAGAGCACTAGATATAGACCATATTTTGCTGTCTGTAAAAATTCTGAATCAGAAAAAATCCACAGCAAAAATCTTCCATAAAGCAAGCGCTGCTTTCCAGTCTGCAGCACAGTATTTGTCCCTGACAAAGAAAAAGGGGAAAGCTCAGCTTTCTTAGTCTGCATTCTGCCATCCTAGTCTGCCTATATTTACTAAAAACCTTTTATGTGAAGACTAGCAAATAGAGGCAAATCCACTGAGAGAGACAGAGAGAGAGAGAGACAGAGAGACAGAGATAGAAGAAGAATGAGTAGCAAATACTGCAGTCAGGCATGGGATGCTGTTTGTCATTGCATACACTCCTGACAGTTTATCAGGAGTCCCAGAACTAAACACCATCACAAATCCTACTTTTGATGGCAACATCAGCAAAACAGATGAAGGGTGAAATAACTTTTTTTTTTGAGTGAGAGGAGGACAGGGGCAGTGATAGAACACATGGCTGTGCTGACCTACATTGTATTTGATATTATCATATTGCCCTTTTTGTGCTAAATCTACAGACAGGCAAATTCATGCCTTCTAGTCCTGTCAGTGCAGCACAACTGCAATGAACTCTGTGCTCACATTTTATTTTGCAAAGCAGCCTACAAAAAAAGAATATGCACTACTTATGTAAGGTGTATGCAGCTGGAATGAATAACATGGGCCTGTAAAATCTAGACCAGCCGATATCAGCATTCACTTGTGTGTCTGCAGTTCTGACAAGACACACTGGGGCTGTGTAAATTAGTCCAGTTGGGACTAGTGTTGATAAAAGAGTCATCTTAATTCACATTAGCCTCACAACACCTGTAATGCCATTGGATTTTCTGGTAATGAAGTTGTGATATTGTGAAAATCTTTAGCAAACTCTATATGGAACTTGGTTTATTTATTTCTTGAAGAACATAATCTGCATTTTAGTCTTGAATAAACTAACTTGTAGAAAAATATGAGAGCCGTGAAAAGGTAAAACATTTCCTTGTAGCTGATTTCTGCAAACTTATCATGTGATCAGTTCCATTATAGCAGAAGAAAGATGATAACTTACTGTTGAAACTTGGATTACATCATAAAACAAAAAGATGACTCAAATATTTAAAAAATGGCCAGAATAATCAGAACACTATACAATTTTCAAATGGAAAGAAAAGAAAGTAAGTTTTATAAACTATCTGCAGAAGTAAGAGTGTCTGTAGAAACCCTGAAGTTAGGACAAAAATAAATGTTGTCAACACTATTCTGTAAAAGATGTCGAGAAGTCGAGAGAGGTCCTCCTGCCCCTCTACTCTGCCCTGGTGAGGCCACATCTGAAATATTGTGTCCAGTTCTGGGCCCTTCAGTTCAAGAAGGACAGGGAACTGCTTGAGAGAGTCCAGTGCAGAGCCACAAAGATGATGAAGGGAGTGGAGCATCTCCCTTATGAGAAAAGGCTGAAGGAGCTGGGTCTCTTTAGCTTGGAGAAGAGGAGGCTGAGGGGTGACCTCATTAATGTTTATAAATATGTCAAGGGGGAGTGTCAGGAGGATGGAGCCAGGCTCTTTTCAGCAGTGTCCATTGACAGGACAAGGGGCAATGGGTGCAAGCCGGAACGCAGGAGGTTCCATAAAATTATGAGAAAAATTTTTTTCACAGTGAGGGTGAGTGAGCACTGGAAGAGGCTGCCCAGGGAAGTTGTGGAGTTTCCCTCTTTGGAGACATTCAAAACCCGCCTGGACGCATTCCTGTGCGCTCTGCTGTAGGTGATCCTTCTCTGGCAGGGGGGCTGGACTAGATGATCTTTGAGGTCCCTTCCAACCTCTAACATTCTGTGATTCTGTGATTCTGTGAAAAGAACAAAACACTGTTTCTTGGGGCTTACAGTTGCACTACAATGCTGACACATTGTAAATGTTGGAACATTTGCAAGTTATCAGCATTTCTTGGATTCTTTATTATGTAATTATATAATTGTGCATAAATTACGTAACTGCACATAAATTTTGGCCTTAGGAAAGGATGAGCAAGTTTAGAAGAAGGTAGGAACAATGCAAAGGTAGCATCCATGAAACAAGAGAACAGGATCAGCAGAATTTTAATTTTGACACCTGCTAGGCCCTTGTTCCATCAAATCATTTGTAAATCATATCAGTAATTTAAGTGGGAGTTGTATCTAAAAATCAATAGAACTACGCCTGATCTTAAAAGTAAAGTTACTTGAAAGTTTTACTGTGGATTATCTTACACCTGACATTTTCCATGTTGAAGTTATTAATACTAATGCTCTTAAAAGTCCCTTGAAATTGGGAATAGAGTGGGCCCATCAGGTAGTCTTAGTTTTACCCTGTAATAACTTCAGCAGGAGGTAGTGAGTCCGCAGAAGGTCCTGTGCAACCCTTGCCAGTCCAGGTGATTACTGGAAAACTCTGAATGTCCATGGTGCAAATTCCCATAGGATGTACAAAATACAGGTGTGGGACACAGGAAACAATCCAACTCTAGATAGTCTGAGTGTCTCTCTGTACTTTTTGTAATTAACAATCATAAAACTTGTGCATCTATAAATTCTTGGACGTGAAATACTCCTGGAAGAACTACACAAAGAGTTTCCTCCAAAGCTGAACACTGAATAAGTTTTTAGGATATTTTCTCTTTGCTTCTGTTACATTTCTTCATTTTCTTTCCTCAATTTCTTCCCATATTTTCTAGGCAGTCCAGCATTTAAACCTTTGTACTTTGTAATAGAATTGAGAGAATAATGTTCCTTAACCTGAATGTCAGCCTTTCTATTTTTTCTTATTGTACCTACTAGAGAACTATTTTATAGCCTGTGAATCCAAAGTCATTTAGCACTTTACATGTCAAAATCCTATAAGGGTATTTCTTGATTTTGAATTGCTAACTTCTTTATTCTTACTTCCTTGAGGTGGTTATGTTGAAATTTATTCTAATTAAAAACAGATATTCTAAGATTATTTAATGCATTTATCCTACTGTTCCAACATGCCTAGATTTTTGTAAATACTAATTCATAATAAATAAGAAAGACTGTAATTACTTACAGTTATGGTTAAAACCGTGGGAATTAAATAATGAAATATAACAGTATTGTACAGCCTAGTCCCAGGAAACGGAGATACCACCAAGATACTACAGGCACAAAGATTCACCTCATGTGATAGGACATGTCAGCAATTTAAAGAATAAATTATAGTTATGGAAAAAAAATCCATAAGAAGACTCAAGCATGTTATGCCCTATTTATGAAGAATATATATATGCTACCAAAAATTAAGCCTCAAACCTTGTGAAAGGAATTAAGTTCTAGCTTTGCAAAGCTTTCGCTCACATTCCACTGGTAAGTGCTCTTTCATTTCTTTATGACAATTTATGCAAGTTTAAGATCTGCTGATTGGTTGCATTTCTAACCACATTTAAAGAATAAATTTAAAAGAATTTAAGACAAAGATAAAAAAAAATCTGGTGATTAAGAAAGCTTGAAGATAAAGATAGTATCTAATAGTATTCAGTGTTTAAAAACACCTAAACAACTGGCACCAGAACAAACTTAGGTGCAGCTGTGATGATAGTTTTAGAGCCATCGAATATTAGGTACAGAAATGTAATTGAATTTTGGAGACTTTAAAAAAAAATACAGTATATTACAGTACATCAATACTAGAAACAATCTGCTTAGTGAAACACGTTTAAAAAATATGTATTTACCTTCTCCTGAATAATGCAGTTTTCTTGGTAAACATTCATCTGAGGATTTTATACTTTAAGAAGAGATGCAAGGAATTCTCCTTGCAGAGGGCTTCCCGTGCCAGAAATCTACAACAAAAAAATCATTCCAAAGTATATATCCCATCAGAGTTCCAACAGTACTAAAAATATGAATAAATATATATGATTTACTAAAACAAAGGTACTAGGTTTTACAGGAATAAACACAGAGTTTGGTGGAACTGTTGATATAAATTTTTAGCGTATTGGGTGCAAACATTTGGTGTCGGTATAAATCAATGTTACATTGTGTTCATGACAACAGTTATTTTGTGTCAATAACACATTGGTACCAGAATTGTCTACCGAATGTGAAATCATGAGTAGGAAGGAGAAAAAGCAGATGCTAAAGATGATACATTTTCCAAGACTGTTTTCGGTTTGGCCTATCCTGTCCCACACTTTGTTCACTGCAGATACCCTCATATGGAGGCGTGTAGCCAATTCTCCTCTCCTCTTGCTCCTTGTTTTCTCCCACAATTCTCATTTGCTCATTTATTTTTAGATACAGCTGGATGCAAAGTAAACTGATATGCTGAACACATCTGTAGCATTTTTCTCCCTTCTCACTCCTTTTGTAAAGGATTAGACCACTGCCAGAAGCATGAACATGAGTGAAGGCCCTAGGTACAGTTTTCTTGCTGCTCAGAATTTTGTTCAGAACAACAACAAAAAAGGTTCTGTGCCACTTGTTTAATTGGTAGAAGGCTGGTGAAGGGAATTTAAGGAAAAAAATAGTACAAATAGTAAATTTTACTAAGTTTTTCCCACTGGGATATTTGTTCTCTTTGTGAACCTCAGAGTTATGATTCTGAAGACAGATGTAGTTTCTGTTTACATAGTTAAAAGCTGCATCTCTGACTTCTGAATAATGAAAACATAATTCTATACCCAAAAGAAAGACATTGAGGTGCTAGAGCAGGTCCAGAGAAGGGCAATAAATCTGGTGAGAGGTCTGGAGAACAGGTCTTATAAGGAGTGGCTGAGGGAACTGGGATTTATTAGTCTGGAAAAGAGGAGGCTGAGGGGAGACCTTATCGCTCTCAACAACTACCTGAAAAGTGGTTGTAGCGAGGTGGAGGTTGGTTTCTTCTCCCAAGGTACTAGTGATAGGACAAGAGAAAATTGCCTGAAGTTGTGCCAGGGGAGGTTTAGATATTACGTTGGATATTAGGAAACGTTTCTTTACTGTAAGAATGGTGAGGCATTGGAACAGGCTGCCCAGGGAAGTGGTGCAGTCATCATCTCTGGGTGTGGTCAAAAAAAGTATAGACGTGGCCCTTCAGGATGTAGTTTAGTGGTCATGATAGTACTGGGTTGACGGTTGGACTTGATGATCTTAGAGGTCTTTTCCAACCTTAATGATTCTATGATTCTACGAAAATGGGGAAGGGGGATGGGGGTTCTAAGAAACACTCCTTATTGAATATTTCTGTGGTGGATTTTCATCTAAAGGATTATTTCAAACTGCCTAAACCAGTCAAGTATTCCTTACTCGTCTCGGCAAGAATAGCAGCTAAATCAACAAAGGAGGTAAATTCATATTTCTTTAAGTGTAAGCAGTTTAATCAGCTATCTGTATTTTTTAGAATAATGATTTTTTTGTTTTATTGTACTATGCATCTTTAAGCAAAACACAAATGTAAGTGCTGCAGCAATTAATGGCCAGCAATGAGTGAGAATATCATGACACTCAAGGGCTCTGAAGAAAAGTAGGAACGCTAAAATCCTTCAGTGCAGTGTGAAGTAACTAATTGACATCTCACCTGTGTGTTTCCTCAGCCACTGAATTATACTGAGATCTACTGTGTTCTCATTTTCCTTCCAAGACTGGAAGACCAAAATTTCTTTTATATAAAGTTCTTTCCTTCTCTAGTGTTTCATTCTTTAATCTTCTTGTCCAAAATCTCACTCAGTGACAATATTCTTTCCACTCACACTACTTCTTCCACTCACACTACCCTTTTACAAGTTATGTGTTTCTATTAATTTTTTGCATATAACTTTCCATTTATCCAACTGCTAAATCAGTAAAATTTGATCATACTGACCATTAAAGTAGTTGTTTTCTTTGGGCTACAGCCTGAAAATTTGCTGAAGAAATGCTGAGCTATTTGACATGTATTTGATCATGGATTAAGGAAAAAGAATTTCCAGGTTTATGTCCAAGCTACATCCTGTTTCTGAGAAAACTACATTTTATTATATATCCTGTCATGGTCAGTCAGAGTTGATAGTCCATGTCTGATGTGGATATACTCATCTTCTTGAACTGCCACTTGATATATTCAGTAAGATAGTATTCTTACACAATGTGCACATAACTGCATGGCTAAGACTATCCAAAAGACACAGAGATGGCATTGAAATACCTCATGTGGAAATTTTGTTGAGCTTCAAAATACTGATAAAAATACCATTTTCCTGAAAGCTACTCCAGTTCATATATTACTTTGTGCAAGCATCTTGCATTCGAGGTCCCTCAAGTAAAGTAATTTCCACTGTCAGTAAAACCCCATGCGTTACACAAAATACATATTGAGGTGGTTTTTTTTGCTTATTCTATTAAATTTTGAAATGACACAGGCAGATTAATGAGTTCTTTCCCAAACAAAGCCCAAAGAAATATTTAAGTCTTTCCTCAGTGCTTAGACTGGGACTCGTGATCAATAAAAGCTATTGCCTTTGAATGAGTCTTACCAGGAAGATTACTAACAAATTGATTGTTAATCTACTGTTCTGACGCAACAAGGAGTCCAACAGAAAACTGTCTGGAAGCAAACTGCAGGAGATTATCTATTCCACCTATTATGCAGGATCAAATATATCTGTCAAAGATGTTTGCTGGATTTGTGTAAAAAAAAATCATTGTTGAAAGACATTCTTCCACTTCCTTTGAAAGCCGTCATGAATTAATTTCTTATCTTATCAAACTTAGCCATTTTTTACTTAAAAAAAATCCCACCAAATCAAACACAAACAAAAACCCCACACCCTCCGTCCTCCAAAAAGTAACAAACTGACTTACTCTTATTTCATTTGTAGGAAAAACAGTTTATCAGCTTTCTCTGTACACTGGAAGAGATATCACATATCACTTCCCACATCTAACCTTTAAAGAAAACTAAAACCACGTTCACACCTCACATTTTCAAGTATTAAAATTAGTCATGCTTCTCTGGTGGAACTCACAGAGCTTGTCTGCCTCTCACCTCCAAACCAGGCAGAATTGCAGTGAAGGCCTAACAGAATTACAGAATGTTAGGGGTTGGAAGGGACCTTGAAAGATCACCTAGTTCAAACTCCCTGCCAGAGCAGGATCACCTACAGTAGGTCACACAGGAACGCGTCCAGGCGGGTTTTGAATGTCTCCTGAGAAGCAGATGCCACAACCTCCCTGGGCAGCCTGTTCTAGTGCTCTGTCACCTACTCTGTCACTAACTCTTAACAGAATTGAATCACCTCTATCTTCTACACTAAACTACCTTTCAGTGTCAAATGTCTCTCTCTTGCAACCACAAAATAGTACTGACTCAAATTAAATGGCTTGCTATAAAAACCTTTCTTGGTTTGTTTTGAGTTTTAGGAAATTCTCCAGATTTATTAAAATCACTTCAGTCAAATCATTTAATATTCTGTTCCACGGTGTTTTCCATTCATCATTCTTTAGTGCAAGGTCAGGTTTTGTAAGGACTGCATCTATTCCATCAAGTTTTTCCTGTTCCATAGTTTAGGAGGTGAAATATTTAAGACAAGGGCACAAAAGAAGCATATGTTAAGAGTGTGTCATAGTGTCTATAAATTATCTAGCAGAAGCTATCAAAGATAGTCTTGAGTTACTAAATCTACTGTTTTGTATGACTTAGTGCCCATACGTGACACTCCAAGGAAGGTCTAGCTTGAAGTAACATTTATAAACCTCCAGTATATTCTGAAGTTAAAGCAGCACTTTGCTACAAGTCACTGTCAAAGCGGAAGCTGCCAGTCCTCCACCTTACATCGGCCATCCAGAACAAATTCAATCTCATCGGGTGAATGCAGCTACAATTTTAATGCGTTCCCCCAATCCACAAAGTGCTCTACCCAGTGGTAGTGCTCTCCCCCTTCACTGCTGAACAGGGGGAGAAAATATTTCCAAGGGTTCAGGGTTTGAGATAAGGACAGGGAGATCACCCTCATTTACCGTCCCGGGCAAAACAGACTCAGTTTTGGGGAAATTAGGTACATTTATTAAGAGAACTAATCAGAGAGGAGTAGTGAGAAGTGAGAAAGAGCAAACAGATCTTAAACGGAACACCTTCCCCCCATCCCTCCCTTCTTCCCGGGCTTAACATCAATCCCGGTTTCTCCACCTCCTCCCCCGAAGCGGCGCAGGGGGACAGGGAATGGGGGCTGCTGTCAGTTCATCCGACGTTGGTTTCACCGCTTCTTCATCCGGGGAAGGACTCTTCACTCTTCCCCAGGGCCATTGTGGGGTCCCTCTCTCACGCTCTCTCCTCCGCGTGAGTCGTCCCACGAAGGGCAATTCATCGCAAACTGCCCAACGGGAGACACCTCACGAGGGGCAGCCCACCCCTCGTGAGTCTGAGGCGCAGTCCTTCGGGGGAAACTGCTCCAGCGTGACCCACCCGCAGCGTCCCAAAAGTCCCACCGGCCAACCTGCTCCAGTGTGGGCATTCCTCTCTTCCATGGGCTACAGGTTCCGGCAGCGACTTGCTCTGATGCGGGCTTCCCACGGGCGACAGTCCCCTTTCAGGCATCCACCCACACGGTGTGGAGTCCTCGGTGGACGTCTACGCGGTGAGCCTCACGGTGGACTTCTGCACCTCGCCCATGGGCTGCAGGGGGACAACTCGCTTCACCATGGTCTTCACCACGGACCCGGGGGACTCTCTCTGCTCCGGTGCCTGGAGCTCATCTTCCCCCCCCTCCTTCTTCACTGACCTTGGTGTCTGCACAGATTCTCACTCCTCCATCCCTGTGCCAGCTGTTATGGTGCAGTTCTTTTTCCTGTTCTTAAATATGTTTTTCACAGAGGCGTTCCTCTGCTATCACCTTACTGATTAGGCTCAGCCTTGGCCAGCGGCGGGTCCCTCTTTGTAGCCGGCTGGCATTGGCTCTATCGAACTTGGGGAGCTTCTAGCAGCTTCTTACTGAAGCCACCCTGCCCGCCGCCGAAATCCAGCCAGGCCAAAACAAAACACCATTATAAAAAAAACAGCTGTTCTTTAAAATTGATACAGGCTTGCTTTTTGTTACTTTTAAAACAGTATAAAATAATCAAGAGTCATCTGCATTCGTTCAAATACAAAATAGCAGTTTCAGCGAACCTAAGGATCACTCTAAAGTGAATCTTAAGTGAAGATCACTGACAGCCTGAAATACTTCTGTTTTCAGATGACGGTGTTCTTTGATGAGTAAATCAAAATTTTCATATTTGAAATAAGAAAAATAATAATGATAAATCTCAGACTAGAATACTACAAAAACTGTCAGACACCTTTAGGCAGATAACTAGTGTCTAGAGAAAAGAGAATTGTATGCAGATTCATCAGGATGGGAAACAAATCATCCTCCCAACGCTCTCTACAGATTATTTTCCTTGCATCTCCACAGTGATGGAAAGGATGCATGAGACTACAATGCAAAGCAAATTCTGTCCTTACGCATATGTGGTCCTTAAATGCAAACAGATACTTCCACATATTATCTAAACTTAAGAGCTTACCAGGCTGCAAATATAATAAAGCAAAGCGGTGCTAATGCGATATGATAAGCTATTGCATTTCCTTTTTCCTAGAATCTCATCTTAAGTTTTGACTAATACATATATGCAAACTCTGCACTTTGAAAACATATTATGTAAACACAAGCTCCATTGTTTGCAATGTCCAAATAAAATTGACTCAGAGTGTCTCATATAATTTTCCGAAAGAGAATACAACACAGATTATCATCAGAACTATGATATTTAGTACATACAAACCACTGCAAAGTAGTTCTTGACATTCTCCAAGGAGGAGTAAAAAGCAAAGCTGTTAACCTGACAGGCTGTTGACAACGACACAGGAACTTCCCGCTTTATGGCTACTACTTAAAGCTCACAAAGCACATGGAGTTATAACATAAAACACTGAGTTAAAACATAAAACACCTTTGAACTTCAATGCAGACATAGAAATTCCCCTCTTGCTCATCTCTAGCAATTTTTTTTTAGAAGTAGGATCTCAGCTTTTATGATGTTACCCTTCAAAACAGTATGTTATTTAGCATCTTCAAACTTTCAGAAAAACAGGAACATACTCCAGAGCTCAAAGTTATTTGTGCAAAAGAAATCCAAAATTTCTGTGCAAAGAACACTGGGATTGGAATCTAAAAAAAAAAAATAAATTGACTCTCAGGATTTCTATATCACACTCACTATATTGAAGTACTACATCTTCATTGTACGCAGTTCAGACTTCTCTTTCTCAGGAAAAAAAAAAGAATCCCCCATTAAATCAGCCAGTTAACCGTTTGTCTGGGTTTTTATGAAAACATAACACTCCCAACAATTTCTTCATCCCCCCTAGCGTCACAGAAATAGAGTAGCCTACCACCTGTTCTCTTCGTAAAAAGTAGCTAACACTTGCATAGCAGTTCCTTCTGTGGAGAATACTACAGGTCTTTGAATCAATCTGTTGATGGTAAATAAAACAGTTCCAATTCCTCTTTATAATTTGCCCTTGGTTCTGATGGACTTGGATCTTAGAAAGTGACTGAATGTAGTTTCCATTCCACAGCAGCAGTAGTTGACCTGTACTAATTCTAGGTGATTTGAGGTCTACATATTGCTGTTCTGTACTCTGTACGTACGTAAAAGTAAAAAGTAACCTTAATGAAATTAATATATTCTTTTTTTCACCCCTCATTTGACCCATAATCACACACTATTTAGAAAGTATGTAGATCACAGGATGAATAAGATAGTATTAACCAGCCATGAATAAATGTTCATCTTTTTAATATGCTTTTACAAATCTCAGGGTGCTCAAGTTTTGTCAATAAATTAAACAAAGGCTTCCTAAAATCATTTTTTCACAATTGCTGTTAGCAATGAAAGAAGTAACAGTTTCTGTTTACATGGTCAAGAAGATGTTCACCTGCTTCTTTGTTTTGTGCATCTCACTATGTCAGACACTCTGAATTAAACATTACCAAAACAGCTAAGGTAATGTAAATTTGATGAGTGAGAATGCAATATATTTCTTTAATTACATTTGCAATTTATGTGATTTGTCTACAGTGATATCTTCTATTTCAACATTTTGATTAATTGCATTTGCTTTGGTAAATGCAGTGTTACCTACAATGTTTAAACTACAAGCACATGGGAAGATTATCAGTAAACAAACCCAACCAGTTAGAAAGTTTTTCAGGATGAATTAAAACTAAAATTCATATACTAAATCATGTCCTACTAAGTTTATGCTACAGTTTGTATATCATGTGGAAATCTCAGAAATATAATAATAATAATACTCAAGTTCCTTTTCTTTAAATAAAAAACCTCATTTTGTTTTTGATTTTTATAGGCAGAGCTACAGATGTAGACGTGGTTTTGCCTTCAAAATTTTGGTTTTATACACTCCTACTCTCACAGAAGCCAACATGAGAACATGTAAGCATGTATTTGAGCAACAAGAGAAGTAGCAAAGGAGAAAATTATTTTTCTTCTTTTAATGTTTTAAATTACTCCTAAAAATTGTAAAACCTGATTCAGGTTTCACAGGTTTTGACGTAAGTATTTTTCACATGAAATTTAATGAAGTACTTCAAGAGTTCAGTTTAAGATTGCGACAAAATTGGTGAAAATCTACAGGAAGAATGCTGAGTATGACTCTTACTTCAATTATTGCAATCACCTGTAAATGTAGAAGATTTAGCACAGGTTATTTATGTACCAGAGCATTACGGACTGAAAGTATGAAAGACTTCTGTGGAGCACGGTTCCCTAGTGTACCGTACCTCACCAGGGGAGACTAAGCACTGATGTAAGCCGCAGCTTTTAGCAGAGTTTTATTCCTACTGTATAAAAGCATTCACACTTTTCTTACTATATACGCCATAAAAAGGGTCTGCAATGTTCACAGAGGCTATTTCTAAAGGTCTTTGAGCCTTTTCTTTGGAGTTAGACAAGGATTTTATTTCCTGAAATCTTTCCAATACCTAGTTAAGATAACCAAATTAAAACTCAGTAAATTCTGAAACTTCTGAACTGTGTTTCTTGTAGTCACAGCATTTTCATTTCACCTTTCTTCTTGTTTATTCACGTCACTCTGAAATGAAACAAAGCTACCACAGAAAACCTGCAGTGAGTAACTCAGTATGCTGCTATAGCAAAAGGAGAATTACTCCGTTGCTTTTGGTTTGCATCCAAGTAACTCTAATCATGGTTTACTGTTCTGTATTTATTCCACAGAGGTGCCATAAAGTGAAAAATTTCCAGCACTAATGCCAAAACCTTCACTCTAGTCCAACCTTTCATATAAATTTTTTGCAGGTGGTCACTTGTGTTCCTTAAACTACTATGGAGAGAATCTGGGATATTTTCATTAAGTATGTCCTGGTAAAAAAATTAGAGAGGATAGGAAACATACATGGATGAGAGTAGAAGGAAAAAAGCACAAAACAAGCTGATTCATTCACAATATCATATAACTATGTAAAATGGAAGCTTTTATTCATGGAAATGTTCACTTTTACTGTTTCCACCTTTTCTAACATAATTAACAACATTAATTTGAAGTTATCCTTATTGAGCTATTTGTTTAAAAAATCAATATGCTTTGAAAATAGTATCTCTAGTTTCTATACGTTTCTTTTGAATTAGAATTGTTATTTGTAATAGGAAACATGAGCAAAGGCCCAAAGGCTTACTTCAAATTGTGGACATTTCAGTTTCTCAGAGACAGAAATGGCTAACCAAAAGAAACTGTTTAAAAGAATGATTAAATACCTGATTATTTATCTTAATCCATAGTGTTATCTGAAAAGACTGTTAATTCAAGAATGTTTCTTTTAAAAATGCATTTTTCCTGCTGTCTAGTATGTCTCCATTTAAATTAATTGAGCTCAGTCTATTTGATAAATTTATGTCTAAAAGTGAAAATAAATATGAAGAATTTTAGAAACCTAAGTGACTGATGATTTTTTTTTAAGCTAAAAGAACTATTTTAGGATGGTACAATATAATCTTTCAAGAATTGAAGCATTTGTTGATATTTGTACCTGCTCACAGAATATATCTCTTTTTCTTACTTTTATTTACTATTTCACACTCAAGCAGGATTATTTACTCCCAAAGAATCATGAGATTATCTGTGAAACGCATGAAACACAATTATAGAATAAAGAAATAATTTATTCTTTGTTCTGTTTCTGATTTTCTCTTTTTATACAGCCTTTCCCTTCTTGATTTATTTGGCTTAGTTTCGATCACTTCATAAAACCTTTCCAATCTATGTTAAAAGCATTCACGTGTTTGCTTTAGTTTTTAAAAAAGAATAAAATATTTTTTTTTCATTTTTCACCTGATGTCATGATGTCTGGAGATGTGATTGAAAGATCATTTATGGAACCAGCTGTGTGTCTGCAGAAGCAGTTCCTTCAACTGAACAATTCAATGCTTGTTAACACCTGAGTTTGTACAGTTTTGAGACTCTCTAGATTAAAATTTTTTTAAACACTTTTTTTCAGATTTTTTTTTAACTAATACTGACTTATATGTATTAGGAAGTTCAGTAAAAAGTTTTCTATCTCTTATAATGGTTTTTAATCCTACCAAAAGTAGTAATTATGCCAGGTTTTAAAATGTATTTAACATCAAATTTAATGATAAATGACAAAATATTTTTCAGCAAATAATAGAGTGAGTTCTGTCTTGTTTACTCGCACAGTTGTAGAACTCTCAAGGTAAATCATGGTCCTGAATAGAATTAGGTATATAGATATTGTAACATAATATGAGCAGTTTAATTGCTTTCAGTTGTTTTTATGGAAAACACGTTCCTAGCTGCAATCTTTGAATTTGAAATGCTGTCTGCTCTTCAGTTACAGAAATCTTGTGACTGAGAGGGATAAGTAAACTACTGTACTACATACTACTATACTATATATATACACTATATATAAACTACTATACTATATATATACTGTTATATATATATAGCTTTTTAAAAATCAAAATCTATTTCAGATTTACCATAAATCTTTTTCTTGGTATCATAAGAATTACCGGGATAAAGATATTAAGAATTTCTAATATTTGTTACTGGCTTTCATTTTCAATATAAAATACATAGGAGTTTTTTTCTGAATGAAAATTGTGGGGTGTAAATCTGTATTATGAAGGTACTTGTCTGAAACCTTTGTAAAACTTTGGAATTTTTAGGCCTGCCTGGACTAGCTTTTTTAAATACGCACTTTTGTTTTTATGAAGAAAAATACATTACGCTTAATTAGATCAACAAATACATCATATAACTGGTAATGAACTACGTATGAGTCAGTTGCTTATGATTGCAAATGCTTCAGTTTTTAGGTATTCACCCTGAGATTGATTTTTGGTTGTTGAGAAATATTTAACATAAGAAGTTTAGGGTTTTCAAAATCTCTGTTACTAGGGCTTGTCTTATCTTAAAATAGCATGCCGAAACCTACAATCCTTTCTCACACGGGGACAGCCTACTCCTACGCTTTTAAGAATTCCTTCTTAAAGACTGTCCAGCCCTCCTGGACCTTTGTGCCCTTCAGTGCTCTCTCCCAAGGGACACTCTCAAACAGTGTCCTGAACAGGTCAAAGTCTGCCCTGTGGAAGTCCATGGTAATGGTTTTGCTGCCCCCTCTCCTTATTTCACCAAGAATCGAGAACTCTATCGTTTCATGGTGGTTAAGTCCAAGATGGCCTCCAACTACCACATCACCCACCAGTCCTTCTCTGTTTGTAAACAGCGGGTCGAGCGAGGCAGTTCCGCTGATAGGCTCACTTACCAGCTGTCAGAAATTTCTCTTCCACACACTCCAGAAACCTCCTAGACCATTTCTTCTCTGCTGTGTTGTATTTCCAGCAGATACCTGACAAGTTGAAGTCCCTCACAAGAACAAGAATTGGCAGTTTTGAGACTTCTGCCAGCCACTTGCAGAATGCGTCATCTGCTTCTTCATCTTGTTGGGTCGTCTAAAACAGACTCCCAACAGGATACCTGCCTTGTTGGCCTTCCCCCTACCCATAAGCACAGACATTAAGCTCTATACAATCAAAACACTGCTTAACATAGAGAGCCATCCCACCACCTCTCCTTCCCTGCCTATCCCTTCTAAAGACTTACTATCATCTATTGCAGCACCCCAGTCATGAGAGTCATCCCACAATGTTTCTGTGATGACAAGCTTTCTTCTGTGATGAAGAACCTATTTAAGTCACAAGCGGTTCTTATCATCATCAATACAAGTTTCCATCCGATCCCTCTAGTTCAAGTCTTTGAGATGGACATTACACAGTTATTTTGCTATTCTTAAGAGTCTACTTACAACAAACAAACAAATAAAGCCTTTTCCCCATTAACTTTCTATCAGTATACTCTGTAAACTAGTAAGGGCAAGGATAAGCTGAGTCTTTCAGAAGGACTATATATATGGGAACCTTACCAAACACAAGATCACTGTAGAAGAAAATCAAAGAAAATCAGTCCCCCTTCAGCTTATCATAAAAAATATAAGCTTCCTATAGTACTTGAAGAGGCTTGGCAAGACGAGGAGTATATATTCTGTTTGTCAGCTTTATTCACAATAACGAGAGGAATTGGATTATATGGAGTACCAAATGGCTTCCAAACCTATGAGGAATGCTTATTATTAAGCCCCCAATATTTGTCCACACTTATGACTCAGGAGAGGACTTGGAAAAGATTGCACATTCTTGCTAGAGAGTACATTTCTGTCAGATTACACATAAGTGTTATTTTTAACGGCTTTGTGACCAGAGTCTAACATGAAAAATTATACAAAATACAAATAAAGTGACAAGATTCTTAAAAAAAACACTGTAATTATTTTCACAGATTTCTCCTGGAATTTCTTTCATTCCTGCTGTCAAACTTTGTGAAGATGGCTCCACAGATCATACCACTGTCACACGTGTTGTCTCTGTGGAGAGAAGGATGCCTGATGCTAGTTTACATACAATTGCTTGATGATAAAACAACTTAGTCTAGACAATGGTCAACTATATTCCTTAAAATTCACACCTGGCTTCTTTAAACCAATAACTTCCCTAAGAACTACCTGTAATAAAACATACTTCAGAAATTATTTTATTGATATGCAAAATTAAAATCTTTTACACTTCTAAAATCTCAAGAGAGAATAGATTCAGTGTGTGACACAAATCTTGTCTGTTTTCAGAAATGTTGACTCATTAACTGTCTAGGTGTTCTGCTCAGGCACTCATAAGGTCATATGAGGTCCCTCTGGGTTCAGAAAAAAATGAAGATCAGGCAGACTTGGCAGTATGTAATTATCAGAAACTTAGTTTCCAAATACAGGAAATATTTCTTCATTTTTCTTTTTCTTATTTTTTAATTTCCAGAAGAGGAAGACTGGATTGATAACTAATGAAAGTGAATGTGACTAATAAATAGATCAGTTAACATAACTGTAAAGAAGAATAACGTTTGATAGGTGAAGAAACATCAGCCAAAAAACTTTTCCAAAGTAATTTAAACTTACTAGTTTACAATAGGAAAATCAGAGTAGAAAAATATAAGCCAACAAGACTTTTCCAAAGTAATTTAAACTGATTGTTTTATTATAGGAAATTTAATATGGAAAAATATAATCACTAAATATATATTTTATATAAGATTTACTAAACATCTTAGAGCATATGGATTTTGGTTAACTTCCATTACATTAAAGTAATGGTACTATATTGTCCTATATCTGAATGGCATACATTGTATTTCCCTCCCTGTAATTATGACAATGACATGCTACTGCTTTTCTTAAATTCATTAAAAAAACCCACCCCAAACTATAATGATCTTATAAAAATTCAGGTGGTATCTATTACAAAAGGAAACAAAATATAAAATTCAAAAAGAGAAAAAAGAACACAGCTTGGCAAAACATGTTAGTTTTATTTCCAGGAGGTCCTTATATAATTGAGCCAGATATGCTACTATCCTCAATAATTCTTGAAAATTCTAGTGAAGATTGGACTATCTGGACAAGGTATACTAACAGATTACCATCATTTACTTCAGAATATAGCTTCATGAGTTTGTTAGCGCTCAACTTTCTTGACTTTGAGTTCGGAAGTTGAGAGAGTAGCTCACAACAGCCAAGTTCCATTATATTTAAGTCAAAGTAGTAGTCAGTTGTAGTCAATGGGGCAGAGTCTAGGTGGAGGCCTGTGTCTAATGAGATCCCTCAGGGGTCAGTACTGGGGCCGGTGCTTTTCAGTATATTCATCAACAACCTGGACAAGGGATTAGAGAGCACTGTCAGCAAGTTTGCTGATGATACGAAACTGGGAGGAGTGGCTGACACACCAGAAGGCTGTGCTGCCATTCAAAGAGACCTGGAAAGGCTGGAGGGCTGGGCAGGAGGAAATCTTATGAAGTTCAACAAGGGCAAGTGGTTGCCACCAGACAGAAAGCCACCACGAGGAGGAGTGTGGGGACCCAAACAGTGCTCCAGCACAAGGACGCAGCTGTGCAGGCTGCCGGCTGCAGGGAGTGCCTGAGCCTGTGCCTCCCAGAGGCTGCATCTGACAGTGCCTGTGTGAGGTGCGGTCAGTTGGATGATCTCCTCCATCTTGTGGTAGAGCTAAAAGAAGAAGTGGAGAGGCTGAGGAGCATTAGGGAGTGTGAAAGAGAGATAGATTGGTGGAGCCAGTCCCTGATGCACACACAGCACTCTCCACATGCAACAGGGGATCCTCTCCCTTCTGGCCATGAGGTCAAAGGAGGGGACCAAGGTGATGAGGGGGAATGGAAACGAGTCCTGGCTCGGAGAGGAAGGCGGGTCCATGCCCAGCCTCCCTCACCTGCTCAGTTGCCTCTACAGAACAGGTACAGTGCTCTGGAAGAGGAGAGCCATGGAAAAGAAGAGGTGAATGAATGTGGAGACGTAAGGTTGACTTTGCTGACCAAATCAGACCTATGCATCAGGACTAGTTCAATTAAAAAGAAAAGGAGGGTAGTTGTCATTGGTGACTCCATCCTGAGGGGAACAGAGGGTCCCATTTGCCGTCCAGACCCAGTCCACAGGGAAGTCTGTTGCCTCCCTGGAGCTCGGATTAGGGACATTACTAAAAAACTTCCCAGGCTGGTGAGTCCCACTGATTATTACCCATTGTTGATTGTCCAGGCTGGCAGTGACGAGATCAATCATAGAAGTACTCAGAGAATTAAAAAGGACTTTAAGTTGTTGGGCCAGGTGATCAAAGGATCGGGGGCACAGGTAGTTTTCTCATCTATCCCTTTAGTAGGTGAGAGGAATAGTGAAAGGAAAAGAAAAGTAGATGCAGTTAATGCATGGCTCAAAGACTGGTGCCTCCAACAACGTTTTGGGTATTATGATCACGGGGAAGTTTATGCAGTACTGGGCATGAGAGATATAGATGGTGTAGACCTGTCTAAGAGAGGGAGGAGAATTCTTGCTGGAGAGTTGGCAGGATTAATAGATAGGGCTTTAAACTAAGTTGGAAGGGGGAAGGGGATAAAACCCGAGTCTCTACACATGAGCCAAGGGGAAGTATCCCAGGGTTAGGCAAAAAATGCACAAGCAACGGTAACAGATGCTCCATTAAATCTCTGAAGTGTCTGTACACCAATGCAAGAAGCATGGGGAATAAGCAGGGAGAATTAGAAGTCTATGTTCGGCTGGAGAACTATGATCTCATTGCAATTACAGAGACGTGGTGGGACAGCTCACATAACTGGAATGTGGGCCTTGATGGTTATGTTCTCTTTAGGAAAGACAGGTTGATGAGGCGAGGTGGGGGAGTTGCTCTGTACGTGAGAGAGCAACTGGAGTGTATTCAGATCCATCGAGCAGCAGATGAGGAGCAAGTAGAGAGTTTATGGGTGAGAATTAAGGGGCAGGCTAGCTTAGGTGACACTGTGGTGGGTGTCTACTATAGACCACCTGATCAGGAGGTGGAAGTTGATGAGGCCTTTTACAGGCAGATGACAGCAGCCTCTCAGTCCCAGGCCCTGGTTCTCATGGGGGATTTCAACTACCCAGACGTTTGCTGGAAGTCCCACACAGCCAGCCATCCTCAGTCCAGGAGGTTCCTCCAGTGCATCGATGATAACTTTTTGATGCAAATGGTAGATGAGCCTACCAGGAGAGGAGCGCTGCTGGACCTTGTGTTCACCAACAAGGAAGGACTGGTTGAAGCAGTGAAGGTTGAGGGCAACCTTGGCTGCAGCGACCATGAGATGGTGGAGTTCAGGATCCTGTGCGGTAAAAACAGAATAGCAAGCAGGATCGCAACTCTGGACTTCAGAAGGGACAACTTTGGCCTCTTCAAGCAATTACTGGGGGATACCCTTTGGGACAGGGAGCTGAAAGGTAAAGGGGCCCAAGACAGTTGGTTGGCATTCAAAGACCACTTCTTTGAAGCTCAGGATCAGTGCATCCCATCAGGTAGGAAATCAAGAAAGAGATCCAGGAGACCTGCTTGGTTAACCAGGGATCTGCTGGGCAGACTCAGGTGGAAGGGGAGGGTGTTTAAATTGTGGAAGGAAGGGCTGACCACTTGGGTGGAGTACAGGGCAGCTGTCAGGGAGTGCAGGGAGGCAATCAGAAAAGCTAAGGCCTCCTTGGAGTTAAAACTTGCAAGGGAGGTCAAAGACAACAGAAAGGGCTTCTTCAAATACATTGCTGACAAAACTAACACTAGAGGCAATGTAGGCCCTCTGTTGAATGAGGTGGGTGCCCTGGAGACAGAGGACAGAAAGAAGGCAGAGTTGCTGAATGCCTTCTTTGCCTCTGTCTACACTGTTGGAGACCGTCCTCAGGAGCCTCAGTCCCCTAAGGCCCCAGAG
This sequence comes from Trogon surrucura, assembly GCA_020746105.1. Lineage (NCBI taxonomy): Eukaryota > Metazoa > Chordata > Aves > Trogoniformes > Trogonidae > Trogon > Trogon surrucura. Next base: position 43,933,927 of record CM036620.1, read on the forward strand.
GAAGTCATGACAAAGGAGGAGTCTGCCCTGATTGATGAGGAGTGGGTTAAGGATCAGTTTGAACACTTGGACATTCATAAATCCATGGGCCCTGATGGGATGCACCCACGGGTGCTGAGGGAGCTGGCAGGAGTCATTGCTAGGCCACTCTCCATCATCTTTGGTAAGTCGTGGGTAACAGGTGAGGTGCCTGAAGACTGGAGGAAAGCGAATGTCACTCCAGTCTATAAGAAGGGCAGGAAGGATGACCCGAGTAACTACAGACCGGTCAGCCTCACCTCCATCCCTGGAAAGGTGATGGAACATCTTATCCTTGACACTGTCTCTAGGCATATCAAGGATAAGAAGGTTATTAGGGGCAGTCAGCATGGCTTTGCCAAGGGGAAGTCATGTTTGACCAACCTGATAGCCTTTTACGAAGACATAACCAGGTGGATGGATGGTGGCCATGCAGTGGACGTGGTCTACCTGGACATCAGCAAGGCCTTTGACACCGTCTCCCACAGCATCCTCATAGGTAAACTGAGGAAGTGTGGTCTGGATGACCAAGTAGTGAGGTGGGTCGAGAACTGGTTGAAGGGAAGAAGCCAGAGGGTTGTGGTCAATGGGGCCGAGTCTGGCTGGATGCCTGTGTCTAGTGGGGTCCCTCAGGGGTCAGTGCTTGGGCCGGTGCTGTTTAATATATTCATCAATGATCTGGATGAGGGATTAGAGAATGTTGTCAGCAAGTTTGCTGACGATACGAAGTTGGGGGGAGTGGTTGACACACCAGAAGGCTGTGCAGCCATTCAGAGAGACCTGGACAGGCTGGAGGGCTGGGCGGGGAGAAATCTTATGAAGTTTAATAAGGGCAAGTGTAGAGTTTTGCACTTGGGAAAAAATAACCCCATGTGCCAATATAGGTTGGGGACTGCCCTGCTGGAGAGCAGTGCAGGGGAAAGGGACCTGGGGGTTCTAGTGGACAGCAGGATGACCATGAGCCAGCAGTGTGCCCTCGTGGCCAAGAAGGCCAATGGCATCCTGGGGTGTATTAGAAGGGGAGTAGCAAGTAGGTCAAGAGAGGTCCTCCTTCCACTCTACTCTGCCCTGGTGAGGCCGCATCTGGAATATTGTGTCCAGTTCTGGGCCCCTCAGTTCAAGAAGGACAGGGAGCTGCTTGAGAGAGTCCAGCGTAGAGCCACAAAGATGGTGAAGGGAGTGGAGCATCTCCCTTATGAGGAAAGGCTGAAGGAGCTGGGTCTCTTTAGCTTGGAGAAGAGGAGGCTGAGGGGTGACCTCATTAATGTTTATAAATATGTCAAGGGGGAATGTCAGGAGGATGGAGCCAGGCTCTTTTCAGCGGCGTCCACTGACAGGACAAGGGGCAATGGGTGGAAGCTGGAACACAGGAGGTTCCAGAAAAATATGAGGAAAAACTTTTTCACTGTGAGGGTGACTGAGCACTGGAACAGGCTGCCTAGGGAGGTTGTGGAATCTCCATCTCTTGAGACATTCAAAACCCGCCTGGACGCGTTCCTGTGCGCTCTAGTGTAGGTGATCCTGCTCTGGCAGGGGGGTTGGACTAGATGATCTTTGAGGTCCCTTCCAACCTTTAACATTCTGTGATTCTGTGATTCTGTGAAGTGTAGAGTTTTGCACTTGGGAAAGAATAACCCCATGTACCAGTATAGGTTGGGGACTGCCTTGCTGGAGAGCAGAGCAGGGGAAAGGGATCTGGGGGTTCTAGTGGACAGCAGGATGACCATGAGCCAGCAATGTGCCCTCATGGCCAAGAAGGCCAATGGCATCCTGGGATGTATTAGAAGGGGAGTAGCAAGTAGGTCGAGAGAGGTCCTCCTGCCCCTCTACTCTGCCCTGGTGAGGCCGCATCTGGAATATTGTGTCCAGTTCTGGGCCCCTCAGTTCAAGAAGGACAGGGAGCTGCTTGAGAGAGTCCAGCGTAGAGCCACAAAGATGATGAAGGGAGTGGAACATCTCTGTTATGAGGAAAGGCTGAAGGCGCTGGGTCTCTTTAGCTTGGAGAAGAGGAGGTTGAGGGGTGACCTCACTAATGTTTATAAATATGTCAAGGGGGAGTGTCAGGAGGACGAAGCCAGGCTCTTTTCAGCGACGTCCAATGACAGGACAAGGGGCAATGGGTGCAAGCTGGAATGTAGGAGGTTCCATAAAAATATTAGAAAAGACTTTTTCACAGTGAGGGTGAGTGAGCACTGGAACAGGCTGCCCAGGGAAGTTGTGGAGTCTCCTTCTCTGGAGACATTCAAAACTCGCCTGGACGCATTCCTGTGCGATCTACTGTAGGTGATCCTGCTCTGGCAGGGGGGCTGGACTAGATGATCTTTTGAGGTGCCTTCCAACCCCTAACATTCTGTGATTCTGTGATTCCGTGAAAGTAACTTTTACATAATTTAATTAAAAAAACATAAATCACTGTTAGCATACTAAGAAAATGGACTCAGAGACACTATAAAAATATCTGAGGCATAGAAAACATTTTGAGGATGGTCCAGAGGTCCTTTGCTAATGGTTCAAAGTGAATAGGCTACTCTGCTAAATCCAATTTGATGTCGGGAAGGCCAAAGTTGTTATATGGGTTTATCTCATAAAACATCCTAGAGCTGACAATGCCACTCTGAAGATATTTGAATATTTGTATAATGGAATTCAGGAAACTGTTCACATACTATATATGTTCTTTTATCAGGAGACAACCAAGTATATCAGATCCCCCATTACTATTGAAGTTAAGTTACATTAGAGACTTTTAGCTGAATTTATCTCATCTACCTGCTTTTAAAAGTCAGGCATCAAAAAGAGAGTCATACACACAGAAGATTCTGAATCAAAAGAATTGTGAGAGATCAAAAGAGAAATCAGTGCAATGAATGACTAACATGAGGTATTTATTTACTAAATAGCTGTGTGAGAGTAATTTAGCTTCTCAATATCTGCAGAATTAGTGATACTGTTTAAAACAGAGTCAATTTCCAGTTATACAGATGCAGCTAGTAACACTCCTATTTCTCTTTCAGGATGTAAACAAAACTACTTTGTCTTTCTGTGTCCCCTTTCCTAACTTGTTGAATGAATATAATGACATTTCCCTTCTTCACAGGAGTTGAAAAATATGCAATATTGTGGTCACAGGACATTTATAAAATTGATAAAAGTAATTTAAATCTCATAAAAAGATTGTATTAATATTTCCCCCATTATATTTCAAAGAATTTATATGTTCAGAAAAGTACTTCAGTACCTAACTCAGAATCTGGAAAATGGCTTGCATGGGAAATGCTGTGTAAAACTACTTTTTTACAATAAAGATTTGTCTCTGCTCAGTGTTAGGCTTTTTTCTAATGTTCTGTTTTTATAATGTTTCCATTTATTTTTTAGATTTCTCATCTCTGATGGTTTCCAGCTGGAGAAGCAGGGATTTTTGGCTGAGAAGAATTGAAACATATTCATTAGAAAAAGCTTGCAGTTTGTCTTGAAGTCTGTTCTCAGGTTTGTCTTTTGGTTTGCATTTGAAATTCAAATTACTGTCAAAATGACCTCATGTTCTTACTTAGCAAAATCGTTGTGTTAACAAAGTGCTTCCTCTGCTTTCCTGTAGGTCCCTAAGGCGAGTGCTTCAGAAGATGCAGAACAGCCATATTGTGGAAGTGGAGGAGGATTAGGTTGTGACTGTTTACTTCCCTCTTTTTAATTATTTCCTTATTGAAAAACTGTCATGTCATGTAAATTTCCCATATTCCTTGGCACAGAAAAGTTTGTTCTAACTAGTTTTTATAGGTAAGAGTCTTGAGTTCAAAGTGTTCTGCAGGATTCACAGAGAAGGATGAGAAGGAGCAGAGAAATGTCTCTGATCACAAAGGAGAGCCTTGGAATTCTAGCTGTGCTAGTACAGAGATTGCTGGAGCACAGAAGAGTCCCCTGTGATGTACAGTTATTTTTGTTTGGGACCAAAAAACTTCCATGGGCTATTTGTATAGCTACAGTGATGCAAAAAAAGCTGAAGCAACAAGCAGGATAGGTCACCTGTATCTTAACATAGGTATTCAGGTAGTCTACAATGTTCCTCAAAATGCTAATAAATGGTATCTGAGACCTTTGGTATTGCAGTCCATTTCTGGTTATCACACGTCCTCAAAGTACAAATGTGTGTCCCCTGATTTTATTTTTGCTTTCCAACTGCTTTGTGCATTCTAAGGAGGTACATGGCAAGGAAACCAAGCACCTGCTAATGACCCTTAATCTACTTTTAATGATCTCCAGTCACAGTTGTGAAATTTCTGTTATCCAGGAGAGTTAATTTTCTCACTAGACGGAATTTAAAGACCAGAATATGTTTAGCAAAAAGCTCAGCTTCATGTTGAAAGAATTGTTACGGAAATGAAAAAGCAAAGCACATTAGGATTACCTATAACAATAAAGCTCTTCACCTTCTTTGATATGTCAGCTAGCCTCTCAGATTAAGTTGGAATCTTTCTCTAGCAACTTAAGAAATGTCTCCCTGCACTAATTCTGTTGGCTAAAATGGTTGTTGCCTTTCCTCTTCCCATCTTTTGTAAGAAAAAATCCGAGATTTTTCCTGTATATAACAAGACTGTCAATTTCTTCCTGGTGTGAAGACTTTCTTCCTTGATCCCTGTCTGGTTATTGTGAAGCAACTTGGCTTTTCAGGGAATTACATTTTACTTTTCACATCCACTGCAGTTCTTCTATGACTTAGAACACTCTTGATTTTACGTTGCTTACCCCATTGCTTTATCCCCAATATCCCTACTATTAGTAGACATGTATTGACAAAACACTATAATTTGATTTCCTAGATTCTTTTTCTCTGCTCATCAGATAAAGGGAAACATGACAACATATAAACTGAATATAACAACATATATGACAACATATAACTGAAACTGGTGTAACTCTTCATTTCATAGATTTGTTTGTTGCAGAAAATTGAAAAGAAAAACACTCCTAAACCTTGAAAACTGATAAAAATGCAAAATATGCTAGATAAGTGCCTATAAGTATTTGAACTTTTCCTTGCTAGAAAGGACTACTGTGTGGTATTCAGTTAAGCAAATAAATAAAAATAAAATGAATGCTGTCCAAATTCAAGAATATACAATCACTGTCATGGTACTAATTTTGAAAGGTGTTGTTAATGATCATTACTGGTTACAGTAATTTAAGTCAATGACAAGTGAAGAGGCATCTATTCTAAAACCCGAAGTCCTTAAATGCATGAGAAGTACATTTTCAATAGCTTTATGCTAGACCAAAAAAATGTTTTTCCCAGTCCCCACTTTCAGAACACTATTCCCAACATTTTTTTTTCAAATTCAGCATCACAATCAGAAGATGTTAAAGGAAGTATTACATGCATAAAGTCCAAAAAATGTCTAACAGTAGAACTTTGAGCAAATACCAAGTTACATTAACGGAGGCGGGGAGGGGAAAATAACCTTTCCTTTTCCATTCCTTTTTTCACTTAATGGTGAGTGAAAGTACAAGGCAAAATGGCCTTAAGTTCCACCAGGGGATGTTCAGGTTGGATATTAGGGAAAATTTCTTTACTGAGAGGGTTGTCAGGCATTGGAACAGCCTGCCCAGAGAGGTGGTTGAGCTGCCATTCCTGGAGATGTTTAAGAGACGGGTAGATTTTGCATTGAGGGCCATGGTTTAGTGGTATTGATAGGGCTAGGACAAAGGTTGGCCTTGATGATCTTGAAGGTCTCTTCCAGCCAAAAATGTTCTATGATTCTGTGATTAATAGCATTGCTCCAGCATTGTAGCTAAACACTGAATGCTAACAGCAAAGCACTAGGCTGACACCCATACATCCTCCTCCATTGTATAAATTCTCCCTATCTCAAAATGCAAGACTAAGAAAATATTCAGGTGAATGACTCCAAGGAAATTATTGCATTGCAACCATAATTTGTAAAAAATCCACATCATTTATTGGCATTGAAAGCTGTTGACACAAAGATATGTGAAAAAAAATATTAGGACTCTTATTTAGCCTGATCACAATATTCAGAGCTATGACAATTTCTAACATTTTCGAAACAGACATTAAACTACAAATGTAATTATAAGATTAATGAATGAACACTTAATTCTGCCTGCCAATTTTACCCAACTTTGTCTCAGAAATATCAGAATCTGGTCATTGTTAGATTTATGGGATTAGACAGGCTTCTAGTCTATTCAGAAATGGCACTCATTATGTTCTTTTGTCTCATTGGCTTAAAGATGGTACAGGATTCAAAAGAACTAATTGGAAAGGCCTTTTAAACTTTTCACTCAAGTTAAACTTTACAAAATTGTGAGGAGTATTACTCTTTCTTATTAACCCATAATGACACCAGTTTACTTAAAACTTCAAAGCCTATGCTATGCTTGCTTTTTTTTTTCCTTTTGCCCTTTTCAAGGGCTTTCTTCTTTTAAGAGATATACGATACGAAGTTCTGTCAATGTATCAAACACAATAAGCCTATGCAGAAAACTGTGTTTGAGCGTTAGTTCTCTCCAGTCTACATTGTTTATAAGGAAAGACAGCTCATATATTGCTTGTTATTAATATCCAAGAGTGCTGAATAGCAAAGAAGGAAACTTTTCACTCACAGAAACCTTTTATCTTGACTCAGCTGAAAGTTAATATAGTATAGTCTCAGTTAATAGATGATCAAAGACAAAACCTAGTGTATGGATTAAAGAGAGTTCTGCTGTGACCATCTTCATATATTCTGCACAGCCAGGTATTAATACAAGCAAACATAAGTCCAAAAAGTCAATATTGATTTTAAAAATGAAACCATCTTTTAATCTAAAATAGGTATATATGACAAAATGTCACCATACACTTCAGAAACAACAGTGAAAAAACAACAGCAGGAAATTAATTAGTTTACAGAAAAAGTGAGAATTTATTTTATCAGGTTCTGATTTAGGAAGTCATTCTTAGTCAGCAAAACACTTTAGCGTATTTTTAACTAGAAACATATTCGTAAGTTCCATGAAATTTGATGAGCTGTAACATATTCTTAAAGTTTAATATTAAAACAGTGATTACTGCCTATTGTTCTTGCTAAACTCCATAGCTTTTTCCATGATCTTCCAAGGGAGAACTACACTGCTTGACTTTTGCTTATAATTTCCTTAATAAAGCTAGTGTGCTTCCACTGTCTTCCTCTGTTACTATTTTTGTTATCTGTATAGGACAATAAAGAATTACTGCAAGATTTTGTTGTCTTTATTTACTTCTAGTTAAGTTTCAAAAAATAAGAGCTGGTAAGTATGAAGTCTTGAACATGGAATGTATATATTGGCTTGCTAGAAGATCCATGTTTTTAAATAAAAACCTAGTAGTTTTTCTTTTTTTAAGAATTATTTCCTCCTTTATGTGCTTTGTAAAGATTTATGACCTCCTTAGTCATGAAAACATGTTTTTTTTTTGAATAAATGAGACTATCAACTACTTAATACATGAAGGACAGACATGTGAATATGTATTTTTTTAGAGAAATTGCACTATGGAAATAATAACTGTAGAGAAATACTGCTGTGCATAGAAAGCAGAGAAGTCAGACTGGAGTAAGTAGTAAAGGGATGGTGCTGTGAAGAATTTGACATGAGGCAGACTATGGATGGATCTGCAAGTAGCGCTGAGTCTGTGTGTATTCTCTGTTATGGGAAACAAGACAATATTTGAGGCAGTGAACTCCTCACTGTAAATCTGATATGCTGCCTTTCATTACTGAAGAAGATGAAAATATGGACAGACAACTGTTCTGAAGTAGCCAGTGCATTGGAAATACTTACAAATCTGAATTTTACTTTCAAAACCTTAGTCACAAAACTATCTTGCAGGTCTTATATGACAAAGATTTACATTATAAAGATCTCAGCTCTTCCAATTATAATCAACTAACTAAGAAAAAAAGTTCTAGAACAAGTAGATCTTCCAAAATTTTTTATTTTAATTTTTATGTTCATGCACATTGCATGTATGTATATGCATATAGGTATTATGTAAAATGTTTATAGCATATGTGGTATTACAATATTATGACACATGAGATTAAGCAAGTAGGAAAATTAACAACTGTAGAGGCACTTCATGAATATATGTGTAATGGGCATTTTAGCACCACATACAGTGCTGGTAGAGGCTATACACTAATCAAATAGGCAAAGCTAATAGCAGCTGAGTGCACCAAAGAGCACCGCTACAAATTAGACAGCTATATCTTGGACTATCTCTGTTTTTAAAGGCTAGAGAAATTTTCAGCGATGTGGCAAGGCTTCAGAAAAGTCTAAAAGTTTCTGGAATTTTGCCAGTGAAAAGCATTTTCATGTACCCCTAACATTCTGTGAATCTGGGATGAATATGTTTGAATTCCTTCCTCTACCAGACAGTACAGTTGTCAGAGGCTACCAAAGGAAAACAACGTACGGAACCCGCTTGCGTTTTGTGGGGCAGGCTGCCTACAGACCTAAACCAGGACACCTGCTGAGAGAAGCACGATTTCTTTTAGTTCAGTAGGTATCTCTACTGCTCTTGAACACAAAGGCGCCTGGTTCCATTTTTTGCAAGAATTGATTCCTAGCAAATAAGACTAATCTTTCATTTGATATCAAGTTGGTTACTTGGTTGTAGTCTCCACTTTCTAGACAAAACTTTGTGATTTCTGTTTCTCGTTTCTTTTCAATTTTTCATTTCCCACATTCCATTTTACCCACATTTACAGAAATCATAACATGAATCAAAGGGTTTAGGCAATCAGATCAAGAAAAATAAGTATTTAGAAATATTCTATCACCTTTGTTTTATCTTTGGATAAAAGTTTTGAGCTGTAAAATGCTAGGCCTCATATGTATTTAATCCTGTATTAGTTTTTATTGTTTGTATGGAGATATGTGAACTAAACTAATGAAGTTTACTTGAGACATTTTAATAAAATTATATAATAGATTTGACTTTTGTCACACATATGTTGACTGAGACTTCCTAGGTTGTTCTTCTCACAGAATTCACATAGTTTGCAAGCTCTGGCATATGGTGCAATAAACCCATTATATTATAATGCATATTAAATCTGTTATATATTATATTATCATTTCAAGGAAAACTTACAGTTTTACTTAGTTATTCAGTTTTGACCTGTTTTCTAATAAACATGCATGCACACACATTTGTTCCAGGTTTAAATGGAGCAGGGTAAGAAAGAGGGAGTCCAACTGTTAGTGTTTGCCTGGAAAAAGCTGAATTAATTTTGCACTGAAATGGATGGAGATCATTCACATACTCCATGACTATGGCTCAGTTACTGAGAAAGAAATCTTCATTCTAAGCCATCAGTTATTATCAAAATGATTGTCTCCATCATATTTTAAACTTACATGGTTACACATTGAAAATTTTTTAATCTTCTGTGTGAAGAATAACAGGTTCTGTTCCGAAAACACACACACACACACATATATATATACATGTGTGCTGCCAGAATTTTCTCGTGAAACTAATGTTCATAACTGCCTATTAATTTTAGCTCTGGACAAGGAGATATTTTCTTCATGAAAAAAAAAAAAAACCCTCACAAAAGTTCTTCCATCTAACCTCTAAGGCAATATATTGATAACTTTTTCAGAAAAGTTGGATACCTGCACCTGTCATGTTCTGCTTGTGAAAATCACCAAAGCACTAGGAAACTTCCAAGACAGGAACTATCTGCCATATTCCTTTAAAATCAGTATTGTCCTACATGCACTACCACTTGTTTTATATAATTCTGAATGTGTGATTTCCATGAAAATAGCATGTCACAGATTATGTTGATAGCTTTTTAGTTAAGATGATTTTCTCTAAAAAAATTACCTGAAATTACCCTGCTTTCCTATTACTATTATGAAACCTCCATTTTAACAAAACTGAATAAAAAGTTTCATCCAGTCATTTATAATATAATGAAATGACTAGATATTTGATGTTGTGTACTGCTTTTCCATATTCCTAGGTGCTTGTAATGTTTACAGAGTTCTCCAGACATTTTGGACTTACCCCTCTGTTGGCTTTGGACTAACGCAAATCAGAAGCAAAACACGACTTGTCAGAATGATTGTAATTCATAATCTACTCTCCAAAAATTACTAAAAAGATGAAAATAATTTAGTGAAGTTCTCAGAGTTTAACAAATAAAGACTATATCTGTGTCCTCTTGTGCAGAATTTCTTTTTTGTTCTGCCTGTTTTTTTATTCTTTTGCCCTAAAATATAACTCTAACTAAGTGTAACAGTTTACTCTTTCTGTGTATGAGAACAAAGAAATATCAGCGTGTGGTTTCACAACAAGTATTATAAAATAAAAACATCCCATAAATAGTGTCAGAATAAAAAACTAATGATTCAGATTCAAGTAGAATGAAAACACCATGTGACTATTTGCCAATACCGAAATCCTCAAATTTTGGGAAATATGAACAACTAGAAATCAATAAATATGATGAGATGGGAGCTTGAGAATTTAAACCAAACATCTTCCTCCTTAAAGTTGGACTGGTAATCCCTAGATGATTATCAAGAATGTTTAGCTAGTCTATAATTGAAAATTCTAGTGATACAACTTCAAAAACCGTAGACTATTTAGTTCAGTGCTTAGAAGTATTTTCCCAAAGTCCAGTCTGAATCTCTTTGCAGAAATATTGTTCCTATCCTGAATGAAAAAGACAGGGTTTTGCTTTCTCTTTGAAGACTTGTATCACTTCTTTTCCCAATCCTCTCTTCTAGACTAATCTACCTACAGAAGATTATAGAGTAATTGCACAAATTATTTCAGAGATAACTTAGGGAATTTTCCTTTTTTCAGCCATGATGCAAAAATCTTACAGAATTTCAGAACTTAAATCGAAGCATAAGCATTAAAATACTTTGATAAACATTTGGAAAAGTACCTGTACTGTGTTTGAGATTAAGCAAAAGCATAAATGTTTTTATTACATAAACATTGTGATGACAAATATGAAAAAAAAAAAACCCTGAAATGAGTGATCAGTATTAAGGGGGTGAAAAGAAGTTCACATTTTACCATCAACACACTGATAAAAATTAGCAAATATCTATATGTATTTTTATGATTTATTTAATAATATCTATTCATCAATAGGTATTTACATGTATAGCACTAATATAATGTTGACAAGAAGTGCAAGTAGAGGACAAAAAAGTAGAACAAGAATAGCTCAAAGGTTATAGCAATATGCATTTTATTTTCTACAAAATTCAAGTGCCTTGGATTATCTCTCTCAATTCTTTTCATTTGCTTTATGTAATTTATGCAGACTTTGAGCTGGTGCTGCACTGAGGTCTTCTAAGAGCAAATTTTTAGCTTTTTTAAGGCTATTATTTCTCAGTCCTAGCATTGCACTAGCTTTTCTTAACTACCACACATCATGTCAAACATATTCATTTACCTTCATTTTCAATAATCATAAGTATCAGTCTTATTTAAAAGTATCTACATAACACTTTGAGATGCTTTCTGTTTTCTTTTCTTACTGTGAGAACAATGATTTGTGATCAGATAGCCAAATGACATCTCAGTCTACCCTAATGTTCTCCAGGATGTCCCTGAAGTTAGTTATCTCAAATTAATACTTCCAGGCTTTTTTAAAAGAAATTAAAACTTTGTTAAACTCAAGTATCAAAAGTTCTTTAAAAAGTTTCTTGAATCAAAGCATTAGAGTAGCCTACTAAAACACTACATTATTCCAATGCAGTGTCGAAACTATGATCTTAATTTGAAAAAATTGAGCTTAAAATACCTAACATATTTATTTGCTACCTAAGTTCTGCTAGCATATTGCTATTGAAATATAATATTGCTAAAAATATGCATGGATATTTTAAATAAATTATTCACTCAATATTAAATTATTAGATCTTGTAATATTTTGAACCAATAATTTTGCAGACATAAAAATAAAGAAGAAATTATTCTGACACATACTAAATGTTGATAAATATTGCCTCTCTGAAAAGGTGATCACAAAAATTAATATTAACTGACATAATTTTGACTGATGTTCAAAAGCCCATATTAAAAGCTGGAATTTAGAATCAAAGAATCAGAGAATGTATTGGGTTGGAAGGGACCTTTAAAGGTCATCTAGTCTAACCCCCCTGCACTGAGCAGGGGCATCTAGATAACTAGATCAGGTTGCTCAGAGCCCCATCAAGCCTGACCTTGAATGTTTCCAGGGATGGGGCCTTCAACACCTCTCTGGGTAACCTGTGCCAGTGCTTCACCACCCTCATGGTGAAAAACTTCTTCCTTATATTCAGCCTAAATCTACCTTATTTCATTTTAAAGCCATCACCTCTTGTCTTATCACAACATGCCTTGCTAAAAATTTGTCCTCACCAATAAAGGGGTACTAACACTGTTTCTATAGTATTCATTAAATGTTAAGCAATTTGATTTCATTTAATGCTAAGCACATATATCTTATATGTAAAAGATACATCTTTTAAATCTTAAATCCAGAGATACAAACTATATACTGAACGAAACACCTAGAAAATGAAAATTTCTATTGTAAAGGTCACACTGAGCTGCTAGAAGTTAAATGATTTTGAATGATTTTGAGGTAATTTATCTTTCACATTAAGAGAGATATTGACTCACTTGACTCTTGTCTAGAGTATCACCCTACAACTGACTACCTCGAAATACTCTTTGAAACTCATCTACGTGCTGATCATTTAGAGTGGAGTCAGCTGTGCTTTCATAACTCTCACTAAAGGAATCTCACTGAAGCATCCACAGAATTATAAAAACAGTTCCTGTTTCCTAGACACCTAAAAATAAGGATATTTTCCATGTAATAGCTGTGGTAAATGAGGTTAGGATTCACACTGTTCTTTTGCATCACCAACATAACTTCAAGACTACTGAGAGCACGGGGTGGAGTTACCCTGACATGTGACTGATGAGGTGGAAGTATGAGTGTGAGAGCCATTGAACACCATGAATTTTCATAATATATCATCATTATGAAAACACCTGTGCTGAAGGACATTGTGCTGATACACACAAAATCTCTTTTCTGTGGTTGACAGAATTTTCATTTTGCCCTGCAGTAGTTAGAAAGGAGAACAGTAGTGTCTGTTAGATACAGTACTTGCAGGCTTTGTAAAAGCCTTCCATGTTGATAACACATTGCAGATTTTTCCAGCAAAAAAATTAGGCTGGAGGAAATCTTTTCCTTTTTTTTTCAAATCATTGAACTGAAAAAGAGCTGCCTAAGCAGCTATTTTTGAATGACTTTGCTGTTCTAATCTTGTGCTTCTCAGACAGATGAAAGGACTGAAGGTATCAAAAAAAAAGTTATTAATGATCCAGATGGGACAAAGCGTACCCTCAGAAAGTTTGCAGATGATACAAAGGTGCTAAGGGTGGTTGATACACCACATCATTGAGCTGTCATTTGGAAGGTCCTTAAGAGGCTGGGGAGATAGGCCACCAGAAACCTCATAAACTTTAATAAAGGGAGGTTTGAAGTCTTGCAGCAGGTGTAATAATCCTATATGCCCATCCAAGCTGGAGGCTACCTGGCTGGAAAACAGCTTTGTAGAAAAAAACATGGTGGCCCTCATGGAGACCAAGCTGAATGTAAGATAGAAATGTGCTCTTGCAGCAAAGAAAGCTGACAGCCTTCTGGGCTGTATTAGGTGGAGAATCACCTGCAAGTTGAGCCTTCAATCTCTACTCAACCATGGTGAGCCCAAATTTAAATTGTTGTGTTCACTGTTGGGTTTACCAGTGTATGAGAGGCACGGACATACTGGAGCAAGTACAGCCAAGGGCCACAAAGATGGTTAAGGGATTGAAACATCTCTCGTATGGGAACAGGCTGAGAGCTGGGGCTGTCCAGCCTGGAGAATAGAAGGCTCTGGGAAGACATTGTAACAGAGCCAGGCTCTAGCAGTGGTCCAAAGACAGGATAAAAGGCAGTAGGCACAAACCAAAATACAAGAAATTCAAATATAAGAACAACCTTGTCTACTGCCAGAGTGGTCATACACTGACACAGGATGCCCTCTCCCTGGAAGTGTTCAAGGTCAGGCTGGATGGGGCTCTAAGATACCTGATTTAGCTGAAGATGTCTTGCTCACTGCGGCGAGGGGATGGGGTGGTGGTGGTGTAGAACTAGATGATTTTTTAACCAAACCCATTCCATGATTCTTTGATTTAATTATTCTAATAAATACTGGAACAGTTTGCCTAGAGTGTAGCCTCCAGCCACGAAGATACTCAAAACTAAAGTGTATATGGTCAAAAGCTAACTGCACATGGTCCTGGGCAACCTTTTGTACTTGACCCTTGTTTCAGCAGACATGTAGGCTAGACAATCTCCATAGGTCTAATATCAATTCTTTAATGATTCTAAGAAAAAATAGCCTCATATCCCAGAGTTGTCTGGTGCCATTTTCCTGTTTGGGTTCAATGTGTTATTTATGTGGACCTGAACATTGTCTGCAGCTGTACATGTTGAGACCTTTGTGTTCAAAAGAAGACCGTAAACTACTCCATTTTCTCTAAAGTACTTTCTACAAAAAGATCACAAAGTAAGAATCAACGAAGAAAATTAGAGATAGTAATATAAATAAACATGTCCATTCTTCAAAATTTTTTATAGTTGAATGTGCAAAACTATTCCCTTTTGGGGTACTGTAGTTATCAAGAAACTACACAGCTTCTTGGATGTTCTGATACTTGTAGTCCAGTATCAGCAGAGAGCACTATAGTGAAGATTGTCTATTGTTTTGACGCCATCATTGCTAGATACGAGTATGTGTTAAGTTAAAGTATTGTCCTCTAGACTGAAAAAGTTGTGCTGTTTCTTCATAGATGGTATCTCCTTTACCAGTCATCAGTAAAAATGACGTATATCTTACTTTGGACATGTTCAGCAAATAATCTCCCAAAATCATTTCTTTCACAGAGTGTGAAATAGATATAGGACACCTCTACTTGGATATCAGAATTTTACTGACCAGAAACCAGGCACTCCCAGCTACAGTACAAAAAGGACATAGATTCAATCACTGTTCTATTTTGTGTACCTACTGTATTGAGGCAGTTTTGATTGATGGACTCATCAGGAAAACACCAAAGAGTTATAGCTATAAGGACAACAGAACAAAAAATTTCCCAATTTCATATTTCATCACCAAGAGTGTTTAGTTGTTAAGGATAAATATAAAATCAGAGGAGAATTAAATGATTGCCTAGCTCAGCATTGCACATATATGCTGAAAACAGGAGAGTAATTGTGTATGAGCTCAAAATACTGTGAGTACTTATCAAAAATATTTAAGGATTATAAAGCTTTGCAGTCTAGAATTCAAATGCCAACCATTAACATGGATACAGACAACTGTAAATATCTACTACAGTCCAGTAGTTAATTACACAGTGACCGATTTTAACTGTCTCATTCATTGTATAGAATGATTGGCACTAATTCTATGAACAAGTATTTCATAATTTTTGCTTCTTTATGGGAACCAGGTCTTTCCATTCCCAGTTTTGTGCTCTAATGACTAGATTTTTGTCAAAGGCTGGGCTCTGGGTTGCAGGCACCTGTACCCTCAATGAATAGAAGTGCCTAGTTTTAACTCGGAGTCAAAAGTTTGTCCTTCAGGGAGTGGCAGTAGGCCACCTGTAGGTCTAGATAGCTCAATTACCATGGATTTCTGAGGATCCTTCTCCTGATTTGCAGAGCTTCTTTGATTCATTATAAATTACTCTTTTGGTGCACTTTTTTCCCAGTTTGACTCTTCAGGAAAATTACTCTCTTGCCCTCATCTACCTTACTGGTGTAAGTCATTGTGCCCCATGACTCATGAATGCCACCTGAGTCATCCTTAACTAGACCACCTGGAACTTCTCTGAAATGTCCATTCTACTAAAGCTGAATCCATTGTTTTAGAGAAACAAAGCTAAACAAACAAACAAACAAAAACCATACTTTTTGAAATTCTAGTCCGGAGTGATATTATTTAAAAATAATAATAAAAAATTATCAAGTTAACTGTATTTGGTACTACCTCTTCTGCTGAAAGCATGCTGATTGATAGTTCCCTGATTGTGATTTTTACAATGTAAACACCTCATTCACTCAGAATAGTTTTATAGGCTTAAGTGAAATTAGTTTTTTTTTCCTTTGGCAGAGATCCAACATATTTTACAACTGATTCACAATAAGAGCTTGGAGCGCAGCTTATCCACATGCCACATTTCACACAGTGTTTACCTCATTAGTGCCAGTGGAGAAAGCCCAAGAGCCAAGGTATTTTCAATATACTATTTTTCAATAACTATACACAAACAGATTTTTGACTAGTATAACATGTAGAATTAATGCACGCTGTTAGCCTAAATATATCATCAATGCTTTCCTAACTGTTCCTTCCATGTTATACTGCTAAGTTAGCTTCTAGGTTGTTGACTTTCCTTGCCATCACACATGCAGTTGTAGCACCACAGATTTATATGACTCTCTAACATGACAAGACAATTCTGCTGATAGTAAGGGGGAATAAAGATTAATCATGTACCAAAAGATGTTGACAGAATCATTCCCACTTGGTATGAAGGTTATTTGAAAAATCAAATTTTTATTTCTTGGCTGAGTCAATCCACTTCTTTTTGGTTTATACCTGTAACAGTCAAGCCCAGTTACGCTAAACACTTGCTCTGCTTCTGCTAACATCAAGGTTCAGCATTGTCAGAATCAAAACCCAAGGTAACACAATTAAAGACTCAATTCAAGAAAATTGCCAATTTTTTCCTTGTTTTTCTTTTTTTTTTTTTTCCATTTTCTTTTTCTATTTGGGGTTTTGAGCAAGGATTAAAATATGTTTGAAGTCATGTCATATTTTATATATTAACCCAAATGACATTTCCTAAACGTGCATAGATAATAATGTATTTAAGTCCTTGATGAATAATACACTGAAATTCCACTACCTGAGGAAACCAAGAGAGAATACAAGTCAGTCTTGACTTAGACAAATAGTTAAACAGTCATTCAGACAAAAGAAGTAAACTTCAAAATAATCTCTGTTGTGATATTCTCAAAAAACTTTCTCCTTTCCGGCTTTTCAACCTTGTCAGCCGACTGAAATAAGAAAATGTCTCCAGTTAATTGTTAATAATGGCAATACACTGGATGAAATTGTTAATAACACAAAGAAATATGGATATTTTTTTCCTGCCAACATAATTTAATAGTGTAGATACACTGAATATTTTTCTTATAGACTATTTCAAGGATAATACCTTTTATAGATGATCCAGTTTCCTTAGGTCTCTGCTCTCTTAACTGATGATCTGAAAATGTAAAGAATGATCACATAAATAAAAAAGTGTGATTTCTTTTTAATTTAAACTACAAATGATTGTTGACTATGTAAGAAAATGGAAAAAAAAACTCCATACAATCCCATCCAGAATAGTTGTAGTCAGCCATAGAAAAATAAAAAAGTTTGAACACTCTCCTGGGAAAAAAATTAAAAATAGAGCAGTGAGGAGTATTTAGGGTTTTTCTACATGAAATCATACCTCAGTAGTCATTTCTAGTCAACAAAGGTGGCAACAAATCTCAGCACTTACAAAGCCAGCTGAGAAAAATGTCTCTTTAACAGTTTTTATGTTAGAGGAGACCTGGAATTCCTGTGTCTATTTCTATCCTTCTCACTTCTACTAGTTTGAATATTTTCCAGACACCCTTACTTTCTCTTTCTTCATCCTTCCCACAATATTTGCAAATAAATTTGAAGCATTTGAATATGACTCCAGTTTACTGAGCAAGTCTTTGAATTGACTCTTCAAAGGACAAAAATTCAAATAAGGGATGCTGACTACAGGGAATATTTAAGTTCATCAGATCTATGTTTCATACCAAAACTCAGTGATGGAGGGAAGGGGCAAAGTTCTCTCATGAGAAAGTAAGATGTTTGCAGAAGAGTTCATTCCATCTTCTTCAGAAATACTGTAACCAATGTCAAATTTCATAGATCACCAATGTGAGTCAACTTAAAAAGTCACGAATTATGCTCACATGGAGCAGCGTGCAAAATAAATGCAAAAATACTTTTGTTCAAGACCACTCTAAATACAATATAATAAAGGCAGAGAATTTGTAGCTTACATATTGTTTCTGCTAAAACTGATTCAAGCTTACAAAGTCACTATTTGCATGCAGAATGACATTATTATTTAAGTAATATTCAAATTATGAAGAAATAGATAACAGCTTATTACATTAAGACCAATGTAACAATTTAAATGTTAATTCCTCTGTTATAGACTTTTGAAGATATTTTTTTCAAAGTAGTAGTTTTCCTAATAATATACAGATTATTGAAATAACTATGACTCCTTAGAGAAATCAGCCATCACTTTTATTTCCATTTTTATTGTAATTTATAGAATTAATAGATTTCTAACATCACTTAAATATCAGTATCTTCTAAGGATGCATAAAGCATCATCATCGTTTTTTAGTGATTCTCACAAGAGCAGCCAAATAGCAGTCATTCAGAGAATTAAATAAAGAAAAATTCTTTAGTTGAAAAACTTTTTTTTTTTTTTAGCTGAAACATATTTCTTGTGTGTGCTGTTCAGGGAACTGCTAAACTCTATTTTCAAAATATATCTTGTCTGCAGAGCTCTTCAGATAGTGTGTCATATGGGTCTGAGGACATTTCCACACATTTAATTGCATGTTGCTGGGGAACTTTTAGGAGACAGTTAAAAATAGAATCCATATTTTTGTGGTCTTTGTTGTATTGACTGTATCATTTAATTAAGTAAAATTGTTGCTAAAAATATAATTTCTAACAAAGGTTGCAACTTTTTTAAAATATATCAACCACAATTCTTTTATCTTTTTGTCCAGATCTTTCTTTCCCTCAATTTTGTATTGCTAATGAAGTAAACTCTTCTACTTCAAACGTAAGGAATTTTAACAGTACTTAAAAATATCACATGCTAAAGTAAATAATGTTTGGATTTTTCCCAACACTTTACTAACAGCATAAATGTTGAAGGAAATCTAGAAAAAGTGATAAAATTGTTCCATTTTTTTATCTTATGGTCTTACGAAATCTTTCTTCTTTCTGGAAGTTAAAATCATGTCAGTGTTTTCCTTTTGTAGAATTCATTTTAAGCCTACAAGTTTAACTTATTTTCTTTCTTGAAAGTGATACATTTCTGCGGATTAAGGGACTAATCCAGAAGGAAATGTTCTTTGCTTTGGTATTTGTATTGTTCCTAACACGGGTGTTGTACAATCAAAAAAAACCCAAACACAACAAAACCCATAGAAATTAAGAAAACATTTATAATATTGTTGTATCTTTAGCTTTTTTCTAAACAGATGGGAAGGGACTTCTACAAAAGTCCTGCAAGACATTATTTTCTAAGGACAGCCACAGAAGGAGTTTCTCATTAATGTCCTTCCATTGAAGATCTGTATCTGGAATTTCTTTATCTACACATCTCTTTAGCATTCCTTGTGGAAAATTATTATGAGCCATGAAAAAGGTAATGTAAAACATGCCTGCATTTGGACTTAAATGGCAGCACATCCATTACATTCTACTTGAAACCCTCAGGCCTCTGAGTATGGACTCTCAGCCTTATAGAAGGGAGGAAAAGCCTATCTGGATCTGTGAAATTATTACACTCTTCTATGGAGAGTGCAGCTTGCATGTGCCAAAATGTTCTGACATTCATAACTATTCCTACTACAGGAACACTTAAATCAGGGATGCAGATGAATAGGAGGAAGCACAGCAAGCAGAGGCTAATGAGGAAATGTGCAACAATGTTACATTTCAGAACAATGTTTGTAGCCTTATATATCTGAAAAACTTGTAAAGAGGTTGACATCGATTGGCACCTAAGCAAATAAAATACTAGTAATTCCACTGATGGAAACAAATACAAATTACTACTGCCCTGCAAGGCTTTAAACCATGTCCCTGTTCTCATCTGGTACAGCAGCTTACTTTCCAATGCCTATTAAACCTGGAACTATTAACAAAACTCTGCAGAAAATACAGTTAGTCAAAAATTCAGTGTTAATGCCCACACAAGCCAATTTCGTATTTTAGAAGATGTGAAAGTATTGCAAGGAAGGGCAAGGTGAAATAAAGAAATGTAAATGGTAAAATTTTATCTATAACTTCATGAGAAAATTTGATTCTGATTTGATTGGGGTTTTTATGGAACTGGCGTTAGAGAAGGATTTTGTTATGATCAGTAAAACTTTAAAATGATTTGTATATCAAGACCTTATTAAAGTCAAGAATCCTCATGTGGGTTTTGTTGATGTCATTACTCTTTGGAGAGTTATGAGTCAGTGGCAGCACAATCTCACTATACCAAAACTCTGCCATGTTTTCTGTGGGACTGGTGAATGAAACATGATATTAATTTGCTGTAATAGTGTGGTTAGGTAAAGTCCAATGGCATTTCCGTAAATCACACTACAAACAAATTATCTGGGAATATTTGTGAGCCTCCCTTTTAACAGATGTTTGCACTGGAAGCAGAATAGCAGTAAATTTCTAGTCTGACAATTGATCCCCATTATTTTTGCTATCTTTATGGTGTTGGTTATGGCTGAAACTTAATTCTATGTGAGCATCATTTTGGTATCTAGTATATTAGTGGTAAAATAAAAAACTGCTGTGAGCCTTAACAAATAAAAAGAAGAGAGAGCTGTTAAGTAATGGGTTTATAACTGCATATTAAGCTATACATTAAAACTGGAATGTGCTACTACTCCAAAATTATCACTTTGTATGCTGAATAAAGTCAAAGAAAAAAACAACATATAAATTATAAAAAGAACTCAATCATAATTGGTTTGTTCACTTTTTGGAAGCCGTGCAGGCTTGACAGATTTGTTCTCCAGTCCCAATTGCCAGCTGTTTGGAAAAGTTTTAGCTGTTGGCTTTGCCTCAGGAAAAATACTTTAAGAGATAAGCCTGTCTGAAAATTCATATTTCTCAGTTACCACAGACTATATATTTTTAGTCTCATATAGGCAAGATCAAAACAAGGTTCACACATTTAATGGTTAAAAGTTGTTTTAAAAGTTATTTTACAGCAGTAAAGTTCTTAACAGCTGAAAAGTTCTTAAACAGTCTACTCTGATAGAGCTCCTGGAAAGTTGCAATATGATTCTTGTCGAAGAGAAATAAACACCGGCATCTAGCTACACACTTGCTGTGTTTCTCAAGTATAAAACCCCACAGCGAGTTTCTGTGAACTTCTAGTTAATTGTAATGAAATAGAATCACCTTTATTGTTTCCTTACATTTTGAATGTATTTTTTAAACTGAAAACAAATACATATACTACTTTCTTCTTGAAGTATTGTATTTTCTCTGGTGGGTTTTTTTTTGTCCAAATGACATTTCCACATAAGTAAAACATAAATTGTTCCAACCACATAAGAAGTACCAAATAATTCCTGCTTTACAAAAGAGATGTTATCAATTTTTTTAAAAAACCCCCACATTTTCCTAAAATATCTGCACCATCTACTGTCTTATACTTAACCCTGAGTCATATGAATTTGTCTTAGAAGTTTTACAAATTTTTAAGAAATAGCAATTTAAGATTACAAAAGCATTCAAAATTATTCTTCTGGAAAACAGTTAAAAGAGGAAAATACAAAATTAAGAGCCAAGACGTGTGTCTGTAGTTCTACTTGTTCATGTAACAATTTTGGCAGACTGTATAATTTTCTTGACTTTTCTAAAAGCCTCAAGACCATTACAATGTGCGTCTTAAAAACTATTTCTGCTACCTATCAACCACTACACAACGTGAAGATGATAAGCACACCAAGCTTAAATGAGTATTGCTTTTTTTCACTTTACATTCATGAACTACAGACCAGTCAGCCTTACCTCTGTGCCAGGTAAAATCATGGAACAGATTCTCCTGGTAGCTGTACTAAGGCACATAAAAAATAATCAAGTGGTTGGTGACAGCCAACACGGCTTCACCAGGGGCAAGTCGTGCCTGACTAATTTAGTGGCCTTCTACGACAAAGCTACAGCGCTGGTTGACAGAGGAAAAGCAACGGATGTCATTTTCCTGGACTTGTGCAAGGCATTTGACACTGTCCCACATGACATCCTTGTCTCTAAAATGGAGAGACATGGATTTGACAGATGGACCACTCGGTGGATAAAGAACTGGCTGGATGGTCGCACTCAAAGGGTTGTGGTCAATGGCTCAAAGTCCACATGGAGACCAGTGACAAGCAGTGTTCCTCAGGGATCTGTTCTGGGTCCAGTGCTGTTCAACATCTTTGTCAGTGACATGGACGATGGCATTGAGTGCACTCTCAGCAAGTTTCCCAACGACACCAAACTGTGTGGTGCCATGGACTCCCTTGAGAGAAGAGATGCCATCCAGAGGGACCTTGATAGGCTTGAGAAATGGACCAGTGCAAACTGCATGAGCTTCAACAAGTCAAAATGCAAGGTCCTTCATCTGGGTCGGGCCAGTCCTAGGCACAAATAAAAACTGGGCACAGAGTGGGTTGAGAGCAGCCCTGAAGAGAAGGATTTGGGGGTGTTGATAGACGAGAAGCTCAACATGAGCCGGCAGTGCGCTCATGCAGCTCAGAAGGCCAACCACATCCTGGGATGTATCAAGAGAAGCGTAGCCAGAGGTCAAGAGAGGTGATTCTCCCCCTTTACTCTGCTCTTGTGAGACCCCACCTCAAATACTGTGTCCAGCTCTGGTCTCCCCAACATAAGAGGGACATAGAACTGTTGGAGCACATTCAGAGGAGGGCCACAAAGATGATCCAGGGGCTGGAGCACCTCTGCTACGAGGACAGGCTGAGGGAGCTGGGATTGTTCAGTCTTGAAAAGAGAAGACTTCGGGGGGACCTAAGAGCTGCCTTCCAATACCTGAAGGGAACCTACAGGAAGGCTGGGGAGGGAGTTTTTTACAAGAGCATCCACTGATAGGACAAGGGGAAATGGGTTTAAGTTGAAGGAGAATAGTTTTAGATTGGATCTTAGGAAGAAATTCTTCAGAAGGAGGGTGGCAAGACTTTGGAATAAGTTGCCCAGAGATGATGTGGATGCCCCCTCCCTGGAAGTGTTTAAGGTCAGGTTGGACAGAGCCTTGAGTAGCCTGATCTAGTTGAGAGGTGTCCCTGTCCATGACAGGGAGGTTGGATTAGATGATCTCTAAGGTCCCTTCCAGCCTAGGCCATTCTATGATTCTATGATGATCATCCCACATTTCCCCCTCCTTCGTTTCTTAACTCTTACTATATGTTTAGATAAAAGCCCATTCACGTAAACTTGGTCTTTAATTTTTTGATCTGTACAATCAGTATCATGGAGCAAGATGACTACCTGAAATAATTAGACAAAACAGACAATACATGTAACCAGTGATAATTCCTTGCTGGTCAGTTGATTGTTTTCTACTTTGATGGAAAGTCTTCTCCAATTCGTAAGGTTGTGGTTTTTTTAATCACGTCCTTATTAGTTTAAACAACCCTTAATAATTTTGTTACCTTTTGATAAGGGAGCTTTGAAAATTATAGAAACATAAACTTTTTCTTTGAACTGATGTTTGGGTTTCTTTGGAAAGATTTCTTTCCCACACTGCTTTTCACTATTATTGCTGTCAACAAAGCCATCACTGAGTTCAGCCCAGGAAACTCAGTGCTGTCCCACTCTGCTGTTGCTGCTGGAAACAAATCTTCTCTAGCCTACAACAGCAACAGCAAAGTAATGATAAAAGCCTGAGAAAGACAGTGGCCATGTCACCAGCACAACAAACTCTTTCAATATAACTCTCACATGACTCACACTCAGAAATTTCTTCTAGGCCTTCCAGCAAATTTAAAGCTTACCTTAGGAAACCCACTTGATCAAAACTCGAAATGAACAGTACCAGTGCTGGTCCTGTGAGCATAGATGTTCAGGCAGCACAGAGGAAATTTTAACCATCTGCCTTGGAAACGTATCTCCATGCATGTACTGCTGTGAGGCTCTGTGTTCTACGCGAGTTTTAAAAAATATTTTAAATAGGCTCAAGTTTTACTATAACTACAGAAAACACTGAATTGTATTCACAAAACTTTTACTTATCTCTGAGTATCTAAGCTTCTGCTGCTAGAAAAGCACCTTGAGGTCAATGTTGATGTTCCCTAAATCTGTAATGCAAACTTTTTCCCCATTCCTTAAAGGAATGTGGAGGAATCATCCTCCACCTCCTTCATATTCTTTCCATTCAGTTCTTGAAATAGGTCTTACAATAACATTTATTCACTTATTCTGAGTCACAGCTAGATTCCTCACTTCTTTGCTGTTACATAGGGCATATATAGAGAAAGAATTAGATATAGACAGGTGCCTCTAGGTCCCTCTATAGGTGACATTTACCTTTCCTTTTCTTTATAAAATGAATAGAGAACCAGAGTTCAGAAGGATGTAAATACCTTAGCAGAGCTATACTTTCTCTGCAAACAGGATCCGTAGCAGCAGTGTAGGTCAACTCTCTTTTGGAACTGTGCTTTTTTTTTTCCCCTTTATTTTCTGTTTCACTTTGTTATGGACCAATAGGCTATGTAAGAAAATGCAAAACTATAAGCTCATTGAGCTATGACAGTCACGTAAGTAAAACAGTACTAAGTTTTTGATAAATGTTTACATTTTGTCACAATACAAATTCAAAAAAGAAAACCTATAAATAAATTTATTTTGAAAAATAAATTTAAACCATAAAATGTAATTAAATCTTGAAATTAGATTTAAACAATCATATTTAAATACATTTTCAAATTGTGTTAGATCTTCAGGAGATTTAATCCAGTGGAATATCAGTACACTTTGATGGGACTAACATGCCAAAACAAATCATAGTTCTTTGTCTCTTTAATAAAGTATTTTCCATAGTAAAATAGTAATAGTTATCTTGGTACATATTTTCTTAAGAGATAAGGATTTGTAATTAAAACACTAGGTAAGATCCACCTCTCAAACTGAACACAAGTTTTAGATGTTCTTATTTCATGACATATGAGGATCCAGGTGCCAAGTCATGGAAATATCCTTCCAGCAGCAACACACAGCTTCTTGGTAAGGTTCTTTAGAAGTTGTACCAAATCACAGAATCACAGAAGAATCACCAAAGACTTACATTTCCTTTGTTGTACATGTTCTTGGCTGATACAGGTTACATAGTCTGAATTTTACTCTGGTGAACATAAACTCTTTAGACATAGTCTAACTTTGGATCCAAGCAATTTTTTTTTTATCCAACCAAGAATCAATGACTCCCACAAAATTTTCTTTTCTTAACTTGACAGTAGTCCAACAGTTCCTAATCTCTGTCCAGAGAGTACATCTTGCAGTCATACAATTTGGCAAAGAGCAATAACACTTTATTGTTGTCCTTCCTGACAATATTTTCAAATGTTCTCCAATTTTAGAATCACAGAATGGCTTGAGTTGGAAGGGACCTTTAAAGTTTATCTAGTCCAACTCCCAATTGACTAGTTTTATCTTCGTCAAAAGAGTAACATTTTGATTCAGATTACAGTAGTATATACTAAAAAAACTCCAGAACTTCAATCTTATCCTTCCACCTAAATAAAATGTAGAGACATCTCTAGATTAATAGATTTCAGTACAACATATGAGAAATCCAAACAAGACTGGTGTTTAGGATTATTTTTTCTTTTTAAAGTTCATGTAATTCTCCTTGACAGAGATAAAAATTTTGTTTCTATCATGGGAAAACACGTTGTTTTCAACACAGCTGACTGGGAAATATAGATGTTTTCTATTTATCAAAACTTTCAAGTTTATATTCATAAAGGAGAGGATGAGGAATTATTTGTAAAATAAAAACTACGCATAAAAAAAAAGGAAGCTTTACACCCTCAGGTTATCTGCTGTATTGAGAGAGAGAAATAACCACAGCAGATAACAAAAGACATTGGGGAATGAACAGAAGAGGGAAAACATGAAAGAAGAGGCAAGAACAGTGTGAGAAGTGAAGAAATTAAGCAGTTAGTGTAATCAAAAAGGAAAACCCTAGCTGATTGAAAGCCAGAAGTGGTACATGAAACAGAAAAGAAACACTTCTAAATATACTTGCTTAGATATCTCAATAGACAAAAGAGTAGAATTATTAAAATGCTATGTCCCAAGCAGATGTCTTCCAAGATACAGCACATTCTCTCTCTTTTCTCCCTCTTAACTACCTATCCACAAACTTATCCATCCATTCATCCCTATACAGCATTTTTCAAATTACTGTGAAAAGATTGGGGTTTTGTTTATCTGATCAAGCTAGTGTAAATAATTATATAGTACAGACTTCAACTTTAGGTCTCTTTGGCGTACAGGAAGGGGTTAACAGGTTAGAATTTGATGTTATTTCTGAGAAGATAAAAAAAGAGAGAAGACTGTGTCATCATTAGGAAATTGAGTGAGAGGATTCTAAATCATAGAATAGTGGCAGAATTATAGTTTAAAAAATATTTTGGCAGAAAATGAGACTGCTAACATCTACTTGCCAGTGCATCCATAGACTACCATAGTCTACTTCTGTCCCTCTATTTATTTAATTCTAAGTCTTGTAGTCAAAATAAAAAATAACTGTCTCAGCTTTTATTTAGGCAATATTTCTTGTTAAATC